>JARQOD010000002.1:39655369-39754378 GCA_033576555.1 Oophaga sylvatica
GCCCTTCTCACATTTTATTTTCACTTTTTTTTTTTAAGCACAAGTTTTTTTTTACACTTCCTTGTTCTGTAAGTAGGCTTAATGGTTAAATGTTTTATACAAGTTTTTTTTACACTTCCTTGTTCTGTAAGTAGGCTTAATGGTTAAATGTTTTTACTAGATGTAAATATGTAACATGTAAATTTTAGATTAAGATTTTGCAAATTAGTAGGTCCACACCATCGGGCTCTTTCGTCCCCTCTCCCTCAGAGTAGCGGTAATATATGGGACCCCAGGCTCGCCCACACAGTTCCTTGACCACTTCTCTGCCTGGCTGCCGCACTTTCATGTCCTCAGAGTACCAACCCTTATCCTTGGAGACTTAAACATCCCTATTAACAGCCCTACTTCCACACTCAAAACACATTTGTTCAGAGCGGCCTATCACATTCACTAATCAAAGTCATTCTATGTGTAAGTGTGTGTGTTTGTAGCCCATTCACTATCTCCATCCATCCCTCACTCCCTCAAAATGGCTGGGACATCATTCTAAATATACCATTGTATATAAACACCTGTACTTTGTATCTCCCCCACATATTTGTAAATTGTAAGCTCTCACGAGCGTGTGTGGATTATATTGCTTTCATTATTGTATTGGTAACGTTGTTAGTTATGACTTGTGTTCGGAAACTGTTAAACTGTAAAGCGCTGCGTAATCTGTTGGCGCTATATAACTAAAGATTCTTATTAAGCGTTCACGGGTCCATGTGGAGGTAGACCGTGACGGCTCCTGCAACGATGTTTCTGAGGAACTGGAGAAGGAGGAGTCAATGTGTACAGACTTGATTCCCGCAATCCTTGTAGTTCCCTGAACACGTACAGCGCCACTCGCAAGATCTGTACCCGGCTCCACAACATTGACCCAATGGGCAGTAAGGGAAAGGTATCGTCCCTGGCCATGGGTACTGGCCCACGCAGCGGTGGTCAGGTGGACATTGCTACTGACGGAGTTTAGTAGCGCATGTTTAATTTTAACCTCAACAACATGGTTTTGCAGACCAGGGACGGCTTGCCTGCTGAAATAAAATCAGCTTGGCACATTGTATTGTGGGACTGCCAATGCCATTAAGTTCCGTAAACTGTCAGTCTCCACCAGCCTGAATGACAGCATTTCAAGGGACAGGAGTTTTTGCAATGCCAGCATTCAGAGCCTGTGCTCGTGGATGGTTTGCCGAGATTGGGCCACACCCGATATGCCCAACCTGACACCCACAGATAAACAAGCCATAAAATCTCTGAAAGATAACCCCACATTATTATTAAACCAGCAGATAAGGGGGGTGCTATCGTTTATTATGAATAAGACACAATCTATTGCCGAAATTCATAGACAACTGTGAGTTAACCTAACCTACAGACAACTAAATTGTGACCCTACATTTTACATCTGTCAAAAAATTGATCGTATCCTGACAAAACATCTTTAATTGATCACCATAGACTGTAAGACATATGACATTCCTTAATATTCAATACCCATCACCCCTGTTTTCTACACACTCACAAAAATCAACAAAAAACTACATTATCCACCCGCATACCCTAGAGGGATAATTCTCCGTGTTCTACAGTATCACCCAAATGTTTAACATGTTGCCTAATTCCTATGTATATATATTCTTCACCCTATGTATATATTGTATATATTATACATTGTCATTGACTGTAAATTTTTCTATCTCTTCCAGCGACTATTTGATAAAGGCCACTGCGTTGCCCAAAACGTCAGTCAGTCGTCTCATAGCTATTTTCTTTTTTCACATCAAGTGTGCAATAAAATTTTTAAATTTAACCATGACATATGCAGTTAAACTTGTGCTGTGATTCTCTATAGACTGTACATCTTCAGTGTGTCTTTGTAACTCAACTACGTGTTTTCTACGCACTATTTTAGACATATTTGTGGTATTGAGGTTACTGACACTTTACCTCTTTTTACTTTTTGATTACACAGCTTGCATTTGACATAGCAAATATCATCTGCAAGTGTGTTAAAAAAGGACCACGCAGTGCAAGTCCTGGGAGCGTCCGTTTAGACTTTTGGAAGAGAAAATCCGAACAGGTGCCAAAATGGAGGCTACAGGCAACAGAGTATGCAGCCTAACTTCCCTCCTGTTTGTACCCTTGGGGCAATCGCTTCCTCAGAGCTGCTACCACCACCTTCCTGTTCCTCACGCCATGTTGGGTCTTGGACCTCATCATCTCCACTAACTTCTTACAACACCTGCTGCTGTTGGGTGGTCTGGCCACCACCATTGCTCAACAGAAACTGGCACCTGAGTCTCATCATCATCAGATGCGTTCTGTGGTGTGCTGACCCTCGGCACTGTCTCAACCGCCTCTTCGATTCAGAGAGACACAGCTGTTGCGCATCACTGCATACTCCCTCTTCTTCACATTCCAGAATGCTGCTTGGCTGGGCCCCTGTTTGCAAACCAACAGATTCTGAGAACAGAAGCAGAGACTCAGCTGGCTCCTGTACAGAACTCTCTGACTGACTGGGCAATTTGGCAAGCGGTGAAGAGACAGATGGTTGCTCAACAGTGCTGTGGTCCTGAGAGGAGGTGGAAGCAATTGAAGTCGATGCATTGGACCTGGGCTCCAACACCACCAGTTGTTGCCTGTAAGTGCTGTTAGCACAGTCAACACTTGCTCCTGTGTTACTGGTGTTGAGTAATGGCAGCTGTTCCCCTGCTGTGTGTATGACAAAAAGTCATGCTGCCTCCACCCTGTCCTCCTCTCATCCCTGGGCTCCAACACCGCCAGTTGTTGCTCGGAAGTAATTGGCACGGGTACTGACTCATGCCCACCCTGGTTACAGCACGACAGCTGTTTCCTGGCAGTGTCAACGTAAATTAGCCTGAAGTTGTCCTGTCATGTTGCATTCCGGTTATCCGACTCTATGGTGCCTGCAGTTTAGGTGATTCCTATGTGTGCTGTGGAATATGTAGATAAAGGCTCTTTCCGTTGTGAAAATAGGACAAGCACCCACTGTAGGACTGTGTGATTCGGTAACTGCAGACGGCTTGCGGCCTGTCAACTTACATTTTCATGGGTGCCTATGGTACCGTCCGCGTTCCAGTACCATCAGCTGGTTCTCCGCAGTGCCTTTGGCCTAGGTGCCTCCATCTCGGTATCCGAGTTCCAGCAACGTCTGCTGGTCCTTGGTAGTGCTTTGGAGCACAGGTACCTCCTGCTTAGTAACCGTGTCCCAGTAACGTCAGCTGGTCCTCGGTTGTGCCATTGGCTCTTTTCCTTCTGCTGCCCCTCGGGTTCCAGCACAGTCAGCTGGTCCTCGTTACTTGCATTGGCTCTTGTACCTTCTGCTACCCGTCCGGGTTCCAGTACCGTCAGCTGGTTCTCCGCAGTGCCTTTGGCCTAGGTGCCTCTGTGTCGACCCGCCACCACAATTGTGGATTACCAGGGCAATGGGGTACTCAGAGCCGAGCCCATGGAAGTCTATGGGGTTTGTCACAGGTAGCTGTGGCTCGGTCTGTGGCCCGGGCGGTCTGGCGTATGTTGGGGATATATTTACAGGGGATAGGTTTAATACAGTTCGTGACGCCACCTGTAGTATTCTGGTAATTAGTACCAGCGCTGCTGTAGATCTCTGAGGGGATGGTGATGCAGCTAGATGTCGGGTCCCCTACAGGTGGGACTCTTCCCTCAGGTCGGTAGTTAGGTAGGGATTGTGCAGGCATGCAATAAATAACTCAGTCTCACACGGTCAGCATCTTTCCATACCTTTACTTGTAAGATGTTCAAGCAGGTCCCAGGGAGGCTGATGGGGTTGGTGGAGGATGAGCTTTGAGGCAACAGCTAAGCAACTTAGGGGCCTCCTTTACTGTCCAATGAAGATGAGTACGACCAGCCTGAAGCGTAGTCCCCTCTATGATTCCAGCTTATCCAAAGCTGTGCTTCCCAGTCAATTTAGTGTTAGGAGCCTTTCTATGAGGGAGCTGAATCCTTATTTTGTCCTGCAGAGACTCAAAGTCTTCACTTCCCCTGACCCCAGTTACGTACTGACTATAAGGGGGTGTTTGCCGCGACCTAGGGTCCGGTAAATCTCTGGTTTTCTCTTCACTATGCTTGTAGCTAATAGTGATCCTTCGGTCTCCAGTAACCGGTAGCAATGTGCAGGACTCTTCCAAGCCAAACGCACTTTTCCAATAATCTTCCTTCCACTTTGCCCTTCGATTTGCTCGACTCTTAATAGATAGTTCAGTCTTTCTTCCAGTGGGGCACAGCTCTGACTAGACTAAGGTGAATTAGACCACCTGTACCAGCCTCCACGTTCTGAACTGATGACAGGCTCAAACTGGACACGTCTACTCTGTCCAAGGACAGAAACTGACTGACTAGAAAAATCACTCCCTTCCACACCCCTGCTGGGTGTGTCAGAAGTGTACATGATGTCATGAAGAGACCTTAACTGTTACCTCTCCACTCATCCTCCTGGTATTGTGTACCAGGGCTACACATTCCCCCATGGTAAACGACAGCACTCCCGGGCTGTAAAATACAAAAGAGACATTTTGTTCATGCATGAAAACATTAAACAATTAACATTGGTTCGTCCCATCCGGGAGGTGAGAAAATCTTGAACGTTGCAAACAATAACATTATATATAGAAATACAAAGATATTAAATAGCATTCAATAAATATACAGTATACTTGTGAAGGACCAGCACCAAACCTTCAACGTAGGTCCTGGGTGGGCTGCAGGACATCCGATTGCAGACCTCACTCAGTGCCACACCACACGGGTTTTGTTTTCAGAGGTAGTTATACTGGTTTATGTAAAACCAAGAGAAAGCACCGAAGCGCAACTATGTACAAGTAAGTTCTGGGTTGGCACAGTCCTCAACCTCCAAGTCCAATGTAAAACCAAAGACATATTATATAATATCACATAATACTAAAGTGCAAAACTTTTTCTGGTTACTGTTTATCATTTACCCAGCCGGGCATTCTACAGTTAGAAATATATATATTCACTATATAATTTGTGCAAAACTTTATAAAACATTTCAACTTTTTTACTTTTGGTAGACCCGATAGGGATCTCACCACTTTTTCCTCACTATCTATTCATTCTCTGCAAATACACTTTCCACCCCGGGGGCTGGAACAATGCAATGGGCCCTAGATCCCAGGACTAGCAAATCATGTGCTGCGATTAGGGTCTGGGTCGCCACAGTTCTGGTGCGAACCTCTAGGGGCGCAACGGGTACATTTCTTCACGTGACACCGATTGCGTTTCAATCACAGTTAGCGATATGGACCGCGTCATGGATTGCGATTGAGACTGGGTCGCATGTTGCGATGAAGATATAACTTTCTTTTGCGATGAACTCTGGGTCGCTAGTTGCGATGAATTTGCAGGGGGCGATGCTGGGGCACGGCCGGATTCTGCTTGAGCTGGAGATGGGGACGCTGCGGTAATGGTGACGGTACCTGCGTCTGGGACGGGGTCACGGACGATGGTGACGTTAAGGGCATACCATCCCTTCATTCCCCAATGCCGTGTATATGTGACGATGTCTCCATTTACTAAGTCCCTCCCGGGATGGCCTTGCGGTAGGTGAGATTCTACGTCACGCCTGCTGACAAAGACCCCTGGGTAGAGGCCCGGTTCACGGATAAAGCCCCAGCCCTTCCGGAGCTGGAACTCAGTCACACACCCTGCCGCCGCGGTTCCCTCAGGGTACCTTTATCTCTCCGGACACTCTCTTTGTCCGCGATCAGCTCTGCATATTGTCGCTGACGGTTCCTCTGAGTTTCCCGCTCTTCCTCCTGCTGGCGTTTCTTCTTCTCCTCACGACTCTGCCATTCATGTTCCCACTGGGCGGTATAGGCGACGTCATCCAGGCGCGCCATTTCGTCCCAGTCCACATCTGGTAGTGACGGACAGGACCCCTCCGGTGTCCCTGCCGGGACCGATCATCTGCTGCGGCCTCTTGGCCGGGCGGGCGTTCCGGGATTGGCTGTACCTCCTCAACCTCCTTCGCTTCCACCGCTTCACCGGTGGGATCGGGATCGGTACTTTCGGGGGCAGCCTCCGGTTGCTCCTTCGCCTTGGGCAGCAGACTCTTCGGTATCTGGAATCGTGGGGGGTCGTTGAGGGGAGAGATCACCGTGTCCCACAGCCTCCGCTGCTCCAGGGTACGCCGGCGTCTCTCGATTTCTTCAAATCCAGGTTGGTGCTGGACCATCTTTTTCAGGCGTGCATTTTCTTCTCGAATCTCTAGCAACGCCTGTTGCAGGTGCAGGATCACGGATAACTCCGGTGTTGGTGGCAGCTTGGCTGGGGCACGGGGCCTGCCTTCCTCCGCTTCCCTGCTCGGCTGCACACGTCCTGCTTCCATGATGTTCCAGAAGATTCTTTCTTCTTGCGGAGACATCCGGTCTCTTCCGTGGAGGTGGGGTTTGCGTCTCCTCCTCCTCGCAGGGAAGGTGAAGAGGAGGCGGACCTCCTTTGCTGTAGGGCAGGACCGCATGTTGTAATAGCACTTTGAGAGGGCAGGCATTTTCTTCGCGCCACAGGGGGGTAGGCGCCCACGAAGGTACGCCCACCTTCTCCAGCGCCTGAGGGCGCGAATATGGCGACAAAAATGGCGATTTTGGCGCCAA
This sequence comes from Oophaga sylvatica, assembly GCA_033576555.1. NCBI lineage: Eukaryota > Metazoa > Chordata > Amphibia > Anura > Dendrobatidae > Oophaga > Oophaga sylvatica. The sequence continues at coordinate 39,662,047 of JARQOD010000002.1, forward strand.
AAGTGCAAACAGTCCTTTCTCACAAAAACAATTCCTTAGGCACACAGGGCTCGCAATTTCGCGAGTTTCGCATCCTGTTCGTGACGCCAAGTTGTGTCGACCCGCCACCACAATTGTGGATTACCAGGGCAATGGGGTACTCAGAGCCGAGCCCATGGAAGTCTATGGGGTTTGTCACAGGTAGCTGTGGCTCGGTCTGTGGCCCGGGCGGTCTGGCGTATGTTGGGGATATATTTACAGGGGATAGGTTTATATACAGTTCGTGACGCCACCTGTAGTATTCTGGTAATTAGTACCAGCGCTGCTGTAGATCTCTGAGGGGATGGTGATGCAGCTAGATGTCGGGTCCCCTACAGGTGGGACTCTTCCCTCAGGTCGGTAGTTAGGTAGGGATTGTGCAGGCATGCAATAAATAACTCAGTCTCACACGGTCAGCATCTTTCCATACCTTTACTTGTAAGATGTTCAAGCAGGTCCCAGGGAGGCTGATGGGGTTGGTGGAGGATGAGCTTTGAGGCAACAGCTAAGCAACTTAGGGGCCTCCTTTACTGTCCAATGAAGATGAGTACGACCAGCCTGAAGCGTAGTCCCCTCTATGATTCCAGCTTATCCAAAGCTGTGCTTCCCAGTCAATTTAGTGTTAGGAGCCTTTCTATGAGGGAGCTGAATCCTTATTTTGTCCTGCAGAGACTCAAAGTCTTCACTTCCCCTGACCCCAGTTACGTACTGACTATAAGGGGGTGTTTGCCGCGACCTAGGGTCCGGTAAATCTCTGGTTTTCTCTTCACTATGCTTGTAGCTAATAGTGATCCTTCGGTCTCCAGTAACCGGTAGCAATGTGCAGGACTCTTCCAAGCCAAACGCACTTTTCCAATAATCTTCCTTCCACTTTGCCCTTCGATTTGCTCGACTCTTAATAGATAGTTCAGTCTTTCTTCCAGTGGGGCACAGCTCTGACTAGACTAAGGTGAATTAGACCACCTGTACCAGCCTCCACGTTCTGAACTGATGACAGGCTCAAACTGGACACGTCTACTCTGTCCAAGGACAGGAAACTGACTGACTAGAAAAATCACTCCCTTCCACACCCCTGCTGGGTGTGTCAGAAGTGTACATGATGTCATGAAGAGACCTTAACTGTTACCTCTCCACTCATCCTCCTGGTTTGTGTACCAGGGCTACACACCTCCATCTCGGTATCCGAGTTCCAGCAACGTCTGCTGGTCCTTGGTAGTGCTTTGGAGCACAGGTACATCCTGCTTAGTAACCGTGTCCCAGTAACGTCAGCTGGTCCTCGGTTGTGCCATTGGCTCTTTTCCTTCTGCTGCCCCTCCGGGTTCCAGCACAGTCAGCTGGTCCTCGTTACTTGCATTGGCTCTTGTACCTTATGCTACCCGTCCGGGTTCCAGTAACGTCAACTGGTTCTCGGAAGTTAGACGACCCTAAAGACCACCCCGAAGAAGATGACGACCCCAAGGACGACGAGCATCAAGCCAACCAGCCTGAACACCATCACAAAGAAGAAATATAAGATTACCCAGAAGAAGATCACCAACAGGAAAAATAAGGTTACGACAAACTACAAGAGACAGAAGAACAATAAGCAGAAGATCAAAAAGCAGAAGAACATGAAGTATAAGACCAAAATGAAGAGCAAAATATATGCTCTAAATTCTAAGCAGAAGAAGACTAAGCAGTGTATGGGGGTGAGTCCGTTCCTCCTCGTGGTGCCCCTGGAAACTGCCTGCTGCTGCAGGCTAAACTGAACACGGACAAATACTGTTGTAATTTAAATCTTTTGTGACAGCAAGAACGGAAGGATGAAAAATTCATACTTTGACAGATTACAAGTACAGGAATCTCTGTCACAAATAAGAATATGATGAAGAAGATGAAGAGGAAGAAGATGAAAATGTAGAATATGAAGAAGAATAATAGTTTAATAAGAACAATATGAGTAATGTTAACAAAAAGATGAATAACAAGAAGTTTACGAAGAAGATAAAGAAGGTGAAGATGAAGAATAATTTTATGACAAAGATGATGCTGCTGAAGATTATGAAGGGAGAAAGTGTGTCAAAAGTTAAAAAGGTGAAGAGCATGGAAGTTGTGAAACATACATATTTGCCAAAATAGAAAAAAGGTTAACAACATTGTCAATTTCTTCGTCAATCCAAACGTATTTCCAAAAAAAAAATTTTAATGCTATTCCATTGGATTGGGTTAAACATGTATGCCTTTAATGTCTCCTCAACCTCCCCCAATACATTCTACATTACTCTTTGTTGTTTTCCTTCATGTACAATTAACCAACAAGGCAAGAATGGGTTTTTTTTAATTCCGATATTTTGTTCCCATAGACTTACATGGGACTTCCGGTATTGGTATCGGGTATCGCCGATATTTTTATGGTATCGGCGATACCATTCTGATTCCGATACTTTTGGATATCGGAAAGTATCGCTCAACCCTAGCCCTAAGTCCTCACTGACTGATCTGACAGCGTGAGCTGCAGTTAAGCAGCGGAGGTTGTAAGTGTTAGGTGTTGTGGTTTTAAAAACAAACTGTCCTTTCCTCACCCTCCCCAGGAAAGACGTGATCACTCCTATGATTTCCTGTCCTCACCTCACTTACAACCAGCTGCTGCATCTAAGCGTGAGACGCACTCATTTAGGTGAAGTTCTGCTGTATATTTTCATGCCAAAAAATATATTACAGTTCCAGCAAAGTGAGTGACATGTATATAATAAAAAAGGCAAAAAAAGTCATAAGAAGATCCGTGCCCGGAGACTTGTAATGTGGCGAGAGGTCGGCAGAAGCAAAAAAAAGTGATTCAGCATCAGAATCTTCTATTAAAAGCCAAACTTTATTATGCAAAAATAGAGAAAGGAAGTCACAACTTCATCTTTGAAACCCATTAAAAAATATGTAAACGGGTTTCAGACGACTGTCTTACACATTGCATGTTTTGGCTTCTCAAATGTATGGGAATCTCACACCCATGGGCATTTTTTAACACTAAAGAATTGGAAATGCATTGAGTTTTTGAAATCTTCAGCTGTCACTTTATCTTGCAGTTAATATGTGTTTTATTTGCGGGTTTTCCCTATAGACTTTAATGAGATGCAGAAAACCAGGATATAAAAAATACATACGTATATGTTTCCATTGCGTTTCTGCAATGAAAATAGATGTTATCCACACATTATCAATAAAGCTTTATCAAAGCTCAGCAGGCAAGAAGTTTACAAAAGTAGTTTTATTTAAAACACGATATCCAAAAAGAAACAAAAGCAAAGATAAAAAAAATGTGATGCAAACACATAAAATAAACACTCAAAAATGCAATAAATAAAATCCCATAAGTAACCTAATGTAGTTAATTAAAGCATGAAATACTGCAATAAATCTGCAGTCTCAGAAACTCATCAAATAATCACTGTGGAAAAATGGCCTTAGGGCTCATACTCACTGGCTGGAAAAAAATCGGTCCATTTTCTGCAGGAAAAAACGGTACATTTGTTGTAAAAAGGCATGCGATTTTGATGCGATTTTAAATCGCACCATGCGTTTTCCATCAGTTTTCCATCTGTATGCAATGCGATTTTAACATGAAGTTTTACATAGAGCAGTTATCTCTATGTAAAAAGTCATGTAAAAATCACATTGTAAAAAAAAAAATGTACACAAAAAGCAAATAATTATATATATAATATATATATATTGTAAGCCTTTCAGGGGATTTAGCTCTGGGATCGCCGTCTTGGGGAGACGGAGTGGCATAAAGAGACCATTCACAGACAGTGGTTCTGTTAAAAACTGGCCGCAACCAGTTTTATTAAAGTCCACAGCAAACAGAACATAAATTAAAACAAAATCATAAACATAAAGCCTAGGCGTGTCCCGCCACTAATTACACTTAGATAGATTTTCCCTTTCTATCCGGGTCCAGACTCTAATAGCCTGTGCCCAAAACAACACATATGTTCAGTAGTTACCAGCGTGCAGCTCACATGAGGCTCCAATGGCGTCTGAAGTCAGATCCAGACTGAGAGATAGAGCCTCCTCTGAACTTCTCAAGCAGGTATTTATGGCTGCCTAATTAAGCAGCTGTGTTCACTCCGGGTTGCACTGAAAACCTGTCCCAGATAGGAATGGAATGAACACCGCACTGACAACCTATTTTATGCGCCCCAGCTAAGAAACCTGGGCGAGATATACACGCCGTCCAGCACACACCCCTTCACTGTCTCACATATCCCCCCCCTCTTCTCCAGACCGGAGGACTGGTCAGAAATTCCGAAGAGACAGTGAACTCTGGACAAGGCATCAGCATTACCCTGTAATTTCCCAGGTCTATGCTCAACCGAGAAATTGAACTCTTGAAGTGAAAGGAACCACCTTGTCACCCTGGCATTCCTTTCCCTGTTCTGCTTCATCCATGTCAGAGGAGCATGGTCTGATTGCAATTTAAATCTCCTACCCAAGAGGTAATACCGTAGGGAGTCCAGCGCCCATTTGATTGCGAGGCACTCTCGCTCCACAATGGCATAATTTTGTTCAGCCGGTGTCATTTTTCGACTTAGATACAGGACTGGGTGTTCTTCACCCTTCACAACCTGTGATAACACCGCCCCTAACCCCACATTAGAGGCATCAGTTTGAACAAGAAACTCTTCCCTGAAATTAGGGGTGACCAGAACTGGTCTTTGACACAAAGCCATTTTCAACGACAGAAATGCTTTTTCTGCCTCCGGATTCCAATTTATCATTTTGGACTTCCCCCCTTTTGTCAGGTCAGTCAATGGGGCAGCAATGGAGGCATAATTTGGTACGAATCTGCGATAGTACCCAGTGATGCCCAGAAATGCTTTGACCTGTCGTTTTGTGAGGGGTACAGGCCAGTTTCGAATTGCCTCTACTTTATCGATTTGTGGCTTGATCAGCCCTCTGCCAATCACATAGCCCAAGTACTTGGCCTCTTCTAGGCCAATTGCACATTTCTCTGGGTTTATGTTCAGCCCAGCTCCGCCTATCGAGTCTAGGACGGCTTGTACCTTAGCGAGGTGGCTCTCCCAATCAGAACTGAAAATTACCACATCATCCAGGTAGGCAGCTGCATAGGCTTGATGCGGGCGTAGGATCTGGTCCATAAGCCTCTGAAAGGTAGCTGGGGCTCCATGCAACCCGAATGGCATCACCAGATACTGAAACAAACCTTCCGGGGTTGCAAAGGCCGTTTTTTTCTTTTGCCTCCTCAGATAGGGGTATCTGCCAGTACCCTTTTGTCAGATCGAGGGTTGTAATATAACGGGCACCCCCTAACCTCTCGATTAGCTCATCTACCCGTGGCATCGGGTATGCGTCAAACTTTGACACTTCGTTCAACTTTCTGAAATCATTACAGAACCTCCAGGTTCCATTAGGTTTTGGGATCAGAACAATCGGGCTACACCACTCGCTTTGGGCCTCCTCAATGACCCCGAGGTCTAGCATACGTTTGATTTCAGTAGAGACTATCTTTCTGCGGGCTTCTGGAATTCTGTACGGTTTTATTTTGACCTTAGTACCGGGCTCAGTCTCGACATGGTGTTTTACGAGAGAAGTCCGGCCGGGCAAATCAGAAAACCTCTGCCGATTTTTCTGCAGAAACTCCCGTACCTCCTGTTTTTGGTGCATGGACAATGTCTCACCAATGGTCACAGGAGGTAGAGATGGTTTTACCCCTTTCTCTACTTCACCCGAGGCCAACAATGCCTCTCTGTCCCTCCAGGGCTTGATCAGATTGATATGATATATCTGGTAGGGCTTCCGTCTCCCGGGTTGGTGTACTTTGTAAGTAACCTCGCTCACTTTTTGTACGACCTCGTATGGACCATGCCACTTGGCCAAAAACTTACTTTCCACCGTGGGAATTAGAATTAGGACTCGATCCCCGGGATTGAAAGACCTAATTTTTGCTGACCGATTATAGACTCTGCTTTGAGCTTCTTGGGCTCTCTGCAGATGATTCTTCACCAATGGCATAATTTTAGCCATCCTCTCTTGCATCTGGGCAATATGCTCTATAACACTCTTGTATGGAGTTGTCTCGGTTTCCCAAACCTCCTTGGCTATGTCCAGCAAGCCCCGCGGATGCCGACCATACACCAACTCAAAGGGAGAAAATCCCGTAGAGGCCTGGGGAACCTCTCTGACCGAAAACAATAAGTAGGGTAACAGGTAGTCCCAGTCCCTCCCATCTTTCTCTACTGCTTTCTTTAACATATGTTTTAATGTTTTATTAAAACGTTCAACCAACCCATCCGTCTGGGGGTGATACACAGATGTCCGAATGTGCGAGATTTTAAGCAACTTACACAGTTCCTTCATCACTTTGGACATAAAAGGTGTGCCTTGGTCCGTGAGGATCTCTTTAGGAATTCCTGTCCTGGAAAACATATGAAAAAGTTCCCGTGCAATATTTTTAGATGCCATATTTCTTAAAGGGACCGCCTCGGGGTACCGGGTTGCATAATCAAGGACAACTAAGATGTATTGGTGTCCCCTGGCTGATTTTACAATAGGACCTACCAAGTCCATTGCTACCCTTTCAAAGGGGATTTCTATAACCGGCAGCGGGATTAATGGACTCCGGAAGTGAGACACCGGAGCATTTATCTGACACGAGGGGCAGGTTTTACAATAATCCTCCACATCTCGATAAACCCCGGGCCAGTAAAACCTCTGAAGAATTCTTTCCTGGGTTTTGTCCATCCCCAGGTGCCCACCCAGCACGTGGTTATGGGACAAACCTAACACCATACTTCTATATGACTTAGGTACCAGGAGCTGACTCACGGCCCTCCCTTTACTTTAGTGACCCTATACAGCAGGTCATTGTTCATGGCAAAATGGGGAAATTTTTCATCAGAGCCGGGCTCTTGTGGGATCTCATTCAGAACAGTTATATTCTCCCTGGCATGTTTAAGAGTGGGGTCTTGCAATTGCTCACTCCCAAAATTGCCACGGGACACCGGTAGGTCAGGGACATTCTGTTCTAGAGAAACATCCTCCCCCTCCCCCAACATCACCTGAAATGGAAATTCATCATTTTTTTTACAGTCATCATCATTATCAATATCATTATCATGATTACTATCAGCATCAGCATCATTATCATGGTCATCATCATTATCATGATCATCATCATTATCATGGTCATCACATAAGTTTAACGGCCCACTAGCCTTGTGTTCCGCCCCTCGGGACTGCGCACCCTCAGTAGGAGCTTCATCACACTGTCCAGCAGAAACATTTTTTTTTCCAAAGACCCCAAAACAGGGGAAAGTCACGACCCAATATGGCGGGATGCATCAAGTTCTTCACTACCCCCACTTCATATGAGATCTCCCCGAGTTTTGTGACGAAGTCTGAGGAGGTTACTGGGTAGACTTTGACGTCTCCATGTATGCACACCACGCTTAGGTACCTATCTGTGACAAAGTTCCCATCAGCCAGACTAGCATGTATTAGAGTCACTCGACTTCCTGAGTCGAGTAGGGCCTGTACTGGGCACCCATTTATCACGACCTGACACAGCTGTGGGCCAGTCTCCTCGACTAGGGTGGCCACGCACACGGGCTCGGCGAGGAACGAGAGAGACTGTCCAGCGTCACAGTCCATAGGTTCCCCACTAGTGGACAATTGGCTGAAATATGACCTTGTTCATGGCATCTCCAACACTGTCTCAGGTCAGGGTGTTCAGACAGGGAGACCTTCCTAGGTCTGGGTTCTCCTGGTAGGTAAGTATCACCCTTCCGCTCATACATGTCCCTCGGGGCTGACCCGGACTATCAACAGCCCCCTTGCCCCCACAGCTGGAACCCTCTTACCGGAAGATGACGGAGGCCGGGTATTCCGAACTGATGATCGCTCGGACGGCTGGTCACGTAGATAGTCTTTGGTGGCGAAATACCTTTCTATTAGGCTGACCAGTTGATCGGCATCTTTGGGGTCTCCCTGTCCGACCCAGAGCTGGACCTCAGGGGGAAGGGCCCAGATGTACCGGTCCAGCACTACCTTTTCAACCATTTGGGCAGGGGTGCTGACGTCAGGTTCCAACCACTTTTTTACCAAAGAAATCAAGTCATACATTTGTGAGCGAGCAGGCTTGTCTCGCCTGTATCTCCAGTTATGGACTCTCCTGGCACGGACTGCCCTCGTCACACCCAGGCGGGCAAGAATCTCCGCTTTCAACTTAGTATAGTTTTTGCTGTCCTGCTCGCTGAGGTCAAAATAGGCTTTTTGGGGTTCCCCAGTCAGATAGGGCGCGACCACCATAGCCCATTCAGATTGTGGCAGATTCTCCTTCTCTGCCAGTCTCTCAAATATAGCCAGATATGCCTCCACATCGTCATGAGGCGTCATCTTCTGCAGAGTCTGTTTTACCGCCTTCTTTACAGCGGATAATGCCGGTAACCCAGCGTCTTCATTCGGGGACGAGGTGCTAGGAGTTTTTTTTAGTGCTGCAACCTGCTCCAGTAACAACCGGTTGGTTTCCTGCTGTTGCTGCTGGCTCCGCTGGGCCTCTAGGTTGTTGTTGCTGCATGGCCTGCTGTTGTTGCTGCATGGCCTGCTGATGTTGCTGCTGCATGGCCTGCTGGTTCTGGGCCAGCTGCTTAACGAGCTCCTCCATACTGCCGGACATCTTGGGCTGGCTGACAGCCTTCACCCAAGACATATACACTTCACAGTCTTCTCCACAATAAGTTCAGTTTTGCGGTGCAGACACCTTTTTTTTTTTTTTTCAAAGTCTTCAGCCACTGTGCTGCCCCAGCATTCAAGCACCAATTGTAAGCCTTTCAGGGGATTTAGCTCTGGGATCGCCGTCTTGGGGAGACGGAGTGGCATAAAGAGACCATTCACAGACAGTGGTTCTGTTAAAAACTGGCCGCAACCAGTTTTATTAAAGTCCACAGCAAACAGAACATAAATTAAAACAAAATCATAAACATAAAGCCTAGGCGTGTCCCGCCACTAATTACACTTAGATAGATTTTCCCTTTCTATCCGGGTCCAGACTCTAATAGCCTGTGCCCAAAACAACACATATGTTCAGTAGTTACCAGCGTGCAGCTCACATGAGGCTCCAATGGCGTCTGAAGTCAGATCCAGACTGAGAGAGAGCCCCCTCTGAACTTCTCAAGCAGGTATTTATGGCTGCCTAATTAAGCAGCTGTGTTCACTCCGGGTTGCACTGAAAACCTGTCCCAGATAGGAATGGAATGAACACCGCACTGACAACCTATTTTATGCGCCCCAGCTAAGAAACCTGGGCGAGATATACACGCCGTCCAGCACACACCCCTTCACTGTCTCACAATATATATAGGTCATACACTTCTACATAGTATAATAGCCGCTAATTCATCCCTGGCTATACTGTAAAATCACACTGACAGCTTTAATAAAGAATAGAAACAATACATATACACACATAGAATACACATATATATATATATATATGTCATTGTGACATATATATATATATATATATATGTATTTATTTATAGTTCATACACTTCTACATACTGTAATAGCTGCTAATTCAACTGCCGGCTTTTGTGAAATCACAAAAGCCGACATGAAATGATACATTGTTTAGACACAGTTAACCATGTCATTTCATGTATTTTGATATATGGTTTTAACTTACAATTACATAAGTGTATGTGTGCAAAATTTCAGACATGTAGGGGTTAATTAAAGGTGTAAATTCGTTGAAAAAAAATGCGTGGGCTCCCGCTGTATTTTCTCCACCAGACAGACAAAGCAAGCGAGTGGGGGCAGATAATAATAGCCTAGGGAGGGTACATTTTTTTGTGCCCCCCCCTGGCTACTAACATCTGCCCCCAGACACCCCAGAAAGGGCAAATCTCTAATTAGATTCGCCCTTTCTGGCACTTTGCCCGTCTATTCCCATTGCCCTGTAGCGGTGGCGAATGGGTTAATAAGGGGTTAAAGCCACCTTGCTATTGAAAGGTCACTTTAAGCCAGGTTAATAATTGAGAGCTGTCAATTAGACAACTATCAATTATTAATCCTATTGAAGGAAATAAAAAAATCACACACACTTTAAGAATAAATAATTTTAATGAAATAAAAACACATTTTTTTGACCATCTTTTATTTAACTCTTAATCCCTGCGAAGCCCTTGATCTTCTATAATAAAGAAAAAATAATAAAACAATTCTTACCTATTCCGCCGATCTGTCACATCCCACGATGTAATCCTTCACAAAGGGTTAACTAGCAATCAGTTAACTAGCTCAGCTGAAAGCTCCTGAATGAATGAGCTTATCTCCTGCCGACAGGAGAGGATGTGATTAATGAATGAAGCTTAATTGATTGCGTCCCACTTTCACTTTAGGTCAGGTCACTGAAGTGAAAGTGGCAATAAATCAATTAAGCTCCACTCATTAATCACTTCCTCTCCTTTCGCTGGGAGAGGAAGTTATTCATTCGGGGTGTTACAGCTAGCAGACAGCATTAGCTCCCTGCAAGCTGTAACCTGTTAACCCTTTCTGATGGATTACAGCGTGGGACCTGACTGTGCATCGGATAGGTAAGAATAATTTTGCTTTTTTATTTTATTTTTATTACAGGAAATGGTTTTAGCAGGAAAATAAAATATGGTCAAAAACTGTGTGATTATTTAATTAAACTTCTTTTTTATTAAACTGTGTGTGTTTGATTTTTCTATCATACAATAGGATTAATAATTGATAGTTGTCTAATTGACAGCTCTCAATTATTAACCTGACTTAAAGTGACCTTTCTGGGGTGTCTGGGGGCAGATGTTAGTAGCCAGGGGGGGCACAAAAAAAATGTACCCTCCCTAGGCTATTATTATCTGCCCCCACTCGCTTGCTTTGTCTGTCTGGTGGAGAAAATACAGCGGGAGCCCACGCATTTTTTTTCAACGAATTTACACCTTTAATTAACCCTTATGTAACACCTGCACATGGAACTGTCAGAGCAGCTACTGGTATACTGGGATTTACAGACACTAAGAAGAGTTTTGCAGCTGCTGTTAAACAGGGACCTTCAGACATTAATGTTTTTTTCCCTGAGCTGCGGGGGACTACAATTCCCATGGACCCTTGTTTCAGTCAGATGACACAGCTTGGAGGGATAGGAGGGAGGAGGAACTTGGGGGAGGGAGCTGGAGAGGAAGTGAAAGAAAGTGAGAGAGCGGATGGTTCATGTAAAAGATGGAGCGCTGTGGACTTGTATTCCTCTAAAGAGCGGAGCGTTCCAGTCCCCTCTGATATACCTGCGAATCTGGAGAGAGCGCAGCCCGGTCATCAGGTGAAGCAAGCAACATTAAGGACTCGGAGAGTTCTACCGGCACTCCCACCGTATAAAGGCCTGAATCCTGCCGCCCCAGTTGGGGTCCAGGGAAAACTACCACCGGTAGAGACGCACCGTGAGTGCCCCTTTTCGAGACTTGTGGTTCAACCAGCCCGTTACAGTGAGTACACTACGCCCCAGACTATTTACCTTCGTGAGCATCTAAGTGCACCAACGGTTATAAATTTGCGCGCCAACATCCGCGGCAACTGGGCCCCAACGTTTGGACTGGGTTAATACAAGAAAAGGGGAACCCTGCTACGTTATATTTGCAGGGTTGGGGAAAGAATTAGGTTGTGATGTGTATATGATTTTTATAGAGCACCGTTACCTGTATTGCATGTTGTTTCTTTAAATACACTTCATTTCTGCTGCATATCCATAAACCAGTTAAACAGTTTTACTCCTGTTTTGGGTGAGTGTGTACTGAGCTATAGGCAGGGGTTTCCCGAATCAGTCCCTGGCAGAAGATAACAGTCCTTCTGCAGTCCTAGAGAGAGCTCCAATCAAGATTCGGGTGGAGGCACTGCGCCCTAAAGAGGTGAGACCAACCATAACACCCAGCGTACCGTGGTAGCCCTGAAGGGGTGTTACAGTGGAGGCACTGCTGAGATACAGAACTAACACAGGAGTATTTACTATGGAGACTTTAACAGAGCGAGAAGTATATTTGTGGTGTGAAGAGATGGATGTTACAGCTAGACAAAGCTTTGTAGTGAGTGGTGAGCTCTGTGATGCATCTGATGAAGAGATACTGAAAATAGTTAACCGACTCACTGAACTTGCCCACCCTGAAGTGGTCGACCGCAGAAAGGAAAAGGGGGGACAGTTACCCATAGCCCTGATCTCAACCGGGCAGATCTTGAGGAAAGATTACTTCCCATCCATGATAGCCGTGTCCCCAGAGTATGGTCGACAATGGAAGATCACTTGGCCTAATGAGTCCGAAGTTGAGACCCGGCAACAGGAATCAACCACTCAGTCTAGGAAGACTAGTATACGTCCGCCCTCTACTCCCCTTAGAACCAGTCCTGAAGAGACAGCGGCCCCTGTTGATGTGCTTATGACAGCTATGGAAAAGTTAGTCAGTCAGTTTGCAAAGATGCAGCCAGAAGGGAACTACCGTCGTTTAAGAACCTTCTCGGGTGCCCTCCCCACCCCTGCTGGAGAAGAAGAATATGATACTTGGAGGGATGTCACTTTACTGTGCTTAGAAGAGTGGCAGTGCACTGATGCCGTGAAGAAGCAGAGAATAGTAGAAAGTTTGAAGGGTACTGCTATGGAAGTGGTGCAGGCTGCTTGGCGGAGCAAGCCACTAGCAACTTATCAAGATTATATGAGTGCTTTAGAAGATGCTTTTGGATCCCCTGAAGATGCTACTGATCTACTCTATAAACTTCGTACCACCTACCAACAACCAGATGAGAAGATGTCCGACTATCTATACCGATTGGATAAGATGGTTCATAGAATAGTATCTAAAGGTGGAGTCAGCCCTAAAGAAGTTGATCAGTGTCGTCTGGACCAAGTACTCAGAGGAGCTCTCACTCATGATCCAATTGCTCAGCGGATGAGGTCTTGTGATAAAGAGAAGATTCCTGGTTCTTTTCATGAGTTGCTTAAGGAAGTTCGCAAGGAAGAGGTTATTTTGGCCGCAAGAGAGAAGACCTCCCCTCGGGTGACTACTGTTGCCTTGAAGCCAGCAGCCGACTGCTGAGAGAGGGAGCTGCTGAAAGTCATCGAGAAACAGGAGGAGCAGATTACTCAATTGTTAAGTGCTCAGGCCAAGACAATACAGCGGTTACAAAGTGCTGCAGAGGTAGCCGAGAAGCAGACCCTGGCTTCAGGAAGAGAGAATGATGACCTGTGTAGAGTGGAAAGTAGGAAACCAGAAGGGTGCTTTGTCTGTGGGAGTCCGGGCCATATAGCTCGTCAGTGTCCAAAGAGGTGGAGCTCAAAGAACTCTTCACATTCTCCCCACCTCCCTCCGAGGCAGTCGGGAAATGGGAAAGGGGGCCAGTAGAACCCCATACTGAGCCCCCATCAGCAACTAAGACCTACTCTACCTCTCCATCCAATAGTGCCTCATCGAAAACACTGCCTGAAGGGTTAGTGGGACCAGCCCCGCATGTCCCCGCATATATCAATGGTAAATCTTGTTCAGTATTGCTGGATAGCGGATCTCAAGTGTCCATCATTTTTGAAGGATGGTATAAAAGATATTTATCCAATGTGCCTCTGAAACCGCTGTCTGGACTCGTGGTGTGGGGACTGAGTGAACACAGCTATCCCTACCGAGGATACGTGTCCGTGACACTACGATTCCCAGAGACTGTTGTTGGAGTGGATAAAGAGATACCCATTATAGCGCTAATCTGCCCGGAGGCAGAGGCAGATGAGAGACCCACACCTGTCATAGTGGGAACAAATGCCAACATTTTCCGTACGTTAGCTCAGTGGTGTCGTGAAGCTGGGGGAGAAAAGTACTCGCAGACCCTATCCATCCACCCAGTCTGTCTGGAAGCCGATGTGAGGACGGAGGAGGAGAAGAGGGAACTGCAGCCTGAAAGCTTTGACCCTTGTTTTGAAGGAAGTGAGCTGAAAGGAGAAGAGAGGAGGCTAGTCATCGACGGCATGATGATGCGGGGGGCGGCTTTCTCCTTGGGCGAATGGGACATGGGCCTCGCCCAAGGAGTAGAGCATCGCATTCGGTTGAAAGATCAAAAGCCTTTCCGAGAGAGATCCCGAAGATTGGCCCCGGCGGATATCGAAGATGTTAGGCAGCATCTACGCGGTATGCTAGACACAGGAGTCATCATAGAGTCTAGTAGCCCATATGCTTCCCCCATTGTGATTGCTCGAAAAAAAAATGGAGCTATTCGGATGTGTGTGGATTATCGTACTTTGAACAAACGTACGGTTCCTGACCAGTACACTGTGCCCCGAATTGATGAAGCTTTAGATTGCCTGCAAGGGAGCCAATGGTTTTCTGTGTTAGATCTCCGGAGTGGTTACTATCAGATACCCATGTCAAAGGAAGATCAAGAGAAGACCGCTTTTATCTGCCCCATTGGGTTCTTCGAGTTTCAAAGACTGCCTCAAGGACTGACAGGTGCTCCGGCCACTTTTCAGAGATGTATGGACAAAGTAGTGGGGGACATGCACTTACGTGAGGTCTTGGTTTATCTCGATGATCTTATTGTTTTTGGGAAGACTCTGGAAGAACACAACCAGCGGTTGTTCAAGGTGCTGGATCGGTTGAAGCAGGCTGGGTTGAAGTTGTCCCTTGATAAGTGCCGGATTTGCCAGACGACTGTGAAATATGTGGGGCACATAGTCAGCAGAGAAGGAATTTCCACCGACCCCGCCAAAGTGGAGGCTGTGGTAAACTGGCCTAAGCCCACCAAGCTGGGGGAGCTTAGGTCCTTTTTAGGATTCTGTGGATACTACCGAAGATTTGTACCCCAGTACTCTCGGATTGCGAAGCCATTAACTGCTCTTACCCAGGGGTATCCCCCTTCCGGCGGGACAGCCCGCCCCTCAAGGTCAGGGAAAAGAGACTACTTCTGAGTTAATGAACCTTTTGGGGAAAGATGGACACCCTTATGCGACGAGGCATTCGAGAAACTGAAGTCATGTTTGACCCAAACTCCAGTGTTGGCCTATGCAGACGCCAGTAAACCATATGTGTTACATATAGATGCTTCTCTCGACGGACTAGGAGGGATTCTCTATCAGGACCATGATGGCTGTCTACGGCCCGTTTACTACATTAGTCGAGGATTGACTCCCAGTGAACGCAACTACCCAGCTCACAAACTGGAGTTTCTGGCTCTGAAATGGGCTGTAGTGGACATGCTGCATGACTACCTCTATGGGGTACGCTTCGTGGTTCATACCGACAACAATCCATTAACCTACGTGAGAACCACAGCAAAACTGGATGCCACGGGGTACCGGTGGCTTGCCGCACTCTCTCTGTATGATTTCAGCTTAAAATATCGACCAGGGATCAGTAACATTGATGCAGACACACTCTCTCGCCTGCCTAGTGAACCTTTAAATGAGGAAGAAGAAGGAGGATGGATAGAGGTCCCTGCCCCTGAGGTGAAGACTCTGTGCCATAGACATCGAACTGATGCCCTCACTCTGCAGTGCTGTGCTAAATTCTTAGGAGCATCTAGCGAAGCGCTCCCGTTGTCGTACTGTCGAGTGACAAATGTAACCCCAGACTCTCTCCCTCAACTGACTCATAATCAAGTCAGGACGGCGCAGCAGGAGGATCAGTCAGTGGGGTAGTTCGATGGTGGGTGAAGAGGGGCTGGAGGCCCGAAAAGAATGCATTAAGAACAGAGGAGTCTGTCCTGCTGACTCGGCAGCTAGAGTCGCTAGTAGTAAAAAATGGGCTACTATACCGAGAGACAAGGGGCCAGAAGGGAGGAGTCCGCAGGCAGCTGGTGTTACCCACCCGATTTCGGAAGATGGTCATGAAGTCCCTGCATGATGACCATGGACATCTTGGCATCGAAAAGACTACGAGTCTCGTGGCCGACCGATTCTATTGGCCTCGCATGGAAGCGGATATTGAAGAATACTGCAAATCATGCTCCCGGTGTGTGTTGAGAAAAACCTTGCCTTTGAGAACAGCCCCCCTTGTGAACATTACCAGCGATGGCCCACTTGAACGAGTGTGCATTGATTTCCTCTCCATCGAGCCTGATGAAAGCAATGTCAGTAATGTGTTAGTGGTCACTGACCATTTCACCCGATATGCCCAGGCCTACCCCACTAAAGATCAAAGGGCAATTACTGTGGCAAAAACATTATGGGAGAAGTTCTTTGTACATTACGGGCTGCCTGCCCGCATCCATACCGATCAAGGAAGAGATTTCGAAAGTAGACTAATCAAGGAGCTATGCGCTCTCTGTGGGATCAAGAAATCCAGAACCACGCCATATCACCCCCAAGGGGATCCTCAACCTGAGAGATTCAACCGTACCCTTCTGAACATGTTAGGCACTTTAGATCCCAGGAAGAAGGGACACTGGAGCAGGCATGTGAGCCAGTTGGTTCATGCCTACAATTGCACCACAAATGAGTCAACTGGATATTCTCCTTATTTCCTCATGTTTGGAAGAAAAGCCCGACTACCCGTGGATATTAGTTTTGGGACATCCATTGACCGTTCTAATGGGAAGACCTACTTAAAATATGTGTCCCAGCTAAAAGAAGATTTGACAAAAGCTTACAAATTGGCAGAGCAGGCCTCTGGTCGGTCAGGGAAGCGCAATAAGACTCGCTACGACTGTAGGGTTCGAGAACAAGTTTTACTACCTGGAGACAGAGTTCTTATTCAGCTTTTGGGCCTTCCTGGGAAGCACAAGCTTGCTGATCGGTGGTGTCCTGACCCTTACGTGGTGATGGAGAAGTTGCCCGGTGTTCCGGCCTACAGAGTGAAGCCCGAAAAAGGGGGTGGAGCTGTTAAAACCTATCATCGACATCATCTGTTGCCTGTGGGAAAAAACATCCCTTTACCCCCATTGCCAACTCAAGGAGGTCATACAAGTCTTCAGTGCAATAGGAGAAGTCCAAGGTGTAAAAACCCACCCCAGACTGGAGTTGCCTCAGGAGGATGTGACAGCGAGTCTGGGGATGAATGGGGACCTGACTGTCAATGGAGCTACAGGTGGATCGAGGACCCATGCCCCATGGGCGTAGACCCTGAAAACCAGACCCCTGAAGTAGAAACAAAGAAAAGGGACATTTGTCAGGAGGCGAGTGCACCCCGCCCACAATTGGAGGAAAGTTCAGAAGAGGGACATTTATTGAATGAAGAGATTCACCTGGTGGAGCCCGTTCTTGAGAGACAAGAGTCGGGGACTGAGGAGGTGGGCCCCTCGGTACACACTCGTCCCAAGCGGGACATTAGGCCACCCATGATGTTGACTTATGACAGAATGGGACATACCACTGAGGTCCCCAGGTTGATACACCCAAATTCAAATTCTGTTTGGCCTTATTTCTCGGTATCTTCCATGTGTCCAGGAGGTGGTTTGTATGCATGTAAATTTGGTGTTAGTCAGGATGCCTTAACCCCCATTCATGTTTCAGGTGGTGAGTCCTCATGTCGTGATGGGACACTTTCAATGACTCACTAGGGGGAGAATGTAACACCTGCACATGGAACTGTCAGAGCAGCTACTGGTATACTGGGATTTACAGACACTAAGAAGAGTTTTGCAGCTGCTGTTAAACAGGGACCTTCAGACATTAATGGTTTTTTTCCCTGAGCTGCGGGGGACTACAATTCCCATGGACCCTTGTTTCAGTCAGATGACACAGCTTGGAGGGATAGGAGGGAGGAGGAACTTGGGGGAGGGAGCTGGAGAGGAAGTGAAAGAAAGTGAGAGAGCGGATGGTTCATGTAAAAGATGGAGCGCTGTGGACTTGTATTCCTCTAAAGAGCAGAGCGTTCCAGTCCCCTCTGATATACCTGCGAATCTGGAGAGAGCGCAGCCCGGTCATCAGGTGAAGCAAGCAACATTAAGGACTCGGAGAGTTCTACCGGCACTCCCACCGTATAAAGGCCTGAATCCTGCCGCCCCCAGTTGGGGTCCAGGGAAAACTACCACCGGTGGAGACGCACCGTGAGTGCCCCTTTTCGAGACTTGTGGTTCAACCAGCCCGTTACAGTGAGTACACTACGCCCCAGACTATTTACCTTCGTGAGCATCTAAGTGCACCAACGGTTATAAATTTGCGCGCCAACATCCGCGGCAACTGGGCCCCAACGTTTGGACTGGGTTAATACAAGAAAATGGGAACCCTGCTACGTTATATTTGCAGGGTTGGGGAAAGAATTAGGTTGTGATGTGTATATGATTTTTATAGAGCACCGTTACCTGTATTGCATGTTGTTTCTTTAAATACACTTCATTTCTGCTGCATATCCATAAACCAGTTAAACAGTTTTACTCCTGTTTTGGGTGAGTGTGTACTGAGCTATAGGCAGGGGTTTCCCGAATCAGTCCCTGGCAGAAGATAACAGTCCTTCTGCAGTCCTAGAGAGAGCTCCAATCAAGATTCGGGTGGAGGCACTGCGCCCTAAAGAGGTGAGACCCTCCATAACACCCAGCGTACCGTGGTAGCCCTGAAGGGGTGTTACACTTACATGTCTGAAATTTTGCACACATACACTTATGTAATTGTAAGTTAAAACCATATATCAAAATACATGAAATGACATGGTTAACTGTGTGGAAACAATGTATCATTTCATGTCGGCTTCTGTGATTTCACAAAAGCCGGCAATTGAATTAGCAGCTATTACAGTATGTAGAAGTGTATGAACTATAAATATATATATATGTATGTGTCACAATGACATGTATATATATATATATATGTATTCTATGTGTATGTATCTAGTGTTTTGTGAGCTGTCAGTGTGATTTTACAGTAGCCGGGGATGTATTGCCGGCTTTTCAAAGGAGACTGGTGCGTACAAATCGGACAGCACTTGCATGGTGCGAGTGCTGTGCGATGATTTCTCGCACCCATTGACTTGCATTGGCGATTATCATCATAAAATCGCATCAAATCGCAGCATGCTGCGATTTTTTTCTCACACCAATTTCTGATGAGAAAAAAATCGCAAATGAGAACTCACCCATTGACTAACATTGGTCAGATTTGAATCCGATTTTTTTTCGTCTGATTATCATCCGTTTTCAGCGCCAGTGAGTATGACTCCTTAGAGGGTAATTCTGCTGATTGTGAGACGGGGGAGATTACAGACAAGTCTGCTGCCAACGGGAGAGAATTTGTGGTCACAATTAAGGAGGTTCTCCAGCTAAAAAAATAAAAAAACAACAACAAAATATTTTGCTATAGCCTCTTGAAGAATACTAGAGAACATAGGGGTGTCCTTTGTCCATGATGCTCGTGGTCAGTGTGGTTTTATGTCTTGCTCTTGCCTCCAGACGGCTGTTATACTCTGCAGTAACCGACAATCCACGGATATGAATAATGCTGTATAATAAATCCATTCTGTGCTGGCGCTAAAGGACAACTGAACAGTATCACTATTTCCTCATCGTCTTCTGGCGGCAAATTATATTTTTTTACACCTAATTCTAGAGTATCATTGTATGTAGACAGAGACCCTGATTCCAGTGATGTGTCACTGGGCTGCCTGCTGTAGCTCTTATAAAATTACTGTTTTATCAGCAGGAGATTATCACTACAGGACAAGTAATTCTGCTGTCATGAAGTCCTCTATAGTCAAGAGTTCTGTATAACCCCACCTCCACCAGTGATTGGCTGCTTTCTGCATATATACACAGAAAGCAGGCCAATCAGTGGTGTGAGTGGAGTTATACAGAGTTCAGCATTCAGAGAACTGCTAGATCTGCAGCAGATAAAATAGGGATTTTACTGAAAGTGCAGCAAGCAAGTAAGTGATACATCACTACAATCAGGGTCTCGGCTCCTGCATCACGCTGCTCTCAGATGGAGAAGCAAAAACATGGTGATAGATTTCCTTTAATGATCAATATGTAGAGGAAAAAAATGATGACATCTCTCTTAAATGTGCATTTTTAAAATAATTACTGTCCCTCGTCTAACACTGAAATCAGCCTGAAGGTTCGGGGCTCAGGGAGATGTATTAACCTCCACTGGAAGCCTAAACCTCGCTCCTGGATGGAGAGGAGGACTCTGATCCCATCTGCCCCTGGAGGACTGGTGTCTCTTTATACACTCTGTGTAGGGGAGCGTCGTATAGATTTCATGTATTATGGGAAGCTGGGGATTATACAGTGACAGGGTCGGACTGGTGTCTCTTTATACACTCTGTGTAGGGGAGCGTCGTATAGATTTCATGTATTATGGGAAGCTGGGATTATACAGTGACAGGGTCGGACTGGTGTCTCTTTATACACTCTGTGTAGGGAGCGTCGTATAGATTTCATGTATTAGGGGAAGCTGGGGATTATATAGTGACAGGGTCGGACTGGTGTCTCTTTATACACTCTGTGTAGGGAGCGTCGTATAGATTTCATGTATTATGGGAAGCTGGGGATTATACAGTGACAGGGTCGGACTGGTGTCTCTTTATACACTCTGTGTAGGGAGCGTCGTATAGATTTCATGTATTATGGGAAGCTGGGGATTATATAGTGACAGGGTCGGACTGGTGTCTCTTTATACACTCTGTGTAGGGGAGCGTCGTATAGATTTCATGTATTATGGGAAGCTGGGATTATATAGTGACAGGGTCGGACTGGTGTCTCTTTATACACTCGTGTAGGGGAGCGTCGTATAGATTTCATGTATTATGGGAAGCTGGGGATTATACAGTGACAGGGTCGGACTGGTGTCTCTTTATACACTCTGTGTAGGGGAGCGTCGTATAGATTTCATGTATTATGGGAAGCTGGGGATTATAAGTGACAGGGTCGGACTGGTGTCTCTTTATACACTCTGTGTAGGGGAGCGTCTGTATAGATTTCATGTATTATGGGAAGCTGGGGATTATATAGTGACAGGGTCGGATTGGTGTCTCTTTATACATCTGTGTAGGGGAGCGTCGTATAGATTTCATGTATTATGGGAAGCTGGGGATTATACAGTGACAGGGTCGGACTGGTGTCTCTTTATACACTCTGTGTAGGGGAGCGTCGTATAGATTTCATGTATTATGGAAGCTGGGGATTAATAGTGACAGGGTCGGACTGGTGTCTCTTTATACACTCTGTGTAGGGAGCGTCGTATAGATTTCATGTATTATGGAAGCTGGGGATTATATAGTGACAGGGTCGGACTGGTGTCTCTTTATACACTCTGTGTAGGGAGCGTCGTATAGATTTCATGTATTATGGGAAGCTGGGATTATATAGTGACAGGGTCGGACTGGTGTCTCTTTATACACTCTGTGTAGGGGAGCGTCGTATAGATTTCATGTATTATGGGAAGCTGGGGATTATATAGTGACAGGGTCGGACTGGTGTCTCTTTATACACTCTGTGTAGGGGAGCGTCGTATAGATTTCATGTATTATGGGAAGCTGGGATTATATAGTGACAGGGTCGGACTGGTGTCTCTTTATACACTCTGTGTAGGGGAGCGTCGTATAGATTCATGTATTATGGGAAGCTGGGGATTATATAGTGACAGGTCGGACTGGTGTCTCTTTATACACTCTGTGTAGGGAGCGTCGTATAGATTTCATGTATTATGGGAAGCTGGGGATTATAAGTGACAGGGTCGGACTGGTGTCTCTTTATACACTCTGTGTAGGGAGCGTCGTATAGATTTCATGTATTATGGGAAGCTGGGGATTATATAGTGACAGGGTCGGACTGGTGTCTCTTTATACACTCTGTGTAGGGGAGCGTCGTATAGATTTCATGTATTATGGGAAGCTGGGGATTATAAGTGACAGGGTCGGACTGGTGTCTCTTTATACACTCTGTGTAGGGGAGCGTCGTATAGATTTCATGTATTATGGGAAGCTGGGGATTATACTAGTGACAGGGTCGGACTGGTGTCTCTTTATACACTCTGTGTAGGGGAGCGTCGATAGATTTCATGTATTATGGGAAGCTGGGGATTATATAGTGACAGGGTCGGACTGGTGTCTCTTTATACACTCTGTGTAGGGGAGCGTCGTATAGATTTCATGTATTATGGGAAGCTGGGGATATATAGTGACAGGGTCGGACTGGTGTCTCTTTATACACTCTGTAGGGGAGCGTCGTATAGATTTCATGTATTATGGGAAGCTGGGGATTATAAGTGACAGGGTCGGACTGGTGTCTCTTTATACATCTGTGTAGGGAGCGTCGTATAGATTTCATGTATTATGGAAGCTGGGGATATATAGTGACAGGGTCGGACTGGTGTCTCTTTATACACTCTGTGTAGGGGAGCGTCTATAGATTTCATGTATTATGGGAAGCTGGGGATTATATAGTGACAGGTCGGACTGGTGTCTCTTATACCTCTGTGTAGGGGAGCGTCGTATGATTTCATGTATTATGGGAAGCTGGGGATTATACAGTGACAGGGTCGGACTGGTTCTCTTTATACACTCTGTGTAGGGGAGCGTCGTATAGATTTCATGTATATGGGAAGCTGGGATTATATAGTGACAGGGTCGGATGGTCTCTTATACTCTGTGTAGGGGAGCGTCGTATGTTTATGTTTATGGGAAGCTGGGGATTATATAGTGACAGGTCGGACTGGTGTCTCTTTATACACTCTGTGTAGGGAGCGTCGTATAGATTTCATGTATTATGGGAAGCTGGGGATTATAGTGACAGGGTCGGACTGTGTCTCTTTATACACTCTGTGTAGGGGAGCGTCGTATAGATTTCATGTATTATGGGAAGCTGGGGATTATATAGTGACAGGTCGGACTGGTTCTCTTTATACACTCTGTGTAGGGGAGCGTCTATAGATTTCATGTATTATGGGAAGCTGGGGATTATAAGTGACAGGGTCGGACTGGTGTCTCTTTATACACTCTGTGTAGGGGAGCGTCGTATAGATTTCATGTATTATGGAAGCTGGGGATTATAAGTGACAGGGTCGGACTGGTGTCTCTTTATACACTCTGTGTAGGGGAGCGTCGTATAGATTTCATGTATTATGGGAAGCTGGGATTATATAGTGACAGGGTCGGACTGGTGTCTCTTTATACACTCTGTGTAGGGGAGCGTCGTATGATTTCATGTATTATGGGAAGCTGGGGATTATATAGTGACAGGGTCGGACTGGTTCTCTTTATACACTCTGTGTAGGGGAGCGTCGTATAGATTTCATGTATTATGGGAAGCTGGGATTATACAGTGACAGGGTCGGACTGGTGTCTCTTTATACACTCTGTGTAGGGAGCGTCTTATAGATTTCATGTATTATGGGAAGCTGGGATTATATAGTGACAGGTCGGATGGGTCTCTTATAACTCTGTGTAGGGGAGCGTCGTATAGATTTATGTTTATGGGAAGCTGGGATTATATAGTGACAGGGTCGGACTGGTGTCTCTTTATACACTCTGTGTAGGGAGCGTCGTATAGATTTCATGTATTATGGAAGCTGGGGATTATATAGTGACAGGGTCGGACTGGTGTCTCTTTATACATCTGTAGGGGAGCGTCGTATAGATTTCATGTATTATGGGAAGCTGGGGATTATATAGTGACAGGGTCGGACTGGGTTCTTTATACACTCTGTGTAGGGGCGCGTCATAGATTTCATGTATTATGGGAAGCTGGGGATTATACAGTGACAGGGTCGGACTGGTGTCTCTTTATACACTCTGTGTAGGGGAGCGTCGTATAGCTGTCATGTATTATGGGAAGCTGGGATTATAAGTGACAGGGTCGGACTGGTATCTCTTTATACACTCTGTGTAGGGGAGCGTCGTATAGATTTCATGTATTATGGGAAGCTGGGGATTATACAGTGACAGGGTCGGACTGTGTCTCTTTATACACTCTGTGTAGGGGAGCGTCGTATAGCTGTCATGTATTATGGGAAGCTGGGGATTATAGTGACAGGGTCGGACTGGTGTCTCTTTATACACTCTGTGTAGGGGAGCGTCGTATAGATTCATGTATTATGGGAAGCTGGGGATTATACAGTGACAGGGTCGGACTGGTGTCTCTTATACACTCTGTGTAGGGGAGCGTCGTATAGCTGTCATGTATTATGGGAAGCTGGGATTATATAGTGACAGGGTCGGACTGGTACTCTTTATACACTCTGTGTAGGGAGCGTCATATAGATTTCATGTATTATGGGAAGCTGGAGATTATATAGTGACAGGGTCGGACTGGTGTCTCTTTATACACTCTGTGTAGGGGAGCGTCGTATAGATTTCATGTATTATGGGAAGCTGGGATTATACAGTGACAGGGTCGGACTGGTGTCTCTTTATACATTCTGTGTAGGGGAGCGTCGTATAGATTTCATGTATTATGGGAAGCTGGGGATTATATAGTGACAGGGTCGGATGGTTCCTTTATACACTCTGTGTAGGGGAGCGTCGTATGGATTTAATGTGTTATGGAAGCTGGGGATTATATAGTGACAGGGTCGGACTGGTGTCTCTTTATACACTCTGTGTAGGGGAGCGTCGTATAGATTTCATGTATTATGGGAAGCTGGGGATTATATAGTGACAGGTCGGACTGGGTCTCTTATACTCTGTGTAGGGGAGCGTCAGTATAGATTTAATGTATTATGGGAAGCTGGGGATTATATAGTGACAGGGTCGGACTTGGGTCTCTTATACATCTGTGTAGGGGAGCGTCGTATAGATTTCAATGTATTATGGGAAGCTGGGGATTATATAGTGACAGGGTCGGACTGGGTCTCTTTATACACTCTGTGTAGGGGAGCGTCGTATGATTTCATGTATTATGGGAAGCTGGGGATTATATAGTGACAGGGTCGGACTGGTGTCCTCTTATACACTCTGTGTAGGGGAGCGTCGTATAGATTTCATGTATTATGGAAGCTGGGGATTATATAGTGACAGTGTCGGATTGAGGTCTCTTTATACACTCTGTGTAGGGGAGCGTCGTATGGATTTAATGTTTATGGAAGCTGGGATTATATAGTGACAGGGTCGGACTGGTGTCTCTTTATACACTCTGTGTAGGGAGCCTCGTATAGATTTCATGTATTATGGGAAGCTGGGATTATATAGTGACATGGTCGGACTGGAGTCTCTTTATACACTCTGTGTAGGGGAGCGTCGTATAGATTTCATGTATTATGGGAAGCTGGGGATTATATAGTGACAGGGTCGGACTGGAGTCTCTTTATACACTCTGTGTAGGGGAGCGTTGTATAGATTTCATGTATTATGGGAAGCTGGGGATTATAGGCCCCCTCCATTTCCTTATAGATCAGAAGCTTGCAAGCTGCAGGGCCCTCACTCCTCCTGTAACTGTTGAACTATGTGTTACTCTGTAATTATTGGTTGTAGATGTCCTTGCTCAATTGTAAAGTGCTGCGGAATATGTTGGCCCTATATACCAATACTATTATTTATAGTATGATTCATTTATATGAAAGCTATTGTTGCCTCCTAGTGGTCAATGGTACTATTGCAACAGTTAAGTTATTCAATAAGGTTTCTGTTCTTTTCACTACTGAAACTGCCCTTATTAAAGTCTCTAATGACCTAATAACTAAATCCAATGACCACTGCTCCCTGCTGTTTCTCCTGGATCTCTCTGCTGCATTTGCCACCGCTCCTCCTCACTATGCTCTGATCTATCGGCTTCAAGGACACTGCTTTCTGAGCGCTCCTTCACTGTATCTTTTGCCAGCTCTTACTCCTTTCCTCTTCCCCTTACTATCAGCATGGTTGGACTGGGGTGTCTGTAGCCCACAGGGGGAATTGACTCTAGGGGCCCATGCTACAGCTGTATGCAAATACCTGTCACTATCCCCGTTATAGTGGAGCGCCGTCTGTAAAACACAGGCTGCTCCTGCACATCTACTGTGCGACCCCATAACTGGGATGTATAATTACGGTAGTTTGCATTAATGGTTCTTTGATGAAAACAAGTTATCACCGATCCACAGGTTAGGTAGGTGATAACTTATTGATTGGTGGAATCCAACTATTGGAAACCATGTAGGGGGAGCCAGGGCCGTAGTCGTGGCTAACAATGGTTCGCAATCACGCCCTGGTCTCCCGCCACATACACACAATGTCCCCTTTGTAGCGTACCTTTCATCCCGCTCTCGGTTCCATCAGGATCTTCTCTGAGCTGCTGGAGACTACTTTCTGGCGGTTTCAAACAAAGAGAGACAAAGAGAGAGTCCACTTCCAACTTAACATAAAGGATTTTACTTGGTTCCATTCTCAGTACGTCCAGTTCAGACACAGTTACATCAAAGGGATCATCGCACAGCAGATTCCTTTCTTGCCCTGTGCTCTCCCTCACTTCTTCCAGAATATCCCAGGGTTGTACCAGATCGTCCGGTACTGCAGAGTTCCTTCTGGCCAGCCTATCTTCAGGAGTTCCCCTGTCCATTTCGCCCCAGACAAAAGGGCATCAGCCCCTGTATTTAGTTACCACATACTGGAGCTGCCCTGCATTCTCTCACATTTGTGACCTTCGGCCCGTAGACCCTGGACGACTGGGCTGCGTGCTTTAACGTTATGGGGTCCACCTGCCCTGTCCGGGCTCTCAGGCCCTACTAACTAGAATGCAGGAAATCTCACAACTTACCCGCAGATGGCCCCTCTTAATTTAACTAGTTGCTATCTTTTTTTTACTAGTGTGCCCCCTCTTGTGTGTTAACTTAAGTACTGCACTTTCCCTATATACAATGTGCACATATCAGCATTCAGGTACAAATATATACAGAATATATACAGTTTAGAACATTTACATTTACCAACGTTTAACCAGGACGTGTGTGGGGCCTAAAACAGTCTTTGCAACCCCTTACAACCACCACACTGATTGGAAGAATGGGGAACTTTTATCCCTGCCAGGGAACTTTTATCCCTATTTTATCCCTATTTTAAAATGGAGCTGCAGGTGGGATGTCTGACCACAGCTCCGTTGATCCTCATTGAGAGCTTCCACAAGAAGCCAAATGCAGCCACTTAGGGAATGAATGGAACAGTGGTCGAGTTGTAAATACCACTCCATACTATTGGGGATAAAAGTTGCACATTCTGCAGACCGGTGTAGATCCCAGCAGTCAGACCTGCATTAATCAGTAGCTTATCACTTATCCTTTGACCACGTTCACACGTTCAGTATTTTACATCAGTATTTGTAAGTAGTGTTGAGCGATACGATAATGCAAATATCGGCTATCGGCCGATATTAGCTCTATCGGCCTTTCGATAATTCATTTCGATATTTTCGTCTTATCGAATACCGGAATCGGAAGTTCCCATAATTCTTTGCGAGGCAATGTGATTTTAGTCAGCCAATGAGGAATCCTAAGAAGTGTGGGCACATCCTGTACTGCTGCGGTCATGTTAACTAATGGCATGGCTGTGATTGGATGCTGAAATGATGTCAGAATGCACTATAAAAGGCGCCACCGCCATTTTAGCGTCACTGTGCTGTGAATTCAGTAAGGGACAGAACGCTGCTGTGCTGACTCTGAGGGACAGTTAGAGATTGCGATTTAGTGTACTGTGCTGTAGGCAGGCTAGCACCATCTGCTGTGTAAAGCTTCCTTTTGCCTGCAGTGTTGTTTTAACAGCTCTGCAAGGTGTGTGTGAGTGCAGGTGACGCTGCAGTTTGCTCTGCATGCAACGCTGTCTGTAGGCATCTGCACATGTCACTCACAGACTATTTTTTTTTTCCTTCAGTGTAATTCTTGCAGCTCCATGCAATTTAACTATTAGTGTGACGCGCTTCCATCCGTATACAATACATTGGTTGCAAACACTATAGAAGTAGACAAAGGAGTAGCCTTTCACAGATTGTGAACAGTTGTGTTTCAGTGTTCACTTCAGTCTGTGTTTTTTATTTTTTGAGTGCACATCACGCTCCAGTTACTTGTTCAAGCACTGCTGCTTGTACTCTGCTGAGCGTGTCTCAGTGGCTCATCCTTTTCATTTGTCTCCAATTGTTTCTGCTCCATTCCATTTAAAATATAATCTATTAGTGTGACGCGCTTCCATCCGTATACAATACATTGGTTGCAAACACTATAGAAGTAGACAAAGGAGTAGCCTTTCACAGATTGTGAACAGTTGTGTTTCAGTGTTCACTTCAGTCTGTGTTTTTTATTTTTTGAGTGCACATCACGCTCCAGTTACTTGTTCAAGCACTGCTGCTTGTACTCTGCTGAGCGTGTCTCAGTGGCTCATCCTTTTCATTTATCTCCAATTGTTTCTGCTCCATTCCATTTAAAATATAATCTATTAGTGTGACGCGCTTCCATCCGTATACAATACATTGGTTGCAAACACTATAGAAGTAGACAAAGGAGTAGCCTTTCACAGATTGTGAACAGTTGTGTTTCAGTGTTCACTTCAGTCTCTGCGTAATAACCACACTTAGGCCTTATAACTTTTCTGACTTTCTTTATCAATCTACCAAGATGAAGAAGTCAGTGAGTAAGGCACGTGGTCGTGGCCGTGGAGTTTCAGCAGGGAGAGGACGTGGGGATTCTGTGTCTGCTGCCGCCCTCAGTGACACAGCATCCACCATTTATCCCCGTGAGCGTTCCTTTATGCGCACTTTGGTAGGAGCTCGGCGTGCCCCCCTGCTGCGGGAAGAACAAATTGAAGCCGTTGTTGGTTGGATGGCAGTCAATGCATCGACTTCAATTCCTTCCACCTCCTCTCAGGAACACAACACTGTTGAGCAACCATCTGTCTGTTCACCGCCTGTCAAATTGCCAAGGCAGTCAGAGAGTTCTGTACAGGAGCCAGCTGAGTCTCTGCTTCTGTTCTCAGAATCTGTTGGCTCGCAAACACGGGCACAGGCAAGCAGCATTCTGCAATTTGAAGAAGAGGGAGTATGCAGTGATGCGCAACAGCTGTGTCTCTCTCAATCTGAAGAGGCGGGTGAGCCAGTGCCGATGGACAGCACACCGCAGAACGCATCTTATGATGATGATGAGACTCAGGTGCCAGGTTTTGTGGAGCATGGTGCTGCCCAGACCATCCAACAGCAGCAGGTGTTGGAAGAGGGTAGTGGAGATGATGAAGTCCGAGACCCAACATGGCGTGAGCAACAGGAAGGTGGTGGGAGCAGCTCTGAGGAAGAGATTGTCCCAACGGTACAAAGAGGAGGGAGAGGTAGGCTGCAGACTCGCTTGCCTGTAGCCTCCAGTTTGGCACCTGTTGGGAGCAGTTCTCTTAGAACTGTCAAAATTGGCGCTCCCATGACTTGCACTGCGTGGTCCTTTTTTGACAGACTTGTACATGATATTTGCTATGTTCAATGCAAGCTGTGTAAGCAAAAAGTTAAAAGAGGTAAAAATATCAGGAACCTGAATACCACAAATATGTGGACACATGTACGGACAAAGCACGTAGCTGAGTTCCAAAGACACACTGGAGATGTAGGCCAACCTACAGCAGCACCTACATCTTTAGGTCATGTTCGAGCCTCTACCTCCAGCTCTCACACACCTGTTTCGGCTTCCTCACAGGATCTCCATGAAAGAACCTCGGTCACTGTTGTCCATAGAGAAACTGTTATTCCACCCACTGCAGCAAGTTCACAGTCATCGTCACACTCCCAGAACAAAAAACAGCCATCGGTAACACAGGCATGGGATAAAAGACGGCCATACTCGGCAAACCATCCACGAGCACAGGCTCTGAATGCTGGCCTTGCAAAACTCCTGTCCCTTGAAATGCTGTCATTCAGGCTGGTGGAGACTGACAGTTTCAGGAACTTTATGGCATTGGCAGTCCCACAATATAATGTGCCAAGCCGATTTTATTTCAGCAGGCAAGCTGTCCCTGCTCTGCAAAAACATGTCGAGGGAAACATTAAACATGCGCTACTAAACGCCGTCAGTAGCAGGGTCCACCTGACCACCGATGCGTGGACCAGTAGCCATGGCCAGGGACGATACCTTTCCCTCACTGCCCATTGGGTCAATGTTGTGGAGCCGGGTACAGATCTTGCCAGTGGCGCTGTACGTGTTCTGCCAACTCCAAGGATTGCAGGAATCCAGTCTGTGCACATTGATTCCTCCTCCTACTCCAGTTCCTCAGAATCATCGCTGCACGAGCCGTCACGGTATACCTCCACATGGACCCGTGAACGCTTACCTGTTGCGACCGATATGAGCACAGCCGTGGCCAAACGTCAACAGGCCGTACTGAAATTAATTCCCATGGGGAATCGAAGCCACACAGCGCAGGAGCTCTGGGATGCCATCAAGCAGGAGAGCGATGTGTGGTTTTTGTCAGCTAATCTCCAGCCAGGCTTGGTAGTGTGTGACAATGGCCGAAATCTGGTGGCAGCTCTGGGCCTTGGCAACCTCACTCACATACCATGTCTGGCACATGTGCTCAACTTGGTCGTGCAGAGTTTTTTGAGGGACTATCCGGATCTTGATGCACTGCTGCACAAGGTCCGCCTAGAGTGCGCTCACTTGCGACGTTCCAGCATGGCCAGATCGCGCATTGCAGCTCTGCAAGTCAGATTTCGCCTTCCTGAACATCGCATCATATGTGACGTACCCACCAGGTGGAATTCCACGTTACATATGTTGGAGCGGTTGTGTGAGCAGCAGCCAGCAGTAATGGAGTATCAGCTGCAACAGGCGCAATCAACTCGCAATTTGCGCCGTTCACACTTCACCACTACTGAGTGGGCCTCTATGAACGACATCTGCGACGTTTTGCGTGCGTTTGATGTCTCAACGCGGATGGCGAGTGCAGATGATGCACTAGTCAGCATGACTGTACCCCTTATCTGCCTGCTTCAGAAATCACTGAAAGCACTAAAGGAAGAGGTTTTGAAAGAGGTGGAGGATGAGGAGTCACAAATTCAATTACCTTCAGGACAGTCAGCGCAACGTGGTTCCTCACAAAGGGCTGGGCAGGGCTCACTTTGTGAGGAGGATGAGGAGGAGGAGGAGGAGTCAATGGAGGAGGAAGAAATCCCTACAGAGGGAGGTACACAACGCGCTAGTCAGTATGTAGAGCGAGGGTGGGGTGATGCAGAGGAGACAGAGATGATGCCTCTTCCACAGGACAGCCTTTGTTGGCCAGTTGGGAGTCTGCAGCACATGGATGATTTCATGCTTCAGTGCCTGAGAAACGACCGCCGCATCGCCCACATTCTCAGCACGTCAGATTATTGGGTGTACACCCTCCTAGACCCTCGCTACCGGGACAACTTACAAACCCTATCACACCGGTGAACCGGGACCGTAAATTGCAGGAGTACCAAGACACACTGGTGCAATCCATACTGTTGTACATTCCAGCCGAGAGAGGTGCTGCTGCTGCTGCTACTGCTTTACAAAGCAGCTCTGTGCGTCGAGGCAATGTAGACACCTCTACAACAAGAGGGATCAGAAGCAGCGCCTCTGCACAGGGCAAGAACTGTATGTTACAAATGTGGCAAAGTTTTGTGACAGCGCCAGCAAGGTCTACACCATCCGAGACGGCTCCAGTCACCAGGAAGAAACGTTTCCGTAAGATGGTGACGGACTACTTGGCTTTCCCTCTAAGTGTACTCCCAGATGCCTCTTCCCCTTTCAAATTGTGGGTCTCTAAGTTGGATACATGGCCAGAGCTTAGCCAGTATGCATTGGAGGTGCTGGCTTGCCCTGCTGCCAGTGTATTATCTGAGCGTGTCTTTAGTGCTGCAGGTGGTGTAGTAACAGACCGTCGCATGCGACTATCCTCAGAGAATGTAGACCGGCTTACTTTTCTGAAAATGAACAAGGCATGGATCTCACCTGAATTTGCCTGTCCGTTTTCAGATTAAATAACTGTTTGGCAACGTTTTCCATGTCTCCTGTTATGTTCATCTTTCTACCACCTGAACTGTACTCCCTGGGCTACAACACCGCCATTTGTTGCTCGTAAGTAATTGGCAGGGGTACTGACTCCTGGCCAGCCTGGTTACAGCACGACAGCTGTTTCCTGGCAGTGTGAACGTCAATTATCCTCCAATAAGTTGTGCTGTCGTGTTGCATTCGGGTTAGCCGACTCTATGGTGCCTGCAGTTTAGGTGATTCCTATGTGTGCTGTGGGATATGTAAATAAAGGCGGTTTCCATTGTGACAATAGGATAAGCACCCACTGTAGGACTGTGTGATTCGGTAACTGCGGACGGCTTGCGTCCTGTCAACTTACATTTTCATGGGTGCGTTCTTCTACCCGTCCGGGGTCCAGTACCGTCAAGTGGTTCTCCCCCGTGCCTTTGGCCTAGGTGCCTCCATCTCCGTATCCGAGTTCCAGCAACGTCTGCTGGTCCTTGGTAGTGCTTTGGAGCACAGGTACCTCCTGCTTAGTAACCGTGTCACAGTAACGTCAGCTGGTACTCGGTTGTGACATTGCCTCTTTTCCTTCTGCTACCCGTCCGGGTCCAGTACCGTCAAGTGGTTCTCCCCAGTGCCTTTGGCCTAGGTGCCTCCATCTCCGTATCCGAGTTCCAGCAACGTCTGCTGGTCCTTGGTAGTGCTTTGGAGCACAGGTACCTCCTGCTTAGTAACCGTGTCACAGTAACGTCAGCTGGTACTCGGTTGTGACATTGCCTCTTTTCCTTCTGCTACCCGTCCGGGTCCAGTACCGTCAAGTGGTTCTCCCCAGTGCTTTGGCCTAGGTGCTTCCATCTCCGTAACGTCAGCTGTTTCTCGGAAATTAGACGACATTAAAGACCACCCAGAAGAAGATGACGACAACAAGGACGACGAGCATGAAGCCAACCAGCCTGAACACCATCACAAAGAAAAAATAAAAGATTACCCAGAAGAAGATCACCAACAGGACAAAGAAGGTTAAGACAAACTACAAGATACAGAACAAGAGACAGAAGAACAATAAGCAAAAGATCAAAAAACAGAAGAACATGAAGTATAAGACCAAAATGAAGAGCAAAATATATGCTCTAAATTCTAAGCAGAAGAAGACTAAGCAGTGTATGGGGGTGAGTCCGTTCCTCCTCGTGGTGCCCCTGGAAAATGCCTGCTGCTGCAGGCTAAACTGAACACGGACAAATACTGTTGTAATTTAAATCTTTTGTGACAGCAAGAACGGAAGGATGAACAATTCATACTTTTACAGATTACAAGTACAGGAATCTCTGTCACAAATAAGAATATGATGAAGAAGATGAAGAGGAAGAAGATGAAGAATTTGAATATGAAGAAGATTAATTAGTTTAATAATAACAATATGAGTAATGTAAACAAAAACATGAATAGCAAGAAGTTTAAGAAGAAGATTAAGAAGGTGAAGATGAAGAATAATTTGATGAGAAAGATGATGCTGCTGCTGAAGATTATGAAGGAGAAAGTGTGGCACTGGCAAAAGTTAAAAAGGTGAAGAGCATGGAAGTTGTGAAACATACATATTTGCCAAAATAGAAAAAAGGTTAACAACATTGTCAATTTGTTAGTCAATCCAAACATATTTCCAAAAAAATATATTAATGCTATTCCAATGCATTGGGTTAAACATGTATGCCTTTATTGTCTCCTCAACCTCCCCCAATACATTCTACATTAGTCTTTGTTGTTTTCCTTCATGTACAATTAACCAACAAGGCAAGAATGGTTTTTTTTAATTTCGATATTTTGTTCCCATAGACTTACATTGGACTTCCGCAATCGGAATCGGATATCGACGATATTTAGTGCTATCGGCGATACAATTTCGATACGATATTTTTAGATATCGAGCAATATCACTCAACACAATTTGTAAGCGAAAACCAGGAGTGGAACAATCAGAGGAAAAGTGTAATACTAACATGTCACCACTACTGCATTTTTCACCCACTCCTGGCTTTGGCTTACAAATACTGAATGTGTGAACAGGGCCTTAGGATAGGTGATTACTTGTTTTCATCGTAGAACCCCTGTAAGTGCATATTTGCTACTGTGTAATAGTCACAGGACAGGGAGGGTTAAACATCCAAGTATTTAATCTGTATTGGAAATCAAGAATCTTCTCTTTATTGATATCAGAGATAAA
Source organism: Oophaga sylvatica (assembly GCA_033576555.1). Taxonomy (NCBI): domain Eukaryota; kingdom Metazoa; phylum Chordata; class Amphibia; order Anura; family Dendrobatidae; genus Oophaga; species Oophaga sylvatica. Next base: position 39,696,117 of record JARQOD010000002.1, read on the forward strand.
ATACCACATACAAGGAACAAATACCGCCACACCATGACCAGACCACATATTAGCACCTAGTAGTAACTGAATAATACCACAAACAAAGAACAAATACCGCCACACCGTGACCAGACTACATATTATCACCACATAGTGACCAAATAATTCCACATATAGGGGATAAATACCATCACACCATGATCAGATCACATATTGCCACCACATAGTGATTGAATAATACCACATACAGGGCAAAAAAATAGCCAAACCATGACCAGATCACATATTACCACCTCATAGTGACCAAATAATACCACATACAAGAGAGAAATACCACCACATCATGACCAGACCACATATTACAACAACAAAGTGACCGAGTGCTACAATACTGATCATTAATAAAAACCACAATACTAATAACACTAATATTACCTGTTATGTTTCGGTAGCTGAGGAGAGATTGCAAAAATAGCCAAAGAAGCAATACACCAGGGAGGCTGGAAACTATTGGATTGCAGGACCCTGAACTAACCGCAACACTAGAAGTAGCCGTGGAGCGTAACTACTGTGATCCTAGATGCCTCGTCACAGCTGGAAAGATAGCTACACCTAAAGACAGAAAGATGAATGCTATCTGCCCCGTAGCAGAACCCCCAAAGAAATAGGAAGCCCCCAAACATGTAATGGCGGTTAGACCAGAAGAAAATACGAACACAGACAGAAAAAAGAATGAGCAAACACTGGGGCCCAATCTGTCTAGATAGAAAAGTATAGGAAAGAATTCTGACTGCAACCCAAAAAAAACCCTGACAAAAATACCAACACTTCTGATTAACAAAAAAACCTGAGATCACACGATCTCTACCACCTAAATCAGATCTCTGGTGTAACACACAGCAATTCAGCAAATAAAAAGTGACATAGGAACAGAGCAAAAGTGCAGACACAAACTGAGCACAATTGCAGCGCCAGGCCCCAAAAGGGGACCATGACAAAACCACTGCTAAGCAGCAAACCAGCAAGAAAATCCAACCAGAAGAAAAAAAAACAGCAAATCACTTATCTGAATGAGAGCAGGAATGCAAGCTGAGCTCCAAGCAAGACGTGGAAGAACAATTGATTACCGGCAAGGCTGAAGGGAGTTCAGGTCACTTATATCAGACCATTCAGAGCTAGCTGAAGGCCATTCAGCAATTAGTTCATTACCCTCAGCAACCACCGGAGGGAGCCCCAGCTCAGAAGTCGCCTTCTTATACACAGGAACTCTGTATTTAGTTTTAGTGCACAAGTAATGCAGTGATCACCAGTGACATTATACACAGGAGTAGGACCTACAGCACCGAAATGGCCATTAAACAATGTACAGGGCAGTGTTGTTCCAGCTCCATACACTGTATTCTTCCTGCTGCAGGAGACTTAATATCTAATAGGGATGTCAGACCTCAAACGATCTGATATCGATTTGTTTTAGTGTGTCATCAATATCATAATCCTGGATAAAAACTTTAAAGCCTTAATATTGGTAGAGTAATGCATACAGTGCTGTATCATGGTGTGTAGATACCCATGGTCAAAATATGTGCATATGAATACATTCAGGAGTTGTAGAAAACCTCTCTCCATTCAAAATACACAGTCCCTATATTAGTTCCATACAAATCGCCGAGCAGGAACCTAAGCCCAGTATATCCCTAGAGCTAGTCCCTGATTAGGAAGGGAGGATGAGCACTGGGCAGTCCCCAGTGAACACAAGATAAGAAGGGAGACAAACAAGGGGAAGCAACTTAATTTGAGCAGACTCCAGAGCGATAACACCAAACGTCCTCCAAGAGCACAAGAGAGGAAGTAAGCCAACTGCTATGGCTCCAAATCTTCACAAGGAGAAAAATGTGAATATCACCGGCGACTCCCTGAAGCAGACTGAGAGTCTATAAACACCCAGGTTCAGGTGCGTCAATTAGAGCCGAAGGGAGGTTGCCACTGGGTCCAAAAGTCAGAAGGATTAAGAAGGCGTCTGCAATGCCAAACGCAGAGATCTTCTGCAGCCAGATGCAAATCGACTGTCTGTAGCATCTGACACACCAGTATGCTCCCTTCAGCAAGACATAAACCAACGTCTCCAACTTGTCAGAACTCCACAGTTGCAAAAAGATAGACAGTGTCTAAATGGTTTGGGAAATAAAATAAGTAGAATTTTATTCTGCCTTATATATTACAGCTACTTTTTGGCCTAGTATAGGTCTCTGTCAAACATTGGTATCTTGGGATTTCTCCAGAATCAATCAGTAACTTCAGGAGCCAGATTTAAGCTCCTAATAAATACTGCCCAGTTTTTCCCAACAGCTGTCCAGTTTTGTTAGAGCAGGGTCTATTCTGCTTTAAGGCTAAGCAGCAGAATGCCTTTGTGTCCTCCTACCCACTGTCAGGGGAAGTGACCACACCTCCCCTGACGAAGTTGCTTTTGCAACGATACGCGTGGGGTCTCTCCCACCTCTCCCTGGTCTTGGGACTCTCTCCCTTTTATCGTGGACTCTTCATTACTGCTCGGCTTGACCCCTTGACTGCATGGCCTAGGTGACTTACACCCACCACCTTATAGACCCTCCTCCCTCCTTCCATCTGCAAGCTATTACACCTGGGGTGGTTCATCGCTTTGCCTTTACATATATATGCTTGTTGCATACTTTTAGGGTTGGTGGGGTGCTTCTATGCTTTTCCTCTATAAATGCAGATGATTTCTATATGTATACTGTATATTAGCTGTTTAGATCACCTACATCCACCTCCTTATAGATCATTACCCCCTTCCCCATTTTCAGGCTATTACACCTGGGATATTTAATTGCTTTGTCTCTGTATACAGTCATGGCCAAAAGTTTTGAGAATGACACAAATATTAATTTTTACAAAGTCTACTGCTTCACTTTTTCTAATGGCAATTTGCATATACTCCAGAATGTTATAAAGAGTGATCAGCTTAACAGCAATTACTTGCAAGGTCAATATTTGGCTAGAAAATGAACTTTATCCCCCAAAACACATTTCAACATCATTGCAGCCCTGCCTTAAAAGGACCAGCTAACCTCTTTTCAGTGACTGCTCTATTAACACAGGTGTGGGTGTTGATGAGGACATGGTTGGAGATCAATGTGTCATGATTAAGTAAGAATGACACCACTGGACACTTTAAAAGGAGGCTGGTGCTTGGCATCATTGTTTCTCTTCTGTTAATCATGGTTATCTCTAAAGAAACACGTGCAGTCATCATTGCAATGCACAAAAATGGCCTAACAGGTAAGAGTATCGCAGCTAGAAAGATTGCACCTCAATCAACAATCTATCGCATTATCAAGAACTTCAAGGAGAGAGGTTCCATTGTTGCCAAAAAGGCTCCAGGGCGCCCAAGAAAGACCAGCAAGCGCCAGGACCGTCTCTTAAAAGTGTTTCAGCTGCAGGATCGGGCTACCAGCAGTGCAGAGCTTGCTCAGGAATGGCAGCAGGCAGGTGTGAGTGCATCTGCATGCACTGTGAGGCGGAGACTCTTGGAGCAAGGCCTGGTCTCAAGGAGGGCAGCAAAGAAGCCACTTCTCTCCAGAAAAAACATCATGGACAGACTGATATTCTGCAAAAGGTACATGCAGTGGACTGCTGAGGACTGGGGTAAAGTTATTTTCTCTGATGAATCCCCTTTTCGATTGTTTGGGACATCAGGAAAACGCCTCATTCGGAGAAGACAAGGTGAGCGCTACCACCAGTCTTGTCTCATGCCAACTGTTAAGCATCCTGAAACCATTCATGTGTGGGGTTGCTTCTCAGCCAAGGGAATCGGCTCTCTCACAGTCTTGCCTAAAAACACAGCCATGAATAAAGAATGGTACCAGAATGTCCTCCAAAGCAACTTCTCCCAACCCTCCAAGAGCAGTTTGGCGATCAACAATGCCTTTTCCAGCATGATGGAGCACCTTGCCATAAAGCAAAGGTGATCACTAAATGGCTCAGGGAACAAAACATAGAGATTTTGGGTCCATGGCCTGGAAACTCCCCAGATCTTAATCCCATTGAGAACTTGTGGTCAATCATCAAGAGACGGGTGGACAAACAAAAACCTAAAAATTCTGACAAAATGAAAGCATTGATTGTGCAAGAATGGACTGCTATCAGTCAGGAATTGGTCCAGAAGTTGATTGAGAGCATGCCAGGGAGAATTGCAGAGGTCCTGAAGAAGAAGGGTCAACTGTTGTGAATGCTTTAGAAATTAATTCTGAGCAGAAGCTCCCTCTGGTGGTTACAAACAGTACTGAACCATTCAGTGAGGATTGGCAATCAGGGATCACGGACTGGCTGGATATAAGGGAGGTTCCCTCCCATCATGGTTGCCGGTGATCAATTGTTCTTGTCTCAACGTTGTTTCCTGGTTCACTTGGAAGCTTGCTGAGTCTTGCCCCTTCTCCTGCTCTCAGATAAGATATTTTCTGTTTTTTGTTTTTGTGCTTCCATTTGCATTTTTCTCTGCATTTCTGTAAGGTTGGCCAGGTTTCCCCTTCGGGGGGCTTGGGCTCCTCTCAGTTCCTCTGGAGCCACTGTTTGTTCATTTGCCTTTTCCAGTTTTTTCAGTGGCTGCGGCTTAGTTTTGTTACACCAGAGAACTAATTTAGGTGGTAGAGATTGTGTTATCTCAGGTGTTTTGCAATTAGTAGAGTTGGTTTTTTTTAGGTTTTTTTTGGATTGCAGTAAGTATCCTTCCTATCCTTTTCTGTCTAGGCAAATTGGGCCCCAGCGTTTGCTCACACTATTTTCTGTCTTTGTCTGTATTTCCTCTTGTCTAACCGCCATTACATGTTTGGGGGCTTCCTATGTTCTTTGGGGATCTGCTCTGGGGCAGATAGCTTTCCTCTTTCTATCTTTAGGTGTAGTTAACCTCTCAGGCTGTGACGAGGCGTCTAGGACCAATGTAGGAACGCTCCACGGCTGCCTTTAGTTGTGGTGGTTAGTCAGGGTACTGCAATCCAGTAGATTTCAACCTCTCTGGTGTATTGCCGTTTTTGCCTGCTCTCCTCAGCTACCAAAACATAACAGTATCACCGGCCACACTGAAAATTATATTGTACTCACAGAAGGGAAAAATAGTGTGGAAAGAAAAAAGGTTGTCAGAGTTGTCAGAGATTTTTTTTTTTCTGTTTGTTGCATTTTTTCCCTCTTTTTCTCTGGGTGCTGAGGAGGATCTTTTTTTTTCTCAATGGAGTTTGCACAGTTGTCTGGCCGTGTGGATCAGCTTGCCACTGAGGTTCGGAGTATTGCTACCTATCTTGCTGGGTTGCCAGTTGTGGAACCCATGATCCCCATGCCAGATTTGTTTTTGGGGGATCGAGCTAAATTTCTGTATTTCAAAAATAACTGTAAGTTGTTTTTTGCCTTAAAACCTAAGTCCTCAGGGAACGCAGCACAGAGGTTCAAATTGTCATCTCTCTCCTGCGCGGCGATTCTCAGGATTGGGCTTTTTCCCTGACACCTGGGGATCCTGTTTTGAGTAATGTTGATGCATTTTTTCTGGCTCTGGGGTTATTGTACGATGAACCTAATGTCACTGATCAAGCTGAAAGAACCTTGTTGGCATTAAATCAGGGTCTTGAGGACGCTGAGTTGTACTGTCAGAAATTCCGAAAGTGGGCAGTCCTGACCAAATGGAATGATGATGCTTTGGCAGCCCTTTTTCGGAAGGGTCTGTCAGAGAATATAAAAGATGTTATGGTGGGTTTCCCTGCTCCCTCTGGTCTCAATGATTCGATGTCATTAGCGATTCAAATTGACAGACGTTTGCGTGAGCGTAGAAGTATGCGTGGAATAGTGTTGCCTTGTGAACCAGCTTCTGAACCCATGCAGTGTGATAGAGTGGCTTCTGGGGCACAGCGTCATGAGTTTCGAAAACGCAATGGGTTATGTTTCTACTGTGGTGATGCCTCTCATGCTATTTCAGTCTGCCCTAAGCGTGGAAGACGTTTTGCACGCTCAGTTGTCTTGGGTAGTATTCAGACTAAATTTCTGTTGACTGTTACCCTGATTTGCTCCCTGTTCACATTTTCTGCTCAGGTTTTGTTGATTCGGGAGCAGCTATTAACCTGATGGATTTTGATTTTGCTAAACGTTGTGGGTTTCCCTTGATACCCCTACGGAAGTCTATTCCCCTACTGGGGATTGATTCTACCCCTTTGGCTGAGAATAAACCCCAGTTCTCTACTCAGGTGATAATGAGGGTTGAACCTGATCATCAGGAGAGTTGCAAATTTTTGGTGCTGTATAATCTGCATGACATTATTGTACTAGGTTTCCCTTGGTTACAGTCTCATCATCTGGTTTTGGATTGGAAATCTGTGTCTGTAACCAGTTGGGGCTGCCAATGTGTTAATGCCAACACTCCTGTTTTTTCTGCCTCTCCCCAGGCTCAAGATGTTCCTGACTTTTTGACTGATTTTTCTGATGTGTTTAACGAAAGTAAATCTGCATCCTTGCCCCCCCATAGGAGCTATGACTGCGCTATTGAATTAGTGCCTGGTAGTAAATTCCCTAAAGGTCGCCTTTTTAACTTGTCTGTACCTGAACATGACGCTATGTGGTCTTATATCAAGGAGTCATTGGAGAAGGGTCATATCAGACCATCCTCTTCACCCTTGGGTGCCGGTTTTTTCTTTGTGGCCAAAAAGGATGGTTCATTAAGGCCGTGTATTGATTATCATCTCTTGAACAATATCACTGTGAAATATCAATATCCGTTACCCTTGATTTCTGACCTGTTTTCCAGGGTGAAAAGTGCTACTTGGTTTACCAAGCTTGACCTCAGGGGGGCGTATAACCTTATTCGCATTAAGCCCCGGGGATGAATGGAAGACGGCGTTTAATACCCCAGAGGGGCATTTTGAGTACCTAGTGATGCCCTTTGGGCTCACTAATGCTCCTTCCGTCTTCCAGTCCTTCATGAATGACATTTTCAGGGATTTTGTGGATAAATTTCTGATTGTTTATTTGGATGATATCTTGATTTTTTCCAATGACTGGGACTCTCATGTGAAACATGTTCGGACTGTGTTCCAGATTTTGAGAGAGAATGCTCTGTATGTGAAGGGATCAAAGTGTCTTTTTGGCATACAGAGGATCTCATTTCTGGGATTCATTTTGTCTCCATCTGTTATTGAAATGGACCCGGTCAAGGTTCAGGCCATCTGTGATTGGGTCCAACCTACTTCATTAAAGGCTCTTCAGAGATTCTTGGGTTTTGCCAATTTTTATCGTAAATTTATTGGTAATTTCTCTGTTATTGTTAAACCATTGACTGATTTGACCAAAAAGGGTTCTGATGTGGTGAATTGGCCTCCTGAGGCAGTCTCTGCGTTTCAGGAACTTAAACAGAGATTCACTTCTGCTCCTGTTCTACGGCAGCCTGATGTTTCTCTGCCATTTCAGGTGGAGGTTGATGCCTCTGAAATTGGGGCAGGTGCCGTTTTGTCCCAAAGAGATCCTGAGACCTCTAAAAGTAACCCTTGTGCTTTTTTCTCTCGAAAATTTCTCCAACTGAACGTAATTATGACGTGGGTAATCGGGAGTTATTGGCCATGAAGTGGGCTTTTGAAGAGTGCAGACATTGGCTGGAGGGAGCCAAACATCAGGTGGTGGTCCTTACGGACCATAAGAATCTGGTTTATCTGGAATCAGCCAAGCGACTTAATCCTAGACAGGTCAGGTGGGCCTTGTTTTTCACACGTTTTAATTTTGTGGTTTCCTTTCTTCCTGGCACTAAGAATGTTAAGGCGGATGCCCTCTCGAGGAGTTTCCTTGCGGACTCTCCTGAGTTATCTGATCCTGCTGTTATTTTGAAAGAGGGTGTAGTTCTTTCCGCCATCTCGCCCAATTTGAGACTGGCTCTGGAAGGGTGTCAGGAGGATAAACCAGAGCGCTGCCCTGTAGGGAAATTGTTTGTCCCAGACCAGTGGAAAAAGAGTGTGATGTCTGAGATTCATTGTTCCATGTTGGCCGGTCATCCCGGAATTTTTGGTACCAGATACTTGGTGAGTCGGTCCTTTTGGTGGCCTACTTTGTCTCGTGACGTCAGGGAGTTTGTGCAGTCCTGTGGGACTTGCTCTCACTCCAAGCCTTGCTCTCGCTCTAGTGGTTTGTTGATGCCATTGCCTGTGCCCAAGAGACCATGGACCCATGGATTTTATTTCCGACCTCCCTGTTTCTCAGAGAATGACCGTTATCTGGGTGATTTGTGATAGGTTTTCCAAGATGATACATATTGTGCCATTACCTAAGTTGCCTTCCTCCTCCGAATTGGTACCTTTGTTCCTTCAGCATGTGGTTCGGTTACACGGCATTCCTGAGAACATTGTGTCTGACAGAGGAGTCCAGTTTGTTTCCAGATTTTGGAGGACTTTTTGTTCTAAACTTGGTGTTCAATTGTCGTTCTCCTCTGCTTTTCATCCTCAGACCAATGGACAAACTGAGAGAACAAACCAGACATTGGAGACTTATCTGAGGTGCTTTGTGTCTGCTGATCAGGATGACTGGGTCTCTTTTTTGCCTTTGGCTGAGTTTGCTCTTAATAATAGGGCAAGCTCTGCCACTTTGATGTCTCCATTTTTCTGCAATTTTGGGTTTCATCCTCGATTTTCTTCGGGACAGACGGAGGCTTTTGTCTGTCTGGGTGTTGACTCTGTTGTGGAGCGTGTGCAGCAGATTTGGGACCAGTTTTATCTGGTCCCAAATCCCAATTTTATCTTCAGAAACGCGGCATGGCTATGGGCGCGGCCTGTGCGCCCTCGTACACCAACCTCTTCCTGGGTTCCTGGGAGAGGTTGGTGTTTGGTGACGGGGGTGTGCCGGCCGCGTCCCATGTGCTGTGCTGGCATAGATACATTGATGATGTTTTGTTTTTGTGGGGTGGGACGGTGTGGCAGCTCAAGGACTTCATGGGGGCGCTGAATCAGAATGCATTTAACATCCACCTTACTTACTCTTATGATTTTCGTAGGATGAATTTTTTGGATGATGTTACTTTTGAAGTGGATGCATCCGGACGGATTCAAACGGATGTTTATCGTAAACCCACTTCAGTGAATGCTCTGATTCATGCGTCCTCCGCTCACAATCCCTCTACCATCAGGGCCGTCCCGGTCAGGCAGTTCCTTCGGACGAGGCGGATCTGCTCATCCAATGCCAGGTTCGAAATACAGGCTTCTGATCTAACTGCACGTTTTAGGTCATGAGGTTACTCAAACAGATGTATCAAGCGTGGATATGTGAGAGCCAGGGCCACACCCCGTGCTAGTCTTTTGATCCCAAAGGAAGTGCATGGGTCTTCTAATGATAGAGGACCTATCAGGTTCATATCTACATTTATTCACACATGGGAAGATATGAGAGCAGTTTTGAGGAAGCATTGGTCTGTTCTAAGTGCTGAACCGCGCCTAGGTATTTCTGTGGGTGAAATGCCCTGTATGACAGCTAGAAGGTCTAAAAACTTACGCGACCTCCTTGTTAAGAGCCATTATGTCCCAAATGTCACTTATCCCTTTGGATCACGGGGTCCTATTGCTGGTTCAACGCCATGCGGTCGCTGTCTTGCCTGCACAAATGTCCTGCGCTGCTCCACATTCCAGTCCTCTGATGGAACTAAAACCTTTGAGATTCGTCATCGAATCTCTTGTAATACGGCAAATGTCATCTATTATGCCACTTGTGGCTGTTCCAAAATCTATATTGGTCTTACATCTAGAGAACTTAGGATTAGGACTAGGGAGCATGTGCGGGACATTTGTGCGGCCAGGACAGCGACCGACAAATCCATCCATCTTAAAGACCATCCCACGGCATTTTTATTACCATCACAATTGTGAGCCTACAACTTTCAAAGTTCAAGGTATTGATGTCATTCATTTTGGCACAAGGGGTGGGGATTATAAAAAGAGACTTGCTCAAGTAGAAGCAAGATGGATTGTGGTATTGGACACCATGACCCCCAAAGGTCTAAACGAGACACTTTCCTTCTCTTCCTTTCTTTAATGTCCCATTTCTATATGAATCCTTAGAAATTTTGTAAATAATTCTTTATTCGTACTTGCCCTCTCAAACCCCTCTCGGTAGTTGTGGTCTGTTTTTATTATTTTAATTTTTTGCATTAATGTTGCATTGTTTTTTGTTATTTCTATTCAGTTGGACCTTTTTGTTGAAACTGATGTAACATGTTACCTGCCTACTGTATACAAGTCTTTGAATGGCCTTACCAATATCACCACTTCCATCATCTTTAAACGATTCATGATGTTCGAACTGGACTTGGACTCTGCAGCATCTTATCTGTGTAGAGATGTTTTTCTTGTAGATATTGCAATTTATGGCCTATTATCTTATATTGCATATTTTGATATATATGTTTACATGAATTGTTTATAAATCGCTTGTATGTGCAATTTGGTTCATGTTTTTCTTCTGGCTGGTGATGTGCGCTTGCGCATTGGCGTTTTTGCGGCTCCTTGCATGCGGAGGGCGTCTTTAGTCTGTCTGGTGTGTGTATCCGATCCTTGATTGGTTTGCGCACACTGACAGCCGTGACGCTTCCCCAGCATGTCCACAGGACCTGCGACGCCTTTACGCACGCGCCGCTATATCCACTAGCATTGGTTGACCCTATACCATGTGACCTCCCACATGGGTTTTTAAAGGTTCTCCTTGATTCTATGCAGTATACTCCCCTTGAGGAAGCGGTCAGCACGCGAAACGCGCATCGGGGGTCCACACCATCCGACCCAGGGTCCTTTTCCCCTCTTAGTCATACCTTGGTAAGCCTATAGCACTTGTACTTTCATTACTATATTCATCTTTCTGCGGTCAATTTTCTGCGATCCCATTGCGATCGCAATTTAACATATGTCCTATTTGGCATCTCTCACCTGGAAGCAGTCCTTGTCCCATGAGTGATTATACTTTTGGCAAACTCTTGTGACCTCATTGGGATCGCAAATTTATATATGGCGTACTAGGCACTCTAGTTACATACGAAGTTCTATTGGTGATTACATTAGCAGTCCCCACCTGGGATTGCAATTTAACATATGTCCCATTTGGCATTTTTTACCTGGAAGTAGTTCTTGTCCCATGAGTGATACTTTTGACAAACTTATAGCACCTGCTATCTCCACTATTTTCATTTTTATTGTGGTGACTTTTGTGACCTCATTGGGATCGTAAATTTATACATGGCGCACTATGCACTTCACTTATATACGAAATTCTATTGGTCATTACATTCACAATCTTTTTACTGCAGTGGTTGTCTGCTGTGATTTGTCTGGGAGCGCAAAATACCATGTTACATCTATCATATCTATTGCGATCCATTTGAGATCACAAACACCACACAATGTTATTTTAAGTGTATGCCGCTTGCGGCCCATGTATGATCGCAGAAAACGTATCGTCAATTCCATAGTATTTGAGATCTCTTTTGCGATCTTATTGAGATCGTTAACACCATTTGGTATATTGGTCATTCTAAACCGCATGGCTTGCCATTTTCTATTTGATTAGGTACTAACCCTATGTATTATGAATATATGTTCCTTTTTATACTGGGATGTCTTTTTGGGGAATTGTTGTGCTCTGGGTATCCTGAGGTTCTTTCCTTGCAACTTGTCTTTTTATGACTATGTCTGTTGTATTACTAATATTCTATTTTTTGATACTGATCTTTAATAATAAAAAGTTTTGATGCATATCACCTAATGACTCTTTTTTCTCCTGTGCTATATAATTATTTTGAGTGGGTGTATTGGTGTGGGCATGTTGGTCTACAATTTAGGCATTATTTTAATGTCATTATGGGATTTTCTTGTGTTCAGATTTGGGACCAGGTAGTGGAGAGGTTGTCCCTCTCTCAGGAGAAGGCCCAGCGGTTTGCCAACCGGCATAGGACTGATGGTACTCGGTTTAAAGTGGGGGACTTGGTCTGGTTGTCCTCAAGAAATATCCCTATGAGAGTTGCATCTCCTAAGTTTAAGCCTAGGTTCATTGGACCTTATAAGATCATGGAGATTCTTAATCCTGTTTCCTTTCGTTTACTTCTTCCAGGGACATTTAAGATCCATAACGTGTTCCACAAGTCCTTATTGAAGAGGTTTGTCGAGCCAGTGGTTCCTATGGCTGCGCCTCCTGACCCTGTTTTGGTTGAGGGCAATCTGGAGTATGTGGTTGAGAAAATATTGGATTCTCGTTTTTCTAGACGGAAACTCCAGTATTTGGTTAAGTGGAGAGGTTATGGTCAGGAGGACAATTCTTGGGTGTTTGCTTCGGACATCCATGCTAGGAGACTGATCCGTGCGTATCACAGAGCTCATACTGACCGACCTGGTTGCACAAATGAGGGTTCGGTGACCCCTCCTCAAGGGGGGGTACTGTTGTGAATGTTTTAGAAATGAATTCTGAGCAGAAGCTCCCTCTGGTGGTTACAAACAGTACTGAACCATTCAATGAGGATTGGCAATCAGGAGTTACAGACTGGTCTTATATAAGGGAGGTTCCCCCCATCATGGTTGCCGGTGATCAATTGTTCTTGTCTCAACTGTGGTTCCTGGTTCACTTGGAAGCTTGCTGAGTCTTGCCTCTTCTCCTGCTCTCAGATAAGATATTTTCTGTTTTTTGTTTTTGTGCTTGCCATTTGCATTTTTCTCTGCATTTCTGTGAGGTTGGCCAGGTTTCCCCTCCGGGGGGCTTGGGCTCCTCTCGGTTCCTCTGGAGCCACTGTTGTTTGTTCATTTGCCTTTTCCAGTTTTTCAGTGGCTGTGGCTTAGTTTCGTTACACCAGAGAACTAATTTAGGTGGTAGAGGTCGTGTTATTTCAGGTGTTTTTGCAATTAGTAGCGTTGTTTTGGATTGCATTAAGTATCCTTCCTATCCTTTTCTGTCTAGGCAGATTGGGCCCCAGCGTTTGCTCATACTATTTTCTGTCTGTGTCTGTATTTCCTCTTGTCTAACCGCCATTACATGTTTGGGGGCTTCCTATGTTCTTTGGGTATCTGCTCCGGGGCAGATTAGCTTTCCTCTTTCTATCTTTAGGTGTAGTTAACCTCTCAGGCTGTGACGAGGCGTCTAGGACCAACGTAGGAACGCTCCACGGCTGCCTTTAGTTGTGGTGGTTAGTCAGGGTACTGCAATCCAGTAGATTCCAACCTCTCTGGTGTATTGCCGTTTTTGCCTGCTCTCCTCAGCTACCAAAACATAACAGTCAACACTGCAAATATTGACTTGCTGCATTAACTCATTCTAACTGTCAATATAAGCTTTTGTTACTCATATGTTTGCAATTATATTTCTGTCTGTGATAAAAACATCTGTCAAACACACATAAAAACCAGAGGGGAGCAGATCATGTGAAAATATAATATTTGTGTCATTCTCAAAACTTTTGGCCATGACTGTATATTTAGGTCTGGTGGGGTGGTGCATTGTTTTGCCTCTATATGTACATGATTTATATATATATATACTAGATGGAGGCAGTAATGTCACGATGGGGGCAGGATTTGCAGCGTTGAGAATCTCTTTCCCCATGTGCTCACCCACCTATCCACTCTCTCTTTCCCCATGTGCTGACTTCTCCCGTCTGTGCTCTTCTTTGACCTGTCTACGCCATGTGCTATCCCCCTTGTCTGCTGTCTCTCTCCTTCCTGTGCTGTGTTCTCCCCTCATGTGCTGTCCCGTTTGAGCTGTCTCCCCCCTGTGCTCTGTCTCTCTCACCCCTGTGTCTGACCGTGTACAGAACATACCACAGCTCCTGGGCAGGGAAGGAAGCAAAAGACAATACTGACATTACAGCAGGAGATCGCAGAGGATACATTTTGTGAGGTAAAATATTGTTTAAAAACAGTCAGTAAAATATTTTACCTCACAAAATTAATCCTCTGTGATCCCCTGCTGTAATGTCAGTATTGTCTTTTGCTTCCTCCCCTGCCCAGATGTGGTATGCTCCGTACATGGTCAGACACAATTTTTAAAATGAACTTTCCTTCGTGGGAAAACCCCTTTAATGTGACCGGATTCCTCTGCCTGTAGACACGTCGCGCATCTGCCGCTGGGATCAGCCAAATGATTCACTGCGCCTGCGCGGTGTTCCGCTGTTGGTACCACGCAAGAGGCTACGTGAGTATGTGTGTGAGTGTGAGAGTGTATGAGTGTGAGTGTATGAGTGTGTGAGTCTGAGTGTGTGTCTGAGTGCGAGTGTGTGTGTGTGGTGCGTATGGCGTATAGTGTGTGTGTGCATGTGTGGTGCAACGGTGTTCCGCTGGTGGTACCGCGCAATAGGTTGGTACCAGCAGCAGTTTCCATATTGAGACATCCACCACTTGGGTGTCCCAATATGGCGATCAGTGAACTTCCTCCATTTGGAATTCTGGGATACGGTGACATCTGGACAGAAGAGCAGAAGTACCACTGCAGCAAAAGTATCATGAAGCTGCAGTTATTAAACGGCAGTTACTCACGGCAGGAGTCAGGACCCCACACTATGTCTCTTTTGAGTATGTCTGCTGAGTAAGCACTTCTAATTACTTGTACCTGGCTTTTCTATTTACCCATCTTAAGGTACTGCCACACTAAACAATCCCGCTAGCGATCACTATAACGACGCATACTAATGCGATCGCTAGCGGGATTGTTTCTATATCGCTAAATGCTGCCGCATTTAGCGATATAGTTCCCGACGCTATCGCCGTTAGCGATCTTCTTAACGACTTTAGCGGTACAAAGTACCGCTAAATCGCTAAGAAAAGGTGCCACACAGCGATAAGATACTTACCCAGCGGGGCGCCGACGAGAAAATAGGGTCCGGAGCGATTCCAGCGACGAGCGAGATCACAGCAGGAAGCTCGTCGCTGGAAGCTGCCGCACTGAACATATCGCTAACAGGATCGCTAAATGTGACGTTTTTTAGCGATCCCGTTAGCGATATGTTTTATGTGGCATACCCTTTACTCTTTCACCATGTTTACATATGCCCTCACAGTGTTTGCTCCCTTAATCCTCTCTCTCCCTCGCTATCCCCAAACCCCAGCACCCTCTAACCAAATAATCATCTCCCCTTCCCTCCTTCCTCCCCACCTGACCTCCTCTGCTGACCTGCTCCTCAACCTCAAATCTGTCCTAATAAAACATAAAACAAGCCGCCCACTCTTTCTCCCACTTGCTCTCCCTTTCTCTGCTTCTCCTCACTGCTGGTGACATTTATCCCAATCCTGGACCTCCACAGCTCATACCCACCATTAGTACTCCTTCCTACCGCTCCCTATCTAATAAGAACTACCGCAATCTTTCCAACATAAAACCCGTTCCATTGACACCCACCCCCTGCTCCCTCTCTCTGGAGCACTCTGGAATGCCCGCTCCATCTGCAATAAGCTTCATGTGATTCATAACCTCTTTCTCTCTTGCAATCTTGCTTTCCTCGTCCTCACAGAAACATGGCTGACACCCTCTGACACCGCCTCCCCTGCTGCGCTGTGTTACGGCGGCCTCCAATTCACCCACACTCCTCGCCCTGGCAACAGACATGGTGGAGTGGGTTTTCTTCTTTCCTCTAACTGCACCTTTAACTCAATCCCACCTCTTCCCTCCCTAATCCTCCCCTCTTTTGAAGTCCACTCTGTCAGCATCTACTCTCCCTGCAACCTCCAAGTGGCTGTCATATACCGACCTCCAGGCCCGACCACTGCTTTCATCGACCAATTCTCTACCTGGCTTCTTCACTTTCCACTGACATCCCCACTATCATCATGGGTGACTTCAACATCCCCACTGATACCCTTCAGTCAGCAGCCTCCAAACTCCTGTCCCTTACTTCATCCTTTGGACTTACTCAGTGGTCCTCCTCAACCACCCACATGGACGGACATACCTTAGACCTGGTCTTCACCCGCCTCTGCTCTCTATCTAACTTCACCACCTCCCCTGTCCCTCTATCCAACCACCATCTACTCACTTTCTCATCCATGTTCTCATCTCCTGTCACCCATGTCCAGCAACACGCGCCCCCCGCAGAAACCTTGCACACCTAGACATCCACACACTCTCTGACTCTATTCTACTACTGGCATCCATATCCTCACTCCACGACACAGACAGTGCCACTGCTTTCTACAATGCCACTCTCGCATCGGCTATTGACACGGTCACCCCTCTCGTTCATGGCAGAGTGCGACGTACCAACAGACAACCCTGGCACAATAGCACCACTATAAAGCTCCGGCAAGTGTCCAGGATTACAGAGCTGCGTTGGAAGAAAACAAATTCGTAAGATGACTTCACTGCATTCAAGCAAGCAACACTCTTTCAAATCTGCCCTCACCTCTGCTAAACAGGCCTACTTCACAACCCTCGTATCTTCCATATCCTACAACCCAGTTATTCAAACCTTTTAACTCCCTCCTCCGCCCACCACTGCCCCCTCCTACCTCCCTATCTCTGCTGAGGACTTTGCCACACACTTCAAAAATGAGATTGACCAAACAAGTCTTCATTGTTCAACCACCACAACCCCTTTGTATACCAGACCAATGCCCTTACCCCATGACCTCTCTCTCCAACATAACCGAAGGGAGCTTAATTGTCTCCTCTCCAAATCGCACCTCACAACCTGTGCACTTGACCCCATCCCAACCCAGCTCTTCCCCAACCCCACCACCACTATTATCCCATCCCTAACCCACCTCTTCAACCTACCACTAATTTCCGGTACCTTCCCTTCTGCTTTCAAACATGCCACAATCACGCCTATCCTTAAAAAGCCAACCCTCGACCCAACCGCTATATCCAGCTATCGCCCAATATCGCTGCTCCCATTCGCTTCCAAACTCCTGGAGCTGCACGTCCACACTGAGTTTTCCTACCACCTCTCTTCTAACTTGCTCTTTGACACTCAACAATCTGGTTTCCACCCCATCACTCCACTGAGACAGCCCTGACCAAAATTACTAATGACCTACTTACAGCCAAAGCGAACGGACAATACTCTATACTCCTGCTTCTTGACCTGTTCTCTGCTTTTGACACAGTTGACCACTGCCTTCTACTACAGATTCTCTCCTCCTTTGGCGTCAAGGACCTCGCTCTATCCTGGATCTCCTCATACCTTTCCAACCGCACATTCAGCATTTCCTACACTACCTTCTCGTCCCACACTCTCTCTGTTGGAATCCCCCAAGGCTCTGTTCTAGGACCCCTACTCTTCTCAATCTATACACTTGGCCTGGGGCAACTCATAAAATCCCATGGATTCCAGTACCTCCTTTATGCTGATGACACTCAGATCTACCTCTCTGGCCCAGACGTCACCTCTCTGCTGTCCAGAATCCTGGAGTGTCTATCACCCATATCCTCCTTCTCCTCCCGCTTCCTCAAACTCAATGTAGACAAATCTGAACTCATCATCTTTCCCCAACGTCACAAGCAAAGCACCCCCACACCATCACACCACCTCCTCCATGCTTCACGGTGGGAACCAGGCATGTAGAGTCCATCCGTTCACCTTTTCTGCGTGCAAAGCAGTAATCAAAGCAAAAGGTGGCTACTTTGAAGAACCTAGAATATGAGACATATTTTCAGTTGTTTCACACTTTTTTGTAAAGTGTAATGTATAATTCCACATGTGTTAATTCATAGTTTTGATGCCTTCAGTGTGATTCTACAATTTTCAGTCATGAAAATACAGAAAAATCTTTTAATGAGGTGTGTCCAAACTTTTGGTCTGTACTGTATATTGCTTTCTCGTGTTATACAGTGCCCTTTCTTTATGTATAGCATCGTCCCTTATTACATAGTTCCGTCTTGTTATGTACAGCAGCGTCCCTTACATATCGGATTCTCGTTATATTTGTTATTTATAGCTCCATGTTCTTTATTACATATCAGCCCTGTTCTATGTAGCAGATATTCTCACTTGCTATGAGCGTCGACAGGGGCGCACATAGAAATCATGGGGCCCCATAGCAAAAGTCTGAATGGGGGCCCCCCCAAAAAAAAAAAAAAAGTGCCAGGCTGCCAGCACAGTGAGGGGACACATTTAACAATAAAAATCCACCCGTCCCCCAGCAAGCCGGGCTCACCGTCTTGTGTCCCTCTCCCTGAGTGAGAGAGGCTCATGAATGTTTTCTGCTTCCTGCAATGCACGTGTGCTGCTCTCTGGCTGCCAGGAGGTGTGGCGTTCTTATGCAAATCCAGCCAATGACTTCAGCCAACTGCTGACCAGGAAACAAGGAAAGGGGAGCTTCAAGGGGGTATACTCGTACAACGGCCAGCGCTTACATTTAATTAAAGGACTAGATAGCACTGTGTCAGCACAGCACAGCTGCCAAACCGCAGCGGCCGTCGTGGGCCCCCTCACCTGTCCGGGCCCCATAGCAGCTGCGTGGTCTGCTACTATTGACGGTACCCACTGAGCGTCGACCACTAGGCAGCACTCATAGCTATCCGGCAATGATAACCACAGAAGTCTCCTGCAGAGCCCAGGATGTCATGCCAACCCATCAGCGATCCACGGTCATGTGACAAGGGCGCCAATGGGTGGGGTTAATGATGCGCTTCCTGCGCGTGCATGTTAAATGCAGACTGTCAGAGTTTGACAGCGGCATTTAACATGTTAACAGCCATGGGTAGATCGCGATTCCACCCGCGGCTGTTAGGGGCACATGACAGCTGATCAGATCAGCTGTCATGTGCCGTAAAAAGTGCGGGCTCATCGCCAGAACCCGTGCCAAACGGGGAGGCGTCCAATGTCGGATATATCAGTCATTGGACGTTAAGGGGTTAAGATGTATATTATGAGTCATTGTAGCAGCATAGGTGTACACTCAAGTTCTGCAGCACGTTAAGGTTCTGTTCACACTTCCATTTATCTTTTCCACTTGTCTGTTCCTTTATATAGAGTCAGTTTCAGTTTATTTTTTATTTTAGAAAGGAAAAGTAAAAGTCCTGCATACAGAACATCCGATCTAAACATGATCAACAAAACTAGACAAACACCATACAAATCAATGGTGCCCCTCTGCTCCCGCTTGACCCATTTCTAAATGGAACGGACATGGAGATGTGAACAGATCCTTTGGAAGTGATTAATTAAGAATGGAAACACCTGAACAATCTGGCTTGAATACCTTAATAAATATTTTGACTTTTGGTGTCTACGCGCCAGTCCTGGTATAGCATGGGCTTGGGTGCGGTCACAACCTCCCGTAAAATTCATCATAACTTATGCAACTAAAGCAGTATAGTTTACTCCAGAAATGTACGATAGTTCCCATCTGGCGGACCTTTCTGATGGCTGGACGCAGTGAATAACAGACACGTCCCTTATAGAATCAGGTGACTGTACTACACCAAGCACTTTATTAAAGGAACTCTGCCAGCACAGAATGACTGCTCAAACCAAGTACAGACTCTCAGGGCAACATGGCGCAGCCAAAAATTTCAGTACACATGATTGTTTTCCCTCTATCTCCACCCTTCCTCTTCTTTGATTGACAGCTCTGGGTTCATAGAGCCAGAGAAGGGTGGAGATAGATGGATAAAAAGCAGGTGGGAAGGTGTATATGAATGATTGGCCACGCCACGACAATACTTGGTTTGAACAGTCATTCTGTGCCGACAGAGCCCCTTTAAGACTGGTGTGCATTAGGCGAGTCTTAGTGAATCGCTCCCCTTAATGTATACCGCATTATGAGGTCCTGCTGCAGCAAGGACACAGAACTCTGTAATACAAACTACACTGCTTATCTCAGTATAATCACCAGATTCTGATATCAGAAAATGATTTTTATACATATCATTTATAGATTTCCATTGATGGTTATGTTTGATAAATTATTCATTGCCACAATGACAAAGATTTAGGCCCCAGATTCAAGACCCGCAAATTTCACACCAGATTAGAGGGCCTGTTGGAGTCAGACGCTCCTCATTCATTAAGAGGCAGATGCTTTTGATAAGTGGTGTGCACCTCACTTTTACACAAGTCAGTGATTGGAGTAAGATTTCTGGTGTAATTTATGGCTTTATAGCATCAAGCCCTTGCTCTGCCCATTTTTGTGGCGCTCAGGAAAACCGCCAAAAGTTATGCACAACTCCGAGTAGCTCCTCTTCTGTAGACAGCTGTCACATTCCAGGAGTGGAAGAGGAGTTATAGTACTGAATACTTATCTTGCCCATAAACATGAGATTGCTCCCAGCCAAACGTTCTTTTAGCAGACTGCTGTCTCCTGTGCCTCCATTTAGACGAGCATTTGAGGAGAGAGGAGAAAGCTGCTGCTGCTACATGCTGTACATCCATCCTCGTCAGTTTAATTTGCTTCTTTCACGTTGAATTGCTTTGTCTTCATGCTGTACATCTGGTAGTAGTTTATTTACCCAAAAACAAAAGGATCGGCGGTTGAAATTTTAACTGCCTGACCCTTCTTCCCAATGATAAGCTGTCGGGGAAGAGTCAGGACGGTTGGCTGATCCCACCAATATCAGTGGATTCCACCAGCTTTTTTTTCTACTGTGTATGGGGCCCTTACACTTAGGCATTATTGAAGGGTGAAGCCAGGACATGTTGCACATTCATTTCTCCTTCAAAGCCTGAGAAATATGGGTCGTTCAAGACATTGTTCAGAAGAACAGCGTTATTGATTAAAAAGTTGATTGGAGAGGGTAAAACTTATAAGGAAGTGCAGACAGTGATAGGCTGTTCAGCTAAAATGATATCCAATGGTTTAAAATGGAAAGCCAAACCTGAGAGACGTGGAAGAAAACAGAAGACTACCATTCGAATGGATGGAAGAAGAGCCAGAATGGCAAAGGCTCAGCCAATGATCAGCTCCAGGATGATCAAAGACAATCTCAAGTTACCTGTGAGTACTGTGACAGAAGACACCTGTGTGACACTAATCTCTTAGCAAGAAGTCCCGCAAAGTCCCACTGTTTAAAAAAAGACGTACTGAAGCGGATACAATTTGCTGAAGAACACATCAACTGGCCTAAAGAGAAATGTTGAAACATTTTGTGGACTGACGAAAGTAAAATTGTTATTTTTGGGTCTAAGGACCACAGACAGTTCATCAGATGACCCCCAAACTCTGCATTCAATCCACAGTACACTCTGAAGACAGTGAAGCATGGTGGTGCAAGCATCATCATATGGGCATGTTTCTCTTACTATGGTGCTGGACCTACTCACAGCATACCAAGGATCATGGACCAGTTTTTATATATTATAATACTTGATGAGGTCATGTTGCCTTATGCTGAAGAGAATATGCCCTTGAAATGGGTGTTTCAACAAGACAACAACCCTAAACACACCAGTAAACGAGCAAAATGTTGGTTTCAAACCAACAAAATTGAGGTTATGAAGTGGCCAGCGCAATCCCCGGACCTTAATCTGATAGAACACTTGTGGGGTGACATCAAAAATGCCGTTTCTGAGGCAAAGCCAACAAATGGCAAAAATTGTGGGACGTAGTCAGAGCATCCTGGGCTGGAATAACAGGTGACAGGGGCCAGAAGTTGGGTGACTCTATGCAACATAGATGGGATGCAATTCTAAAACACTGTGGGTTACAACTTAAATATTAGGTTAGTGATTCACAGGAATGCTAAATCCACAAAAAAAATAGTACATATTGTGCGTTTGTAAAGACAAATGCAGACACTGCTATTTTTTAGAACAGCCCAATGATCATTTTTTGTTATTATCTGTAGTAAGAAAATATATACATTTTTCTCCATGTTTTGAATTAGAAAACAGTGTGCAATGTTCCCAATGCTGGAAATAAAAACTAGTAGAAAGGTTTTGTGATTAATGTTTCTGAACACACTGCTATTATTTTGAACAATACTGTACATATACATTATACATAGTGTCTGTGCTGAGACTGATAAGAAAAATACAATCATACACGTACAACTAAGTCAAATCAAAGCAAGAACCGGGGTCGTTGACACACAAGCCCTATCACTTCTGCCATCAGTCATGCTTGGGATCACAGTCTTGTACAGTAATGTATTACTGTGGGGGAATTGTAATGGATTTTCACTGCCCACAGCTGATGCCGTTTGATAAAATACTTACATGTTCAGCAGCCCATGAAATACGTGATGTGTACAATCACTCGTCGCCCAGAATACAAATAACACTTACTGATGGGTAGACAGCAGAGTACTATCAATGGAAGCTAGAAACCAGCTATTAAAAGACAATCTGGACAATCCCTGCTTGATCACAGGGTATCCTACAGCTGTAATCAACTAGCCTGTAGCACCCCCACAGGGGAAATTAAGCATTAAATTAGAGATGGGCGAACCCTAACAGTAAAGTTCAGGGTACGTACAGAAAACCTAGTGTCCATGCAAGGCCCCGAACATTGGCTGCTTCCAATGCTGTGAAGTGTGTTACCACTCAAGAAATACTGGCAGATCTGATCGGCAGTTAGTTACCGTCAGTCAGAGAGCTGCGGTACCCATGCTATAAGACAGCATATGAGCCAGCAGCTGTGACCGGCAGTAACTGGCGTCGATTGATGGGAGACCTTTCTCACATCACCACGAGGCACTGGAGTATACTCGTTGCTTGGGTTTTCCTCAGCATGCTCGGGTGTCCTCCGAGTATTTTGGCGTGCTCGGAGATTTAGTTGCTGTCGACGCAGCTGCATGATTTGTGGCTGCTGGACAGCCTGAATACATGTGAGGAATGCCTGCTTGTTAGTGAATCCCCACATGCATTCAGGCTGTCTAGCAGTCGCAAATCATGCAGCTGTGTCGACAGAGACAATCTCTGAGCACGCCAAAATACTCGGAGGACACCCGAGTATGCTCGGGAAAACCTGAGCAACGAGTATACTCATTCATCACTATTTGTTATCACACGCAGCTCAGTGTCTCTGCTGGATGCCAGGTTTAACAGTCACATCATGCCACTGTTAAGCAAGGCAGAGTTGAACTCATCGAGGAACAAATGGATTATCTCCTCGTCGGACAAGTGAGGATTATGGTGTTTTATTATTTTTTGTCTTTTACAGGGTACATTAGGCGTAAAGGTGATTATAACTTTTTTTATTTTTATTTCAAATTAAAGGTGTATGTGTCTATTTCAATTACAGGACTTTATTCTGGCTGTCTTTATTACAATTTGACAATGGGGCTAGTAATGGGGGCATCTTATAGATGCCTCTCCATTATTAACCTGTGGGCTTGATGTCAGCTGACATTACAAAGCTGACATCAACCCCACAAATATTACCCAACTTGACACTGCATCATGGCAAGTGGAAAAAAAATGAGTGCGGGTGCCCCGTGTCCATTTCACTCACTTCCACTTGTCCACTTCACCCTCTCCCCGCATGCCTCCATACCTAGCTATCCACTTCTGATGTCCTATGATTGTTTGATGGATTAAAGGACTTTTTTTCACGAATGCTACTGGGGAGTGCCGCATATTTTTTTCTATTTTATAAAGCATTATAAAGCTGACAGCTGAGGATTGCAGCCCGCAGCTTTGCCTGAGAGTATGAGTAGTACTCTCTCATCATTCGACGCCTGTGAACCGGCGGTAAACTTTTTTCCACCAGTCACAGCTGCTGGCTCACATGCTGTCATATGACAGACGGTAATGACGTTTCATCTGAGCCAGAAGAAGGAAGCAGTCTACTTCTGTGCTCAAGCAGAATGTGTCAGCTGCAAAATTCACCAGAACCCCCCACCCACCACTTTCCCCTGCAAGAGAAAAACAGGAAAACGGCAAGCAACAATGCCATCAATATGGAGGAGACTCATAGGTCCTGTACTGGAAAATATGTCTAAAACGGAAAAAAAAATACTTCTAACCATAAAAGATCACATAAGAATAGAAGTCCTAGAGAACATCTCAATCATGGCTATTTTTAAAGGAAAATATTTTAACATTTAAAGGGGGTGTTTCAAAGGAGGCATTGTAAACATGCTATAAAGATCTTATACTGTCAAGAGAACAGGGGTCCTGGGAACCCTTCCACTGATTTATGGCTGTCACTGTACAGATGGCCACATGTCCCCCTCCAGTGAGGTTTTGCAGAGTTATGAGTTGTCCTCTGAGATCTCCAGAGAGCAGCTGTAATATGTGGCTGAACCTGGTAGCAAGTGTTCAATCAGCTGCAGCGCCACCACAGGGGAAATTAAGTATTAGGCCGGCGTCACACTGGCGAGTTTGATGCGAGTAAGTCGCACGACTTTCTCGCATCAACACCCGGCACGGCCGCCCGCTCTCGGAGCCGAGTGTGCAGCTGCATGTATTTCTATGCAGCCGCACACTCGGGTCCGAGAGCGGGCGGCCGTGCCGGGTGTTGATGCGAGAAAGTCGTGCGACTTACTCGCATCAAACTCGCCAGTGTGATGCCAGCCTTAGACAGTTTTTACTAATGTGTGTAATCTATGTAATTCATGGATGTAATGAAATCTTCAGAATAAGAGAAGCTGTTTGGAGCCGCTTTTTGCCGAAAACTCCATTGATTTATCAAGGCAAGAAAATAAAGAAAACTAAAGGCACATTTGTTTGGAACGTCATGAGATTTATTCAAGTGATTTCACAATTAGAAGCCTGAAATAAAAAAAAATGAATTCTAGTAAATGAGATCACACAGTTGAATGACAGCATATTCAAAAATGATGAAACATTCAGTAAAAAGGCATAAATATGAGCAAAATATAAAGCCGTTCTCTATGTCGTGGGAGAAACCTGTGCACGTGTCAAGCACTGCCACATTGTTACACTGGGATGAAGGGGCTGTAAACAGGAATGACCTAGGTAACATTACAGAAAATGTTTCTCGATATATTGGCTGCATTTGGTGTTCTGATTTTGGTGCCAATGGATGAAATAGAAATTCCATCTATTTTTTTTTCCATTTATATTGCACAGTATAGAAGAAGCCCCCCGTAAATGATACTATGCAGTAGAAAACTCAGTTCTGCTGACATCCATTCTTAAAGCAAGTATCACGCTCATTTTTTGCAGCGGAATAAATTGGGGGGAAAAAAATGGTTTCTAGTCACGCCTAATACCCATACTATTAATATCTGAAGAGTCTCCGGAGTGCAGGGTCCGAGAGGGTGGTGCACCAAAGGAAATTTGTAGAGAGGTAAGTGTGGACACTAAAAATGAGCGACTACATTTGAGCTTTGCTGGTCCAGTGTCCAGTCCAGTCTTTCGGGACAGCTGGCCCTCTTGGACCGAGCATCCTGGGCGAGTCTTGCGCTTACAAGGCCTTGCAAGGTCATGATATGACGCCGTGACGCAAGTAATAATGGGAAGTAAGGCCTGCTGACTAGCCAGAGGATGCGGGGTTCAGACATGAAGGGAGGAACTGGCCATTGAACATGGCAGCACGAATTGATTGCTCACCTCAAGGATCCACCCTTACCTTTCTGCAAAATTTGAGACCCTCAGTGTTTTTCACCATACAAATACAATATATTATCATGACATGCCAGCGAACAAAACCCTCATCAGGACGCAATACACATCACAAACAATTGGGCGTCTGCATTTCGGCACATGTAGCATAAATATCTCTTGACAGTATCACAACATCATTTTTTTATTCAAAGCTGGTAATCTTTTGCCCCGCATTTAGGGATAAGTTGAACCAAGAGGCTACATAAGGAAGGACACATCTGTACTTTGCAAGGTGGTTTACTGGCTTAGGCCGAGGTCACACTTGCAACAGCAATGCGAGAAACTTGCGCGAGTCTCTCGCCTCAATACCCGGCACTGCCGCCGGCACTTGGAACCGGAGTGTATTTCTATGCAGCAGAACGGTGTGGCCCAAGTGCCGGGTATTGAGGAGAGTTTCTCGCATTGCAGTTGCAAGTGTGACCCCGACCTTACCCATACAATGGCATGCAACACAGCAGAAGTCTCCAACCAGAAGCTCTCCATCTGTAGAAAATCGGCATTGCCCAGTATGCCCGACAGCCTGTGTCTGTATTGTATCCATATAGTGAAATGGATGTAGTAAAATATCGCCACTGTATAGGAGAACATGATCATCCAATTAAAAATATCACTGATCTTTAATGGAGAAGCGCCTAGATTCCCCTAGACAAAGGACTCCAAGGTCCTCTCCTTATTGCTCCATCATCTTTAATAACATTATTGAAATTGTTCCTCAGCTTTCAAAAATAGGAGAAATGTTTTTGAAATAAGCAAATATAAAAAAGTTTTTGTTTGGAAAATAGATTGCTTTACATCAAAATTTTCTTATGAAGAGTTTTGTATTCTGACAAAATAGATGATTTATCCATAAAAGTGTCAAGACGCGATCATAGATATATTATACTCTGATACATACTGAGAGGGTATTAGTGTAAAATTCAGTAATTCCAGAAAAAAATCATTATCAGGGATTATCTACAATTTGACTTCCTCCTTGACTGGGGAGAAGAAAATCCCATTAATTGACCAGTACATTTTAATTAGGCCTTATTTATATGGATTGTTTCCATGTTTAACTGTCTGTATTCGTGAAGTAACATCAAGACCCCTGAGGTTGTCCTAAACCAAACCTTCAATATCACAGACTCCTACCGTTTTGTAATGCAAGACAAAAACATAAGTAACATCTATGGGACCTAAATATTTCTTGCCTATTGCCTGTCTTTTAGGGAAACACAGGTTGGGCTTTTCAGGTTAGATCCTCAGGGGTGGGACAAGCTTTATAAATGCCCAAGGTGGAGGGTTCAAATATTATCTCACCGCTCTTGGTGTTTGACTTTCAGGATGTAGAACATACTCATCTCTATGTCTGTGCAAGGCTGCTTGTCAACCTTATATCTGTAGATTGGGATTGAACTTGGGCAGAAACTACAGGACCCACCAGACCCAATCTCCTTCTTTGGCACCACAAATGGCTGCCAGCTCCTACTGTTTAACTTTACTCTGTCCAACTCCACTATATTATTGGGATACATGCATCGCGAATTGTATCCGGCAGCAAATAAGTTAATTACATTTTTAACAGAATTATGAAAGTTAATAAAGTCACGAACCACCCAAATCTTTGGTTCTAAAATGCATTCCCACATTACTGAAATTCTACTATGCTTCAAGTAGCTGGGGTTAGCACATGGAACATGTTATTTGTTCCTGGAATACTCCTTTTATTTAGTTATTGTTTTTATGCAATAAATTATATTAGACCAATTCAAAATAACAAGATCCAAATATTTGGGTGGTTCCTGACATTTGGCTCACACTGGATCTTGAGTAGTTGAGTAGTTCTATTAACGGGAACCTGTCACCAGATGTGTGATAAATCTGCAAATTAACAGCGTTATTATGCTGCCCGTTGCCTGCACATAGCCGAATGCAGCGGGAAAAAATGAACTTTGAATACTGAATGCTGGTGAAGAGAATACTCATGGAGATGGGGGCGGCACCGGTTCAGTCACCACTGAGAATACAGAGCGGCCGCTTTAACCGCGCCCGCGGCAGTGACTGACACGGGCTCTACATTGAAACTGGCTCTCGGGGTTACTGCGGCCGCTCTGTAAACTCAGAGCGGTGACTGAACCGGCGCACCCCCCCTCCATGACTGAATACTGAATACTGGAGGGGAGAATAAAGTTCATTTTCTCCCTGTTACATTCGGCTGCGTGAAGGCACCAGGCAGCATCATAACGCTGTTAACCTGCAGGCTAACCGCATATCTAGAGGTTAACAGCGTTATTTCTGGGATAGGTTCCCGCTAAGGATCTAATAAATTTTAACATATTCCTAATCAGATGTTATTGAAAATCTTACTGAACTAAAGTATAAATTATTCATTCTTTTATCCCTCTTATTTTTTACAAGGTCCCAAAAATGCAAATTCTTGTACAATAAATTTTGTGAATTCCCATTACGGTTGGTGCCATTCGAGTCACAGATCCTATTCCATCAGCCATGACAGTGGTCTTGCACAGAAACAGGAGTACCGCTCCTGATGGCATCCATGACCCTTCTTTTGATTAGCTCACATATAATGAAAGGAGAAAATGGTGCACTCACCACTGAGCGTTAAAGTAAGTTTTATATGGGGTTCTATACAGAGATTGAGGAGACAATGTGGCTGACAGCCGAGGAAGCGTGACTTACACACGAAAAGGCTGTCAGCCACATTGTCTCCTCAATCTATGTTTGGAACCGCAAATAAAACATATTTTAACGCATAGTGGTGCGTGTCCCATTTTCTCCTTACATTACTATTGGACTATTACCTGGTGAGGACCATTGAGACGGTTAATCAGCTGCTGAATGTAGTTGGTTTCATTACTGCTGTTTCAAAGCACACAATGTGAATGAAAGCAGCGCTGGATTCCAGTTTTTCTACAGTTAGTGCAATGCCACTAAGTGACGTCGCACTAGGTCAACTAATCAAAAGAAGATCTGAGGATTCCAAAAGGTAAGAGGTGGTATTTCAGGGCGTGCAAAGAAACTCGCACTGACTCTGTGCCCATAGATCTCTATAGTGCCCCTGCTTGTTTAGATTTAGAATCTCTATATTCTCGATTACAGATCTGTAAATCATTTCCTAATACTACCGCACACAAGCAGATCCTGCAGATATTTGGCCATCGCAGATTACCCCGCTGCCTGACAGACCGGACGATCTCCGGCTCCAATAAAGACTTGACATTGGGGTTGCTGTTTCGGCAAATACTTTTTTTGTACGAAGGAAGCCTTGAACTTAAACTTCTCATATGGAGTCCAGCTGAGGGGTCACCACTGATCAACTTAGACAATCGTGTTCAACTGCCACCCCTGGGACATGACGTATTACATGGTGACTTCTGAAATCAATGGACTGTTTGTGTCATGTATTGATGTACTAAGTCCTCCAGAGTGAGAGGCATTATATGATCTGGTCAATAGCTAAGGGTCCTGAACATGGACTTTCCCTTCAAGAAACTTCCTAATAGTGAATTAGAAAATTGGATTTTCTAAACTAGAGTTCAAAAGTAAGTTGCCTCACGCCAATGCGTTTTGACACAGCCAATTTTTATATACATTTCCACCATAAATTTAGTAATACTTTTTCAACTACTTTATTATGAAATTGTAAACCATCTGCTACGTGCAATCAAAGAGCACTGAGACCGGGTAATGGCCACCAAGACCACCACAAATTATTAAGGTGGAATCAAACAGACCGTTTAACTCAAGAATACTCAACTTGGAGACTGAGCATGGTGGGGAGGGAGGCATTTATACTTAGGCCCTTAGAAACTTGCCATTTTGCTCTAAGCTCTTCATATTAGCACTTTTTTGTAATTGCTACCTTCTTATGACACACCTAGAAGCAATGTATATACAGTATATATAGTAAAGACAATTCAAGGATGTAAACGTAGCATCAGGTCAGTAGAAATATTAGGGATCATAAAATGCTTACAGTACAAGAGCTGGCTCGGTCAGACATCAACCTATGGTAAATGGTACAAATACAACTCGTCAATGCTGGACTATGAGAACAAAAATAAAATCTAAAAAAAAAATAGAAAACTCATGTCAGATGAAAATATAACACTGCGTAACCCGCAATATGCGCAACCATCAAATGAGCAAATCCCGTGGTGCCTAAAAGCCCTGGGATTTTATATTTTAGAATCAAAACAGAGATGAGTACTTTGCCAAAAAAAGCATGCATACAATCGCTGTGGTCATACAGCACGGCCACCATGATAATGGACACTATAGTGAGGCAGTGATCTGGGATTCTACAATGTAGATGACTACACATTGACCAAGCTTTCCGAGGCTGCGAAATGGGGACACAAAGCCATGTCCGTCTTCTGGAGCTGCTTTAAGATACGCTTGTGAAACTTGTTGCGGACGCGATTGAACTCCATTATGTCCAAGGGATCTTCGTCAATCCAAAATTTGTGAAACTCGTGCATGAGAAAACCTAGGGCAAAATATTTCAAAATTGTTAAGTTCACATAAAGAGATGCAGGTTTTCAAAATTGGAGATATGTGTGCTAAAGTCGGGATCAAGAGGGTAAGATACTTGCAACCAATCAGAAATCAATGATTAAGTGGACTGGATCCCATTGCAATGGAGTGAAGACAGACTTCACGACCCCATAGGTCAGTCTGTAAACAATGTGGAAACTCAGAAGCAAGTGTTCAATATTACTGCAGCGCTACCGCAGGAGAAAAGAAGCATTACATGGTATCCAATAAAATTTATAGGCTCCCTGTGTCACTCCCCTTGAGAAAACACATCCGCAAATCGATTCGGGGCATCTGTGGTGTCGCGGTCGGGCGATTTACAGCATTATGGGTAAGCTCTACACTTTAACCTTTCTCCATGTGGTTGGTTTAAAACGTCTTTTTTTTACCTTATGCACTCGCTTATTACTTTTTGTAGTTAAGGCCATATGGGTTTACTTATACCACTATTATTACTACCTGCAGCTTGACTTTACTCCGCTTCATCACCTATGTCGACTTGATTATTTCCTCCGTTTTTTGATCCCTCTTACAGGTATCATGTCTACCTTTAATTCATATTTTTTTTAATGTGTATTATAATTTTTTGAATAAAAATTGTTTATTTCAGCAGCAGATGAAGGAAGGGAGACACACTAGTCATTACTAGTGGGTAGGCGGAGCCCACATAGGATAGAAACACCTCAGATTAAAAAAGTGTTGTCCGGCCCCTCCAGCTTATAGGGCTCCTCCTACTCCAGCTCTCTAGTCTAAAATTTGAGGTCACAGAGGATAGTCGCTGCTGGAAGCAGCTCCTCAGAAATTTTTTTTTTTTTATTTTAGTCGGACAGAGACTTGGACCGCCAGTGGTCTAGAGGTCTCAGGGGTTCAGCGCTGCTGGACCCCCACCTCTCCCTTGGCGGATCTGTATTACCCTGTAAGGTGGTCCCTGCAGAACCCTGCGGCCCTGGGGGATGAGGATTGCTTCCCTGGTGGGGACGCAAACCGTGCTTCTGGGGTCACTGCGTTCCCCGCAAGGGGGGGAAGCTAGGGGCACAGCGCCACAAATCTCTGAGGGGTCCCTGTGGCGCTCAGCTGGGTGAGTACTCAACATTTTAATGTGTTTTGAGTGCTTCAGCGGCCGCTGCGGCAGCCGCTGCTACATGTGTTCATGTGTGGTGATTGTGTACTTTTGTCCGCAGGTGGATACCTGCAGGACATGGGAGCGGGAGCGGAGTGAGTCGCGCGCTTTTTTTGAAACCGGCGGGGGGCGTGGCTTCGCGCTTTTCCCATTTTTTACGGGCAGGAAGCGCTCTGAGCGCGCGCTTTTCCCTGCCTTTTTCTCTTCCGGCTTCTCTCCTCTAGCGCGGCGGCCATTACTGAAGGCCTCCTCGGGCTCCTCACTCTCCGCTCCCCCCGACCGACCGCAAGGAAGACACTACACCGCGGCCAGCTGGGTGAGTCGCTTCTACCTGTCAGGGCAGAAGCTTGACCCCCTCACACCCACAGCGCAGGAGGTACTGTCACACGGAACGCTCCCGCTACGATCACAATAGCGTCGCTTAATTTTGCGATCGTTTTTTTTTTGTGATCGTTTTAATGTCGCTAGTAGCTGCCACAGTGGGCGATCTCATTGACGACGCATAAGTGGTTAGCGATCTCCTTAGCGACTTTGGCGGTCATTGCGATGTACAATTCAGCGCAATATGTTAGCGATCTCGTTGGCGTTCTTGTTTAGTGTGGCATACCTTTGAAACACTGTCCTGCAGCTGTTACCTCATAAGAGGCACCTGGGGCTCGCACACCCTTTTCATTACACAAGGGTTGTGGGGAGTCTGCGACATTAACCCCTTCTTTGGCGGTTAACCCTTTATTGGGAGACAGCTGGGGTAGCTCTCTCTTTAAGAGCTTAACCCTTCAGCGTACGTTTTGCCTTTGAAAACCACACTGTTCTAGTTGCTGACAGGTTTTTGACCTGCCATATACTGTGTGAGGGCATGTCGGATCAGGGTCCAGGAGGTGCGGACCGTCTCCCAGATCCGCTACAGGATCAGTCTCGCGTATCTGACACGCAGACCTCGATGGCATCAAGCGCAGCGGTCGGAGGTGTCAGTGATGACAAAATGGAGGCCCTCGCTCGTTCTATTAATGGCCTTTCTGACCTTCTAGGTTATTGGGTGTCAGCTAGATCCTCTCATGGTAGGAAGCGACACAGGCCGGTGCCTTCTTCCCCGCGTAGCGACTCGGAGATCTCTGGTATGGAGGGTTCCCCTTCAAGCTCGGATGGGGAGGTGTCCGATTCGGATAGGGAGGATCGGCAGGGACACTCTGCCTCTCTTTTGAGCCGTACAGAGGCTTTTATTGGAGCCATGAGGGAGGCGTTACAGTTATCGGAGGAGGTAACTAGACGTCCTGGTAAGTCGGCCCGGATGTTTCAGGAGTCGCATAGGTCGCGATCAGCCTTACCATCTCTGGACGAGCTTAATGAGGCAGTGGAGAAGGAATGCCTGTGTCCAGATAAACGTTTTCAGGGGACACGGTTTTTTGAGACGCTATATCCATGTACGACAGAGTTGATTGATAATTGGATTCCTTCTCCTGAAGTGGATGTCCCTTTATCCCAGCTTAGCAAATCCTCATTGCTTCCTGTTAAAGGGAAGGCGAGTCTGCAGGATCCGCTGGACAGAAAAATGAAGATGGCAGCGAAATCCATCTACGAGGCCGCGGGTCATGGATTCAGAGCAGTGCTAGGATCCATGTGTGCTTGTAAAGCTTCCCTGAGCTGGTTAGACCGTCTACGGACGGCGTGGCAAGATGGATCCCCACTATCCGAGGTAGAGGGGCTTTTCAAGTCATTGGAGGATGCAGCACGATATGGCAGTGATGCAGGTTTGGATACTGCCTCACTGCTGTCCAGGGCACAATCCTCAGCGATCACAGTCAGGAGAGCTCTGTGGCTTAGACAGTGGACCGGAGACGCGGTTTCCAAGCAAGGTTTGCTTTCTTTAGCTTACAAGGGTGGTCAGCTATTTGGATCTGACCTCACGGAGCTGATTGCAAAGGCAAAGGCAAAAGAAACGGCTTTACCGCAGCGAAGAGCTGTGTCTTCTGCGGCTGGCAGGCATAGTGCCGGTAGAGGTCGGCGGCCTTTTCGGTCCAGGGGACGGTTCGGTCAGCCCTCTTGGGGATCGGGGCGTCCCTCTTTTTCGGGAAAAAAGAACGCTCAGAAATCCCGCACTTCCTGGAAACAGAGCTTCCGCCAAGACAAGCGGGAAGCTGACAAAAAGCCCGCTAAGGCGGACTGACGCCAGGGCCTCACTCGAGGGCTCTCGAGTGGGAGGTCGCCTGCTCCAATTCGAACCGATTTGGGCTTCCCGCGCGTCGGACGCCTGGGTGACGCGGGTTGTGTCGGCAGGCTATTTCATAGAGTTTCTTTCTCGACCCCCAGACAGTTTTTGCCAATCCCGCATTCCGTCAGAGCCCGAGCTATATGCTGCTCTACTGCGGGAGGTCGATTCCCTTCTACAGAAGGGTGTGGTGGTACCAGTTCAACCGGAGGACCGGGGAAGAGGGTTTTATTCCGACCTCTTTGTGGTCCCCAAAAAGGAGGACAAATTTCGCCCCGTTCTAGATCTCAAAAGATTGAATCGGCATGTCCGCTCCCGGAAATTCCGCATGGAGTCACTTCGCTCCGTTGTGGCGGCCTTGTCGCATAACGATTTTTTGGTGTCAATCGACATTCGCGACGCTTATTTGCATGTCCCCATCGGAAGGGCCCACCAACGCTTCCTTTGTTTTGCCATAGGCCAGGACCATTACCAGTTTGTGGCCCTGCCATTCGGGTTGGCCTCAGCACCCAGAGTTTTTACAAAAATTCTGGCTCCTCTCATGGCGATTCTGCGAAGACAGGGGGTTACGATTCTTCCCTATCTGGACGACCTTTTGATTGTGGCGTCCTCAAAGGAGGAGGCGGTGACGGCTCGCAATCTATCCCTTCAGCTCCTGGAGGACTTCAGGTGGCTGGTCAATTGGGAGAAGTCGTCTCTGGAACCGTCGCAGTCAATCCTGTTTTTGGGAATGCATTTCGACACGGTACGAGCAGTGGTGTCTCTGCCTCCAGACAAGCAAGCGAGTCTTCTTCGTCATGTACAGGTTATGAAGTCTGAGACAGCAATGTCCCTTCGAAGGTGTATGCGCCTTCTGGGTTTGATGGTGGCGTCAATGGAAGCAATTCCGTTTGCCCAATTTCATTCCAGGGCTCTCCAAATGTTCATCTTGAACCGTTGGGATCGATCGCAGTTTTCACTGGATTGCAGTGTCATCATCTCCCACAGGGTGAGAGAGTCTCTAGAATGGTGGTTACGTCCGGAAGCGTTATCCCTGGGGAAGTCCTTCCTTCCTCCGAGGTGGTCGATCATAACCACCGATGCCAGCCTGACGGGCTGGGGGGGTGTCTGGAACGATCTCTGGATTCAGGGAGTATGGTCGTTGGAAGAGTCTGTCCTGCCGATCAACATCCTGGAATTGAGGGCAGTTTTCCTTTGCCTCCAACACTGGACGGTCCCTTTAAGCGGTCTACCAATCCGAGTGCAGACAGACAACGCGACGGCGGTCGCGTATATCAACCATCAAGGTGGGACGAGGAGCTTCAGGCTCATGATGGAAGTGTCTCGAATTCTGGTATGGGCCGAGGCCAGAGTGCCAGCCATCTCTGCGATTCACATTCCAGGAGTTCAGAATATCACAGCGGACTTCCTCAGTCGCGAAAAGATAGATCCCGGAGAATGGAGTCTTCATCCGGAAATTTTTGCACTGCTGTGCTCCCGTTGGGGAACTCCCCAAGTGGATTTGATGGCATCCAGGTTCAATGCCAAGTTACCGACGTTCATGTCCAGGTACAAGGACTCGAACGCTGTGGCGGTGGATGCTCTGGTGGCTCCTTGGGACCAATTCGAGCTAATCTATGTGTTCCCGCCGATATCCTTACTTCCTCTGGTGTTGCGTCGGATCAGACTGGAGAGAGTCCCGGCTATGTCGATAGCCCCAGATTGGCCGAGGAGGACGTGGTTCTCGACACTGGTGTCGCTTCTGGCAGCGCCTCCACTTCCACTCCCTCTTCGCCCTGACCTGTTAACCCAAGGGCCCGTTCGCCACCCGGACCTGAAGTCTCTGCATTTGACGGCGTGGCTCTTGAGACCGAAATCTTGACCCGTCAAGGTTTTTCAGCCACTCTGCGAGCTGCCAGAGGTCCGGCTACTACTAGGATTTATCACAAGACTTGGGAAGCCTTCTTTTCGTGGTGTTCGGGTTCTTCTAGGAACCCGAGGATTTTTTCCATTCCCAATTTGTTGGCCTTTTTGCAGTACGGGCTGGACAAGGGTTTGGCAGTTAGCACTCTGAAAGGACAGGTTTCTGCTCTGTCCTTGCTGTTTCGGAAGACTATCGCCTCGCGTAGGGACGTACGTTCCTTTTTTCGCGGGGTAACCCGTCAATTTCCGCCGCGGAAGGCGCCTGTGTCTCCTTGGCGGCTCAATCTTGTCTTGGAGGCTCTTCAACATGGGCCTTTTGAGCCTATGGACTCTGTTAATCTTTCCTTTCTCTCTTGGAAGGTTGCCTTCCTAGTGGCGGTCACTTCTTTGAGAAGGGTTTCTGAGTTGGCGGCTCTTTCTTGCTCGCCTCCTTTTCTGGAGTTTCACCCAGATCGCGTAGTGCTTCGCACACGGGGCGACTTTCTACCTAAAGTGGTGTCACAGTTTCATGTTAACCAGGATATTGTGTTGCCCTCGCTCTGTCCGGAGCCAAGGAATGCGAAGGAACGGGCCTTGCACACATTGGATTTGGTGCGGGCTTTGAAGTTCTATTTGTCTATTACTCAAAGTTTTCGGAAGTCGGATTCTCTGTTTGTGATTCCAGCAGGTCGTCGACGTGGGCAACGAGCTTCCAAGGATTCTATAGCTCGTTGGATTCGGTCGGACATTTTAGAGGCTTACCGACTTAAGGGCGAACCTTGCCCGATTAAGATTCGAGCTCACTCCACAAGGGCTGTGGGTTCATCGTGGGCTTTTCATCAAGGAGCCTCGGCAGCTCAGCTCTGCCGGGCGGCGACCTGGCGCTCCGTCCACACATTTACAAAATTTTATAAGGTGGACGTCAGTGCTTCCGCTGATGCGGCCTTAGGACGTAGGGTCCTGCAGGCGGCTGCAGGGTGGATAAAAATCATGATTTTTTTAAAAAAATCAAAAAAATCGGATTTTTTTGATTTAAATCGGATTTTTTTTGATTTAAATCGGATTTTTTTGATTTAAATAGGATTTTTTTGATTTAAATAGGATTTTTTAATCAAGTTGTACACAAGCAAAACTTTGTCTTTTTGCAAATCAAAGTATTTTACACAAATAAAAATATTAAAACAGTTGATGATTATGAAACCTAATAATTTTTATTTGCACTATTAAACAATCAGAATTGAACTACAGAGAGTAAGTACTTTTTAACAATAGCCTATCTCTAACGTTTGAAGTAAGCAAACATCTTCAGTGAATACATCAGTCCTTTAAGCCTACTGTTTATTTAGGACTTTTAATAGGAAAACTAGTTGTCCTGCTTTAGCAGTTCCTAAGCGGTTTCGGACTGTTGTGTGCACAAAACCAAATGAAGAAAACAATCTCTCTACTCCTGCCGATGAAGCCGATGCAGTCAGTAGCTGAGTAGCTACATTTATTATCTTCGCTGGAAGAACAAGTGATTGCGACTTCCACCAGTCCAGTGGTTTTAGTTCATTAACGACGTTATCTGCAAACATGTATTTTTGAAATGGTGCAGATTCACACTTCAATTTCAGCACAGTTGCCACAATGTCATGGTTAGTATTGGCGAGCCACTCCATTGCAGAGTTGATTTCCGCCTCAGATAGTTTTTTCCCTCTGTAAATGGGATGCAAGATATTGGCTAAATAGTGTTCTTCTTTTAATGCTTGGTCCTTGCGGTGGTGTATTGCAACCTTTACATTGTTTGAGAGGTTCAAGCGATCTAGCGAACCTTCTAAATCTTTCCAAACTTCTGTGGCATCAGCTATGGTTGCAGTATCTTTCTGCATTTTATCCAACGTAATAGATATTGGCTTTAACCTTTCCAAAAGGTCCTCGGCATTTCTCTTCACACCAAGATTTAATACTTTGCTTCGTATATTAGCATCAATTTTATCCCGATGTGTTTCGCAAATGGACACTAATTTTGACCAGTTGTTAATAAACAGTTCCAAGCATTCAGCCAAGGTATTCCATCTAACATCTTGTGGTAGAACCAACTTCAGTCCTCCCATTTCCTTGTAGGTTGCATGTGCAAAATGATTATTGCGGAAATATTTAACAATTTCTACAACATGTTCCTTGACACCCGAAATATGCAGGTCTTTTGCCAAAAGATGCAACAAATGGGCAGAACAACCGTATGTAATGACATTTGTGTCATCCTCATGTGCCAGTTCCGCTCGCATTTTTGCCACATTGCTTGCGTTATCAGTAACTAAGCTCCTTACTTTACATGCAAACTGTTCTTGGCATTGGTGAATTGAGTTCTTAGCAATTTCAAGTAAATATTCAGCAGTATGTGAATTTCCAGATGTGTCGATTGTGTCTGTAAGGTAAGTTTCACCATCTTCTGTTGTGACACAAGTGCAAATTATGGGGTCGTTGTGGATGTTGCTCCAACCATCCAAGCTCATGTTAACAACTTTGTCTTTCAAATATTTTGTACAAGCCGCTCTTTCTTTGTCGTATACAGCCTGAAGATGTTTTCCTGAGATATCAAATCTACTTGGTGGTTTGTAGCCTGGTCTTATTCCTTCGATCATTTGTACAAACAATGGGTGTTCAACTAGTCGGAAAGAAGAATTGGTTGCAAATATGAATTTAGCAATTAATTCATCAAAAT
Organism: Oophaga sylvatica; assembly: GCA_033576555.1. Classification (NCBI taxonomy): domain Eukaryota; kingdom Metazoa; phylum Chordata; class Amphibia; order Anura; family Dendrobatidae; genus Oophaga; species Oophaga sylvatica. The sequence goes on from JARQOD010000002.1 coordinate 39,734,047, forward strand.
GTTCTTTCTGGCTCGTCGTAGTCTTTAAGAGGAATTTTTCTACACTTTGCACGCAAAGTTTTTTGTTGGGCTGCTTTGTTGAAGTTGTACCCAGATATTGATTGTCACGTGCAGCACAAGCCATATTTGACCCTGAAAGCACAGTAATTAAAAATATAATTCGACTGCGTATTTGAATAAATATAACGAAAATATTTTGAAACAAACTTTTTGAACAATGTAATGGTCCTCGTCCTATAAGGGCTGTCTCAAAAGTTATGCTACTCAAGTTTCCGGTGAAGTTGCTGTAATACTAGTAATATCAGAGCAACTGAAAAAAATTATGTCACAAAAGTTTTAAAAATGTTTTTTTAAAAAAATGGTCAATTTGGCAGACTTCAAAAGTGAATTGTAGCCTACAATAAAAAAAAAAAATAGGCATATACACACTCTTTTATTTTTACTTAACGTTAATCTTCTGTGAAATATTGCCTTAACATAAATTTAAATTCTATACTCCAGAACTAGTGCTAGAAATTTTTCTTTTCATAGACTTTAACCATCCCAGTAAAACGTCTGTTAAAATAGGTTGTAATTGCCAGACTTACCACTAGTGCTAGGGTCCTGGTGCATAAGAAGCTGTTGGGGGTTCATTGACATTAGTTGTATCACTATCAACATCTTCATTTCCCTTCTGGTTGCAGTTTTCATAATGTGATTTCAAACGGCAAACAAGTCCTTGGATATCCTTTTGACAGTATTTGCACTTTGCTCTCCCACCTTTCTTTCCAAGCTCTGCTGGCATCTCAACAAAATGAACCCAAATAGGGTCTCTCTTACGACCTGCCGTGGCTCACGCAGATCACTTCTGAAGTTTGATTGTTACTACAGCCAAGTACTGCTGACTGACTATCCAACAAGTTTGGGCATGTCAACTGAATGGAAAAAGAAACTGAAACCAAGCTACAGAAAGTGAAACCAAGCTAGAAGTGTGGAGTTAATTGAACAATGATTGAAAGTTTTAGATTTTAATCGTGATTTATATTAAAAAAATCTTTTGATTTAAATCAGTGATTTAAATCATGATTAAAATCACGATTTAAATCGATCTGATTTAAATAGAAAAAAATCATTTGATTTAAATCATGATTTAAATCGTTGATTTAAATCGGCGTGATTTAAATCAATCCACCCTGGCGGCTGTAGTTTAAAGTTCTTCTGAACTTGTAGTTAGCGCTAGTTGCGCATTTATTTAGGTTGTTGGGTATCTGCCTCTTTTGGTTTTTTTGCCCACCCTTATTTTTGGACTGCTTTGGGACGTCCCACTAGTAATGACTAGTGTGTCTCCCTTCCTTCATCTGCTGCTGAAACACGGATTTTGGTAAGAACTTACCTGTAAAATCCTTTTCAGCGAAGAAGGAAGGGAGACACACATCCCTCCCATGGCAGAAGTGTGTTGTGTTTTCAGATGCGGCGTGACCCTTCTCTGATAGCGATTATCTGGGCTGAGGTCGGCGCGCTAAGGCTCTGTTCCAGCATTGCCAGCTCATCGCAGTGGTCAGGTTCAGTGAGTAGTACCTGAGACTGTGTGGTTTTTTCTGTTATATGCATAACCTGTCTCCTTGTTTTTCTCTCTGAAATCCTTCAGAAGGGGTTATGTTGCTCCGCTGGTGATATTTACTCTTCCTTAGCTTGGGTACGACTGGAGAGCTGGAGTAGGAGGAGCCCTATAAGCTGGAGGGGCCGGTCAACACTTTTTTAATCTGAGGTGTTTCTATCCTATGTGGGCTCCGCCTACCCACTAGTAATGACTAGTGTGTCTCCCTTCCTTCTTCGCTGAAAAGGATTTTACAGGTAAGTTCTTACCAAAATCCGTGTTTTATTTATATCTTTACTATTTTTTTCTTGAGTGCTGTTTTTTTTTTGGATACGTTGTTATCCTCCTTTTGGTTATCCCTCTGTAATGCAAGAATGTGCTGGGTCCCCCAGAGCAGGAGACACTCTACTCTGGCTATTAGATTAAGACCCTGGATAGGGAACGCAATTCTATTAAGACAGAAATTAGGATATTTGAAAATATGTTTTCTAAACCAGAATTCAATAGGAAATGAAAGTGATCTATAAAGAGAAGACAAAAAAAGTAATGCCAACTCGTTCACTTAAGAGTCACGTCCTGACTTAAAAAAAAAAAGTGAAGCAGGCAAAATGCTGATCACTTTGCAGCTAACAACATTGGTTCTTCAAATCAGGACTGACATAATAATCAGTCAAGTTATTGATCATGTCCTGAAGTCTCAAAACCATAATGTCATAAACCTTAATCCAGTAGCGGATAGTTGAATGAAGAAATCACGTTAATCTCATACCGGCATCACCTTTCAATTACGTGGAGAGTGATTCAAAAATGTATTTTTTTAGTTGGCAAAATTACTCCCCGATAGCCTTTTATTATACTCTGGGGGCGGTATTAAATATTTAAAGGTAAAATAAAAGGATGAGCTATCATTCATTTGATCCTTTTCCCTCATGACAACTAAAAATCTTTACTGCTGATTGCCACGTGTGGTACCTATGTTGGCATACTCAGCTTCCTAAATACCTTAGGGTGAAACAAAGACTACCCATAAGCAAATGCATTTACCATTGACTCTATGAGATATTAGTTTATTTATTAATCTTAATTTATTTATCACAATGTTTTTGCCCCAATTACCCTCTTTGTAGTGACCAAATTGCTTGCATCCTAATTATCCCCCCTCTCAATGGCCTTATTATAGTCGCTGCCCATTTAGGTTAAAAGAAAATGGAATTCATTTTTGGTATATATTTTTATCTATAAATACTTTGATCTTGACTGAACCATTGTACAAATTATGTTATTTTATGATTTTTATTTAGATATTGGCAAAAAAAAACCTCAGACAAGAAAAAAAAAACCCTCTTTAGTTTATGCCCAGGACAGCAGAAATACAAAAGTGTTCGTAAATACTTACAGAAAGTTTGCTGGAAGTGATGCAAGGACGGAGCTTCTGGGGCCACATTGTATAGATGTGTCTTCAGGGCCCCACTAATCAGCAGGTTGTAGGCCAGGTCGGTAATGTTAATCCAACAATGGCAAATGAGTATCTGTGTGATGATTAAAGAGGAGTTATACATAGTATAAAAAAAATAAGTGACCAGGATTGTGTATATTTCTTTTTGCATTTTTTTTTACTTTTAGGACTTTATATTAATTATATTTATGGCTTTGAAAATATCCAGATCAGGCAAATTCATGAATATAAGACACATATAAGAATAGATCATTGATGTATTGGCCTCTTATATAACTGGACTTACTACCTTAGTAAAGGGAATGTGTCAACTGAAAATGACCTATTGTGTCAGGCTATGCGCGCACGTTGAGTATTTGTTTGCATAAATTTCTGCAAGGTTTCTGCATCTCTTGACAGGAAAAAACGTGTGTTTTTATATGAGTTTTTGGACAGCAATGAATGCTTTTTTTCAACTAAATAACGATATTTAAAAAAAAAAAAGTTTTGTGATGTAATTTCTTGGTTCAACACCACCTTTTTCATGCTGATGCAATAGCATCAGGGTAATGGGATTAGGGCTTGGTGTCAGCAGCTGTCATTGACACTCAGCCCTATGCTTAAGGCCCTGTCTCACATAGCGAGATGGCTGGCGAGATCGCTGCTGAGTCACAAATTTTGTGACGCAACAGCGATCTCAGAAGTGATCTCGCTATGTCTGACACGTACCAGCGATCAGGCCCCTGCTGGGTATCGCTGGTCGTGTCAGAAATGCCTGGACTTTTTTTTTGATCGCTGGTCTCCCACTGGCCAGCACGCATCGCTGGTGTGACAGGCGGGAGACCAGCGATCAGCCAGCCGAAGCTGGTAACCAAGGTAAACATCGGGTTTCCATGCGCCGGGCGGTGCCTGGAAACCCGACATGTACCGTAGATACCAGCGCGCTGATGTAGGGGAGCTGGTAACCAAGGTACACAGCGGGTTTCGAAGCGCCGAGCGGTGCCTAGAAACCCGCTGTGTACCTTGGTTACCAGCTCCTTGCACCAGCGCGCTGGTATGCCGGTAACTAAGCGACGTGTGTCGCTTGTTACCGGAGTACTCGCTGTCCTGATCGCTGCTGAGATCTGCCTGTTTGGCAGCTCAGCAGCGATCATGTAGCGACTCAGCAGCGTTCCTGACAAGTTCACATCGTTTCGGGATCGCTGGTGAGTCGCTATGTGAGACGGGGCCCTTAGTAATGAATAGATGTCAGCCCGACACCCTCATTACTAAGCCGATAAGTAAACACAAACACACATATTGTCACCAGCCTATGTAGAAGCATTAACAGAACGAACATACATAGGCTATAACCAGACAGGAACTATTAATTTTAAAGAAAAAAAAATTGTATGGGCTCCCGCATAATTTTAATAACCAGCAGAGGGAAAGCCGACGGCTGTTGTTAATATTCTTGGAATCAGCCAATAGCCATAAAGGTTCCCAGGCTATTAATAACAGCTCACCGCTGTTTGCTTAGACTTTACTGGCTAGTTTACAGGGGGACCCCAGAAAATTTTTACATAGAGTCCCCCTATAAAATCTAACCAGCAAAGGCTAGGCAGACAGCTGCAGGCTGATATTAATAGCCTAGGAAGGGTCCATGGATATTGGCTCCTCCGAGACTAAAAACATCAGCTCTCAGCAGCCCCAGAAAAGGCACAGCTCTAAGATGCACCAAAATCTGGCTCTTAGCCTCGCTCTTCCCACTTGCCCTGTAGAGGTGGCAAGTGGGGTTCATATTTGTGGGGTTGATGTCACTTTATATTGTCAGGTGACATCAAGCCCACAGATTAGTAATGGAGAGGCGTCTCTAAGACACCTATCCATTCGTAACACTGTAGTGATATTGTATAGAAACACAGACACCCAGAATAAAGTCCTTTATTTGAAATAATGAACAGACTCCTTTAATGAATCTTAATTAAACCATACTTACCGAAAGCCTAATCCTCCAAAGCCAACATCTACTGCAACTAAAATGAAATAATAAACCACAATATTCCTCACCAGTCCGCTGAGAAGATAATCCATAATGTCCCACGAAGATCCTGATCACTTTGAGAGCAGTCACATCACTGCCGTGAGAGAGTTCACCAGAGTTTATCAACTGATCAGCTCCGGCGATCTCACTTATGGCATCAATGCTGCATGGGAAAGTTCTCATGCTGCGGTGCCGTAAGTGAGAGCACCGGAGCTGATGAACTCCGGTGAACTCTCACTGCAGCTCAATGATACACTGCGAGAGTGATTACCTCCTGTCAGTGTATCACCGGTGCCCAGGTAGAGCGTTCATATCTCGCGATGTGACTGTTCTACACGTGATATTGCCATGGGACACTCTGGATTACTTGGACTACGGCGGAAAGGTGAATACATGTTGGTTTATTTTTTTTACATTATTTCTATGAGATGAGGGCATCAGGGATTTGGTGTTAGGCGAGTTTAATGGGTTTTTATTTTTATTTGAATATGTATGTAACTTTCCTTTTTTCTTTAAACTGTGAACACATGTGCCGGCAGTGACAGCAGATGTAGCCCGATAAGAGCAGTAGTCTCATCAGCCCATGCCTGCGGGTCATAGTATGGTATGGTCATAGAAAATATTACATTTTCTGAAGTCACACTAAAGAGGAGGCATTCACCCCCCTCCCTCCCTCCTCCTCCTCTCTCACACACACTGAAGTGCAGCAGGAAAAAGGGCTTACAATCTACAAAACTTTTTAGTAGTTGAATTACACAGTTTAACATATGGGAAATGAGTAAGATTGATATTTATAGACTGGGGGGGTAAGAAAAGTCACAATCTTAATAAAAATGAACACAGTTCCTTTTAGGACAAAGGAACCCTGCAGTGAAAAAGGGAATGACTATTGTGCAAGGATGAGGGTATATAGATTGGACAGGTAGATAAGACAGGAAAGGTCTTTTCAAAGGGTTGGATAACAAAAGTACTTGTGTTTACACATAGATAGCGAAGTGAAAGAGCCTCTTTTGTCCCTAGGAAATACATTGTTCCCTTCAGGGTAAATGTTATATATTGAAACCACTTATGTTTCCGAAAATGGAGTTTGTATAGCTCCGATAGTGATGGGATGTACATTTTCAGCTTCAGGACAAATCGTGGAAGATGCATATTTTTTCATAGTTGTAATCCCTGTCTATAAGTCACAAATCAATAGTAGGTGGATCGCTGACAACAGCCATCTCATGTTTGGTCTCTGGGAAAAGGTAAAATCCTAAAATAAAAAATATGGCTGCAGTTTTGAACTTCTGCGATCGTCAGGAGTGAAGATATTGCATAAGTTTGGAATTTCATAAAATCCTAAAGGGCTGAGAATATCTCACAACCGGCCCACGTGAGGTCATGACGGGGGGTGTGTGTGGGTGTTAATAAAACATCAAGAAAAATTATAATCTGTGTTCTTGTAGAGAGATGCATATCAATGTATGCATGATTCCCGTTCGCTGGCCGTTTTCCAATTGAAGCACTCTCCTTTGATAGGTCGAATCATATCTGTGATCAGCGTAGTAAGTTTCTTTTATTTTATCTTATGAAACTGTGTAAGTTGTATTGTTTGGTCCCCTTTGTAAAATCTTTTGTATATTTTTTATAAACACAGCTTATTGTTTTGGATTAAATATAAAATGTAATAGTTCTGTTCCTTTTGTTCTGTAACCCAAAACCCCAAAGCCATATGCTACAAGAACCAGCATTCCAATCAGCCTGTATAAAACAAGAATGGTTGTAGCAGCGAGTAGTCTTGGGTTATTGTGGAGTTAATGTGGACCGTACGCGGGTATGTACACATATTCCATGCGTTGGAATTGGAGGTGTATATACCATATGCTCACAGTTTCCTGATAACCGGCCTATTAGTGGAAACAGCTTGCAGCCTCCTCCGTTAGTCGTCGATCAATCGCGTAATTTACCGGATGATAGGGGGCAGCAGAGAGCTGTTCGCTTCAAAGATTACTGCGGGTGGGTTCAGTCACAACCTCCCCCCCCCCCCCCCGGCTGCGATCTTTGACAGGTATAAAAAAAAGTAATGAAAAGTTATAAACTCACAGTTTTAATGATAAAAAAAAATCAGTCTGTAAAAAAAAAATCCTTCTAAAAAATGTCACATATTTGGTACTGCTGCGGTTGTAATGAATTACTAAAAAACTGTTTCAATTTTTATCCCATACATTGAATGACCCCCAAAAAATCTGAAAACCTATACCATAATTGCCATTTTTGTTAACCCCGAAGCTGTTTTCACCATCCTGAGCAGGCAATTTTTTTCAATTCTTACCGGTGTCACTAAGTGTGGTAATAATTCTGGAACAATTCAACAAATCCCAACAAAATTTCCAAAACCATTTCTTTCTTTTTAGGGACCACCTCACATTTGTAGTGACTTTGAGGGGCCATTATGACAGAAAATACCCAAAAGTGACATCATTCTAAAAACTGCACCCTTAGGGTGCTCAAAACCACATTCAAGAAGTTTATTAACCCTTCAGGTGCTTCACACAAATTGAAGCAATGTGGCAGAAAAAAAATGAACATTTAACTTTTTTTTCACAAAAATTTAACTTTAGGCCTATTCTTTTATTTTCACAAGGGGAACAGGAGAAAATGGATGCCAAAATTTGTTGTGCAATTTCTTTTGAGTACGCGATACCCACATGTGGAGGAAAATCACTGCTTGGGTGCACGGTAGGGCTTGGAAGGGAAGGAGCGCCGTTTAACTTTTTGAATGCAAAAGTGTCTGGAATTGAGAGCGGACACCATGTTGTGTATGGAGAGCCCCTGATGTTCCCATTATGGAAACTAGACCCCTCAAGGAACTTATCTAGATATGTGGTGTGCACCTTGAACCCCAGGTGCTCTACAGGTGAGCCATGAAAAAAGTAAAAAAAAAAAAATCAACATTTTTTTCACTAAAATCTGTTTTAGTCCCAATTTTTTATTTTCACAAAGGTAACAGGAAATGGACCCCAAAACTGGGACAGAGATTGGGGAACTGCTGCTGTGATCGCAGATCAGTCACACGGAAGCCAGCACACAAGGAGATTGCAGCGCCAGGAGGCACAGATCGCAGTGGGATCGCACTGGCCACCAAAGAATCTCTCTCTCAGGGTAACACATGGGGGTCTCACAACCACTCTGCACACCAACTCTGAAGTAAAGATGGGGGGCAGAGTGGGGAATCGCAATTTAAGATTAACCCCTTTGGCGCTGTTTGGTCAAGAACTATTGTTCAGCCAATCAGCACCAAAGGGGTTAATCAGACAAGGTGACGTCGCGATCACCCCACCCAATGTGACTGCTGTGATCGGTGCTGTCTCGAACAGCACCAATCCCACCATGTCACGTGATTGTTTATTTTTTACAACTTTAATATATACGCCGCATCTCGGGAAGGGGTTAATCGAGGCTCAAAAGACAAACGTGATCAAAAAGTGTTATCTATTCCAAAATGGTGGCAAGAAAAAATACAGCTTGTTGCACACAAAAAATAAGCCGTTATGCAGTTCTAGAAACAGAACAATGGAAAAGTTAGGGGTTTAACAAAGTGACTACTCAAAAAAAAAATTTTTTTTTAAAAGTGATTTTTCCTATGAAAAAGTAAAACAAAAAACAGTCTAATATTTTGGGTATCAACCTAATTAAAAACATGAATGTGTCAATTATACTGCATGGTGAACTTAAAAAAAAAATAACATTTAAAAATAATTCCAGTTTTAATGTTTTCTTTGTTCATATATTCTACAAATTTTGTTTTTTACAGTGTACAAAAAGTGGTACTAGTAAAAACTACAGCCTGTCCTGCAAAAAACAAAGACCCGATTAAGCTCAATTTACACAAAACACGGATTTTGGTAAAGACTTACCTGTAAAATCCTTTTCAGCGAAGGAAGGAAGAGAGACACAGTATTCATTACTGATGGGTAGGCGGAGCCCCAGATCAGGATGTTACCTCAGATCAAAAGAGTGATGACTGGCTGGCCCCTCCAGCTCGGGCTCCTCCTACTCAGCTCCAGTCGTACCAAAGCTTTTAGGAAAAGAGCCAAGATCACCAGCGGAGCAACATAACCCCTTCTGAAGGAACTTCAGAGAAAAAACACAAGGATACAGGTTATGCATGCAAAGAAAGCCAAAAACCACAGAGTTCCAGGTACTACTCACGGAACCTGACTACTGCGATGAGCTGGCGATGCTGGAACAGAGCCTTAGCGCGCTGACCTCAGCCCAGATAATCGCTATCAGATAAGGGTCGCGCTGCATCTGAAAACATCAACACACTTCTGCCTTGGGAGGGTGCTGTGTCTCTCTTCCTTCCTTCGCTGAAAAGGATTTTACAGGTAAGTCTTTACCAAAATCCGTGTTTCAGCTGCAGATGGAAGGAAGAGAGCCACAGTATTCATTACTGATGGGACGTCCCAAAGCAGTTCAAAAATAAGGGTGGGAAAAACCAACAAAAGGCAGAAACCCAACAACCTTAACAACAAAGCGTAACCAGCGCTAAACACAAGTTCATCCAGAACTTTAAACTACAGCTGCCTGCAGGACCCTACGTCCGAGGGCTGCATCAGCGGAAGCACTGACATCCACTTTATAAAACCTTGTAAACGTGTGGACAGAGCGCCAAGTTGCCGCCCGGCAGAGCTGCACTGCTGAGGCACCTTGATGAAAAGCCCACGATGAAGCCACAGCTCACGTGGAATGGGCTCGAATCTTAATCGGGCAAGGTTCACCCCGAAGGCGGTAAGCTTCCAAAATAGCTGACCGGATCCAACGAGCTATAGAATCCTTGAAAGCTCGTTGACCACGCCGACGACCTGCTGAAACCACAAACAGGAAGTCCGTCTTACGAAAACCTTGAGTAATAGATAGATAAAACTTCAAGGCCCGCACTAAATCCAATGTGTGTAAATCTCGCTCTTTCGCATTCTTCGGATCCAGACAGAGTGAAGGCAACACAATATCCTAGTTAACATGAAATTGTGATACCACTTTAGGCAAAAAATCACCCCAAGTGCGAAGCACTACACGATCCGGAAAAAACTCCAGAAAAGGAGGCGAACAAGAAAGAGCTGCCAACTCAGAAACTCTCCTCAAGGAAGTGACTGCAACAAGGAAAGCCACCTTCCAAGAAAGTAAAGAAAGGCTAGCAGAAACCATAGGCTCAAAAGGTTTATGCTGAAGAACCTCCAAAACAAGGTTGAGCCGCCAAGGAGACACGGGCGCCTTCCGCGGCGGAAACTTACGAGATATACCTCGGAAAAAGGAGAGCACGTCTCTATTTGAAGCAATGGTTCTCCGGAACAATAAGGACAGAGCAGAAATCTGACCTTTCAGGGTGCTAACTGCCAAACCCTTGTCTAGCCCATGCTGCAGAAAAGCCAACAGGTTGGGAATGGAAAATTTTCTCGGGTTCCGAGAGGACCCCAAACACCACTAAAAGAAGGTTTCCCAAATTTTGTGGTAAATCCTAGTAGTAGCCGGACTTCTTGCAGCACGAAGGGTAGCAATGACCTCGGCTGAGAAACCTCTACGGGTCAAGATTTCGGTCTCAAGAGCCACGCCGTCAAACGCAGGGACATCAAGTCCGGATGACAAACGGGCCCCTGAGTCAACAAGTCCGGTTGAAGAGGGAGTGAAAAAGGAGTTGCCGCCAACAGCGACATTATTGTCGAGAACCACACCCTTCTTTGCCAGTCTGGAGCTATCAAAATAGCTGGAATTCTCTCTAGTCTGATCCGACGCAGTACTAGAGGAAGTAGGGATATCGGCGGGAATACATAGATCAGCACGAGCTGATCCCACTGAGCCACTAGAGCATCCACCGCCACAGCCTTCGGGTCCTTGTACCTGGACATGAACGTCGGTAACTTGGCATTGGACCTGGATGCCATCAAATCCACTTGGGGGTTCCCCAGCGAGAGCACAGTAGTGCAAAAACTTCCGGGTGGAGGCTCCATTCCCCGGGATCCATCCTTCTGCGACTGAGAAAGTCCGCTGTAATATTCTGAACCCCTGGAATGTGAATCGCCGAAATGGCTGGCACACTGGCCTCTGCCCAAATCAGAATTCGGGACACCTCTACCATGAGTCTGGAACTCCTTGTCCCACCTTGGTGATTGATATACGCGACAGCCGTCGCATTGTCTGTCTGCACTCGGACTGGCAGACCGCTCAAAGGGACCGTCCAATGTTGGAGGCAAAGGAAAATCGCCCTCAATTCCAGGATGTTGATCGGAAGAACAGACTCTTCCGATGACCATACTCTCTGAATCCAGAGATTGTTCCAAACACCCCCCCCCAGCCCGTCAGGCTGGCATCGGTGGTTATGACCGACCACTTCGGAGGGAGGAAAAGCTTTCCCAGGGATAACGCTCCTGGACATAAACACCATCCTAGGGATTCTCGCACCCTGTGAGAGATGATGACGCTGCAATCCAGCGAACCTTGCGATTAATCCCAACGACTCAGAATGAGCCTATGGAGAGCTCTGGAATGAAATTGGACAAACGGAAAAAAACCTCATGGACGCCACCGTCAGACCCAGAAGGCGCATACCTTCCGAAGGGACACTGCTGTCGCAGACTTCATAGTCTGTACATGCTGGAGCAGACATGCCTGCTTGTCTGGAGGTAGGGACAACACCGCCCGTACCATGTCGAAATGCATCCTCAAAAACAGGATTGCCTGCGACGATTCCAGAGACGACTTCTCCTTTGAAGCCACAACCGAAAAGGCCGTCCAAATAGGGACGAATCGTAAGTCCCCGTCTTTGAAGGATTGCCATGAGATTCTGGCGTCAGAATCGTTGTAAAAATTCTGGGCGTTAAAGCCAAACCGAATGGTCGAGCCACAACCTGGGTGAGGTCTTCCGATGGGAACATGCCAAAAAGCGTCGCGAATGTCGATTGATCGTTCTGCGACAGGGCTGCCATAACTGAGCGAAGCGACTTCATGCTCGGCTCTGACGGAATGTCAGAAGTCAGTCCGCCTTAGCGGATTTTTTTTTTTTTTTTTTGCCAGCTTCTGCCTTAACAGAAGTTCTGTTTCCAGGGTATGCGGAATTTCTGAGAATTCCCCTTTTTTTTTTTTTTTTTTTTAAAAGAGAGAGACGACACAAACCCCCAGAGGGTTGGTCAGATCATCCCTTGAACCGAAAAGGACTGCCGATAACTATCGGCACAAGTCCTGCCAGACGCAGAAGTCACAGCTCTGCGCTGCGGTAAAGCTGCTTCTTTTGCCTTTGCCTTGGCATCAGCTCCGTGAGGTCAGTCAAATAGCTGACCACTTTCTAAGCTAAAGATAGCAAACCCTGTTGGAAAACTGCGTTCCATCCAAGTCACAGTGCTCTTCTGACTGTAACTGCCGAGGATTGCGCCCTGGATAGCAGTGACGCATTATCCTTCAACTAGAAAAGCCCATCTACCTTGATAGAGGGAAACTTGCCACGCCGTCCTTAGACGGTCCAACCGGCTCAGGGGAACTTAACAAGTACACCTAGATCCTTAATACCGAATCTATGATCCACGGCCTCGCAGATGGAAATTGTTGCCATCACCGTTTTTCTGTCCAGCGTGTCCTGCAGACTCGTCTTCCCTTTTACTAGGAAGATTTGCTAAGCTGGAATGAAGGAACATTCACTTCAGGAGAAGGGGTCCAATTAACAAATAACTCCGTAGAAAAACGGATACAGTTTGTAAGGTCATCGCGACCCATGCGACCCTTGCAACATCCGGGCCGACTTACCAGGACGACTAGTTACCTCCTCTGGTAACTGTAACGTCCACATGGCTTCCACAGAAATTTTAGTACGGCCCCTGAGAGAGAGGCAGGGTGTCCCTGCCGATCCTCCTTAACCGAATCGGACTTCTTCGCTAAGCGAGAAGGAAAACACCGATTTGTGTCGCTCCCTTGAGAGGATCTAGTTGACACTCCATAACCTAAAAGGTCATCAATAGAAACCAGTGAAGGCCTTCATTTTGACACCATTGGAACCTCTGACCGTGTATGAGTCGAGGTCTGCGTGTCAGATACGCGAGGCTGATCCGTAACGGATCTGGGAGAGGGTCTCTGACATACCCTTGCATAGTATATGGCAGGATAAACCTGTCAGTAACCAGAGCAGTACTTAAATAAAAAACAAACGCTGAAGGGTTAAAGCTCAAAAGAAAGAGCTACCCCAGCTGTCTCCCATTAAGAGTTAACCTCCTAAGAAGGGGTTAAAGTAGCTGACTCCCCACAACCTTGATAGTGAAAAAGGGTGTGCGAATCTCAGGCGCCTCTTATAAGGTCGCAGCTGCAGGACAGCCATGCCACACTAAACAGAAAAACGTTCCACAAGATCGCTAAAAAATTGCGCTGTTTTTTATAACGCAATGACCGCCAAAGTTGTCAAGGAGATCGCTAATCGCCTATGCGATGCTAATGAGATCGCCCAGATTGGCAGCTAATAGCGACATTAAAAATGACACACAAACGATCGCAATATTATGCGACGCCATCAGGATCGTCAGCGGAAACGTATAGTGGCAGCATTAATGTCGCAGACTCCCCACAGCCTCTTTATTAATATTAAAAGAGTGTGCGAGCCCCTTATGCGAGAACAGCCGCAGGACAGCGCAATCTGTCACTCAGAAGTGCCCAGGCGGCGCCCGCGCTGTGGAGGTGAAGGGGTTAAGCTTCTGCCCGGCGGGCTAGAAGCGACTCACCAAGCTGGACACGTATTCTAGCCGGGAGGGGAGGAGAACGATCCGGGGAGCTTTCAACCTACAGCGCTTTATCAGCAATAGCCACGCTGTGGAGGTGAAGGGGTTAAGCTTCTGTCCGGCCGGCTCGCTTGTCAGCAATGGCCGCCGCGCTCTGCCTCCGTGTGCTCCATGTAGAGGAGCCGGAAATGGAGGCTGCAGTAAAGCGCGCGCTCAGAAGCGGCGCGAAATTCAAAAAATAAAAAGAGCGCGTACTCCCCTCCTTTCCCTCGTCCTGCAGGCATCCTCCTGCGGACATAGAAAAACTAGTCATCGGCATATATTTGTACAGCGGCTGCCGCAGCAGTCGCTAAAACACTCACACACATTTTACCAAAATGTGGAGTACTCACCAGCCGAAACGCCACAGGGACCCCAGGGGTTTCTGGCGCTATGCCCATGCTTCCCCCCAGGGCGGGAAGCGCAGTGACCCCAGTGTGTGGTTTGCGCCCCCGCCAGGGAAACTCTCCTCATCCCCCAGGGCCGGCAAGATTCTGCAGGGACCATTATGTAGTTACAGATCCGCCAAGGGAGAGGCTGGTGAAATACATTGATAAACATGTAATAGCGCTGTCACCGCAGTGCTGAAGCATACTGATATACATGTAATAGCGCTGCCATCAGACGCTCTCACACATTAATAATAAAATTTTGTGTGGAGTACTCACCAGCCAAGGCGCCACAGGGACCCTCAGGGGTTTCTGGCGCTGTGCCCATGCTTCCCCCAGGGCGAGGGACGCAGTGACCGCACGTGTGGTTTGCGTTCCCGCCAGGGAAGCTCTCCTCATCCCCCAGGGCCGGCAAGGATTCTGCAGGGACTTTGAGTAAATACAGATCCGCCAAGGGAGAGGTTGGGGTACAGCAGCGCTGGTACCCCTGAGACCTCTAGACCAACTAGTGATCCAAGTCTCTTGTCCGAATGTAAAATAATAAAATCTTCTGAGGAGCTGCATTAGCAGCGACCATCCTCTGGACCTCAAATCTTAGACTGGAGCTGAGTAGGAGGAGCCCGAGCTGGAGGGGCCAGCCAGTCATCACTCTTTTGATCTGAGGTAACATCCTGATCTGGGGCTCCGCCTACCCATCAGTAATGAATACTGTGGCTCTCTTCCTTCCATCTGCAGCTGAAAATGTAGTTTTTTTGCAAGTAATTTTTTGTGCAAAAGCAGCAAAAAATAAATATATATACACACATTATATATATATATATAATTGCTATTGCCATGTTCATATCAAAACATAGAATAAAGAGAACATGCCAATTATACCGAACAGTGTTAGGGGTTTAGAATGAAAAAGTCAAAAAATAGAATTGCTGGTTTTTTTTTGTTCTTTTTGACTCTCAGAGAGTTAATAAAAGTGATAGAAAAATCACATGAAGCAACAAAATGCCACCAATAAAAAAACACAGCTTGTCAGGCAAAAATGAGAAAACTGTGACACTTCTGTTATCAGAATATGGCAACTGTAAAACTAATGATTTTTTTGTCATAGAGATTTAGGTGTCCAAAGAAATAAATAACAAAAAACAACATAAATCTGGCACTGCCATATTCCTACTGACCCACGTAATAAAGTGAACACTAATTATGCAGCACAGGGAATCGCGTAAAAACATAAAATGCTAAAACACAGTGGCTGATCTGTTGTTTTGTTATAATACCTTCCCATAAAGAGTTAATAAAGGTTTGTCAGTAAGTGCTACGAACCCCAAAATGATGCCATGGAGAAATACAAGTCATCCTGAAAAACACAAGCCATATAAAAAAATAGAAAAAATAAAAGTTGTGGAATGCAACAAGAGAAAAGCGAAAGAAAAAAACTTTGGCTGACAAAGATCAAAACTGGCGGTGATGCCAAAGGGTCAATAAAGGAAGTGATATGAAAAAAACAAAACGATCCCCTCCTCAGACAACGCTTATCCCCCTACCCTCGGATGACAGCGAGACCGGGAAAAAATCTTAGAGATACATTAGTATCTAGCCAGTATGTGGCTAAACCCAGATCCCTCTTCAATGCAAAGGGGAGGTTGACTGGATTCTTTCCGTGCGGGAATTGCCCGGCGTGTAGGAACCATGTGAAGTCCACGTCCTTCACGTCATCGGACGGCCTCAGGAATTATGAGATAAGAGACTTTATTACATGTTCGTCGACACATGTTGTTTATTTTGCCAGTTGCACGTGCAATCTTATCTACATAGGATTGACCTCCCGTGAGCTAAGTGTCAGAACACGGGAGCACATCAGGGACATTGAGGCCGCCCGTGACGTGGACGACGTGGATTCACTTAAGACAATCCCTAGGCGTTTTCGATTAAAACATAATTGCAAATCTGGTGATTTAAAGATTAAAGGTATAGACCATGTGAGTTTGGAGATCCGTGGTGGGGACAGTAAGCGGATTTTGGCACAAAAAGAATGCCGATGGCTTGTGACACTAAATACTATGGTTCCTATGGGCCCAAATGAGCAGCTCCGCTTTGTATCTTATCTATGAGTGGGGATATCGTCTCTGCACCAATAATCCCTATGCTTTGTGTGTTTTTATTGTTTTTGTTTTTAATTTCTATTTTCTCTGTTTATATTAGAATCATGAAAAAATTATTTTGGAACGTATGACCATCTATATCTTCCGAATGGACATGAAGTTGGCATGGATTACCTATTACATCTCGATATACCTGGAACTTTGCGTCCTTAGGCTTACATTTTGTTACTAATAGGGGGGGTGATTGTATGATATGCGTCCCTATATATGACATAGGACTTTTGGTTCCTGTCCTTGATATTGTAATTTTGTAAATTATCTTTTCGATGTGTAATGATTGTTATCCCCTATCATCTACCACTGCAGCATGGTTTGTGTCACTGCATTTTGTATCATGCTTCAGGTATCGATTATCAAATTAATTAAACTTATAGTCTAGGTTATTTTATGTGAGGCATAGGGTTTAATACCATTTATTATGAGGCATTGATCAGATTTTCACCTGTGGTACAATTGCTTTTAAGGTCTGACCATTAGGGCAGATTAAGGGAATTGCTGCCCACATCTAAGATGGCCGCACCGTTACGTCCTCAGTACGCATGCTCCAGGTTTTGGTCCCACCTCCGCCTCTTCTCGCGGTGCTTTGTGGCAGTGATGCGCTCCACTGACGTCAGTCAGGTGCACCGTGTAGCGCACCGTCATCATGGTGCCGCGAGTGAGTGCGGACGCGATAATCACATGTGGCACTCATTATTCGGTCTCCTGGAAGGTATTCAAAAGGACAGGAGAGGTCTTTTCATCATACATCAGCCCCCGAGGAAGCGACTGCGAAACGCGTGTAGGGGCGCGTATCTGCATTGACACATCAACATGGGTGAGCTAACACTATAACCATTGTGGTGTGATCTTGTCTCTCTGTCCTCCCTTCTCCTCTTCATGGGTCCGGACCATGACTGTGCCACATTGCACTTGCACTATTTCACTTTAATGTTGTTCCGGGAGTAATGGGAGTGAAGGTAGTGTTAGACATAGGGAACAATAATATATGCTAGCATTTATTTTGTCTACTGATCACTCTTGATTAGAACTTATGTCTTTATATAGCATTTTAATAAACTGTTCCCCTTCTCATCTTCTTGGTGTTAATATGCAGTTTTTTTGACATCCAGCAGTATACCCAGATGCTGTTCTGACAGCTTTGAGTTTCCAATCAATAATAATATGATTCTTGTATTTTAATATTTATACTATTCCACGATAATAAAAATCATATTTTTGATACTGTTCAATGCTGTTATGGTGTTTTGCTCCAGTTTTTTGGTGTTGGATTGATATGTTAGGAGCTCCATAAGGGTATTACCCATATTTGTCCATGTGGGGACAATAATTATGACATTATAAAAAACTTTGATGTCTGTGCTTGGGATTATGTTTCTCTTAAAAAACAAAACGTGTAACAGAAAAAAAAACTTGAATTACATAAGAGGTTATTTTCTGATGACACGTTCCCTTTAAAGGGAACCTGTCAGCAGGATTGTGCTCAGTAACCTACAGACAGTGTCAGGTCGGCGCCGTTATACTGATTACAATGATACCTGGTGATGAAATCCGTCCTGTGGTTGTTGGTTAATCTTTATTTTCAGTTTTGAGTTAATGATATGCTGGTGCCCCGGGGCGGCCTGTGGGGGTCTTCATGTGGTGATCTGATTAGGTATTCACTAGTATTTCTTCTGACAGCTCACTGATCACTCACTGATCTACCCCCTAGTTTACATAATGAATATCTGTACATACATAAAAATATAAAAAAAAACCTCTGCAGGCAGGTGCCGGCCGTGGCGCCTGCGCTGCAGCACAATCGCCTGTTTAATCTGTAGTTAATAAATATGCTTGATGTTTTCTTGAGGTTTATAAAAAAAAATCAATTTCAAAATTGCGTCCATCGCGCATGCGCAGTAGCAGCTATTGGTGTATATAGTGGTGATCAGATAGCTGCTACAGTGCAGGCGCCGGCTGTGCCATCTTGCTAGAGAAGAAAAAAAAAATGTCTCCTCCAAGATGGCACCAGCGCATGCGCAGTAGCAGCTATCGGATCACCTCTATATACACCGAAAGCCGCTGGTACACAGGTGCCATTTTAAAATAGATTTTTTTTTTTTGTACTATCTGAATAACATCAAGCACAGGTATTATCAGGACAGTAAACATGTGATTGTACCACGGCTAACGCCTGCCTGCAAAGGGTTATTTTTTTCAGTATGTACATATATCCATTTTATAAATTAGGGGGCATGTCAGTGAGGGAGCAGTGACCTGTCAGAAGCCATACCGGTGAATACCTAATCAGATAACCACATGAAGACCCCCCCACAGGCCGCCCCAGGGCACGAGCATATCATTAACTCAAAACTGAAAATAAAGATTACACAAGAACCACAAGACAGATTTCATCACCAGGTATCATTGTAATCAGTATAACGGTGCCGACCTGCCACTGTCTGTAGGTTACTAAGTACAATCCTGCTGACAGGTTCCCTTTAATGTGGCTTTGAGCATCTGACAGACATTAAGCTAGCTACACACTTCATAAAGGCACAAAATAAAAAAAATTACAGCAGGTAAATAATACATTGCTGATGCTTTCTAAGTACAAATAGCAAAAAAAAAAAAAGAAAACACATATTGTTTGGTACCATGTATAGCTTAGAGACATTTCACATTTTCGGTTATAGACATACCCAATAGCCTTGTCAAACTTTTTCATTTCCCATTCCATTTTATTGAATTTACTAGAAGAAAGAATATCCCAGTTAAAGCAGGTAAAAAAAATAGGTTGGAGACATAAATACATAAATGTACCGAGACGAGTGGGATGTGTAACCAACACGTTACGACACAGGTTTATACTGGAACGGTTAAAAAAAACACGATTGAAACAAAACCACAATAAATGTGAGAGTTTCCGTCCTTTCCAGTTCCGGGAAATGTTCATAGAAATGATTTCTTGGTATGCGATTTGTAATTGTTCTATCACAAAAAGACTCCCAAAGTGGTAGATTTTCTACCTTTTGGACGTATACAATAGATGGCCCCATTTTGAAAACATTAACGTGGATCTGTCACCTGATTTCAAAGTTAAAAACGGCAAATATTAGTAGATTTTTTTTTTCTTTTAGACCTGAAGAGGCTAGTTTACTTACTTTGAAAATTCTGTCAGAATGTTTGCATAATCCTTAATAAATGTTTAACTCAATCTCGGTTTAGCTCTCCTAATTGGCAGCTCCTCAGGGGCCCTCCTCCCTGCTGCTGTTGAAATCTCACACTGCTCAGTAGAAGCTGCAGCTGTCAAGTCAGGTTGGGTGGATGGAGACTGAATATGCTTGGATGCATAAGATATTTCATTCTACAGATTCTCAAAACGCTTGTTTTAATAAGGTATTATACAGCTATTTGGACATGGGCTTTAAAAGTAAGTACACCGGCCTCCTCTAACGTAAGAGATGTATGTAATAATGAGTACAGTTTGTATTGTGAAATCTGGCGACAAATCTGCTTTAAAATTAAAACATATTATGCTTCTTCTCTGGTGCCCCTGCCCTGTCAGTACAGAATACGATTAGGTTTGTTTGTTTTTTTTAAATAGATGCAGGTTTTATTGGTAAGCCCTTAATCTGAAAATTAGAAATGTAGTATAGTTCTTCTGATTTGCTATGTTGCTTACCCCATGTGCAGGGCATTGCAGTAGCTTAGGTATCTCCATGGTTTTGGACCACCCATATAGTGACAGCTCTTAGTGTTCGGAACCATGGATACCTAAGCTACTGCAATGGAGAAGACAAAAACAGCTTATTACCGCTTCTGTCTTCTATTTTGCTCAATCAGTGCCATGTAGTACATAGAAGCATTGGTACTGCTGAAGCTTCTGTTGGACCTTGTGATCACATGACCACCAGGTGCCTGCGATCATGCTGAGTCAGAGCAAACTCAAGATTAACTCTTCCAGTAACTTATTTCAAAGTAGTGAGCTGTTTTCCCC
>JARQOD010000002.1:39754478-39855268 GCA_033576555.1 Oophaga sylvatica
GGCTGCTGTTTTTGTTACACAGAGAACTAATTTAGGTGGTAGAGGTCGTGTGATCTCGTATTTTTTTGAAATTAGTATGTTGGTGCTTTTCAGGGTTTTCTGGGATTGCAGTAAGTACCCTTCTGTCCTTTTCTATTTGATAGTTTGGGCCCCGCGTTTGGCTCATACTATTTTCTTTCTGTGTCAGTATTTCCTCTTGTCTAACCGCCATTACATGTTTGGGGCTTTCTATTATCTTTGGGGTTTGCTCCGGGGCAGATAGCTTTCCTATTTCTATTTTTAGGTGATTTTAGTTTCTCAGGCTTTTGACGAGGCCTAGGACAACGTAGAACGCTCCAGGGCTGCCTCTAGTTGTGGGGGTTAGTCAGGTACTGCAATCTCATAGATTCCAACTGCTCTGGTGTATTTCCTTTTTTACCTGCACTCCTCAGCTACCGTAACATAACAGTATCACCGGCCATAAAAATTGTATGGTACTCACAGAAGGGAAAAAATATTTTGAAGGAAGAAAAGTTGTCAGAGATATTTTTCTGTTTGTTGCATTTTTTTTTTTCCTCTGTATCTCTGGGTGCTGGGGAGGATCTTTTCTCCCAATGGAGTTTGCACAGTTGTCTGGCCGTGTGGATCAGCTTGCCACTGAGGTTCAGAGTATTGCTGCATATCTTGCTAGGTTACCTGTTGTGGAACCTAGGATCCCCATGCCAGATTTGTTTTCAGGGGATCGAGCTAAGTTTCAGAATTTCAAAAATAATTGTAAATTGTTTCTTGCCTTAAAATCTAAG
Source organism: Oophaga sylvatica (assembly GCA_033576555.1). Classification (NCBI taxonomy): domain Eukaryota; kingdom Metazoa; phylum Chordata; class Amphibia; order Anura; family Dendrobatidae; genus Oophaga; species Oophaga sylvatica. The sequence continues at coordinate 39,755,261 of JARQOD010000002.1, forward strand.
TCCTCAGGAAACGCAGCGCAGCAGGTTCAAATTATCATCTCTCTCCTGCGCGGCGATCCTCAGGATTGGGCTTTTTCCCTCACACCTGGGGATCCTGTTTTGAGTGATGTTGATGCATTTTTTCAGGCTTTGGGGTTATTGTACGATGAGCCTAATGTCACTGATCAAGCTGAAAAAGCCTTGTTGGCATTAAATCAGGGGCTTGATGACGCTGAGTTATACTGTCAGAGATTCCGTAGGTGGGCAGTCCTGACCAAATGGAATGACGACGCTTTGGCGGCCCTTTTCCGGAAGGGTCTGTCGGATAATGTAAAGGATGTTATGGTGGGATTCCCTGTCCCCTCTGGTCTCAATGATTCTATGTCATTAGCGATTCAAATTGACAGACGTTTGCGTGAGCGGAGAAGTATGCGTGGAGTGGTGTTGCCTTGTGAGCCAGCTGCTGAGCCCATGCAGTGTGATGGAGTGGTGTCTGGGGCACAGCGTCATGAGTTTCGAAAGCGCAATGGGTTATGTTTCTACTGTGGTGATGCCTCTCATGCTATTTCAGTCTGCCCTAAGCGGGGAAGACGTTTTGCACGCTCAGTTGTCTTGGGTAGTGTTCAGACTAAGTTTTTATTAACTGTCACTCTGATATGCTCTCTGTCCTCATTTTCTGCTCAGGCTTTCGTTGATTCTGGAGCAGCTATTAACCTGATGGATTATGATTTTGCTAAACGTTGTGGATTTCCCTTGATACCCCTACAGAAGTCTATTCCCCTACTGGGGATCGATTCTACCCCTTTGGCTGAGAATAAACCCCAGTTTTCTACTCAGGTGATAATGAGGGTTGAACCTGATCACCAGGAGTGCTGCAAATTTTTGGTTCTATATAATCTGCATGACATTATCGTGCTGGGTTTCCCTTGGTTACAGTCTCATAATCCTGTTTTGGATTGGAAATCTGTGTCTGTAACCAGTTGGGGCTGCCAATGTGTTAATACCAACACTCCTGTTTTTTCTGCCTCCCCCAGGCTGAGGATGTTCCTGACTTTTTGTTTGATTTTTCTGATGTGTTTAGCGAAAGTAAATCTGCATCCTTACCTCCCCATAGGAGCTATGACTGCGCTATTGAATTAGTGCCAGGTAGTAAATTCCCTAAGGGTCGCCTTTTTAACTTGTCTGTACCTGAACATGACGCTATGCGGTCTTATATCAAGGAATCATTGGACAAGGGTCATATCAGACCATCCTCTTCACCCTTAGGTGCCGGTTTTTTCTTTGTGGCCAAAAAAGATGGTTCATTAAGGCCGTGTATTGATTATCGTCTCTTGAACAATATTACTGTGAAATATCAATACCCGTTACCCTTGATTTCCGACCTGTTTTCCAGGGTGAAAAACGCTACTTGGTTTACCAAGCTTGACCTCAGGGGGGCGTATAACCTTATTCGCATTAAGCACGGGGATGAATGGAAGACGGCATTTAACACCCCTGAAGGGCATTTTGAGTACCTTGTGATGCCCTTTGGGCTCACTAATGCTCCTTCCGTCTTCCAGTCATTCATGAATGACATTTTTAGGGATTTTGTGGACAAGTTTCTGATTGTTTATTTGGATGATATCTTGATTTTTTCTAATGACTGGGACTCTCATGTGAAACATGTTCGAACTGTATTCCAGATTTTGAGAGAGAATGCTCTGTATGTGAAGGGATCAAAGTGTCTTTTTGGCGTACAGAAGATCTCATTTCTGGGATTCATTTTGTCCCCATCTGTTATTGAAATGGACCCGGTCAAGGTTCAGGCCATCTGTGATTGGGTCCAACCTACTTCATTAAAGGCTCTTCAGAGATTTTTGGGTTTTGCCAATTTTTATCGTAAATTTATTGGTAATTTCTCTGTTATTGTTAAACCATTAACTGATTTGACCAGAAAGGGTTCTGATGTGGTGAATTGGCCTCCTGAGGCAGTCTCTGCGTTTCAGGAACTTAAGCAGAGATTCACTTCTGCTCCTGTTCTACGGCAGCCTGATGTTTCTCTGCCATTTCAGGTGGAGGTTGATACCTCTGAAATTGGGGCAGGTGCCGTTTTGTCCCAAAAAGATCCAGAGACCTCTAAAAGTAACCCTTGTGCCTTTTTCTCTCGAAAATTTTCTCCTACTGAACGTAATTATGACGTGGGTAATCGGGAGTTATTGGCCATGAAGTGGGCTTTTGAAGAGTGGAGACATTGGCTGGAGGGAGCCAAACATCAGGTGGTGGTCCTTACGGACCATAAGAATCTGGTCTATCTGGAATCTGCCAAGCGACTCAATCCTAGACAGGCCAGGTGGGCCTTGTTTTTCACACGTTTTAATTTTGTGGTTTCCTTTCTTCCTGGCACTAAGAATGTTAAGGCGGATGCCCTCTCGAGGAGTTTCCTTGCGGACTCTCCTGAGCTATCTGATCCCTCTGTTATTTTGAAGGAGGGTGTAGTTCTTTCCGCCATCTCGCCTAATTTGAGACTTGCTCTGGAGGGGTGTCAGGAGGATAGGCCCGAGCGCTGCCCTGTTGGAAAATTGTTTGTCCCGGACCAATGGAAAAAGAGTGTGATGTCTGAGATTCATTGTTCCGCATTGGCTGGGCATCCCGGAATTTTTGGTACCAGAGACTTGGTTAGTCGGTCCTTTTGGTGGCCTACCTTGTCTCGCGATGTCAGGGAATTTGTGCAGTCCTGCGGGACTTGCTCTCGCTCCAAGCCTTGCTCTCGCTCTAGTGGTTTGTTGATGCCATTGCCTGTGCCCAAGAGACCATGGACCCATATCTCTATGGATTTCATTTCCGATCTTCCTGTTTCTCAGAGAATGACCACCATCTGGGTAATTTGTGATAGGTTTTCCAAAATGATACATCTTGTGCCATTACCTAAGTTGCCTTCCTCCTCTGAATTGGTGCCGTTGTTCCTTCAGCACGTGGTTCGTTTACACGGCATTCCTGAGAACATTGTGTCTGACAGAGGAGTCCAGTTTGTTTCCAGATTTTGGAGGACTTTTTGTTCTAAACTGGGTGTTCAATTGTCTTTCTCCTCGGCATTTCATCCTCAGACCAATGGTCAAACTGAGAGAACAAACCAGACATTGGAGACTTATCTAAGATGCTTTGTGTCTGCTGATCAGGATGACTGGGTCTCTTTTTTGCCTTTGGCTGAGTTTGCTCTTAATAATAGGGCTAGCTCTGCCACTTTGATGTCTCCGTTTTTCTGTAATTCTGGGTTTCACCCTCGATTTTCTTCAGGACAGACGGAGGTTCTGTCTGTCCAGGTGTTGACTCTGTTGTTGAGCGTATGCAGCAGATTTGGGACCAGGTAGTGGAGAGGTTGTCCCTCTCTCAGGAGAAGGCCCAGCGGTTTGCTAACCGGCATAGGACTGATGGTCCTCGGTTTAAAGTGGGGGACTTGGTCTGGTTGTCCTCAAAGAATATTCCTATGAGAGTAGCATCTCCTAAATTTAAGCCTAGGTTCATTGGACCTTATAAGATCATGGAGATTATTAATCCTGTTTCTTTTCGTTTGCTTCTTCCAGGGACATTTAAGATCCATAACGTGTTCCACAAGTCCTTGTTGAAGAGGTTTGTTGAGCCAGTGGTTCCTGCTGCTGTGCCTCCTGACCCTGTTTTGGTTGAGGGCAATCTGGAGTATGTGGTTGAGAAAATATTGGATTCTCGTTTTTCTAGACGAAGACTCCAGTATTTGGTTAAATGGAGAGGTTATGGTCAGGAAGATAATTCTTGGGTGTTTGCTTCGGACATCCATGCTAGGAGACTTATCCGTGCGTATCATAGAACTCATCCTGACCGACCTGGTTGCTCAAATGAGGGTTCGGTGACCCCTCCTCAAGGGGGGGTACTGTTGTGAATGGGTTTGAGATGAGTTCTGAGCAGAGGCTCCCTCTGGTGGTTACAAGCGGTACTAGTGAGGATTGGGAATCAGGTGTTACTGATTGGTCTTATTTAAGGGAATCATTTTCCCATCAGGGTTGCCGGTGATCAATTGTTCTGGTCTGAATCCTTCTTTCCAGTTTCCCTTGTAGCCTGCTGTGTCGTGTCTGCATCTCCTGCTGTCAGATAGGACAATTTCTTGTTTTGTGTTTTTGCTGTGTTTTTGCATTTTGTCCTGCACTTCTGTGGGGGCCTTCTGGTCCCCTCCGGGGGCTTTTGCCCTCTCAGTTTAGTCCAGCCACTGTGTTTTGTACTTTTGCTTTTTGCAGTTTTTTCAGTGGCTGCTGTTTTTGTTACACCAGAGAACTAATTTAGGTGGTAGAGGTCGTGTGATCTCAGGTATTTTTTTGAAATTAGTAATGTTGGTGCTTTTCAGGGTTTTCTGGGATTGCAGTAAGTACCCTTCCTGTCCTTTTCTATTTAGATAGTTTGGGCCCCAGCGTTTGCTCATACTATTTTCTTTCTGTGTCAGTATTTCCTCTTGTCTAACCGCCATTACATGTTTGGGGGCTTTCTATTATCTTTGGGGTTCTGCTCCGGGGCAGATAGCTTTCCTATTTCTATCTTTAGGTGTAGTTAGTTCTCAGGCTGTGACGAGGCGTCTAGGACCAACGTAGGAACGCTCCACGGCTGCCTCTAGTTGTGGTGGTTAGTCAGGGTACTGCAATCTCATAGATTCCAACTGCTCTGGTGTATTTCCTTTTTTACCTGCACTCCTCAGCTACCGTAACATAACAAACGTCATTTCTTGTGCGAGTTCAACACAGCAGGATATGTACATTATATAGAGATAGTCTAATTTTATAACATTGGTCCCTCTCACGATTTTGGTGAATGCATTTTTTTAACCCATTTGCGGTATGTTCCCCTTGTAATGTTTTTATATATTTCTATATTTAATAAAGGTAATTTAATTGCTTTGAAAAAAATTATTTGGTCATGTATGTTTTTCTAGGTTAAAATCTAAGATAAAAAGTAAAATATTCCTCCTTGTATGTTTACAGCTCTTATTCATATCTATAGGTATATAGTCAGTAGGTAAGCAAGGAAGTTAAAGAGGATATCCGGAACTTTAGAAAAAAAATGCAAGAACTTGCTAACAGAGGCAACTACCTGCCTCTTGCACCCGGCAGCGGTCATTGACCACTCCTGCCAGAGCTTCAGCTACTCCCTATCAACAGAGCAGCAGTTTCTCTTCCTGTTGACAGGGCGGGACTACTGGTGTCATGCTGACTGACAGATGGCTTCACCCAATTAGGCAGCGGAAGCCAGCTATCAATCAGAATGATGCCAGTAGTCCCGCACTGTCAACAGGAAGAGAAACTGCTGCTCTCTTGATAGGGAGTAGCTGAAGCTCTGGCAGGCAGGAGCGGTCAATGACCAGCACCGGGTATGTCGATACCCCATATGTGGAGGAAAACTACTGTTTGGGCGCACGGCAGGGCTCGGAAAGGAAGGAGTGACGTTTTGGAACGCAGACTTTGATGGAATGGTCTGGGGGTGTTATGTCACGTTTGGAAAGCCCCTGATGTGCCTAAATAGTGGAAACCTCAAACAAGTAAACTCAAGAAACTTATTTAGATGTGTGGCGAGCACCTTGAACTCACAGGTGCTTCACAGAGTTTTACAACATTGAACTCTGAAAATAAAACAAATACATTTTTCCCAAAAAAATTTATTTTAGCCCTAATTTTTTTTCATTTTCACAAGAATAGCAGGAGAAAATGGACCCCAACATTTTTTGCAAAATTCTTAAGTACACAGATACCCCAAAACTACTGTTGAGGCACAGTGCAAAGCTCAGACAGAAGAAGCACCATATTGGAGTTCAGATTTGACAGAAATAGTTTGAGGGTGCCATGTCACATTGGCAGAGCCAGTGAGGTGACATAACAGCAGAACCCCCCCATAACTGATCCCATTTTACAAACTACACCTCTCAATGAATTCAAAAAAGGGTGAAGTGATCATATTGACACCATGGGTGTGTCACAGAATTTGATATCATTGGGCAGTGAAAAAAAAATAATCAAATTTTTACCACAAAAAAATTATTTTAGCCCTAGATTTTACATTTTCACAAGGAGAAATGGGTAAAAATGGCACCAAAGGGTATCATACAATTTCTGCTAAACGAAGAAATACCCTATATGTGGCTGTACAGTACTGCTTAGCCACATGGTGAGATTCAGGAGGGATGGAGCGCTATTTGACCCCATTTTGAAAATTATATCCCTTTGGGAATTTATCTACAGGTGTAGTAATTTTGACTCAATGGGTGTTTTCCAGAAACAAGCAACATCATGACATGTTTAAGGCAGAGAATCACTCTGGATTCCGTCTGGCCTCTGTTCATTGGTGCCCTTCTTTTCAGAGGTGCACAAAACTATGGCTGACCGTGCTTGTATGCACGCCTAAAAATACGGACACTGACAAATTATGGGCCAGATGGCTTCCACAGTGACTCCACTATATGCCGAGACTTTGAAGACCTAGGCCGGAAAGTGAGGAACTGGGATCGCAGGTCATCTTCTCATCCATCCTCCCAGTGGATGGACATGGACCAAGAAGATTGAACAGGATTCTACAGGTGAACAACTGGCTACATTGATGGTGCTGTCAGCAATGTTTTGGGTTTCTTGACCATGGAGTGAATTACCTGTATGACTGACACCTTGCTACAGATGGGTTGCGTCTTATGAAAACAAGAAAAAACATATTTGGTAGACACCTTGCTACACTCATCAGGAGAGCTTTAAACTAGAGCAATGTGGGATGGGAAATATTTGACCAGGAAAAAGTATGTAGCCAACGAATTTTTTGAGAGTCCTAATATTATAAGTGGAAGTAAAGAACAAAAACACCAAATTCTGAATGAAATTAGAGGAGCAAGAGAAACAGACTACAAAATAAAATGTGTCTATACAAATGAACAGAGCATGGGAAACAAACAAGGGGCATTGGAGCTGATAACACAGGAAGAGAGATATGATGTCATAGGCATCACTGAAACTTGGCGGGATGATATACATGATTGTAATACAAACCTTGAAGGTTACAACTTATTTATTAGAAACAGGATTGACAAAAGGGGAGGAGGTGTTGCGTTGTATGTTAGGAAAATGTATATCTCCATACAGATCCGAGGTTCAGAGAATGGTAGCTCTGCAGAAACTGGGTAAAAATACAGGGAGGGAAGAACAGAAAGGACACTACTGTAGGTGTTTACTATAGGCCATCTGGACAGACTGAAGATAATGATGAACCCTTTTTACATCGGATGTCTCTGTTCTCAAAAAAGTACAACATAGTGATTATGGGAGATTTTAACTATCCAGATATTTGTTGAGAACCTCTCTCAGGCAAAAGTAATGGGTCCAGAAAATTCTTATCTTCTCTTGCTGACAACTTTATCATTCAAAAGATAGAAGTGAGAACAATAGAGTAGGCCACCTTGGGCCTTATTCTTACAAACAGAGAGGAAATGGTTGAGGAAATAAAGGTGGCTGAGAATTTAAGGAGACAGCGATGATGCTATCCTAGAATTCTGGCTTACAAGAATAGGAAGACCAGCGAGGACTCAGACTTTAAGATTAGACTTCAGAAAGGCAGATTTTAATGGACTAAGAAAGAGGGAACAAAAGGTCCATAGTTGGATGTTCTAAAGGACAGAAGTGTCCAAGAAGGATGGGAGATTTTGCTAAATGAAATTCTGACTGCACAATCAGTAACAGTACCGAAAAAAACGAAGAATTGGAAGAATTTAAAGAGACCAGGATGGATGAACACAAAACTTAAACACTTGTTAAAAAGGAAAAAAGAAATGCATATTAAATAGAAAGAGGGGGGCTTATCTAAAGAAGAATATAATGCTGTCTGCAGAGAATGCAGCGCTAAAGCAAATAATGAAGTGAGGCTTGCAAGGGAGACCAAAAGCAATAAAATGGATTTTGGGGATATGTTAAAAGCAAAAGAAGTCAAAGATGCTATAGGATTTTTAAAGGGTGAAAAAGGTGAAGTGGTCAAAAATTATATTGAGAATGGCAAACGTTTAAATTCCTATTTTACATCTGTGTTTTCTAAGAAAGCAATTTTAACATCAACCGATCTTCACTGTACTATTGAAGGAATAGAAGAATAAACACTATCTACAAACAGAGAGATGGTTGGGGAACACTTAGCTAATTTAAATGAATTTAAATCTCCTGGTCCAGATGAATTACATCCTAGGGTATTGAAAGAGATAAAGAGATAACAGAGAGAATTGCAGAACCACTAGCCAGAGTCTTTGAAAAGTCCTGGAGAACAGAAGTTCCAGAAGATTGGAGAAGAGCAAATGTCCCGATCTTAAAAAAGAAAAGAAGATGGAGCCAGGAAATTACAGGCTAGTGAGCCTTACGTCTATACCAGGAAATATCTTTTAACAAATTATTAAACAGCATGTATGTAAGTACTTGGATAAATACAGTAAATAACCAGAGCTAGCATGGGTTTGTGCCAAACAAGTCAAGCCAGACTAATCTAATTTCCTTCTATGACAGAATCACTGACTGGGTGGATCAGGAAAATGCAGTGTATATAGTATATGTCGACTTCAGCAAAGCATTTGATAAAGTATCTCATATTATCCTTATTGAAAAAATTACCAAGTATAGGATTGACAAGGCTATGATTAGATTAATTCATAACTGGCTCAGTGATCATACTCAAATAGTGGTAATAAATGTTTGCACATCCACTTGGAAGAGCATTTCAAGTGGGGTAGGTACCACAAGCCTCTGTCCTGGCCCGAATGTTGTTCAAAATTTTTTAAAAATTATCTAGATAAGGGAACGGAAGGTAAACAATCAAATTTGCAGGCGATGCAAAGCTAGTTAGGATAGCTCACATTATCGAAGACAGAAAAAGGATTTAGAGGGATTAGCTTGAACAATGGTCAGCGACTAATAAAATGGTATTTAACCCTTCACCCCCAAGGGTGGTTTGCACGTTAATGACCCGGCCAATTTTTACAATTCTGACCACTGTCTCTTTATGAGGTTATAACTCTGGAACGCTTCAACGGATCTGCGCGATTCTGAGACTGTTTTCTCGTGACATATTGTACTTCACGTTATTGGTAAAATTTCTTCGATATAACTTGTGTTTATTTTTGAAAAAAATGCAAATATGGCGAAAATTTTGAAAATTTTGCAATTTTCAAACTTTGAATTTTTATTCCCTTAAAACAGAGAAATATGTCACACAAAATAGTTAAGAAATAACATTTCCCACATGTCTACTTTACATCAGCACAATTTTGGAAACAAAATTTTTTTTTCTTAGGAAATTATAAGGGTTAAAAGTTGACCAGCGATTTCTCATTTTTACAACAAAATTTACAAAGCCATTTTTTTTAGGGACCACCTCATATTTGAAGTCACTTTGAGGGGTCTATATAGCAGAAAATACCCAAAAGTGACACTATTCTAAAAACTGCACCCCTCAAGGTACTCATAACCACATTCAAAAAGTTTATTAACCCTTCAGGTGCTTCACAGGAGCTGAAGAAACGTGGAAGGAAAAAATGAATATTTAACTTTTTAGCCACAAAAATGATCTTTTACAAACTTTTTTTTTATTTTCACAAGGGTAAAAGAAGAAAATGGACAGATAAAGTTGTTGTGCAATTTCTCCTGAGTATGCCAATACCCATAAGTGGGGGAAAACCACTGTTTGGGCACACAGCAGAGCTCATAAGGGAAGGAGCGCCGTTTGACTTTTTCAAACTAAAATTGGCTGAAATTGAGATTGGACGCCATGTCGCGTTTGGAGAGCCCCTGATGCGCCTAAACAGTGGAAACCCCCCACAAGTGACACCATTTTGGAAACTAGACCCCCTAAGGAACTTATCTAGATCTGTTGTGAGCACTTTGAATCCACAAGTGTTTCACAAAAGTTTATAATGCCTGGGTGTGAAAAAAAAAAGAAACAATTTTCCACAAAAATGATTTTTTAGTCCCAAATTTTTGATTTTTCCCAAGGAAATTGGACCCCAAAAGTTGTTGGCCAATTTGTCCTGAGTACGCTGATACCCAATATGGGGGGGGAAACTGTTTGGGCGCACGGCAGGGCTTGGAAAGGAGGTAGTAACGTTTTGGAATGCAGAAGTTGATGGGGGTCATGTTCCGTTTGCAGTGCCCCAGATGAGCCTAAACAGTAGAAACCCCCCACAAGTGACCACATTTTGGAAACTAGACCCCCGAAGGAACTTATCTATAGCTTTGGTGAGCACTTTGAACCCCCAAGTGCTTCACACAAGTTTATAATGCCCGGGCATGAAAATAAAAAATCCTATTTTTTTCCCACAAAAATTATTTTTAGTCACTAATTTTTTATTTTCCCAAGGGAAACAGGAGAAATTGGACCACAAAAGTTGTTGTCCAATTTGTCCTGAGTACGCTGATACCCAATATGTGGGGGGAACCACTGTTTGGGCGCACGGCAGAGCTCGGAATGGAAGGAGCACCATTTGACTTTTTCCAACCAAAATTGGCTGGAATTGAGATTGGACGCCATGTTGCATTTGGAGAGCCCCTGATGTGCCTAAACAGTGGAAACCCCCACAAGTGACCCCATTTGGGAAACTAGATCCCCTAAGGAACTTATCTAGATCTTTGGTGAGCAATTTGAACCCCCAAGTGCTTCACACAAGTTTACAACGTAGAGCCGTAAAATTAAAAAATCATATTTTTTCCACAAAAATGATCTTTTCACTCCAATTTTTATTTTCCCAAGGGTAACAAGACTCCAAAAGTTATTGTGCAATTTGTCCTGAGTACGCTGATACCCCATATGTGGGGGTAAACCACTGTTTGGGTGCATGGCAGAGTTTGGAAGGGAAGGAGTGCCGTTTGACTTTTTCAACGCAGAATTGGCTGGATGCCATGTCGTGTTTGGAGAGCTCCTGATCTGCCTAAAAAGTGGAAACCCCCCACAAATGACACCATTTTGGAAACTAGACCCCTCAAGGAACTTACCTAGATGTGTGGTGAGCACTTTGAACCCCCAAGTGCTTCACAGAAGTTTATAACGTACAGCCGTAAAATACATTTTTTTTTTTTTTTTTTTTACAAAAATGATTTTTTCGTCCCCAATATTTTATTTTCACAAGGGTAACAGGAGAAATTGGACCCCAAAAGTTGTTGTCCAATTTGTCCTGAGTACGCTGATACCCAATATGTGGGAGAAAACTACTGTATGGGTACATGTTGGGGCTCGGAAGGGAAGTAGTGACGTTTTGGATTGTAGACTTTGATGGAATGGTCTGGGGGCGTCATGTCGCATTTGGAGAGCCCCTGATGTGCCTAAACAGTGGAAACCCCCCACAAGTGACCCCATTTTGGAAAATAGACCCCACAAGGAACTTATCTAGATGTGTGGTGAGCACTATGAAGCCCCAAGTGCTTCACAGAAGTTTATAACGTACAGCCGTAAAAACAAAAAATATTTTTTTTTACAAAAATTATTTTTTTCGCCCCCAATATTTTATTTTCACAAGGGTAACAGGAGAAATTGGACCCCAAAAGTTGTTGTCCAATTTGTCCTGAGTACGCTGATACCCAATATGTGGGAGAAAACTACTGTATGGGTACATGTTGGGGCTCGAAAGGGAAGTAGTGACGTTTTGGATTGCAGACTTTGATGGAATGCTCTGGGGCGTCATGTCGCATTTGGAGAGCCCCTGAGGCACCTAAACAGTGGAAACCCCCACAAGTGACCCCATTTTGGAAAATAGACCCCACAAGGAACTTATCTAGATGTGTGGTGAGCGCTATGAAGCCCCAAGTGCTTCACAGAAGTTTATAACGTACAGCCGTAAAAACAAAAAAAATCTTTTTTTTTTTTTTAAAAAAATGATATTTTTGCCCCCAGTTTTTTATTTTCCCAAGGGTAACAGAAGAAATAGGACAAATTGCACAATAACTCTTGGGGTCCAGAATACGCGGATACCCCATGTGGGAGTAAACTACTGTTTGGGCGCATGGCAGAGGTCAGAAGGGAAGGAGCACCGTTTGACTTTTTCAACGCAGAATTGTCTGGAATTGAGATCAGACGTCATGACACATTTGGAGAGCCCCTGATGTGCCTAAACAGCGGAAACCCCCCAATTCTAACTCCAACCCTAACCCCAACACACCCCTAACCCTAGTCCCAACCCTAACCACAAACCTAACCCTAACACACCCCTATCCCTAATCCCAACCATAACCCTAATACTAACTTTAGCGCCAACCTAACCCTAACTTTAGCCGCAACCCTAACCTTAACCATAACCCTAATGGGAAAATGGAAATAAATACATTTTTGTGATTTTATTATTTTTCCCTAACTAAGGGGGTGATAAAGGGGGTTTGATTTACTATTTATAGCGGGTTTTTATGATTGGCAGCTGTCACGCTAAAAGACGCTTTTTATTGCAAAAAATAGTTTTTGCATCACCACATTTTGAGAACTATAATTTTTGCATATTTTGGCCCACAGAGTCATGTGAGGTCTTATTTTTTGCGGTACGAGTTGACGTTTTTATTGGTACTATTTTTGAGCATGTGACATTTTTTGATCGCTTTTTATTTCGATTTTTGGGAGGTTAGAATGAACAAAAATCAGCAATTCATGAATTTCTTTTGGGGGAGGCGTTTATACCGTTCCGCGTGTGGTAAAATTGATAAAGCAGTTTTATTCTTCGGGTCAGTACGATTACGGCGATACCTCACTTATATCATATTTTTATGTTTTGGCGCTTTTATAGAATAAAAACAATTTTATATAAAAAATAATTATTTTTGCATCGCTTTATTCTGCGAGCTATAACTTTTTTATTTTTTCGCTCATGATGCTGTGTGACGGCTCGTTTTTTGCGGGACAAGATGACGTTTTCAGCGGTGCCATGTTTATTTATATCCGTCTTTTTGATCGCGTGTTATTCCACTTTTTGTTCGGCAGTATGATGATAAAGCATTGATTTTTTGCTTTGTTTTTATTTATTTATTTTTTTTAAGAGGTTCACAAAAGGGGTTAACTAGTGGGACAGTTTTATGGGGGGGTCGTTACGGACGCGGCGATACCAAATATGTGTACTTTTATTGTTTTATTTTTTTTATTTACAGGAAGAAATGAATTTATTGGGGAATATTTTTTTTTTTTTGTTAATTTATTTTGGAATTTTTTTTTTTTACACGTTTATTTTTATTTTTTTTACTTTTTTACATTGTCCCAGGGTGGGACATCACTGTAAAATGTCAGATCGCTGGTCTCACAGTGTGCACAGCACTCTGTGAGACCAGCGATCTCACAGGCAGCGCTGCAGGCTTCTCAGTGCCTGCTCTCGGCAGGCACTGAGGAAGCCGCCTCCCTCCAGGACCCCGGCGCCATCTTGGATCCGGGTCCTGGGAGGGAGGAAGCCCTCAGAATAGCGCGATCACATCGCGCTGTTCTGAGGGTCTCAGGGGGGCGCGCAGGGAGCCCTCTCCCTGCGCGATGCCCCCTGAGCCCCCAGTACACCGCGATCATGTTTGATCGCGGTGTGCAAGGGGTTAATGTGCCGGGAGCGGTCCGTGACCGCTCCTGGCACACAGTCCCGGGTGTCAGCTGTGATAATCAGCTGACACCCGGCGCGATCAGCTGCGCTCCCCCCAGGAGCGCAGCTGATCGCTATGACGTACTATCCCGTCCATGGTCAGATTGTCACGGGTTTTATGGACGGGATAGTACATCTGATGTCAGAGAGGGGTTAACAGGAAGAAGTGCAAGATTCTACAACTGGGCAAGAAAAAAGTACATCCACAGAATGGGAGGAATAGAACTAAGCAACAGCATTTGTGAAAAACACTTGGGTGTACTAATAGATCATAGACTGCACTTGAGTCAACAGTGTGATGCAGCAGGAAAAAAGGCAAACTCAGTTTGGGGATGTAGTAAAAGAAGCAAAGAGTCTAAATTACATGAAGTAATTATCCCTCTCTACTCCTCCTTGGTCAGACCTCATCTGGAATAATGTGTCCAGTTCTGGGCATCACATTTAAAAAAAAAGATCAAAAAACTGGAGCAAGTTCAGAGAAGAGCTACCAGGATGGTGAGCGAACTGCAAAGTATGTCCTGTGAGGAACGGTTAAAGGATCTGGGAATGTTTAGCTTGCAAAAAAGAAGACTGAGAGACTTAATAGCTGTCTACAAATATCTGAAGGGCTGTCACAGTGTAGAAGCATCCTTATTCTCATTTTCACATGGAAACAGAAGAAGCAATGGAATGAAACTGAAAGGGAGAAGATACAGATCAGATATTAGAAAAAACTTTTTGACAGTGAGGGTGATCAGTGAGTGGAACAGGCTGCCACGAGAGGAGGTGGTGAGTGCTCCTTCAATGGAAGTCTTCAAACAGCGGCTGGACAGACAACAGTGTGAGATGGTTTAGTGAATCCTGCATTGAACAAGCGGGGTTGGACACAATGATCCTTGAGGTCCTTTCCAATGCTAACATTCTATGATTTGCCTTACTATGGGGAATCTTCCGCCGGAAGTTCCGTCTGAATCAAGTATTTCAGAGATTTACAAGGAAACCCCGGTGTAAGCGCTCAGCGTAGATCGGAGTATAAATGTGAGCAGATCCTTACTGAGATCTTTGGGAGGCAGAATGAACAAATCGACAGCATGTGAAGAATTGGATTTATTTATTTTTTTACTGTTCCTCATGCAGTATAAGTGATTAGACAATTAGCGATTACAGCAATACCAGATTTATATCAGTTTTTATGTTTGGCTGTTGTAACAAGCTAAAAGAAGTTTTTGGTTTTTTTGCAAAAAAAAAAAAAACCCAGCTTTTGCATTCCCATATTTTGAGAGCTATAATTTTCCCAAATTTCTGTCAACAGAGTCATGTGAGGCCTTGTTTTTTTGCGAGACGACATGACATTTTCTGATTGCTTTCTATTCCGATTTTTGGAGGCAGAATGAACAAAAACCAACAATTCAGGAATAGTTTTTTTGGGAGCTTTTTTCATCCCGTTCCGAGTGTGATAAAACTGAAAAAGCAGCTTTATTTTTCGGGTCAGTACGATTACAGAGATACCACATTTATGTTATTTTTTTATGCTTTGCCGCTTCTACACAATAAAAACTAAACTATTTTATAGAAAACAATAACTATTTTTGCATCACTTTATTCTGAGACCTAGAACTTTTTTATTTTTCCGCTGATTGAGATGTACGGTGGCTTGTTTTTGCAGGACAAGATTACGTTTTCAGCCGTATCATTTTTATTTACATCAGTATTTTATATCACATTTTATTTCACATTAGCCCCTTCAGGACATGCGCCGAACATGTACTACGCATGTCGTGTCCCTCCCTTTGATGTGGGCTCCGACGCTGAGCCCACATCTTTCCCGGCACAAGACATGTGCCCCTAACAGCCGCACTCAATCTTCAGGCGTCTGCTAACAAGCTGAAGATGAAAATAAAAACAATTTCACCTTACAGCACAACAACGACTTGAAGTATACCTCCAAATTTACAAAAGACTGGATTCGCCAGGAGATCAGTTTTCGAATGGCCCAGTCAGAGACTAGACCTGAATCCTATTGAAAATCTGTGATTAATCTAAAGAGGGCGCTGTACGCAGGAGATGACGCCTCAATGTCACAAATTTGGAGTTACTGCAAGCAAGAGTGGCCAAATTTTGTCAATTTAAAGGGTACTTCAACAAAGTATGATTGTAAGGGTGAGCAGATTTATGCAACCACATTATTTTAGTACCTTATTTTTCTTTTTCCACCGGAGTGTGTGGACATTTTCCACTATAGTTCGGGTTATTTTAATGGTGTATACATATAGCGCACAAGCTCAGCACTCCCATACAGATAAATATATTGTAGAGCTGCGCCTGCACATCCACCCCTACACCGAGAGCAAAGCATAACAGGGCCCCTGTCTAGAGACAGATGCAGGTCTGTCCCAGTGGAAGAACACACATTTATCATACATTTATAGCATATGTTGAGGATATTCTGTAAATATGCCATAAATGTATTAGATGGGAATAATGCATTAAGATATTTGCTGGATGCATTTTACTTGTGAAGAGACTTTTGGTGAAGAACAAACCAACCGAAATATATGGCTTGACTTCCCATAAATAATATAAGATGTCTAGACGAGGGACAGATATTTCATAAATGTCAGTGCAGATTGTGTAAAGACGTCTTACTGCGGATTGGTGTCTATATTCACTTTCTTCAGAGTCAGGATGTCTTCTATGGTTTTTTCAATTGCATCGGGGTGCACTGCCACTGCTGACTGCAGGAGCTAGGAAAGAAAGCGAGACTGCTGTAATAATAATATCTGCCAATCATTCCAATACAGCTCCTAGAACACAGGAAATATATGTTAGTCTGAATCACCGTCTGAATAATAAAATATATGAAGCGTCTCTATTTTACTGCCTTATTTTAGGGCCTTGTATTTGGCATGTATAATACAGAGCCACAAACGAGCTGCCGTGGATGTTCTTGGGGTCAACTCTAGTGTACTTATGGCTCTGAATTCATGTAGAAGCAAACATTTATTTTCTGACCAATTCCTATGAAAAGATCTTCAGCATAAACTACCAAAGTCATCCATAATAAGGGTCCCTTCCTTTTCAAGACTGGCTGTGCTAATCTAGTTCTGTAAGTTTGACCAAGACCCCATTGCTTAATACCGTGTTTCCCTGAAAATTAAACAGGGTCTTATATTATTCTTTGCTCCGAAAGATGGGTTAGGGCTTATTTTCAGGGGATGCCTTATTTTTTTCCCCATAAACAGCAATCCATATTTATTCTTGAACAACAAATCAACATTTATTCAAATATAATCATGTATACACACACACTGAACATACATACACATTGTAGTAGAGCCAGGTAGTATAGGGTTAAGTCCTAGCTTTGCAGGATTTGATTAGATGTACCTGACTAGCTTTCTACTAGAACCAGAGCCTGTGTTCACTAGGTGTGTCAATCTGATGGATGAAGCAGAGTAGTGGAGTGTGCTGCCAATGAGTGACCAGCCAAAATGTGAGCTACAGCTGGGAAAGAGACGTGTCAGAGTCTCTCTATGTATGAAGACTGCATGGGTCAGCTAGGAAAGCTGAGCAGTTTGTATGCTGGAGCAGTAGAAAACAGTGTGAAAGCTGCAGCCTGTTCAGTGTGAACTGTGCCCCTGAACATTTCAGTTTGGCACAAGAAGCTACTGGAATTTGCGTGAAGGGGAAACAGAGATTAGTGAGATTTTGCCTCTTCTGTATATGAAGTTTGCTCTGGCAAAATGGGCTGTAATCTGTTCCGGCGAGTCCGCACTAACATATGTGAAACGGTTTATTTCTTGTAATAGTATAAGAACGCTAACCAGCTCACCGGTATGCCAGGTGCACGGAACCTCCGCTTGATCAGGCGTGTAGATACATGAAGAAAAAAGTAGAACAAGGATCCAGCTCCAATAAAATCTTCGTCTTTATTGATCCATAAAAAACATGAATAGTGACATGCTCCTGGACACGCTCAGGACAAGGCAACGCGTTTCGATCACAGGGATCTTTATCACAGCTAACATATGCTAGTAATGGCACATATTTAAGACAGAATGGGACCAATCAAAATGAAGAAAATTGTCATGTGATTTTTGAAAGGTCCTTTAGACAACAAAGTAAAATAAAAAAATATATAATATACAAAAAAGAAGAAAACAAAATACACATGTAAAATCAATGAAAAAATATACAATTTAATAATGGAACATCAATTTGTTTCTTTTGTTGAGACCATGTGGATATCTGGTATGTAGATTAAAGATCCAAAAAGCTTCACGTGTCAGAAGTCGCTGCCGTGCATCCCACCTCGAGCAGAAAGATTAACACTTTCGATGCCAGTCACTTGTAAAGAAGAAACATTACGAGCATGCTGAAAAATAAAATGTTTAGCAGCAGCAGAAATATTACGATTTGCAGAAACATTTCTTATATCCTGTAGATGTTCAGCGATCCTAATTTTCAGCTTTCTAGTAGTACAACCTATGTAGGATAATTTACAAGTGGTGCACATAATTTTATATATCACATAACATGAATTACAATTTATATATTTAAGGATGGTATAGATTGCAGTGCTATCATTATTTTCAAAAGTTTTCGTTACACAAACATATTTACACAGCGCACATCTATTATAGCCACATTTGTAAAAACCTTTGTGCTCCAACCACGATGTGTTCTGCGGAGAAAAATTATTAAACATGCTTGGGGATACTCTATTGCCAATGGATGGCGCTTTTCGTGAGACAACATTAATACCTGATGATAGAATATCAGCAAGAGAAGGATCTTCATATAAAATAGGCAGCGATCTCAAAATGATTTTTTTAATGTCCTGAAATTGAGGACTATATTGGGCACAAAAGTATGGTTTTAGTGCAAGATTGTTTTTTTGTCGCACTCCACTAATGAGATCCTCTCGAGTTTTGTTGCCTACAATCCTGCGTGCTCTTTTCAATGACCATTTAGGATAATTTCTGTGTTCATTTTTTCAGCCACTAATCCTTTCACATTGCTTGGTATGGCAGGTACATCGATGATTTACTCATTATTTGGAGTGGTGATGTGCCTGCCATATCAAATTTCATCGATTACATTAATTCTAATTCATTTAATATACGTTTTACCCACAAATTTCACCATAATAAGATTTCTTTTTTGGATCTTGATCTATGTGGGGTACATGATTCTGTCATTGTGACTAAAACTTTTAGCAAACCTTTGCTGGCAATACTATTCTACATGTAGCAAGTAGCCATCCAAAACATACTATCAAATCGATTCCTCTTGGAGAATATACTAGAATTAGGAGAAACTGCAGCGATCCTGCAGCTTTGGAGACTGAGTTTAATTGTGTGGATAAAAGACTAGAGAACAGAAATTATCCTAAATGGTCATTGAAAAGAGCACGCAGGATTGTAGGCAACAAAACTCGAGAGGATCTCATTAGTGGAGTGCGACAAAAAAACAATCTTGCACTAAAACCATACTTTAGTGCCCAATATAGTCCTCAATTTCAGGACATTAAAAAAATCATTTTGAGATCGCTACCTATTTTATATGAAGATCCTTCTCTTGCTGATATTCTATCATCAGGTATTAATGTTGTCTCACGAAAAGCGCCATCCATTGGCAATAGAGTATCCCCAAGCATGTTTAATAATTTTTCTCCGCAGAACACGTCGTGGTTGGAGCACAAAGGTTTTTACAAATGTGGCTATAATAGATGTGCGCTGTGTAAATTTTATGTTTGTGTAACGAAAACTTTTGAAAATAATGATAGCACTGCAATCTATACCATCAATAAATATATAAATTGTAATTCATGTTATGTGATATATAAAATTATGTGCACCACTTGTAAATTATCCTACATAGGTTGTACTACTAGAAAGCTGAAAATTAGGATCGCTGAACATCTACAGGATATAAGAAATGTTTCTGCAAATCGTAATATTTCTGCTGCTGCTAAACATTTATTTTTCAGCATGCTCGTAATGTTTCTTCTTTACAAGTGACTGGCATCGAAAGTGTTAATCTTTCTGCTCGAGGTGGAGATGCACGGCAGCGACTTCTGACACGTGAAGCTTTTTGGATCTTTAATCTACATACCAGATATCCACATGGTCTCAACAAAAGAAACGAATTGATGTTCCATTATTAAATTGTATATTTTTTCATTGATTTTACATGTGTATTTTGTTTTCTTCTTTTTTGTATATTATATATTTTTTTTATTTTATTTCGTTGTCTAAAGGACCTTTCAAAAATCACATGACAATTTTCTTCATTTTGATTGGTCCCATTCTGTCTTAAATATGTGCCATTACTAGCATATGTTAGCTGTGATAAAGATCCCTGTGATCGAAACGCGTTGCCTTGTCCTGAGCGTGTCCAGGAGCATGTTTTTATGGATCAATAAAGACGAAGATTTTATTGGAGCTGGATCCTTGTTCTATTATTTCTTGTAATACCTTTGTGTCCAGAACAGGCTGTTTTTTGTTTTGAACCCCACAGACTTTTATGAAAGCAATAAAACTGCACATTTGGGCCAAGCAGCATTGCCTGTGTGAACACTACCTAATGCCTACCAGAGAGAATGAATCCCCACAATTGGTGGAGAACACAGGCACACTTCACATTGAACAGGCTGCAGCTTCCACATGGTTCTCTGCAGCTCTAACATACATACTATTCAGCTTTCCTAGCTGACCCATGCAGTGTCCATTCAGAGATAGACCCTGGCACACATTTTGGCTGGTCACTCACCAGCTGCACACTCGACCCTGCTCCATCCAGCATATTGACACACTTAGTGAACACAGGCCTTGGGTCTAGTAAAAAGGTAGGCAGATGCCTAATCAAATCCTGATAGCTAGGACTTAACGCTAACCTCCCTGGCTCTGCTAGAACATGAATATACACACACTGTACATAAGATACATATCAGCCTGTCTCCTCTTCAGTTCCTCTAGACTCCTGTAGTTAAAAGGACCTTTGGGGACAACATGACCACGTGACAGTTATGTCATCAAAGTTCCTTAATGGGGTTCTTCCCAAGAACAAAGTACATTTTAATTAATAGATCTTGGAATAATAAT
The DNA here is from genome assembly GCA_033576555.1 of Oophaga sylvatica. Classification (NCBI taxonomy): domain Eukaryota; kingdom Metazoa; phylum Chordata; class Amphibia; order Anura; family Dendrobatidae; genus Oophaga; species Oophaga sylvatica. The sequence goes on from JARQOD010000002.1 coordinate 39,775,919, forward strand.
ACGGTAAGTTCCACAACTGGATGTGTTAAAATAAACGTTTCTGTGCTGAGATAATCTTATAAATGTGCCCATGCTCTTTACTGAGTAATGGCCGTGTCTAATCATGGATAAACATGGGTCAGATATACCACATCTCCTGGACAGGGGAGGAAGCAAAAGAGTATACAGACAGGACAGCATGATGATTCTTTCTGTGAGGTAAAACACTTCACTGCCTTTTTTTAATCAACGTTCTACCTCACAGAAAGAATCAGCTGTGATCCTCTGCTGTAATATCTGTATACTCTTTTGCATTCACCCCTGGCTAGGAGATGTTGTATGCTTAGACCAAGTTCCTGCACAGTGAGAACAGAGATGGGCACATTTATAAGAAAACTTAAGCACGGGAACATTTTTTTAAAACACATCCAATTGTGGAACGTATTAATATTCAAAGATCTATCGATTAAACATGTATTAAAATTAACTTTGTTGGTGGGAAAACCCCCTTTAAGAAGTCTTAACCTCTGAATAATAACGCTGAGGGCTCCTAAGATAGTGGGGGCCTTGGTCAATTGCCCAAATTTTCTCCCCCAATGCCGGCCCTGACTGTAACTAGGGATTATTTTTGCCCTAAAAGCAAAGCTTGAAGAAAAGGATAATAATACAGCATCCGAAGGAGTATGACAATTTTTTTTATGTACATACTAAACTGAAGGCACACAATGCTACCGTATGAGCCTATTGCTTTATCCGCCAACGCTCGTTCTTGTGAATGAAATCAGGCACCTTCCTCATCCTCAGGCTCCATTAGGCGACACAACTCAATCCATTTATTCACTAATAAATATGATTGCTCCAGAATCTGTCATCAGAGATAATCAGCTTTCCTGGGCTCTCAGGGTGCTACAGAAACTAATCTGAAGGCTTAACACATTTTCTCGCACAGCCATGGTTTAATAAATCAGCTTCTATGTTGCCGTGTGGTCTGTGGTCAATCAAAGCATCGATTGTGCAGCAGTACATAACAGCTCGGGCGCAGATAGGTGAAATACTGTTCTTACTACACACTCCATATAGAAAAGTGGATTTTAGGATTGAACGCAGGGTTCTTGAAAAATTGTATCCTCATGTAAATATTGCACTGCATTGAATTAATAGGTATTTTTTTTATTGGTTGGACCTCTTTGGCCTCAGCGATCAAAAAAGATCTCTAGGTGCCTGCAGCATGACACACCCAATATGGCCGATCAGTACTGTCCGTGACAGATGTGACCGACATTTCCTCTATAAATAGGGCTCTATAGACATTTAATAAACTATTTAAATATGCCGGTGATCACCTTATTTATAAGTAAAAGGCTAATTTGTTGGAAGATAGCATTTTTTATGTTGGAGTAAAATCATCGCCATCAGCAGCACATCACCCAATGGGAGCTGCGCGGAGGACCGGATGGAGGAGCTAAGGGCGCAGGACAGATGACCAGCGAGGTTAGAATATTTTTTCGCTTTACATTTATTATGCTCTCGAGTCCAGAAAGATCCCAGAACATAATAAAGCACATGTGATTTGCATCAAATAAATTTGATTCACATCAAATTTCCTGGCCATATTTAACAGATTCGCTGATCACTAATTACAATATTTTGGAATTATTTGATTTTGGCAAAAACTCTCCAAATTCAAGACCCTTTAGGGAAAAGCTGATGGTGGAGGATCAATTTGGCGGAAGCAGTAGCGTTGCTACAGAGGTGAAGAGGTGGGCGGTCGCCCTGGGCCCTGCGATCTGAAGGCCCCGCCCGCAGCTACATTACTGTTACTGAAACTCGATCTCCCTGCACTGCCCCCCGTCCGATATCGCAAGTTCAACTGTATCAGCTGAAAGCAATGATGAGAGAGGGAGTGTCACGCTCCCTCTCCCATCATTCCCCTTCTGTGTCTGATGTCACCGTCGCACACACGGACAGCGGGTGCGATGACGTCACTACATGGCGCCTACAGTGCAGAGATGTGCAGGCGCTCGGAGCAGCTGAGGAAAGATGAGGAGAGGTGAATATTGTATTTTTTTATGGTGAGTTTGTTATACTGCATGGAGGCCTATGGGGACAGCATTATATGGAGGCCTATGGGGACAGCATTATACTATATGGAGGCCTATGGGGAGTGCATTATACTATTTAGAGGATTATGGGGAGTGAATGATACTATATTGTAGCCTATGGAGAGTGCATTATACTATATGGAGGCCTATGGGGAGTGCATTATATTGCATGGAGGATTATGGGGAGTGAATTATACTATATTGAGGCCTATGGGGAGTGCATTATACTATATGGAGGCCTATGGGGAGTGCATTATACTATATGGAGGCCTATGGGGAGTGCATTATACTATATGGAGGCCTATGGGAAGTGCATCATACTATATGGAGGCCTATGGGGAATATATTTTACTATATGAAGGCCTGTGTGGAGTGCGTTATACTATATGGAGGCCTATGGGGAGTGCATTAATCTATATAGATGCCTATGAGGAGTGCAGCATACTATTTAGAGGCCTATGGGGCGTGCATTATATTATATAGAGGCCTATGAGTGCATTATACTATATGGAAGACTATGGGGTGCATTATACTATATGGAGGCTATTTAGGGGGCCAGCATACAGTCTAGGAATTACAGTGACGGAGCCATTATACAGTTAGCGGGCCATCATTCAGTTTGAGGGCGACTAAGAGGTCAGTATACTGTGTGGGGGGTACTATACAGTGAGGAGGCATTATACTGTGCATGAGAGAGCATCATACTGTGTAGAGGGGAGCTGTACAGGTGGGAGACTCAGGACATTATTAAATGTAAAGTGGGCACTTATTATTATAGGGGAATTCAGGTTACTGTGACTGTCAAAGCGGAACACAGAGGACATTATTACTTTCTAGGGGACAAAATGTGGGCACTATTTTCTAGGCTACTTGCACAGGGCATTACTATATCCTAGAGGGATTATACGGCAGCAGCGGCTCAGCATTGGGGTATCAGTAGGATGAGGAGTTTATGCAGGTTAGGAATAGATGGGGTCATTCTGGCAGTGTGAGAAGTTAAATGTGACTTTGTTGTAATGTCCGCACATGAGTCCTGGCAGGTAGAAGTTGTCATCTCAGTCTGGGCCAGACGGAAAAGTGAAGGATTCCATCAGAAAGAACCTCATTTGTAAGTCACAATCTATAACTGTACTGCAATCTATTACATGTATGGTCACAATATGGCGACAATATCAGTGTTGGTCTTTGTACAGATTTTTGTTTGTAGCAGCTCTGTCATCTGCGGAGGTTCCCTTACACCTACAATTAAGGTGCGCCACCATAGTTGTAATAAGGGTTACCTGGCTAGGGGCCCACTCAGAAGTTTTGCGCCCCCTGAACCAATACCCTAGTTACGCCTTTGGATGGAAGCCTTTTGCTCACCTGCTATCATGACTCCCACTGACCCTAAATCACATATCATAACTAACTAATATGCCATTGTTTTATGAGATGGGAGAAAATTAATCTGCACAGGACTTTGGCCCTAGAAATGACATGGTATCACAGGTGGACATTTCATTTGAATGCTGTCACCATTAGATCAAAAGCAGTGGACATAGGGGGATATTGTGAATGAACTTATAAAGCTGGGAGGGAAAACTTACCTTACTTTTAGATGACTTCAAGGAGGATTCTGCAAAAGAAAAAAAATGGCATGAAATAAATCCCAGTGAAGCAGATGGACAATAAGCACTTTATACACGACACCAGTCAGATCTTTCAGCGGGGGCATTCTGGCCTCCTCACTTTTATAAAGATTCAGTTCTTTACAACAAGACTCCTTGAGGCATTTTTCATGGTAAGTGGTGGAACAAAAAAGCCAAACGCAATGCTGTAACCAGGGATCACCGGTCACCCTATATTCACAGTGAAGCTCATTACATATGCTACCACAAGCAGCCATGGTTCAGATGTCTTTACCAATGGAGGGGAGCAGTAACGTGCATATTTCTTTAAAGGGAATCTGTCACCAGGCTTTTGCCACCCCATCTGAGAGCAACATAATACAGGGGTAGAGACCCGGATTTCAGTGATGTGTCTCTTACTGGGCTGCTTGCTGTTATTTTAAGACAATCCCACTTTTCTCTGCTGCAGATCTAGCAGTGCTCTAAATGTTGAGCCCTGTAAACCCCACCCACACCACAGATTGGCAGCTTTCTGCCTACGTACAGTGTATACAGAAAGCAGCCAGTCAGTGGTGGGGCGAGTTTATACAGACATCATGAATATGGAGGCCTACCTGACCGCAGGTTTAGTCCTGTAGTGCTAATCTGTTGCTGATAGAACAATGATTTTTATTAAAACTACAGCAAGCAGTCTAGTAAGTGACACATCACATCATCAGGGTCTCTGTCTATATATCGTGCAGCTCACAGGTTAGGTGGCAAAAACCTGGTGACAGATTCCCTTTAAGTTGGGTATGCAAATTGCCTCTTTAGGAGGAAGAGGACTTAAATTTTAGTGTCACCTATTGGGGGTATCAATCCTAAAAGTCAATATTGCCCCTTAACGAGTCTAGTCATTTTGCAAACTTTCGATTTGCAGACACGTGTTTCGGGGTGTTGATCCTCCTCAGTGCAAAGCCTGATATCTGATGTGGCTGTATGAGAGGACTACCCGCTCGACCTCTTTAAGTTGGATGATGCCCTGAGAAGTAGCTCCGGCTGATGTCCTGTTTCCTTTCATGTATCATATCGTGCCCAAATGACAATATAAGAGTACATACTGCGTAACCACATCATAAAATGCACAGATAACCCTAAGATGGTTTTCTAAATACCATTACGCAATTGCTAATCTAGGTAATATAGCGGCTTCTTTATTCAGACGTCTTTCTCTAGGTTTAGGTACAAATTAAGATTTGGTGTTAAAGGGTTATTCCCCAAAAAATTGTAGAGGATCGAAAATTAATGTTCAAACGAGCAACTATCAAATCTGGAATATCAACCAATATGACACGAATGGCATAAATACAACAATGGCATTATACAGCAGACAATTACCTAATTTTAGGGTCCGTCCGGCTCCAGGTTTGTTCTTGTAGCAGATTCTCTGCAGCTCGCACCGTCCGGTCAGCTTCCTCACCATAAACTTGAGACAACGCCAGAGACAGATGCAGTAGAAGTACAACCACACCTGAACCACCATCCTGGGAAGAAATAATTAAAAAAAAAAAACTTTCAAGTTATGACAAGTCCCATAAATGACAACTTGAAAGAATCCCTCCACCCTAAAGGAAGCACACTGTAATAAATCCACAGAGGTAAAGCGATAGAAAATCTTATCGCGGGACGTTGTTGTCTACAGGTTTCTCGTTGTCATGGTCCTATGACGGCAGCATACTGGTATGAAGATTTCTGACTGAGCACATGAGATATTCATCTGGGACCATTACCCTCTGTGAGTAAGAACCCGTCATTAGAAGTAAGTCACCCGTTTACAGACTGAATTCCTTGGGTGGAGTAAGTCTTAACAAAGAATACACATATTAAATGGGTTAAAACTGCAAAGTGTTTGCAAAAACAAGCAAATTTGCAACTATCTCTTATTAAAACTGTCCCGTTCTTGAGAAACAAATATAATACAAGAGTACAGTTCAATGCTTAGGTTACCGGCCACCTCTGCAGCCTAGGTTACCGGCCACCTCTGCAGCCTAGGTTACCGGCCACCTCTGCAGCCTAGGTTACCGGCCACCTCTGCAGCCTGACATTTACCCATTATCTAGATAAGGAGTAAGTGCAGCTAGTAGGTTCTATTACTTTAGAGCCTGTTTGCCCAACATTGAAGTTGACCAGATAGCTGGATCTAACCAGCCTCGGTCCCACTACACTACTCAGAGGCAAATCTTCAGCCTACGAGAGTGCTCAGTTCAGATCAGCGGCGCAACCATGCCGCTGATCTGAATGGTCAATTTCCAGGAGTGCAAAAAACCCACTCAAAACAGCACAGAAACATCCAGTTTCAGGGCTGTGATGTCTGTTTTGGGCTGGACTGGCACCTGTTCTCGCTGCTTGCTCATTTCTCTCCTTTTCAATGCACACTGACAGTGCACTCTCTAGCAGATTTGTTACTTCTCGTTAGACCTGGAGAGCGAGTGCACTGTCACTGCGCAAAGGAATATAGCATTGTGAACATGGAGTGTATACTGAGCATTCGTCAGAATTGACAAACAACGCATGCTCAATAGAGCATAGAATAGCCCAGCCCCGAAAACAGACGTCACTGATGATGGTTAGTTGCAGGTTGAGGGAAGTAGCTGCAGAGGTGACTGCAGGAGTGACCACAGCTATTCCCCCCCTGCCGAAGCCCAGTTTAAGAATCCCAGCATGCACTATAGATTCTCAAATGAAAGGTCATGAGAACATAATGTTAAAGTAGATCAATGTAAATTTAAGATGAAATTCAAATTTGGTTTCAATCCACCTTTGTAGTGGTTAAATATATTTTCAAGAAAGTTTTCAGAATAAGTTGCCTTGTACACACGTGGTCAAAATTGTTGATACCCCTTGTTTAATGACAAAAAACCCACAATGGTCACAGAAATAACTTGAAACTGACAAAAGTATGTATATACAGTCATGGCCAAAAGTTTTGAGAATGACACAAATATTAATTTTTACAAAGTCTACTGCTTCACTTTTTCTAATGGCAATTTGCATATACTCCAGAAAGTTATAAAGAGTGATCAGCTTAACAGCAATTACTTGCAAAGTCAATATTTGGCTAGAAAATGAACTTTATCCCCCAAAACACATTTCAACATCATTGCAGCCCTGCCTTAAAAGGACCAGCTAACCTCTTTTCAGTGATTGCTCCATTAACACAGGTGTGGGTGTTGATGAGGACATGGCTGGAGATCAATCTGTCATGATTAAGTAAGAATGACACCACTGGACACTTTAAAAGGAGGCTGGTGCTTGGCATCATTGTTTCCCTTCTGTTAACCATGGTTATCTCTAAAGAAACACGTGCAGTCATCATTGCAATGCACAAAAATGGCCTAACAGGGAAGAGTATCGCAGCTAGAAAGATTGCACCTCAGTCAACAATCTATCGCATCATCAAGAACTTCAAGGAGAGAGGTTCCATTGTTGCCAAAAAGGCTTCAGGGCGCCCAAGAAAGACCAGCAAGCGCCAGGACCGTCTCTTAAAAGTGTTTCAGCTGCGGGATCGGGCTACCAGCAGTGCAGAGCTTGCTCAGGAATGGCAGCAGGCAGGTGTGAGTGCATCTGCACGCACTGTGAGGCGGAGACTCTTGGAGCAAGGCCTGGTCTCAAGGAGGGCAGCAAAGAAGCCACTTCTCTCAGAAAAAACATCATGGACAGACTGATATTCTGCAAAAGGTACAGGCAGTGGACTGCTGAGGACTGGGGTAAAGTTATTTTTTCTGATGCCCCTTTTCGATTGTTTGGGACATCAGGAAAACGCCTCATTCGGAGAAGACAAGGTGAGCGCTACCACCAGTCTTGTCTCATGCCAACTGTTAAGCATCCTGAAACCATTCATGTGTGGGGTTGCTTCTCAGCCAAGGGAATCGGCTCTCTCACAGTCTTGCCTAAAAACACAGCAATGAATAAAGAATGGTACCAGAATGTCTTCAAGAGCAACTTCTCCCAACCCTCCAAGAGCAGTTTGGCGATCAACAATGCCTTTTCCAGCATGATGGAGCACCTTGCCATAAAGCAAAGGTGATAACTAAATGGCTCAGGGAACAAAACATAGAGATTTTGGGTCCATGGCCTGGAAACTCCCCAGATCTTAATCCCATTGAGAACTTGTGGTCAATCATCAAGAGACGGGTGGACAAACAAAAACCTAAAAATTCTGACAAAATGAAAGCATTGATTGTGCAAGAATGGACTGCTATCAGTCAGGATTTGGTCCAGAAGTTGATGGAGAGCATGCCAGGGAGAATTGCAGAGGTCTTGAAGAAGAAGGGTCAACACTGCAAATATTGACTTGCTGCATTAACTCATTCTAACTGTCAATATAAGCTTTTGTTACTCATATGTTTGCAATTATTATATTTCTGTCTGTGATAAAAACATCTGTCAAACACACATAAAAACCAGAGGGCAGCAGATCACGTGAAAATATAATATTTGTGTCATTCTCAAAACTTTTGGCCATGACTGTACTCATGTATAAGCTGACACGTGTATACGCTGACCCCGCTAATTTTGCCACAAAAAACTGGGAAAACTTATTGACTCGCGTATAAGCCTAGGGTGGAAAATGCAGCAGCTACTGGTAAATTACAAAATAAAAAAAGATACCAATAAAAGTAAAATTAATTGAGACATCAGTAGGTTAAATGTTTTTGAATATCCATATTGAATCAGGAGCCCCATATAATGCTCCATACAGTTAATGATGGGCCTCATAAGATAATCCATACAAAATACTCCCCATATAAAGTTCCATAAAGGTTAATAATGGCCCCATAAGATGCTCCATAGATTATGCCCCATATGGTGTTCCATAGATTATGCCCCCATATGGTGTTCCATAGATTATGCCCGCATAAAATGCTCCATAGATTATGCTCCATATGCTCCACAGATTATGCCCCATATGCTCCATAGATTATACCCCATATGCTCCACAGATTATACCCCATATGATCCACAGATTATGCCCCATATGCCCTATAGATTATGCCCCATATGCTCCACAGATTATGCCCCATATGTTCTACAGATTATGCCTCATCTGTTCCACAGATTATGCCCCATATGCTCCACAGATTATGCCCCATATTTTCCACAGATTATGCCCCATATGTTCCACAGATTATGCCCCATATGTTCCACAGATTATGCCCCACATGTTCCACAGATTATGCCCCATATGCTCCACAGATTATGCCTCTTATGCTCCACAGATTATGCCCCATATGTTCCACAGATTATGCCCCATATGCTCCACAGATTATGCCCCATGTTTCACAGATTATGCCCCATATGCTCCACAGATTATGCCCCATATGTTCCACAGATTATGACCCATATGTTTCACAGATTATGCCCCATATGCTCCATAGATTATGCCCCATATGCTCCACAGATTATGCCCCATATGTTCCACAGATTATGACCCATATGTTCCATAGATTATGACCCATATGTTCCACAGACTATGCCCCATATGCTCCACAGATTATGCCCCATATGCTCCATAGATTATGACCCATATGCTCCACAGATTATGCCCCATATGCTCCACAGATTATGCCCCATATGCTCCATAGATTATGCCCCATATGCTCCACAGATTATGCCCCCATATGCTCCACAGATTATGCCCCATTGCTCAATAGATTATGCCCCATAGTATAGGTCCCTTATGCTGCTGCTGCAACTAAAAAAAATGACATATCACCTCTCGTCACTGGGGCCAGGTGCTGGTGTGTCCTGAGCAGGCAAGGACACGGCGCGCTATGGGGGACAGTGCGGTGTCACGCTGGCTCGAGGCCCCGGCACCTGCAATATTCACCTGTCCCGGTCCACCGCTGCGCGCCACTGTCTTCCGGGTCCCTGTCAGTGAGCGCTAAGGCAGAGGGCACGGCGCGCACTAACTATGTCATCGCGCCCTCTGCTGAACATTCACAGCTAGAGGACGAGGCGGTCAGAGCAGCGGCAGCGGTGGACCAAGGCAGGTGAATATCGTATATATCACCCCCCGCCGCGCATCTCGCATTCCCTGCTCTTCTCCCGCAGCTCTTCCTTCATACAGCGGTCTCGTGGTGCTGTCATTAAAGTCATGAATATGTGCATTATTCTGACTTTATGAGCTGTACCATGGTGACCGTGCAGGAAGGAGCCTGAGATCGTGGGAAAAGCAGGGGACTGCAGAGACCGCGGCGGAGGGGTAAGTTGATCTGACACCCCCGCTCCCCTCCCCCGCCGACCACGGGTTTATGACTCGTGTTAATGCCGAGAGGGGGACTTTCAACTTAAATAATGGGCTGAAAATCTCGGCTTATACGCGAGTATATACGGTAACAGTAAATAAAAAATCTATGAAAATGAACAACTGAAAGTCAGACATTGCTTTTCAACCATGCTTCCACAGAATTAAAAAAATAAATAAATAAATAAAACTCATGAAATAGGCCTGGACAGAAATGATGGTACCCCTGAAAATAATGTGACAAAAGGGACATGTTAAATCATGGTGTGTCCACTAATTAGCATCACAGGTGTCTACAATCTTGGAATCAGTGAGTGGCCTGTATAGAGGGCTACAGATACTCACTGTGGTGTTTGGAGACATGGTGTGTATCACACTCAACATGGACCAGAGGAAGCGAAGGAAAGAGTTGTCTCAGGAGATTAGAAAGAAAATTATAGACAAACATGTTAAAGGCAAAAGTTATAAGACCATCTCCAAGCAGCTTTATATCCCTGTGACTACAGTTGCGGTTATAATTCAGAAATTTAGGCTCCATGGGACTGTAGCCAACCTCCCTGGATGTGACCACAGGAGGAAAATTGATGACAAATCAGAGACGGATAATACGAATGGTAACAAAAGAGCCCAGAAAGACTTCTAAACAGATTAAAGGTGAACTTCAAGCTCAATGAGCATCAGTGTTAGATTGCAACTTCAGTCGTTGTATGAGCCAAAGTGGACTTCATGGAAGACGACCAAGGAGGACACCATTGTGGTGTAGAATTTGCCAAACTACACGTTGACAAGCCACAAAGCTTCTGGGAGAATGTCCTATGGACAGATGAGACAAAAAATGGAACTTTTTGGCAAGGCAAATGAGCTCTATGTTCACAGACAGAAAAATGAAGCATATCAAGAATGAACACTGTCCGTACTGTGAAACATGGAGGAGGCTTTTGTTATGTTCTGTGGCTGCTTTGCTGCATCTGGCACAGGGTGTCTAGAATTTGTGCAGGGTACAATGAAATCTCAAGACTATCAAGGGATTCTAGAGAGAAATGTGCTGCCCAGTGTCAGAAAGCTTGGTCTCAGTCTCAGGTCATGGGTCTCGCAACAGGATAATAACCCAAAACACACAGCTAAAAACACCCAAGAATGGCTAAGAGGAAAACATTGGACTAATCTGAAGTGGCCTTCTATCAGCCCTGACCTAAATCCTATTGAGCATCTTTGGAAAGAGCTGAAACCTTCAAACACGAGACAACTGGAGCAGTTTGCTCTTGAGGAGTGGCCAAAATACCTGTCAAGAGGTGCAGAAGACTCATTGACAGTTACAGGAATCGTTTGATTGCAGTGATTGCCTCAAAAGGTTGTGCAACAAAATATTAAGTTAAGGGTACCATCATTTCTGTCCAGGCCTATTTCATGAGTTTTATTTGTTTTAAATTCTGTGGAAACATGGTTGAAAAGCAATGTCTGACTTTCATTTGTTCATTTTCATAGATTTTTTATTTATTATTACATTTGTCAGATTCAAGTAATTTCTGTGACCACTGTGGGTTTTGCTGTCATTAAACGAGGGGTACCAACAATTTTGACCACGTGTGTTTGTATGTATTTATGCTCTGGCAAAATTAAGAGACCACTGAAAAATTTTCAGTTTGTCTGATTTTTCTCTTTATAGGTATATTTTTGAGTAAAATGTAAATTGCTCTTTTATTCTATAAATTACTGACATGTCTCAGAATTTCCAAGCAATGAATTTTGTATTTATGTTCAGAAAATTAGAAATGGTCAAAATAACAAAAAAATGCAGCGCTTGCAGACCTCAAATAATGCTAAGAAAACAAGTTCATAATCATTTAGAAACAACAATACTAATGTTTTAACACAGGAAGAGTTTGGAAATCAATATTCTGTGGAATAACCATGATTTTTAATCACAGCTTTCATGCGTCTTGGCATGCTTTCCACCAGTCTTTCACACTGCTTTTGGGTGACCTTATGCCACTCCTGGTACAAAAGTTTAAGCAGTTCTTTGTTTGATGGCTTGTGACTATCCATCTTCCTCTTGATTACATTCCAGAAGTTTTCAATGGGGTTCAGGTCTTGTCCGTGGTCATTATAAATGGACAGGTTTTACATTTGTTCCTGGTTGCAAGCAAAGGTTCCTGTAGCTGTTAGAGGGGACAGGGGGCTTCTGACAATGAGGTTTCTTGTGGGGGCATCACGACACAGAACCAGACCTCAATCAGAGGACAATAAAACATTCACTCCTTATCTATGAACTGTTCCAATATTTATGGCCACAACTGTCCATCCCTCTCCCATAATGACAGTTCTGCTTCACGTCACTTGTCTTATCTATTGCATTATTTCTGTGCTGTGTTGTGTATAAATATGTGACTCTTCAGATTTTGTATTAGTCTTTGCTTGATGAAGAGACCTGAGTAGTCTCGAAAGCTTGCAATTTGTTACCATCTTTTCAGTTAGCCATTAAAAGGTATCAACCACTGAGTACTCTCAATTCTGAATATTTTCTATCTACTGGCTAATACGGTACAAAGATATACATCTTTCCTGCACCAGATGTTTCAAATGATCCCTATACCTTTTTCCTCTTCCTCATCCTCACTTCTTCTCCCCTACCCTCAGAGTATAATGGATTGTGTCACCAAGTCTGCAGACTGTGAGCAAAATATTTAGAATTGAGAGTCCTCAGTGGTTGATACCTTTTAATGGCTATCTGAAAAGATGGTAACAAATTGCAAGCTTTCGAGACTACTCAGGTCTCTTCATCAGGCATAGACTAATACAAAATCTGAAGAATCACATATTTATACACAACACAGCACAGAAACAATGCAATAGATAAGACAAGTGACGTGAAGCAGAACTGTTATTATGGGAGATAGAGATGAACATAAATATTGGAACAGTTCAGAGATAAGGAGTGTGAAAGTTTTATTGTCCTTTGATTGGGGTCTGGTATTGTGATGCCCCCAGAAGGTCTGAAAAGCAAATTCCTTAATTGATGTAAAAAGACATAAATCCATGTGGCACATTCATTCCTGCACTGAGTGTGTCAAAGGTTGTCATGAGTTTATACTCCCAAACCTTTCTGTCTCTCTGAGACTTAAGGCTGGGTCTCACATAGTGATACACCAGCGATCCCGACAACGATCAGGATCGCTGGTGTATTGCTACATTATAGCTGCTGAGCTGCCAAACAGGCAGCTCAGGCAGCGATCAGTACAAGCGACACTGCGGGTAACATCGCTTAGTTACCCGCAGTGTACCTTGGATACCAGCGCCCTGATGCAGGGAGCTGGTAACCAAGGTACACATCGGGTTTCCAGGCGCTGCGCGGTGCCTGGAAACCCGCTGTGTACCTTGGTTACCAGCTCCCTGCATCAGGGCGCTGGTATCCAAGGTACACAGCGGGTTTCTAGGCACAGCCCCGCGCCTGGAAACCCGCTGTGTACCTTGGTTACCAGCGGATCGCTGGTCTCCCGCCTGTCACACGCAGCGATGCGTGCCTGTCAGCGGGAGACCAGCGATCAAAAAAATGTCCTGACAATTCAGCGACGATCAGCGATACCCGGCAGGGGGGCTGATCGTCGCTGAATGTCACACACAGCGATATCGCTGGTGAGCTTGCTGCTGCGTCACAAAACTAGTGACTCAGCAGCGATCTCGCTAGCGATATCGCTATGTGAGACGGGGGCTTTAAAGTTAGCTTTTAATACAAGTAATTGTATGGTCGCTTCAGAAGGACCTTTTTGAATCAGGGCTACCATCCAAGAACAATTGAAAACCAAATTACAAGAGCCACCAGAATATCAAGGAATCACCTGCTACATTACAAAACTAAAGATGAAAATAACCGGGTTCTCTAGTAGTCACCTACAATCCAAATCTGGAGATGCTAAGGGGAGCTGCACGGAAATTACAACCTTTACTACAAAAAGATGCCTGATTACAATCCATATTTCCAGACCCCCCACTACTGTGTTTTAGGCAGCCCCAAATTTAAGAAGCATCATTGTTAGAAGCTCCCTGTTCTCTCCAACAGCTGCAGGAACCTTTCCTTGCAACCAGAAAAAATGTAAAACCTGTTCATTTATAATGACCACGGACAAGATGAAGATCCCCAACTCACATCAGGACTACAAGATCCCAGGTACTTTCAGCTGCATCACATCTAATGTGGTGTACCTAATTATTTGTACTAAATGTCCAACTGGGGGTCTGTATGTGTAACATAGTTATAGTTATTAAGGTTGAAGGAAGACTTTAAGTCCATCTAGTTCAACCCATATCCTATCCTAACCTGCCCTAACATGTTGATCCAGAGGAAGGCAAAAAAAACCCAAGTGGCAAACAGTAAGCTTCACATTGGGGAAAAAAATTCCTTCCCGACTCCACATACGGCAATCAGACTAGCTCCCTGGATCAACGCTGTATCTAGGAAACTAGTGAATATAGCCTGTAATATTATACTTTTCAAGAAAGGCATCCAGTCCCCTCTTAAATTTTAGTAAGGAATCACTCATTACAACATTAGACGGCAGAGAGTTCCATAGTCTCACTGCTCTTACAGTAAAGAATCTGCATCTGTGATTATGGCTAAACCTTCTTTCCTCCAGACGTAGAGGATGCCCACTCGCCCCCGTCACAGGTCTAAGAGTAAAAAGATCATTAGAAAGGTCTTTGTACTGTCCCCTCATATATTTGTACATTGTAATAAGATCACCCCTAAGCCTTCGTTTTTCCAAACTAAATAACCCCAAGTGTAATAACCTGTCTTGGTATTGCAGACCCCCCAGTTCTCTAATAACCTTGGTCGCTCTTCTCTGCACCCGCTCCAGTTCAGCTATGTCTTTCTTATACACCGGAGACCAGAACTGCACACAGTATTCTAAGTGTGGTCGCACCAGTGACTTGTATAGAGGTAAAATTATGTTCTCCTCATGAGCATCTATGCCTCGTCTAATGCATCCCATTATTTTATTTGCCTTGGCAGCAGCTGCCTGACATTGGCCACTAAATGTGAGTTTGTCGTCCACCCATACACCCAAGTGGGGGAGACTGGGCAAAAACTGAGAACAAGGATGAATTCTCATCGCCACACAATAAGAGAAAAAAGAATGGACCTACCTGTGGCCAAACACTTTTGTATCCCCGGTCATAGCACGATGGACATGAAATTACTTGTATTAAAAGCTAACTTTAGACAGAAAGGTCTGGGAATATAAACTCATGACAACCTTTGACACTCTCAGTGCAGGAATGAATGTGTCACATGTATTTATGTCTTTTTACATCAATTAAGGAATTTGCTCTTCAGACCTTCTGGGGTCATCACAACACATTACCAGACCTCAATCAGAGGGCAATAAAACTTTCACACTCCTTATCTATGAACTGTTCCAATATTTATGTTCATCTTTATCTCTCATAATGACAGTTCTGCTTCACGTCACTTGTCTTATCTATTGCATTGTTTCTGTGTTGTGTAAAAATATGTGATTCTTCAGATTTTGTATTAGTATTTGCCTAAAGAAGAGACCTGAGTAGTCTTGAAAGCTTGCAATTTGTTACCATCTTTTCAGTTAGCCATTAAAGGTATCAACCACTGAGGACTCTCAATTCTAAATATTTTTCTATCTACTGGCTAACACGGTACAAAGATACACATCTTTCCTGTATCATTGACTGTGACCAACACAGATTTGAGCTGTTTTTTTTTTCCAAAGTGGATGAAAAGGACTGTGGAAACATCATACTGTCTGGGACACTGGGGAACATCACACTGTGTGGGGGACAATACAGACATTACTCTGTGTGGGGGACATCACACTGTGTGAAGGACTTTGGGGGCTATCATACTGTGGAAAAAGGGTAATGAGGGACGTCATATGATGTGGGGGTTTCAAAATATGTGGAAGTCCTATGGGGATGTCATATTGTGTAGAGTGCTGTGGGGAATCATACTGTGGGGAACACCGTTCGGGAAAGCTGTGAGGGCATCATATTGTTTAGGTGGCTCTAGAGGACATCATACCTGGTGTAGGGCTGTGGGGATCATCATATTGTTGTGAGCAGAAGGTTGTGGAAGTCATCATACTGTGTGTGGGTTTAATATTTTGTGGAGGAACTATGGTGACTTCATACTGTGTGAGGGGTTATTGGACACATCATACAATGGGTTGGGGCGGCTGTGGGAAACATCATACTGAGTGGGGGTCTCAATGTGTGAGGGTACTATAGCGACTTCATATTTTGCAGAGGGCAGTAGGGAAATCATACTGTGGGGGAGAATGTTATCGGGTACATCACACTATGTGGGTGGCTGTGGATGATATACCGTGTGGGCATCTCAATATAGCTGTGGAACTATAGAAGGATCATACAGTCTGTGAGACTGTAGGGGACATCATAATATGTAGGGGACTGTGGGGCCATGGTACTGCATGTGGGGAGTGCAACGGGAGACATGATACTGTGATTGGCAGGCATTGGGGTCATTATACAGTGTGGGGAACATTATATTGTATGCAAGGAATCATGGGGGCAATGATACATGCATGTGTGAGTTGATATGGAGGCCATCATAATGTTTTTGGGGGAACTATGAGGACATCATAGTGCGTAAAGGACACTTTAGGTGAATCATACTGTTTTGGGGGTACTCTGAGGGCAAATTATGTGGGAAAGAATCACTGTGGAGGTATCATACTATATTTGAAGGGGAATAACACTGTATGGTTGCCATGAAAGGGGAATTATAATAGGTGAGAACACTAAGAGGCTACAGGAGAACAATTATAAAGTTTGTGCCTCAATACATGTCCCCATCTTAAAAGTTGGGAGGTATGTCCGTCTGTGAATGCTCCTATGTGTCGTGAGCCTGGATAATCCTATGAATTATTTTTTTTTTGGAGGGGCCTGGTGGGTAGAGATGGGGGCCAATTAGGACTTTTGCAATGGTGCCCCCATGTTTTCTATGCATGTCCCTGCCTGAGTTCATGTCTAGCTGAATATCGGCACAGTATTTCGTTATCTTTGCAAGAAGAATGATAAAATGCTCTGTAAAACAGTGAGACAGTTGGCTCCCAGGAGTCCACCACACAAAGTATTAGTAAGAGCCTTGGGCTACAACTGGATCTGTCTCTAGCAGATACACGTCCCCCTCCATGAAACTCGGGTGCTAGACGAGCGGCACAGTGGGATAAGTTTGACTTACACTTCATTTCTTAAGACACCAAAAGGAAATATTCAAAATACCGGTGTTCAGCAAGAAAAATAAGATTTGGCAGAAGCTTCTCTTGCCAATATATATCAAATATATTTTATCACCAGCAACATATTTGATATCATTTTATGGCACTAAAAATAAGCCTCGAGGGTTGTGATAAAACTGAATTCCCATGTTCAGTCCCATGTACTGAAATACGATTGCACTGTGGTGTATGTGAATAGTATTTAGAGTTAAGCAAATTTGTTTGGAATCTAAATTTGCCATATTCATGCCATATTGGTACCCTATTTGTGCGGAAAGTATGTTTGATGATCGGTTTCTACTCCGATTGACTCTAATGATGTTCGGCTGTGTTCGACGAATATTGCAAAAACAATATTCGATGCCGATCATATTCGGAATCGAATCCGAACAAATTAGCTCAACTCTACTACTAATTTAAGGTCTTTGGTCATGTGTACGGATGCATAAGTATGTAATGTATGTAGTACAGTTCATATAGCGTCTTGTGCTTGGGTGCGATGAAAACACAGGAGTCACAGGTTTGATATAGAAAAGTCCTGTATTACTTCATACAAGTTGGCAGAAATAGTCACACAGTTTGCAGACACAGAAACAGGAGACACAGCAGGCCAGAGTAATCCAAGCTCAGCAATCACTCTCCAATACAGATTCAGGATCTTCTTCTCTGTTACCGTAAGTCCATGCAAACGTGGGTCTTTCAAAGAGCAGGGTTCAGAGTCCACAAGTGCTTCAGAGTTCCTCAGTAGGAATAGCTGGAGTACAAGGTCCAAGGCTTACAGGAGTCAAGTCACAGGTTCACTGCAGGCTAGATTCTGAAGCACTGATTGCTCAGCTGTGGCTGCTTAAGAAGCAAAGGAGAGAATCAGGGCGGGAACATGCAAGCTGGAAACTCCATTTTGACTGAGGGCAAGATAGCTGCAGCAAGACAGAAAGTAAAATGGCCGACGAACAAACTGAGTTTCAGGAATATATACATAGAACCTTACATTACTCCCCCTTAAGGACAACCTCCGGATGACCTCAGACCAGGCTTGTGTGGGTACCTCTGATGAAACTGACGGAGCAAGCGAGGAGCATTAACGTTATTGACCGGTTCCCATGAGTTGTCCTCCACTGGGTAGCCCTGCCATTTAATCAGATATTGTAACTGATTTCTATACAACCTGGAATCTAAAATCCTTTCCACCACAAATTCTTCCTGACCATCGACTAGCACTGGGTCAGGGCAAGGAGAGGAACGTCCAGGAAACGTATTGGGTGTCGCAGCCTTTAGTAGGGATACATGAAAGACAGGGTGGATTCTCATAGTTCTGGGCAGTTGAAGACGACAAGCAACGGCACTTATAATTTTACTGATTTTATAGGGTCCAATGTACTTATGTCCCAACTTAGACGATGGAATCCTTAACTTAAGATTTCTGGTTGACAGCCAGACCAAGTCTCCTACCTTGAAAGCTGGTGCAGGTTTACGAAATTTATCTGCTGCTTTCTTGTACCTTTCTTGAGCCGATTCCAGATTTTCCTTTAGAAGATCCATATTCTTCTGTAAAGACGTGATTCTTTCAGCCACTGCTGGTAAAGGCGTTTCTATGGGAAATCGTGGTAGAATGTTAGGATGATAACCTAGATTAGAGTAAAAAGGAGACTGTTTAGTGGAGGCACTCTGAGAGTTGTTATACGAGAACTCAGCTAATGGAAGTAGATCCACCCAATCATCCTGTAGGTGGCAGATAAAGCAGCGGAGATACTGCTCCAGGGTTTGATTGGTTCGTTCGGTCTGTCCATTAGTCTGGGGATGAAAAGCAGAAGAAAGGTTTACTTTAATGTCCAATGCTGCACAGAAATTTTGCCAAAACCTAGAAGTGAATTGCACCCTCGATCCGAAATAACCTCATCCGGTACTCCATGTAAGCGAAACACATCTTTAATCATCAAATCTGATGTCTGTTTTGCAGTGGATAAGCCGACACAAGGGATAAAATGAGCTGCCTTTGTTAGACGGTCAACCACCACTAGAATGGTGTTCTTCCCCTGAGAGGTTGGTAACTCCACAATGAAGTCCATAGAAATGGATCCCACGGGCGGGACGGGGTGGGAAGAGGCTGTAACAGACCAGTTGGTGAGGAGCGAGGTGTTTTGCATCTTGCACAGACCTCACATGAAGTGACATAATTCAAAACATCCTTCCTGCAAGTGGGCCACCAAAAGAAACGAGAAAGAAATTCCTGTGTCTTTAGAATTCCTCTATGCCCAGCTATCTTGGAATCGTGAATGAGTTGCAATACTCTTAATCTGACTGTTTCAGGAATATACAGACGTTGTCCCTGAATCCACACACCATTCTTAAAGACAAGACTTACGTCCCTTGGGGGTTGTGCCAAAAAGGAATCCGCATGGTATGCTTCCTTGATGTCCTTAAGTAGGTCTTGATTATGAATTACTCCTAGGAATCTAGAGTCAGGAAGAATAGTCTTAGGAGGAGTAATTGGACGTGTCTCTGCTGAGTAAATCCTAGAGAGTGCATCAGCCTTTCCATTGCGCGATCCTGGTCTATAAGAGATGATAAAATTAAATTGGTTTAAGAAAAGATTCCAGCGAGCCTGGCGAGGAGTCAGGCACTTAGCCGACCTGATAAACTCAAGGTTACGATGGTCTGTCAGGACGACTATTTGCTGTGCAGTCCCTGAAGAAGGTGTCTCCATTCTTTGAAGGCGGCAATAATGGCCAACAACTCTCTATTGCCCACATCGTAGTTCCTCTCAGCCGAAGACAACTGCTGGGAAAAGAAGGCACAGGGATGCAAGACATTCTTCTCACCTGTTCTCTGAGAGAGTATAGCTCCAACGGCACAGTCTGAAGCATCCACCTCTATTATGAAGGCAAGCTCGGGGTTGGGATGTACTAGGATAGGTGCAGTGGTAAATTTATCTTTTAGACGGGAAAATGCTTCCTGGGCTTGGGGAGTCCAGGAAAACCTAGACTCTTTCCGGGTAAGTTGAGTGATAGGTGACACTACCTCAGAGAAATTTCTAATGAAACGTCTATAGAAGTTGGCAAACCCGATGAAGCGCTGTACCTCCTTCACATTTTAGGACTTGGCCAATCCTTGATGGCTTGGGTTTTGCTTCCATCCATACTAATTCCTTGTGTAGACAGTACATACCCCAGAAATTGAATTTCGGTCCTATGGAATTCACACTTTTCAAGTTTGATGTAAAGATGATTTTGTCTTAGACGTTCCAAGACCATTCTCACATGTCCATGATGTTCCTCTGTGGAGTTAGAAAAAATTAAAATATCATCCAAATAAATTACCACGAATGTATCTAGGAGATCCCTGAAGATGTCATTCACCAAGTGTTGGAAAGTGGCTGGGGCGGTACTCAGACCAAAAGGCATAACTAGATATTCAAAGTGTCCATAGCGTGACCTGAATGCAGTCTTCTATTCATCCCCAGGTCTAATACGGACTAAGTTATAGGCCCCACGAAGATCTAGTTTAGAAAAAATTATGGCACGTCGCACTCTCTCCAATAACTCAGGGATTAAAGGCAATGGATAACGGTTTCTAATAGTAACCTTATTGAGTTCCCTATAGTCTACGCATGGTCTCAGAGATCCATCTTTCTTCTTTACAAAGAAGATGGGTGCACCTGCAGGAGATGAAGAGGGGCGTATGAAGCCCTTGGCTAGATTTTCATCTATGTAATCCTTTAAAGCCTTTAGCTCGGGCCCCGCCAGGGGTAGATCTTACCAAAAGGTATCTCTGCTCCAGGCAATAATTCAATTGGACAATCATATGGACGGTGAGAGGAAGCTGGTCAGCGTTCTTCTTGTCACATAAATCCACATAGTCCTGGTATACAGCTGGTAGTTCAGGGACTGACATGATTCCTTTAGGAACAGAGCAAGCTGAAACTTTTGGACTCATCTGTTTCTCTGGAAAGTGTAATTCCTTGGTCTCCCAGTTAATGGTAGGATTCTGAGCCTGCAGCCATGGTAGCCCTAGAATAATGGGAAAGTGGGGAGAAGAGATAAGCATAAAGGACAGTTTCTCTTGATGATCTTTACCCATAAGAACCCTCAAAGGCTCTGTTTCCTGATCCACTGGTCCAGAGGTCAGCAGGGAGCCATCCACAGTTTCCATCTGTACTGGAGTAGCCTTCTTCACTGAACGTATCCCCTGTTTCAGAGCAAAGGAGACATCCATAAAATTTCCACTTGCCCCTGAGTCGATCATAGCAGAGCTAGACACCCAAGCTGAGTCAACCCAGAGTTTGATGGAAAGAAAGCAATGAGAATTGTTTTTCTTACAACTCAGCTGGGACACCGCTGAGGAAACTTGAAAAATGGCAGCGTTTACACAGTCAACGTCCTCAGAGGTAACGGAGTTTAAGTCCGAGAAATCAAGATCTGTTGCTGCAGATCTCTCTGGAGCCTGAGGCTCGGACCTGACAGATCCCCTCTCGCAACACTCACAATGAATGAGTGCTGCAGTAGTCTTACGAGAACGGCTGGGGCAGTTTATAATGAAGTGCCCTGACTTACCACAATAGAAACATAGATTCTCCTTAAAACGATGTTCCTTGCGTGCATCACTAACCCGTCGTTGTAAAGAGTCTACCTGCATGGGTTCAGGTTCAGGTTCCCGTGTAATCCTACTCAAAGGTTCCTTAGCTGGAGAGGAAGGTAGGAAAAAGTTAGTACGATTGCTTTCGAACCATCTCTCTTGCCTGCGTTCAGTCAGACGAGTATCAATACGGATGCAGTAGTTAATAAAGTCACCTAACGCAGTGGGAGGGTCGGCACGAGCAAGTTCATCCTTAATCAGTGGAGATAACCCCTTTCGAAAAATAGATTTTTTGGCGGAACTGTCCCAGGTGGTATCAAGGGCCCATCTCCTGAAATCCAAGGCATATTCAGCTACCGAGTGCTTACCTTGGCGCAAAGCTAACATGGCTGCTTCAGCTGTTGCACCTCGATTGGGGTCATCAAACACCTGCCCCATGGCTGAAATAAAATCATCAAGGTGATTCAAACAATCATCCTCAGTCTCAATCAGAGGGTTTGCCCACATCAAAGCCTTGTTGGTAAGCAACATAATTATAGTAAGCACCTTAGATCGTTCAGTGGGAAATTGTGAAGCATGTGCAGAAAAAAAAAGATTGCATTGATTAATAAATCCCCTGAATTTCTCACGTTCACCGCCAAAACGAAAAGGGGGCAACTTGGGAATCCCAGCACTCGGGGCTACGGCAGGAGCCTGGACTCGCCCCTCTAGAACCTCAATCCTGGCTCGCAAATCCTGGGTAGTCTGTCCAACCACTTGCAAATTGTGATTATTGAGGTCCTGTAGATTTGTAAAACGGGTCTTTATATTCTGCAAATCTGCAAGGATATTATCAGTCACTCCGCAAAGTTCCTTTATGCGGGCCTCCATTTTCCAGATCTTTTAAGACAGGATTACTGGAAGAAGAGGAGAGAAAAAAAAACATAGTGTTCACCTGTGGCAACACTGCAGAGAGAAAAAAAAAATTAAGGGAACTGCTCACCTGGAATGGTTGTGAGAAGTCACAACCACTATCATCACAGAAAGTTTCAACCAGACATCTGATATCCAGAGTTACAGCAGACAAAAAAGAGAAAAGAAAGGAAAAAAAAAAAAAACAATAGTGTTTACCTGTGGTAACACTGCAAAAAGAAAAAACTTAAGGGAATTGCTCACCTGGAATGGTTGTGAGAAGTCACAACCACTGTCATCACAGAAAGTACAACCGGACGTCTGATATCCACAGTACAGCAGACACAGCCTTCCAGACCCAGCAGACACTAACGTTTTGGCTTCAGAATCTTGTAATGTATGTAGTACAGTTCATATAGCGTCTTGTGCTTGGGTGCGATGAAAACACAGGAGTCACAGGTTTGATATAGAAAAGTCCTGTATTACTTCATACAAGTTGGCAGAAATAGTCACACAGTTTGCAGACACAGAAACAGGAGACACAGCAGGCCAGAGTAATCCAAGCTCAGCAATCACTCTCCAATACAGATTCAGGATCTTCTTCTCTGTTACCGTAAGTCCATGCAAACGTGGGTCTTTCAAAGAGCAGGGTTCAGAGTCCACAAGTGCTTCAGAGTTCCTCAGTAGGAATAGCTGGAGTACAAGGTCCAAGGCTTACAGGAGTCAAGTCACAGGTTCACTGCAGGCTAGATTCTGAAGCACTGATTGCTCAGCTGTGGCTGCTTAAGAAGCAAAGGAGAGAATCAGGGCGGGAACATGCAAGCTGGAAACTCCATTTTGACTGAGGGCAAGATAGCTGCAGCAAGACAGAAAGTAAAATGGCCGACGAACAAACTGAGTTTCAGGAATATATACATAGAACCTTACAAAGTATGGCACTGCACAAGCTCTGTCATAGGGTGGAGGTAAGCTATAAAATATAGTGCTTTGACACTGAAGACCGTATGAACTGACCTATCAGACAGCGGTTGTGGCCGGTGGGGACCGTACGGTTTCATCACTGCTAAGGTGTGCCGATGAGAGGTTTCTGACCAGTTCCAGATTGCTACTTTTAATCCAGTTGAGCTGCCTGTGAGTTCTGTACAAATGACTGGAGATCATTCTGAAAGTAATTATGACAACCGATAGCGGAAGCCAGTTGCGGTAGAGAGTCTGACCAGAACCAACAATGTGTCCAGCATCTGGGATTGTGTTATAACATTGAAGCATAGGGGCAACTTGAAGTTACAAAACCACGCTCATCTAAGGTGTGTAATTATAATATTAGAAAGCTTCTTGTGAAGTTGAGGAGCTCTTAGGCTCCAGGCATCCCCATAGCGAGACTTCTGGTCATAATACATACAGTAAGCATGGGGTGATGAACTTATGGGCTTATCATCACCTCCTGCTAAGCAATGTGTTTGCATGAGCTACCACAAGTGCTAATAGCCCTAAGCACATTTTTTTATTCCCACTGTCAGGCTGGGTGAACTGGAGAACATAATTCTGCAGGTCTAATCGCCCTCTGAGAAGACCATGTGCTCATCCACTAATAACTCGACCATGATCTATATTGTTATGTTTGCACATATTTATATATTTTACTCACTTACATAGCGCCATCATATTCCACAGCGCTTTACAGAGATTGTCGACGCTGTTCCCTTTGGGGCTCACAATCTAAATACACTTTCTGTATGTCTTTGGAGTGTGGGGGGAAACTAGAGAACTCGGAGGAAACCCACACAAACACGGAGAGAACATACAAACTCCTTGAAGATAATGTCCTTGGTGGGATTTTAATCACCACTCAGCCACCGTGCTGCCCCAACATATATGCACATACAGTATAGGACATATCATCAGTAAGATCTAATAGGGTGTGACCATCCTGCAAGAAACAGACTCTAGTTGTAACTGACACCAAAGTCACCTCCAAACAAGGTTGTCTTCTGCTTCATATTTGCAGCTCATTACCGTTTCAGAGCCTCGGTCAACAGGAGGATCCTCTGGTGGATCATTGTGATCCTAACTGCATGACATCTCTTAATACATGGTCTTCTACAAACAAGAATATAGATGTGTACGGTTAGAGATTTACATACTGACCTCTAATAACTCTTGAGTAATCTTTTCGGACAGGATACTTATGTAATACATTGCAAAGCCTAAAACTATTTCTTAAGTTGTTGATGGTATCAAGAAAACAGCATATATTTTATGGGCTAGGGTTGATATACTTTGGTGGCATAATCGCCTCCATTTCTGAACCAAGAGCAATTCATTTTTGATTCCTGAAAGAAGCGCACTTTTCTCTGACCTAGTTCCTGATCTAGGATATAGCACAACAGCGGACTTCTGGTCTCTTCTTTTATGCCGCCCACGGCATGAACCACCAACATTTCAGAAGCTTAAGGATTTATCTGTTAAAATCATCTCCAGCCGACTTGAAGATGTCGTTAGAGATCACAGCCAAGATGTGATAAATAATGTATCATCACCGACAGCAATGCAGTGTACTGTGGTATCGGCTAATTAATGGAGTTTACGTCAAGTTATGTAAAAATCTGGGGAATTGAAGGACTGGTCTAGTGTCAAAGGAAGAGTGTAATGATTTGTGAAGAGAGCATATACGCATATATACAGTGGGTACGGAAAGTATTCAGATCCCTTTACATTTTTCACTCTGTTTCATTGCAGCCTTTTGGTAAATTCAAAAAAGTTCATTTTTTTCTCATTAATGTACAGTCTGCACCCCATCTTGACTGAAAAAAACAGAAATTTAGAAATTTTTGCAAAGTTATGAAAAAACAAAAACTGATATATCACATGGTCATAAGTATTCAGACCCTTTGCTCAGTATTGAGAAGAAGCACCCTTTTGAGCTAGTTAGGTGCATTTAGTGTGGAAGAACATGACCGGCCACACAGAGCCCCAACCTCAACCCCATCAAATATCTTTGGGAGGAACTTGAGTAGAGATTGTGAGCCATGGTCATGGTCCAAGTTTAAAACAGTTATGACCTCTGCTTTCCCATAGGCTTGTAATATGACAAGTGCTATCCTTTAAAGGTTCCCATGCATATGAAAATTTTACCTTTACCCTATACTACTGGTGGCAACAGAGAGTTATAACGTAAATAACAAGTCTGACCTAATGTATTCCATTAAATCACAACCACAAATAAAGCATGTACGTGAAAAGAGTGTTAAAAAACAAGTATGTTTTCTCTCCACTTATCTCGGAATATGTTGAGCAAAAAAAAAAAAAAAGTTAGGAGGTACACATCTATGCCAGGGGACGGACATACCGCATGTGCAGCCGATGACGCTGCACCGGGCCCGGAGATTTCGGGGGGGGGGGGGTAGCCCTGTAGAGCGGCTAAAACTGAGGGCAATCTGGCCTTTTTATCCAGCCCCGAGGTACCAGGGGGTCCCTGGCCAGATTGCCCTCATGTGCCGCGGGCAGGGAGCACTTCATGACTGACACAGCAGTGTGGCTGAATGACGTAAGCATTCAGCACGTGGCTGCGTCAGAGAGAAAGGTGCCGGCGATGAAGATGCTACGGCAGCGGGGAACGTGCTAGGTGGTGAGTGGTGGTGTGTGTGCGTGTGTGTTTGTGGGGCTGCGGTGGAACGTGCAGAGAGGTGAGTGGGGTTGTGTGTATGTGTGTAGGTGGTGGAGATGTGTGTGTGTGCGTGTAGGTGGTGGAGAGAGCAATGAAGGGGTGATGGGGAGAAAGCAATGATGGAGGTGGCGAAAAGAGAAATGATGGAGTGGTGGGGAGAAGGCAATCATGGAGGTGGTGGAATGGGAAATGATGGGTGTGGTGGGGGAGAAAGCAATGATAGAGGTGGTGGAAAAGGCAATGATGGGGCGTTGGGGAAGAAGACAATGATGGAGGTGCTGGAAAGGGCAATGATGGAGGTGGTGGGGGAGAAAGCAATGATAGAGGTGGTGGAAAGGGCAATGATAGGTGTGGTGGGGGAGAAGTTGATGACTGAGGTGGTGGAAAGGGCAATGATGGGGGTGTTGGGGAAGAAGGCAATGACTGAGGTGGTGGGGTAGAAGGTAATTACGGAGGTGAGGGGTGAGAAGGCAATTATGGAGGTGATGGGGAGAAGGCAATGATGGAGGTGGTGGGTAGAAGGCAATGATGGAGGTGGTGGGGAGAAGGCAATGATAGGGGTGGAGAGGAGAAAAAATGATGGAGGTGGTGGAGAGAGCAATGAAAGAGGTGATGGAGAGAGCAATGATGGAGGTGATGGGGAGAGCAATGATTGAGGTGGAAGAGAGGGCAATGATGGAGGTGGTGGAGAGGGCAATGATGGAGGTGGTGGAGAGGGCAATGATGGAGGTGGTGGAGAGGACAATGATGGAGGTGGTGGAGAGGGCAATGATGGAGGAGGTGGAGAGGGCAATGATGGGGTGGTGGAGAGGGCAATGATGGGGTGGTGGAGAAGGCAATGATGGAGGTAGGGGAGAGGACAATGATGGCATGCTGGGGAGAGGAGGACAATGAGGGATGTGGCGACTGGGATGGGAGGAAAGGGGACTTATAATGGACTTACGAATAGGGGAAGGAGGATGTTAGCTATGGATTAAAATGAGTTGGATAGTGGAGGAGGGCGCTAAGTCCCTGATAACATCTTCCCCCATCTCACAATTCATTTTGATAGAGGTGGTGGAGATAGCAATGATGGAGGTGATGGAGAGAGCAATGATGGAGGTGATGGGGAGAGCAATGATTGAGGTGGTAGAGAGGGCAATCATGGGGGTGGTGGAGAGGGCAATGATGGAGGTGGTGGAGAGGGCAATGATTGAGGTGGTGGAGAGGGCAATGATGGAGGTGGTGGAGAGGGCAATGATGGGGTGGTGGAGAAGGCAATGATGGAGGTAGGAGAGAGGACAATGATGGGATGCTGGGGAGAGGAGAACAAAGAGAGATGTGGCGGACTGGGATGGGAGGAAAGGGGACTTATAATGAACTTACGAACAGGGGAAGGAGGATGTTAGCGATGGATGTAAAATGAGTTGGATGGTGGAGGAGGGTGCTAAGTCCCTGATAGCATCTTCCCCATCTCACAATTCATTTTGATGGAGGTGGTGGAGAGAGCAATGATGGAGGTGATGGAGAGAGCAATGATGGAGGTAATAGGGAGAGCAATGTTTGAGGTGGTAGAGAGGGCAATCATGGAGGTGGTGGATAGGGCAATAATGGAGGTGGTGGAGAGGGCAATGATGAAGGTGGTGGAGAGGGCAATGATGGGGTGGTGGAGAAGACAATGATGGAGGTAGGGGAGAGGATAATGATGGGATGCTGGGGAGAGGAGGACAAAGAGGGATGTGGCGGACTGGGATGGGAGGAAAGGGGACTTATAATGGACTTACGAATAGGGGAAAGACGATGTTAGCTATGGATGTAAAATGAGTTGGATGGTGGAGGAAGGTGCTAAGTCCCTGATAGCATCTTCCCTCATTTCACAATTCATTGTGATGCTATCGGGGACTTAAAATTTATTGGGGATTGGGAGAGGAGGCGATAATGATGTGCATTAGCCTTACAGATAATTGGGGCGAGTCACAGACTGAATAATTTACCGTATATTATTGGGAGGGAACAGTGCTGCTTATCACTTTATATTTTTAATGGTGCGTGGCTAATAGTATATTAATGGTGGGGTACATATCTGTATTTGGGGGGGGAGACATGTATACAATGTATGTGACCTTGATATTTTCAGGGCTGCGATGATCATCGTGACAAGATAAGTCGATATGAAGGTCTGACCAGATGGAGAAGAAACAGGAGAAAGCGGCTCTAATCAGATGAGACGTCAGTGATAAGTGCCTGGATGTAGATATTATTTTGTATCTGTACTGTGTGATGTGGAGTGATCATGTTTTTTTGTAAAATCCCTTATTCTACATTCTCACATTTGTGTGACATGTCTGTGTGCTTCCAGGTTTTTTTTATTGGAGGGCACACGTGCTCATAGAGTTTTATTGGTCCATTCACACATACATGAAAATCATGGATCTGAGAATGAGATCCGTCAAGGGCAGAAATTGTTCTGTTCTGATCCAATTTTGAGGATCAAAACAGGACACGTTTAATGCGTCTGTAAAAGAGAGCAGCACACCAAAACACTGTACACACAGATGTAGCCTTATATGTCATGGAAATATATATGTATTCCATATATTCAAAGTATATTCACATATATGTATTCACAATTCACAGTTAGATAGATCTCACTTGCTAAAAAACCCTGTGCTCACATATTTCTAGGCCAGCTATAATCAGTCGTTTTAAAGAAATCTGGCCTTCATAAGGCCTTCATAAGGAACGTACAAAAAGTCTTATTAGATATCTGTTGTTTACATTATAGTTATGCAAGACAACTAGGTCACAAGAATATAAAACAATAATTCTGCAACTTCAGCTCTTTTGCCATGATTATCATAATTATCATATTTACACTAGAACAGCCAATAATCTAGCAGCTTTTAATTGTATGTTAATTGACTAACCAGCCCCTTTTTGTAAACGTATAAAACCTTGAATGAATAATAAATGTATGTCTTTGACGAACTGTTATACTGACACTTGCGTTGTGGACAGTCCTCATTTCGTTCTGAGCGCTCAAAAAGACATTAAATAGAGATTTGGACATGGCAAGCAGCAAACACTGAAGGATATTTTTATCCTAATTAAATTTCCATATCAGTTGGCGCCTGCACGCGGGGCATTGGACGAAATGCACGAGGACCCGGCCGACCGGAGAGAGACGGGGGTGTTGGCCCTGGCCTTGGCACACGGGACGGAGACTGCAGCTCCATAAATAAGGTAAGAAAACTCTGTCATCTTACCTGAATGTTCCCTGTGCCTAGTCCTAGCCTACACTTCCAGCCGGTCGGACGTGGTCATCACCGCATTCCCAGGTTGTGTAAAAAGTCCATACCCTTATCCAAAAGCCCTGGGATATAAGCCGAGTTGTTTGCTGCTGTGCTGTATATGTTTCATGTTTTATGTGAACGGGAGAAAGTTGGAACGGTGACTGTGTTTTTGCTTGCTGATTTCTGGGGGCTGTATAGCAAAAGACAATTGCTGCATAAGTTCCCGCAGTAAACTTTCACGCCCTGGGAGGCCATCCCAGTCAAATCAGACGTGAAGGGCGGGAGCTTTGTTTTGGATAAGTCCACGCAGATATTCTTCACATATTGGAGGGAAGTTATCCCAAAAAATCCAGTTGTGGAAGCGAGGGCTTTGTTCGGTTAAGTTTCTGCAGTAAACTTTCACGCACTGGGAGGCCATCCCAGTCAAATCAGACGTGAAGGGCAGGAGCTTTGTTTGGATAAGTTCTCACAATAATCGTCCACGCACCGGGAGGCCATCCCAGTCAAATCAGACGTGGATAGTGAGAATTTTGATGAAGGCTATTGCAGATTATTGTGACCGGCGCACCGGCCAGGGCGTACGGTACAGAGAGCAATAGAACCTTGAGCCTCACCGCGCTCAGTGCAATTGGTGAGTTATCAGTTACCAGAGCAGCTTGTATGTGTCACAGATCATCAAAAGAGGGATTCGTATTCTCCCGGGTGTCTGTCTCATTTGTACGTGTCAACTGTCTGTATCAGGTATTGTCGCTTTAAATCACATCTCCGTGCGCTCTGTCAGTATCTCATTCAGAGCAGTGTGCTGGCTGCAGCAGCGAGAAAACCCCTTTGACCCCCTCCTCTGCTAATCACGTTGTCACATCTGTTTCTTGGCTTTGATTTTTATTTTTTTAAGCTAGTTTTTTGGCTACAGGTTTTAACGTGAAAATTATCAGGCATTCAGACTGAACTATATTCTTTTTTTTTTTTTTTTTGATACGTGATTTCAGTGCCTGTAGAGATAGCAAGCACAGATATAAGGGAGGGGGGAAGTGCTGGCAGCAGCCAGCTGACATTCCAGAGAGCGAAAAAAACCTACGCTACCAGACAGAAGTTTTAAAGCACTTTTCTTTTTGTTTTTTATCATTTTACAATCAATTTTTCCACCTCTTTTCTGTTTTTTTAATTAGCTGTTTTAGTAACAAGGGTTGTTTTTCAGAGTTTTATGATTAATACGGTTTTTTCTTTTCTCCCCTTTTTGGTGAATTTATTTTTTGTTTTCTTTTTCTAGAGGTTTTTTACTAAATCTAACTTTTGTTTTTAAAATTTTTCTTTTAAGTACATTTTTAAATGATTTTGGAGAGATTTTTTTTTTCTCTAAGCAATTTATTTTAGAGTTTTATTTCTCCAGCCATTTTTTTTTTTTTTTTTCTACAAGCTTGCTTTAGAACAAGGTCACTCAACAGATAAGGAAAATTACAGGCTGAGGGAGAGAGCAGACACAAACTACGCAGCGGTTTGAGTAGCCCCTCCCGTCGGGCATTCGGCGTTGACAAACAGAACCAGAGTGCAGCAGTTTTCAGATTTTTAAATCACCTTTGTTGAATAGTTTTTGGAATAGACACAGTACGTGAGAAGCAAATAGACAGGCAGCCTTTACGCTGCATAATGAAATGTTTTTTCTTGTTTTTTGTTATTTGAAAGGTAACGGGAAAATTTGTTAATAGATTACCATCTGCTATAAAAGAGCAGCGGTGCATCGTGTAAAAGATACAGCAAGTTAATTTGAACGGACCAGGAAGTGATTTTTTTTTTTTTTTAGTGAATAAGTTTGAAAAGGTGTTAAATCATCTGTGAGAAAAAGATCACTGACATGTCACAAGAGCAGAATTCAGAGTCACACACATCACATGTTCATCATGTGGAGACACGGGACAGGTGTAGGCTGCTCTCATTGAGTAAGGAGCCTTGTACAGGGAAAAACGCTCCCCGCCTCTCTCCACAGGGAGAAGGCATTTTTGTTTCAACCATCCCCTCTCAAGAGTCACAGGGGGGACACCCTCTCCTTTTTCTTCTCTCAGTCCCTTTCTCTTTCTTCTTCAGACTTTTCTCCTCTTTCCTCGCTGCCAACCCTCTCATTCCTTCTTTTCCCTCCATCACATCTCTGACACATCCATTTTCTTCATCTTCCTCTTCTTCTATCTCTTCCTCTCCAACTCTCAAATCTTCTTCTTCATTTTCTTCTACTTTTCCCCCTCCATCTTTCTTCTCTCTCTCTCCTCCATCTTTCTCTCTTTTCCCCCTTTCACTCTTCTCTCCCTCCCCTCCTCTTTCTCTCGCTCCTCCCTCACACCTCCCTTCTCTTCCTCTTTTTTCTACTTCGTCATCAACTGGGTCAATGCCCAATCCAAGCAATGTGGTGTCCCTGTATTCAGTGTCTCCAGCACAGGGCCCCCCTGTCTATCCCAAGCACAGTACAAACATTCCCAGTCATTATATCAGGAGAAGAAAGTGCAAATCTCCCTACACAAAACGCTACATGTAGCCCCCAGACACAACAGCCCACAGCTAGGGCTTCACAGGGGGGTGGTATAGCTACAGGGCTGCTAGCATGGAACCATGACACTGATCCACCGCAGCCTCAGCAAGGAAGTGGGAAATCCCCATGCAGCAAGACAACTTTAAAGCCCAAATCTCACCCAGTGTATGCACCAAGTACACCATGTCACTTCTTATCTGATGAAGATGAAGATGCAACGTCACACATGCTGCCCAATACTAGGGAAGAAAACACACAAGCACCAATAGAGCAGGGGCAGGTAGAGGCACCATCCTATGAGCCCTTCATCCCAAGCCAGGTGATCAGTATGCTGCCAGACCCAGGGATACACCCCATGCCATTTTGCCAAAAAATGCAGCAGATCCAGCGAACGTATGCAGCAGCCTGGACTGATCTCTGGACCGTAATGGAAATAAAAGCAGGTGATGCATTCTGGCTAATTATGAGAGAACACTTCAAGCTTCCAACAGAGTTAGATGCGTATGCCTGGGAGACAGGACCAAAGCTAATTGAGCAACTCAGAGAATGGGCCAAAAGCAGACTGACAGGACAAGCTCTCAGCCTACATGTCACGAGTCAAGACAAGACAGAGTCTGTGGAGAAGTTCCATGACAGAGTAATGCAAGTGTTTCAAGATTTGGGCCTCATTACCCATGATCAGACACACAGACGGATGTTGGCACAGGCTTTTGTGCATGGACTGAGAGAACCAATCAGGAAACCACTGGTAGCAGCCAGGCCTGAGTACACGTCAATAGCAATGGATACCCTGCTCACAGTAGCAAAAAGGATTGAGTCCCGCCGGGACAGAAGGAATGTCAAGTGTTACAACTGTGGCGAGTTTGGTCATTTCCGGAACCGGTGCAGAACACTGACTTCACCCAGAAAAAGAAGAAACACAGAAAGCAGTGAAGAACCCCGTCCATAGGACAAGAGCACACCAAGTACACAGGGAACCCCACCAGTGGGACCAATATCCTGAGAGTGGATGGCTTAGTGAGTTCTTTTCTTGTGGAACTCCGCAACCTCACCTATCTATCAGAATTTTCTGCTTCCTGCATGGGAATTGATGGTCAAGTCAGATATTTCCAGATTATGAAGCCCCTGAGCGTGTGGACTCAGCCAGAACACTCCATCATGTCCCAGTTTGTTGTGTCAAAAAAAAACCTGCACCCTCAACCTATTGGGAGTGGACCTACTGCAGAAGCTGAAAGCGACCAGAGTGTTCCAGGAAGATGGGACCATGACACTTTCTTCACCCCTGACCCAAGAAGAAACAGGAACCTCAAACAACCACACTGCAGACCTATCACAGGAGGTGCTGGACATAGTACCAGAAAAGCCACTCCATCACCCAGGGTCAAGATGTCTCTGACCAACTGAAGGTCTAAGTGAGCTCGCCTAAGAAGACGGCCTGAGAACTTTGACATTGGCCAGGAAATTCAACTCAAGAAGGACCCTACTCGCTTCATGGAATGGCAACACCTCATCCAGCTCTAACGCCAGAGGTTCATCTTTTGCAAGCACCAGGAGGTGCCCCCTGCAATCAACCAGTTCACCCAGGCCCTAGACCGGAAAAAGGCCACTCAGCTCTTCAAACTTGTGCACAAATACTGACCTGAGACCGAGCTGGAGAAAAAGAAACTACTGATGGCCCGTGCTGAGAGAAAAGCAGCCGTTTAAGGAGACGTCCCAACAAGAAGACCCCCTGTGACCAGAGCAGGTGCTAACACAGTGACTGTCTTGGTGGAGAACAAGAAAGCCAGCTGGTCGTCATCTCTCATGATGTGGATCCTAGTAGACGGCTTGTTTTCCCGCCAGCTCTGCACCAGCAGATGGGAGTCCCCTGCCGCATACTGAAGGACAAGGCCAAACTGGGCTGCCTCGCCCATCGGAATGAATCCCAGCTTTCCACAGTGAAGAAAAAGACTGTAAACCCCACTGAGTTCAGAATGGTGCAAGGCCTGGAGGCCGCGAAAAGAGGCTACGGTATTTGAAACCCCAACAGTGCTGAACCATCACACTCTGCTCTCAAGAGTCCCAGTCACCGCAACGGTATTCATGGTGATCAACCTGGCCAGTACCTTCTTCAGTGTTTCCCCTCCACCTGGAGGCCTGCTTTCACGCACCAGTGCAGTGCATATGGACAATGTTGCCTCAAGGTGCTCAAAACAAGCCCTTTAAGTTTCACCAAGACAATGTCCTCCATCCTCGTCAACTGGATTGCAGAATATGCAAGAGTCACTCTTCTACAACACGTGGATGACTTTCTCTTTTGTGTGGTTGACATCGACACCTGCACAGTCTATTCCTTATCTCTCCTACTCTACCTGGAAGAACAGCAACGCAAGGTCTGGAAGAACAAAGTCCAGTGATGCCAGAAGCAAGTTACATCCCTGGGACACTGTATTGCCCACAAGACGAAACACATGTCAAAAGACTGGAAGACCACTGTGGAGAAGATGGCTCCCCCAACAACTCCAAGAATGCTGCAGGCTTTCCCTGGTCTAGTGTCGTATTGCAGAACCTGGATCCCTGATGCCTCAGTCCTAATGCAGCCTCTGTGCGCTTGCATCAACGCAACCCCGCTCCTTCTATCAGACGCAGCCTTCAACCCATTCAGGAGATTGGAAGAACTCCACAGTCTCAGCGCCAATACCAGGCCTACCTGACTATGAAAAGTCTTTCCGTCCACCTGATGGAAGAAAGGTCATGCTACTGGAGTCCTGGCACGGATTCACGGGGGAAAACAGAGACTTTTAGGCTGCCTCTCAGCCCGCTTGGATCCAGTTGCAAGAAGAGCACCCTCCTGCCTGATGGCAGTATCCGCAGCACACACCCTCCTGGACAAGGTCGCTGACATCACTCTTGGACAGCCACTGGAAACTCTCACTCCGCATGACATCTTGGCAATCTTCAATCAAGCTCAACCAACAGTAATCTCCCCACCGCAGGCATCTTTGTGGCGCCTCTAATGCCTTTGTCTCATAATGTCACCGTCTCCAGACCTACAGTCCTCAGCCCGGCCACTCTACCACTCCCAAGGGGGGATACTTGGATGGCTCCAGATTTGCAGATGATGAAGAAGTTTCAACACAGGAAGTGCAGTGACCAGCAATCAAGAAATCCTGTGGTCCAGAAGTCTGTCACCTAGCCTGTCAGCCCAGGAAGCAGAATTGATAGCGCTGACGAAGGCCTGCCAGATGGCAGAAGGCAAGACTGCAAACCTCAACACGACTACAGGTACTCGCATGGCATAGCACACGACTTTAGACCCATCTGGGCTACAAGGGACTTCATCACAGCAAACGGGACAACCGTGAAGCATCATGGAGCCTTCAGGGACCTACTGGGTATACTCCAACTTCCAAAATGGTGGCAATTTGAAAAATCAAAGTGCATGGAAAACTGAGAACAGAAGAGGCGTGAGGCAATAACATGGCGGACATGGCAGCCAAAGAAGCAACCAAAGGAAGACAACATGGAGAAGTGGGAGAGGTCGTAGAGCCGGACGGCTACTACATGACGACTGAAGACAAGAAACCTGACAAAGAGACGTCCTGGAATCTGCTCAAGAAGTTACAAGACCAAGCTCCAAAAGGAGAAGAGCTGAATGGAAAAAAAGGCAACACGTGAAGAAGGAAGGCTATCAATAATAGACTTCAAACTCTGCCTACCACAAAGTATGCACCCTATGGTGGTCCAATGGGTACATGGACCCACATCCACATATCAAAGACACAAATGAATGATCTGATTGGTGCTTACTGTTTCGCTTCAGGGATCTCCACCCTAACAGCCAAATTCACCAGCAGCTGTCCGACCTGCGGCAAATGCAAGCCTGGACGTATGGAAGAAATTTCCCCTCACCTCATCTGAAAAGACCACTCTACCAGCTTCAAAGGATCCAGATAGACCACATCCAGATATCGCCAAGTGAAGGATTCAAATACGCCATTGTGGTCAAAAGAAGTATTTTCAAGATGAACAGAAGCCTTCCAAGTCAGCAAAGACTACTGCAAAGCAGCTACTTTCAGAAAATAGTGTGCAGATACGGGGTTCCAGAAATGATAGAAAGTGATCAGGGACCCGCATTCACAGCAAATCTGACACACAAGACCCGATTAGAAGTAGGGTCAGATCTAGGCCTACACACTCCTTACCACCCCCAGAGCAGCAGGAAGGTAGAAAAACTGAACGAAACACTTAAGAATAGAATGCTGAAAAAATTGCCCAAGAGACACGCAAACCATGGCATGACACACTCCTAATTGCACTGTTTAGCGTAAGGCACACTCCCAGAAAAAGCTGTTTCGTGCCTGCATCTTCTGCTAACAGATAAGACATTTTCTTCTTTTAGTTTTTTGGTGCTTGCAGTTTAGTTCAGCCACTGTTGTTTGTTCATTTGCCTTTTCCAGTTTTTTCAGTGGTTGCTGTTTAGTTTTTGTTACACCAGAGAACTAATTTAGGTGGTAGAGGTCGTGTGATCTCAGGTGTTTTTGTAATTAGTAGAGTTGGTACTTTTCAGGGTTTTTTGGGATTGTAGTAAGTGCCTTTCCTATCCTTTTCTATCTAGACAGATTGGGCCCCAGCGTTTGCTCATTCTATTTTCTGTCTGTGTCTGTATTTCCTCTTGTCTAACCGCCATTACATGTTTGGGGGCTTCCTATGTTCTTTGGGGATCTGCTCCGGGGCAGATAGCTTTCCTTTTTCTATCTTTAGGTGTAGTTAGCTTCTCAGGCTGTGACGAGGCGTCTAGGACCAACGTAGGAACGCTCCACGGCTGCCTTTAGTTGTGGTGGTTAGTCAGGGTACTGCAATCCCATAGATTCCAACCTCTCTGGTGTATTGCCTTTTTTTGCCTGCTCTCCTCAGCTACCAAATCATAACACTTATGTAATTGAATTGCTCAAAAACTAATGTCCATTCTCGAGTTTTTCTCCTCACTGCCAGATTTGATGATCCTGTCCAAGAGCCCCAGATGACATCAACCTCTGTGTAACTAGAGGGAAAGCCTGTTTGGATCCACGTATCGCATTGCAAGGAAGCTCCCGTACCAGGAGAGACACCTAAGCCATGAAGGATGTCGTGGATGCTCTGACTGACCAGACAGATGACCAGATGACCTACCTGATGAGTTCAAGGCCAGAGACCAAGTTAAAGCAGGATTTGAGTCACTATAAACAAAAATGTTGATTGGATAAATTACATCTATTATAACCAGCAGAGATTTGTTAACTTCACCATAGATGCTGTAAAAGGTTTGGCAGCACAGTTAGGCCCCGCTTCCATTATGGCATTCCAGAATAGAATGGCTTTGGATATGATTCTAGCTGAGAAAGGAGGTGTTTACAAAATGATCAAAGACACCTGTTGCATCCACATCCCAGACAACACTGGCCCAAATGGTAAAGTCACAATGGCAATACAGAAACTTAATGAGTTATCAGAGGAACTGAAACAGAACTCAGGTGTCACTGACCCATGGGATCGATACTTTGGGTGGATGAGTGGGTGGCAGAAAATGTTGGCACAGGTTGAGACAGCCAGTATGGGGGTTCTCATTTTTGCATTAATTACTGGTTGCTGTGCAATTCCTTGTATCCGCAGGATAATGGAAAAAACTGTTCAGGAGACAACCAATTTGATGCCACTCACCATCTTGGACCTCGCACCAGTCCGGATGGAACTGCCTGGCTTGACCAGATCTCCGAACTACCTCCAGACTGAGAATACACATCCTTGATGAAACATCCTATCAAATAAAGAGACTATGATTGCAAACACATAAACCCCCGACAGGGACAGTCCTCCTGACCGCCCATTTGCGAAAAGTCTATATTCGGTGGGGGAGACATGCGCTAGGGGTGTCTCAACTCGCAGGCAGAACAAAAGAGTTGCAGCGCTTGGGCCAGGAGCAGGTTTTTTAGGGCAAGTGGTATCTAAGGGGGGACTGTCATGGAAATATATATGTATTCCATATATTCAAAGTATATTCACATATATGTATTGACAATTCACAGTTAGATAGATCTCACTTGCTAAAAAACCTTGTGCTCACATATTTCTAGGCCAGCTATAATCAGTCGTTTTAAAGAAATCTGGCCTTCATAAGGCCTTCATAAGGCCTTCATAAGGAACATACAAAAAGTCCTATTAGATATCTGTTGTTTACATTATAGTTATGCAAGACAACTAGGTCACAAGAATATAAAACAATAATTCTGCAACTTCAGCTCTTTTGCCATGATTATCATAATTATCATATTTACACTAGAACAGCCAATAATCTAGCAGCTTTTAATTGTATGTTAATTGACTAACCAGCCCCTTTTTGTAAACGTATAAAACCTTGAATGAATAATAAATGTATGTCTTTGACGAACTGTTATACTGACACTTGCGTTGTGGACAGTCCTCATTTCGTTCTGAGCGCTCAAAAAGACATTAAATAGAGATTTGGACATGGCAAGCAGCAAACACTGAAGGATATTTTTATCCTAATTAAATTTCCATATCAGTTATGTATCGCACAGTCCGTTAATAGATAGTGTACTCACTTATTATGTATAGCACAGTCCCTTAGTATATAGTGTACTCACTTATTATGTATAGCACAGTCCCTTAGTATATAGTGTACTCATTTATTATGTATACCACAGTCCCTTAGTGTATAGTGTAATCATTTATTAGGTATAACACCATCCCTTATTACATAGCATCCTCTCTAGTTACATATGGTTGCGTCCCGACTCTTCTTATATAGCTTTCTCTGCTGTTATGTACAGTGCTGTGTCTTGTTATTTTTGTCACAGTGCCCTACTTTATTACATAGTCCCCTCTTTTGTTAGATATAAAATTACTGCTGATGGAGCAGTCGGTGACCAGACGACCAGTTTATCAGCTCCTCCATTAGAAAAGAAGCTTTCCCATACTCCATAAGCGATCATTGCATTACACATCTAACAAGACAGGATGGTATGTAATAAAGACAGTTCTCTATATAATCCGATATGTAAAGGACGGTGCTGTACATAACAAGAAAGGGCACTGAGTAATAAGGGACGGCAATATACATAATAAAGGAGACTATGTAATATATAAACATGTATGTGTGTGTGTGTGTGTGTGTGGATGTGTACATATATCTTTGTTAGTCACAATAAAAGGAGGGGGGCCCACACACATTTCTTGCACAGGGGCCCCAAGCTTTCAGCGTCCAGGTATGATTTATAATACGGATGTCCAATGGGCCCCATCAAACACCATGACACGGGTGCAACTGTTTCCTCTTTATCTGCTATATTCAAGTATGCGCCATTTATTTGATGTGGCAATCTGTTAACATCTCCTAACCAATACATTACACATTACTTCTCCACTGATTGCAATTACTCTTTAAAAGGAATCTGCCACTGGGTTTGGTGCCATTAGACCACCAGCGTGTCATTATATGCACCTGGTGTTTAGCCTTTCAAAAACACCAATGTCAAAAACAGGTGTTTCGTCATTAGGCAGTAAAAAAAACTTACATAATACCCAAGGAGTCCATCAGCAGCAGACCACACAGTGCACAGATAAGGCAGAGGACAGCATGTGCCACTTCATCGTGCACGACCAGCATGGTCCTCAGCTTCATCTGCACAATACACATGTTCCTGCTGCTACTTGACTTTCAACCGATTCTATCTAATGAACTACACCCTAACTGCTTCATCTGTTGCATCACTTCCCTGGTGGTATAGCGTACTGGGTACGTCAAGGTTGCAGCCCTTGTGGTCAAGGGTAATAATGGACCAATGCTTCCAAGGTGGCCTGGCTTAATTGATGAGAGCAAAAGCTCATTCCCTGGTGGTTAAAGTCCATCATTTATCTAGTGGTCTATGGTAATGGAGGGATTGATACCCATTTCTCCAGGTCCAGCAAGAGAATTCCTACCTTCCCATGGTTCAGTGATGTTTACCCTGCTTTGTATTCCTACCTCTCCTTGCCGGCCCGGATAGCCTTGGGGTGAATTTTGTCATGTATTGTATCTTTATACTTGCAATAGAGGAGTCCCGTGCATCACTGCGTCGTCCGTACACACTTGGTGCAACCCTCCACAATGTTGTAGCGGTACAGAGAAATCCAGAAACCAGGGCATCTGACATCCTCCTTTTGCTAACTTTATTAGTCCAGAAAATTCACAAGGTTTCAGCAGCACAGGACCTTTATTAAAGAAGTTGCCCACTACTTGGAAAACTCCTTCTCATATCCCACGCTTAGCCTCGATAAAATAAAAAAGCTTATACTCAGCTCCCGTGCCGACATCGTTCCCCCCGGGGCTCTGGAGCTGGAGTCACTGTCCCCGCCTACGGACAAAAGGAACATGAAGAGGAAGTCCGGGCTTAGCTGATCTCTGGCTTCCTCTTCATGTTCAATTTGTCTGAAAGGGTGGGACAGTTATGCCAGTGCTGATTGGGCGCCGGCGTCATGTGTTATGCAACCACACGAGAGCCCCGAGTACTCGAATACCGACATCGTGGGGATGGCACCGGCACAGTAGGTGAATACAATCTTTTTTTATTTTATCGGGGTCAAACATAGGGTATGAGAAGGTTTTCTCTTAATAGTGGACAACCCCTTTAAGCCATATGGATATCAAACATATCTCTCTTTTTCTATGGCTTGATAAAGGCAATCCGCAGCCAAAACTTTGGTAACTTTATCGGCAAATAAAAATTACAAACGAGGACGTCTGGTGCCCTGGTTCCTAGATTTCTCTATAATGTGTGTTGTTTGCAGGCTGCCAACCAGTCTAATGGAGGCGTGATCAGAAGAGGCATGACTAGTCCGGGGGAAGAATCATCTAGTCTTGCCTTGAGTGTATATGTGATGCTACGGAAGATAACTACATTCTTCAAACATCACAGCGCTAGCACAGCTTACATCTATTCAGATTAAAGAAACGCTATTCAAGCAGTCGACGGAGGCGGAAAGGAGACCTGATAGTTTCCTTTTAAGAATGTGGTAAAGAAAGGGGTCATTTTTATTCCATTAACCTTCAATTACTCGCGCCAAAAAACTTACACTGTTAGTTGTGTGGGGTGCATGGGATCCCCGTATTCATATCGAAAAACAAAAACCATAGATTAAAGAAGAATTTATACTTTATTTAGGAACTTAAGGTACAACATCTTGGCTAAACGATAATATAACATTTTTAGTAATCAAGAAAATTTTAAAAATCTACTGATGTATTATGAAAAAAACAAGTAATTATTTGGCACAAGAATCCCATATGTTGCTCATTGCACATAAAAGTCTTCCAATTATCACATTTGATTTTGGTTTTTCGGTCCCTACATCTCACACACAATTGACATCGACCTTTAACAGGATGTGGGCTACTTCCAGAACAAGGAGGCCGTGGCACGTGTCATCGACACACCCAAGCTAGGAAGCTATCGAAACAGACGGTTACCTTCTTTCTTGCGGAAATATGACGAAAATAAACTCACTTGGGGTCCAATGGACGCCACCCGACTAATTAAAGGTTACACAACTACTGATCAGTATTCGCTCCAGTTACGTATGTGAGGATATGGATCGTGTTACCCCGTTCCTGCCCTGAAGACAACCGAAGTTGGCATAAATGTAATGTGAATGGTGTTATGCGTTTTTATGGATTTAATGTGTATGTGTATAAATCCATATGTGCTGTGATATAACAATGTGCAGAATAGCGGGGTTAATGTGGGAGCCCCATTAATGTGTATTTTATAGATAAAGGTACAAGTGCACAGATGGGAGGGCAGGCAATAGTGTTAATAAAAGAGCGATCAAAGTGAGTCGGTAGTGGATGAAAAGATAAACAAGTTCATTGTTGAGGTCAAGTGCAGTGGGCTGCTAGGGCCAACGTGGGCCTATTACTTGGGGCAGTGCATTGCCATATAACTCCTCCATGCGGCACTGTCGGTCGGGCCCGGGATCTCGAGACTGGTGTCGGGGCCATAGGGCACATCACGCCTGCAGGGAAAGATGGACATGGACTCTCTAAAGCGGAAGGTAATGAAATCTAGGAGCACTGCCATCGGTGGAGAAGAATCCCTAGTGTTAGTGGAGACCCAAGGGAAAGGGACGCTCCAAATAACTTCAGCCCTAGCGCTTGTTCTATGTCCAGTACCTGAGGGAAAGACTGTAACCGGTTGTGCCCTATCCCACATGCTCCACTGTATGACTGTGAGCTGTTCAGTAAATGTTTGACTGTTGAAAAGCACTTGGTGTCCCCTGGATTGTGTGCGACAGTTCCAGAAGATGGAAGCCTGGAGCCAATGGAGGCCTATGGCCCACAAGTGAGGGTGATGCACCTCACACCTATCAGGACAGTGGGACAGGGACATGATTTTTCTGTAGGGTGCAGGAGCTCATCCACGACTACCATTTTTGGGCACCTTACACTTACACCCAGCACGTCCAGTATATTCACACAAAGATTAGTTTATAGTCTACTATTAATTGGAATACACATGGTTAGTAGGAAGAGGAACAGCACGGGGTCTTACTTCCTACAGTTACCTGCAAGTTATTCAACTGTTTCTCTTGGTTTATAGTTGTTTGCATCAAATATGCACGGAGCCAGCACTCTAAGGAGAGAAATAATCATCATATCATTATATGTACTATATATACTATATGTACTATATATCTATATACAGTGGTGGCCAAAAGTATTGGCACCCCTGCAATTCTGTCAGATAATACTCAGTTTCTTCCTGAAAATGAATGCAATCACAAATTCTTTGGTATTATTATCTTCATTTAATTTGTCTTCAATGAAAAAACACAAAAAGAATTGACCTAAAGCCAAATTGGATATAATTCCACACCAAACCTAAAAAGGGGGTGGACAAAAGTATTGGCACTGTTTGAAAAATCATGTGATGCTTCTCTAATTCGTGTAATCACCAGCACCTGTAACTTACCTGTGGCACCTAACAGGTGTTGGCAATAACTAAATCACACTTGCAGCCAGTTAACATGGATTAACCCCTTAATGTCCACTGACGTGCACAGTCCGTCATGGCAAGGTGCCAGTTCCGGCACCAGGACGGACTGTGCACGTCATGCCTTTGATCTACCACTGCGTGTAAACACGCAGTGGTAGATCAGTGCCGACAGCTGTCATAGACAGCTGACAGGCACGGCAAGCGGTGCGGGGACCTTTGCCGTCAGTCCCCGCACCCACAGCGCTGTGATTGGTCAGTCAATCTGACTGACCAAACACAGCAGCGATCGCGCAGGAGAAGCTGAAATTTCAGCTTCCCCAGCGCGATCAGTGCAGGAGCCGGCGTTGCAGTGGCCAGGCTTCCTGCACTGACAGCCAGGAGCGGAGCCCCCACCGCCCCTGGCTGTTAACCCCCTGACTGCTGCGATCGAGCGCGATCGCAGAGCTCAGGGGGGGAGGCAGAGGGTCGGGAGCTCCCTCTGCCTCAGATCGGCGTCCTGCAAATGTATTTGCAGGGGCCGATCTCTGCCTTGATGACCCGGGGGTTGTCATAACAACCTCCGGGTCATCTACCTACGGGAAGCTGCTGTGATCATGTCACAGCAGCTTTCATCATAGGTACAATGCATTGCAATGCTGGAGCATTGCAATGCATTGTAACTGCAATAAAAAGTAAAAAAAAAGTGAAAGTCCCATAAAGGGACAAGTTAAAAAAAATCATTTTTTAAAAAAAATTGTAAAAAAAATATTTAAAAATAATTTAAAAAAATCCCCTAAAAAATACACATTTTTATGTAATAAAAAAAATAAAAAACAAAAAAATACACATGTTAGGTATCGCCACGTCCGTAAAAATCCCATCTATAAAAGCGTAACCCTAGTTAACCCCTTCAGTGAAAGCCGTAAAAAAAAAACACAAAAAAGTAGTAAATTATACTTTTTCCAAGAGGTATCATCATACCGCTTGGAAAAAGTGCAATAACACGCGATCAAAAAGTCAGATATAAATAATCATGGTACCGCTGAAAACGTCATCTTGTCCCGCAAAAAACAAGCCGCTATACAGCATCATCAGCGAAAAAATAAAAAAGTTATAGCTCGCAGAATAAACTGATGCAAAAATAATTATTTTTTCTATAAAATTTTTTATTGTGTAAAAACCGCCAAAACATAAAAAAAAATATATAAATGAGGTATCGCTGTAATCGTAGTGACCCGAAGAATGAAGCTGCTTTATCAATTTTACCACATGCGGAACGGAGAAAAAAAAAAAAAGAACAA
Source organism: Oophaga sylvatica (assembly GCA_033576555.1). Classification (NCBI taxonomy): domain Eukaryota; kingdom Metazoa; phylum Chordata; class Amphibia; order Anura; family Dendrobatidae; genus Oophaga; species Oophaga sylvatica. Next base: position 39,820,370 of record JARQOD010000002.1, read on the forward strand.
TTCCTGAATTGCTGGTTTTTGTTCATTCTGCTTCCACAAAAATCGGAATAGGAAGCGATCAAAAAACGTTATGTGCCCGAATATGGTACCAATAAAAACGTCAGCTCGTCCCGCAAAAAATAAGCCCACAGATAACTCTGTCGGCCGAAATATGGAAAAATTATAGCTCTCAAAATACGGCGATGCAAAAATTTCTTACAAAAAATTATTAAAAAAAAAAGCGTCTTTTAGTGTGTGACAGAAGCTAAACATGAAAAAAGGATGTAAATCTGGTATCGCTGTAATCGCACCGATCCGAGGAATAAAGTCGCCTAATCACTAATACCGCACGAGGAACGGCGTAAAAAAGAAAACCAATTCTTCACCTTTTGTAGATTTGTTCATTGTGCCTCCCAAAGATCGCAGTAAGGCGATCACAGTGGTTCCCCCCACATATGGGGTATCAGCGTACTCAGGACAAATTGCACAATAGCTTTTGGGGTCCTATTTCTCCTGTTACCCTTAGAAAAATAAAAATTTGGGGGCAAAAAGGTCATTTTTGTGGAAAAAAATATGATTTTTTATTTTTCACGGCTCTACGTTATAAACTTCTGTGAAGCCCTTGGGGTTCAAAGTGCTGACCACACATCTAGATAAGTTCCTTGGGGGGTCTAGTTTGCAAAATGGGGTCATTTGTGGGGGGTTTCTACTGTTTAGGCACATCAGGGGCTCTCCAAGCGCGACATGACACCCGCAGACCATTCCATCAAAGTCTGCATTTAAAAACGGTGCTCCTTCCCTTCCGATCTCTGCCATGCGTCAAAATAGTGGTTCCCCCCCACATATGGGATATCAGCGTACTCAGGACAAATTGCACAATAGCTTTTGGGGTCCTATTTCTCCTGTTACCCTTATAAAAATAAAAATTTGGGGGCAAAAAGATTATTTTTGTGGAAAAAAATATGATTTTTTTATTTTCATGGCTCTCTGTTATAAACTTCTGTGAAGCACTTGGGGTTCAAAGTGCTCACCACATATCTAGATAAGTTTCTTGGGGGGTCTAGTTTCCAAAATGGAGTCACTTGTGGGGGGTTTCTACTGTTTAGGCACATCAGGGGCTCTCCAAACGTGACATGACACCCGCAGACCATTCCATCAAAGTCTGCATTTGAAAAAGGCGCTCCTTCCCTTTCGAGCTCTGCCATGCGTCAAAATAGTGGTTTACCCCCACATATGGGTATCAGCATACTCAGGACAAATTGCACAATAACTTTTGGGGTCCTGTTAGCCTTTTGGAAAATAACAATTGGGGTGGAAAGATCATTTTTGTGGAAAAGATATGATTTTTTAATTTTACTGCTCTACGTTATAAACCTTCTGTGAAGCCTTGGGGGTTCAAAGCTCTCACCACACATCTAGATAAGTTCCTTGGGGGGTCTAGTTTCCAAAATGGGTCACTTGTGTGGGGTTTCCACTGTTTAGGCACACAGGGGCTCTCCAAATACGACATGGCGTCCAATCTCAATTCCAGCCAAAAGTCAAATGGCGCTGCTTCCCTTCGAGCTCTGCCATGCGCCAAAATAGTGGTTTACCCCCACATATGGGGTATCAGCGTACTCAGGACTAATTGCACAATAACTTTTGGGGTCCTTTTACCTTTGGAAAATAAAAATTGGGATGAAAAGATCATTTTTGTGGAAAAATATGATTTTTTAATTTACGCTCTACGTTATAACCTTCTGTGAAGCGCTTGGGGGTTAAAAGCTCTCACAACACATTAGGTAAGTTCCTTGGGGGGTCTAGTTTCCAAAATGGGGTCACTTGTGGGGGGTTTCCACTGTTTAGGCACACAGGGACTCTCCAAATGCGACATGGCGTCCAATCTCAATTCCAGCCAAAAAAGTCAAATGGCGCTGCTTCCCTTCCGAGCTCTGCCATGCGCCCAAATAGTGGTTTACCCCCACATATGGGGTATCAGCGTACTCAGGACTAATTGCACAATAACTTTTGGGGTCCTTTTATCCTTTGGAAAATAAAAATTGGGATGAAAAGATCATTTTTGTGGAAAAAATATGATTTTTTAATTTTACAGGCTCTACGTTATAACCTTCTGTGAAGCCTTGGGGGTTAAAAGCTCTCACAACACATTAGATAAGTTCCTTGGGGGTCAGTTTCCAAAATGGGGTCACTTGTGGGGGGTTTCCACTGTTTAGGCACACAGGGACTCTCCAATGCGACATGGCGTCCAATCTCAATTCCAGCCAAAAAAGTCAAATGGCGCTGCTTCCCTTCCGAGCTCTGCCATGCGCCCAAATAGTGGTTTACCCCCACACATGGTATCGGTGTACTGAGGAGAAATTGTACAACAAATATTGTGGTTCATTTTCTCCTGATACCCTTGACAAAATTTAAAAAATTGTGTCGAAAGAAAAATTTTGGGAAAAAAGTTAAATGTTCATTTTTTCCTTCCACATTGCTTCAATTCTTGTGAAGTACCTAAAGGGTTAATAAACTTCTTGAATGTGGCTTTGAACACGTTGAGGGGTGCAGTTTTTAGAATGGTGTCACTTTTGGGTATTTTCTGTCATATTGACCCCTCAAATTCACTTCAAATGTGAGGTGGTCCCTAAAAAAAATGGTTTTGTAAATTTTGTTGGAAAAATGAGAAATCGCTGGTCAACTTTTAACACTTATAACTTCCTAACAAAAAAAAATGTTGGTTCCAAAATTGTGCTGATGTAAAGTAGACATGTGGGAAATGTTATATATTAACTAATTTTTGTGACATATCTCTCTGATTTAATGGCATAAAAATTAAAAGTTTGAAAATTGCAAAATTTTCAAATTTTTGCCATATTTCCGTTTTTTTCATAAATAAACGCAAGTTATATTGAAGAAATTTTACCACTATCATGAAGTACAATATGTCACGAGAAAACAATCTCAGAATCGCCAAGATCCGTAGAGGCGTTGCAGAGTTATAACCTCATAAAGAGACAGTGGTCAGAATTGTAAAAATTGGCCTGGTCTTTAACCTACAAAATGGCTTGGTCATTAAGGGGTTAAAGTTGACTCAACCTCTGTCCTGTGTCCTTGTGTGTACCACATTGAGCATGGAGAAAAGAAAGAAGACCAAAGAACTATCTGAGGACTTGAGAAACCAAATTGTAAGGAAGCATGAGCAATCTCAAGGCTACAAGTCCATCTCCAAAGACCTGAATGTTCCTGTGTCTTCCGTGCGCAGTGTCATCAAGAAGTTTAAAGCCCATGGCACTGTGGCTAACCTCCCTAGATGTGGAAGGAAAAGAAAAATTGACGAGAGATTTCAACGCAAGATTGTGCGGATGGTGGATAAAGAACCTCGACTAACATCCAAACAAGTTCAAGCTGCCCTGCAGTCCGAGGGTACAATAGTGTCAACCCGTACTATCCGTCGGCATCTGAATGAAAAGGGACTGTATGGTAGGATACCCAGGAAGACCCCACTTCTTACCCCGATACATAAAAAAGCCAGGCTGGAGTTTGCCAAAACTTACCTGAGAAAGCCTAAAATGTTTTGGAAGAATGTTCTCTGGTCAGATGAGACAAAAGTCGAGCTTTTTGGAAAAAACCATGAACATAGAGTGTACAGGAAAAAAAAGAGGCATTCAAAGAAAAGAACACTGTCCCTACAGTCAAACATGGCGGAGGTTCCCTGATGTTTTGGGGTTGCTTTGCTGCCTCTGGCACTGGACTGCTTGACCGTGTGCATGGCATTATGAAGTCTGAAGACTACCAACAAATTTTGCAGCATAATGTAGGGCCCAGTGTGAGAAAGCTGGGTCTCCCTCAGAGGTCATGGGTCTTCCAGCAGGACAATTACACAAAACACACTTCCAAAAGCACTATAAAATGGTTTGAGAGAAAGCACTGGAGACTTCTAAGGTGGCCAGCAATGAGTCCAGACCTGAATCCCATAGAACACCTGTGGAGAGATCTCAAAATGGCAGTTTGGAGAAGTCACCCTTTAAATATCAGGGACCTGGAGCAGTTTGCCAAAGAAGAATGGTCTACAATTTCAGCAGAGCATTGTAAGAAACTCATTGATGGTTACCGGAAATGGTTGTTCGCAGTTATTTTGGCTAAAGGTTGTGCAACCAAGTATTAGGCTGAGGGTGCCAATACTTTTGTCTGGCCCATTTTTGGAGCTTTGTGTGAAATGATCAAGGATTTGATTTTTGCTTCATTCTCTTTTGTGTTTTTTCCTTGCAAGCAAATTAAATGAAGATAAAAATAGCAAATAATTTGTGACTGCAATCATTTTCAGGAAGACACTGAGTATTATCTGACAGAATTGCAGGGGTGCCAATACTTTTGGCCACCACTGTATGTATAATCTAATGCTGCAAACCATTAGTGGGCGCTAATTGCATTCACTATTTAAAGGCAGCCTTCCTCCTTTATGGTACAATGGATATAGAATTTAGACAATATTTCACAGACCGAAAACATAATCAACGACTACAAAATCCCAAGCTATCTGATAATAAATATCATTTGGACTTGTCTAAAGCACTTGAAGATATTTCATCCTAGTGGCGTAATCGGGGAGGATAACACAGCATTATATTTGCATTTCCATTTGCCCTGAACCTTGTGTTTTTATCTCGCTATGTATAGTCAAGCCTAAATATCTACACAGAAGTGTCCCCAGGTCAGAAGTGGACAGGTTTTGCGTTATTTTATTCTCGCCGTTTCCCTGAATATCTCCTTTGTTTCCTTTTTTTTTTTTTTTTTTTTTAAATCCACCATACCGTTTTATTTACTGCCAATTTTTATACATTTTACTAAGAGGGCGTGGATCACAGGATCCTCTGGGGCGTGGATCACAGGATGCTCTGGGACGTGGATCACAGGATCCTCTGGGGCGTGGATCACAGGATCCTCTGGGGCGTGGATCACAGGATCCTCTGGGGCGTGGATCACAGGATCCTCTGGGGCGTGGATCACAGGATCCTCTGGGGCGTGGATCACAGGATCCTCTGGGGCGTGGATCACAGGATCCATCTGGGGCGTGGATCACAGGATCCTCTGGGGCGTGTCTTTAGGCTGCTCTTTATTATTAACTTATGAGCGGCGTCCCCTTAGTAAAGACCATAAAAAAGACAATATCTCTGGAATATAACCAATATAAATGAACTGGAGAATAAGTTAGTATGCATGCAAAACATGTTCACACTGACTAGCCATTAAACAGGCAAAACCTAAAACAGAAACAAAATGAACACACACCCTGCCGTAAGTAAACAAGTAAATTGGCCAGTGTGAACATGCATTTATTTTGCATGCATACCAACTTATACTCCAGTTACCGTACATTTTTTCGGTTCAGTTTCAGATTTCTGCGCTTAGTACAGGTAAGAGTGCGGCCTCCCTTTTTTTGAGTTGGGCATTACATTTATATAGCTTCCCATTTGCTGGGTATCCATATTCGGGATCTGGTCATGCCCGGCCCTTATTCAGATTGACATCACTTTGACACATGGTAAGGATTTAATAGTAGAGGTTAGGGCAATCCCGATCTGGGTACACCTTGACGCTCGTGGGATGACTTTTTCGCTTTTTTTGCCCTATGTTATCTGTATGCACTATTGCTTTTACGTGTTTACTTACAACAGGGAATATGTTCATTTTGTTTCTGTCTTACTTTTTTTCTGTTTAATAGCCATTCAGTGTGAACATGCTCCTATTTTGTATGTATGCCAACTTACGGTATACTATATTAGGGGCTGTATTACTTTTTCAGCCACTTAGTTGCTAAAATACCATGTCCCACTTTGCAACGAATTGTATTTCCCCAGTTCATCGGAAACAATTTTGTAAATAGCAGTGATCAGAAATATCAGTTTTGCGTCTTTGGCTCCAATGCAGAACAATCCATGTTCATGGTTACAGACTACATGTCTCTGCAGTGTATCATATTCTCTTCCATCTGTCCCCAAAATTCTTATTGAACTACCAAAAGTATGATAGTGAAAAGTGTGTGGTTCGAAGGAGAGGAGTAAAGGTGGGTGCACAAGCTTCTTTGGTCCAAGAACCAAATTTTGTCATTGTGCCATTCCCAATGGACACAGTAAATTTGAAGCGTAATATTAATCCGAGGTATATATCCACATTACTGTATATGACAATCTAATAGATGGGGGGTTCCATTTCTGGAACTTCCACTATTGTAGTCAAAGAGGGTCCTTTGTTCCCATATTTAGCTCTGCGGAAAAAACGAGTCAGGATGACCATACAATGAGCGCAGCTATCCCCATAGTTCATGAGAGGTACTAAACACAGAAATTAGAGATGGCTTGGGGGGCCGCACAGAATGGCATAGCGAGTCACATGTGGACCCTAGATTGCAGGTTGTGTGCCCCAATTAGATGAATGATGGTTGAGCCAACAAAATTTTGGTAGGATTGACCAGCCATCTAATGTGCATGAGGCCAAACTGATTCCTCCCGACAACAGATGCTGAAAGAAAGCAATGTCATATGTTATTTTAGGGCAGTGGCTTAATCCTGTCTCCCCGTTACGAACACATGCCGAGCCCAGCGTACATGTGTATGGGAAGGAAGGAGGGAGATATCTATTCAGAGTATTAATACTCAAATCTCTATTGTTAACCATAGAGACCCCTGTAATTCCGAGCGTTGGCCGACAGCTGTTTTCCTCGTCTTCATACACTGGAATGCTTAAACCGATGGAGCGCTCCTGTGTTCTCTACGAGAGTGCTGCTTCCAGACTCCTCTGATAGTGGCTCTAAGCAGAATAAAAAGATCAGTTGTTGGAAATCCAATGTGATGATCCTTCTCTGCCCCAACATCATCTATCGAGGAACAGTCATAAGCAGGGGCGGAACGACTGGGCACGTGCAGTTAGGGGCCCGCCGGTGCCAGTACGTACAAACTTCAACTGGATGTGTGTCCTTGGACCCTTGGGTGGTAAGCCACATTAGCATAATCAAAGATGCCATCTATCATCATGACATCATCATGACATCCGGCTTCTTGGACATCAACATTACCTCCCGATGAACCATGTTACGGGGAAACGCGTCGAGGTGTACCCGACTCAAGCTACGTTTACTCCCTATTATGTTTAATCTTTGATTATGCTAATGTGGCTTACCACCCACATATATATATTATATATTATAATATATATTTATCAGCTATAGTGTGATGAATTGCGTTGTGATAAGGGATATATCTACTTACATCAGTGTTTGATCCCCTGGTGGTTGCCAATGATATCTGTATTTATACATGCGGTTTTGTACCAGGAGCCTCCTAGTATGTAAATATTGTGGAGTACCAGTCATGATGTGGGTTGGTTATTGTTATTATTTATCTAGTTTCCTGTAAGATACCCATAAGGATATTTTTTTAGTTTTTTGTAATCAAGAACAGGCTCTCTTCATTTCTTCCTATTGAAACATTGTTTTCCAACTTATATTTGTAGGGCTGTAACAGGGGAGTGAGGGATAGCCCACATTGAGTGGGGGCCCCAAAAAATCGTACTTTTAGGGTGCTAACCTCCACACTTAGGCAGGGACAATTTTAGGTCTAGTGTAGGGTATCTGTAGGCAAATTGTATTTTTGGTCCTAGAATTTTTGGGTATCTAACCCTATTTTTTTCACTAGGTTTGTACGTTTTAATATCTATGCTTAAAAGTCGTCTTTTAAGGGGATTATATGTTCACACATCCCAGTTTATAACCTCTTAAGTGACGTTGTCATGATCGACAGCAGCATCAAAAAGTCACTCTTGGGTTAGGGTTACTGAGCTCTCTTAATACAGTAAGTGCACACAAACGCCATAAATGCAAGGTGGAAGTCACTAAGGGGTTTAATCCTAGAAATACCTTTAAGGACTCCATTTTCTCACTGTACAAATTTGATTCATTCTCACACAGACACATAGAGCGTAAAAGATGCCTAACAGACTCACAAATCTCTGCCTCTATTAGAAGAGGTACAGGAGCCTGTACCATGTCCATCCTCGCCACACTGACCGATGTTAAAGCAGTTGCCCAGTGAAAACATGTTATCTCCTATCCTTAGCAAATGGATCAAAACTTGTTGATCGGTGTTAGCCGACCGTGGGGACCCGAACCGATTGGCAGAACAGGGAACTTTTCCCTGTGCTAGAATGGAGCAGCAGTGCACATGCTGGACCACCTTCCATTCCTTCCCTAGGTGACTGCAAAGTCCTGTACTCTGCATTTTTCGGTAGCCCCGTGAAGAATGAATGGAGTGGGTTGGGGGTCTGACCTATTTTGTAAGAGAACGTGCTTTGTTGAGGATAACAATTTCCAGTTCTGCCCATCGTTGTGGATTCCAGTGATCGGACCTCCACCCCGATCAGTAAGTTGTCACCTATAGTGGGGAGAGGCAATAACTTTTTTTTTAACCAGATAACCCCCTGTGACAAAGTCACTGGTAAAGTGCTGGAGGGGAGATACATTTCACTACGCTTAAAGGCGTCAGTGATATAAAACCCATAGATTTTCCTCCAGCAAACAAAGTGCTCTGAGGGGTTAACCGCTAATTTACATAATGGGCTGGGTTTTATGTGGACTACCATAGAGTGGGTGGGAGGTTGTCCACCTTATCTCCACCTCCAGGGCGTGGTCTGGGGCTTACATAGCTGGCTTCCTGAGGCAGTCAGCATTCAGTAGGCCTGGAGAGTGGAGCTCCAGTTGTGTCCTGTGAACGAAAGCTGAATCTTTGGAAGCTGATTTCTCCTGAGCGGGAGGACTTCCCACACATGAATGGACTGTGTTATACTATTGTGTTTTATTTTACTGTTTTGTCCTGAGGGGCCATGTTTATTTTGTCCTCACCGTGGTTTATCCCGCATGTCTATAATAAACCCGTGAAAGGACTTAAAGAGACAGTGTTCCTGTGCCCACCTCTGTGTCAGCTGAGAGAGTCGCTCTACTACACCCCTTTAACTCCGAGGTGGAGTGCATTTGTAAATTTTCGCTGTGGGGCCCTATGATTTCTGTGAGCGCTGCTGTAGAGAATCCATGTGTAAATAGGCAGGGTGAATTTAAATGACCAGATTATAACACGGTTAATGAAGATATAAAATGACTGTATATAGCGACGTATGGAGAATTTTGATTGTACGGTCACAAATAAAAGGTGGTGACAGATAGCGGTCACAACGGCCCACGTACATAATGTGAAGGTAATGATACGCCGGCTAAAGAAAAGAGATTACAGGGAAATGAAACCGTTATTAACACATACATGAGTCACCGCTCGGGATGTGAACGGCACCGCCTAGTCATCTAGTGTTAAATTGTTTGCCAAAGTCATTTTTGGATTCCAGGCACCTGCTCAGAACGGCAGTGTGGATGCTCTGATCTAAGTGATACGACTTCTGGAGCTTACGCGGTGCGAGCGCTGCGGTGCCGAGATTCTTACATAAAGGAGACTTAGAAATCCCGTAGCGTGGCAGATGCTGAAGAACAGTAATTACCAGCACACTGACAGGCAGCTCGACAACCACAAGGGCCAGCTCGGCAAAGAATGAAATGTATCTCTTTATAGGGAGTCTTTTCAACACAAACTGACTGATCAAACCAAGCACAGGCACTCAGTGCACTCTTGGCATGGCGGAGCAATTCAGTGCACCTTCCCTAATCCGGTCCATTTATCGCCGCCATTCTCTAGCCCTTCTAAGGTCAGAGCGGGCAATCAAGGTATAAGGAAGCGGAGATAGATGCAAAAGAAACAGGTGGGAAGCTGTACCAATCCGCATGCCACCCATGGCAAGGGTGAACCGTGTACCCACTCCTTGGTTTGTGCAGTCATTTTGCGCTGACGGACTCCCTTCACCTTGTGATTAACATTTCTGTGACTAGTGGACAATTGTCCGACTCCGCCCCCTTCTGTGATAAGCAGCTCACTGTCTATGGACATTGTATATACAGAGCCTGGTGTGGGCGGAGCCAGCTTTCTCAGCTCTGCTGTATTGCTAAATCTAAAAACTCCGATTGTGACAGAACGGCTGCACCAAGTAATCTAAGTGATACATGATTGGATTCAGGGTCTCTTTGCCTACATCATGCAGGTCTCAGATGAGGTAGCAAAAACGTGCTGACAGGTTCAATATAAATATGTAATTGGGGATAAAAAATATTTTTTGCAGTTGGGTTTTGGCACCGTCTATCTTCTGTGTTGTCCTATTGATTGCTGACTGCAGAATGAGTTAACTGAGAATCCTTCAGTCAGCTTCTACGAAGGTCTGACAGGAGAAGTTTGTATCTTTTATCTGTTTATTTCTGAGCCCATTTATGGCCACAGAGCACACGAAAGTTGAATGTGCATGGGAATAAAGTGTCTATGAAAGCCAAACTGTGCGAAATATTTCATGAAACCCAGTTGAAATATTTTAGCCTAAAGTACATGCCTGTAAGAAAAATAATGTCTGTAATGGTGGACAACCCAAATGAAAGCAAAAAAGAAAACCATTGTCCGGCATAGACCAATTTATCAGTGAAAAAAAATCCTTCCTGATGCCCACTGTGAATTGGATACATTCTTGTATCCTAATAATATATTAGTGCTAGTAAACATGTTTATTGTGATTTATAACCCTTTTGAGAGGGGTTGTCCACCCATGATATTTTCCTTGTTCAAAAAGCTCAGCATGGTAAACAATGATAAATAAATAAAATACTGATTTTAGGTTTTGTTCATATTCCTGTTTGGATGCTCTATTTCTCTGCTTCATTTTTTAGGAACAAACGGATTTACCGTCCAAAACATATTAGATCCGTTACATACCAAATGGAAGCAGCGAGGCCCCACAGATTATTATGGAGTCTACATGGGTCTATTTACATCAGAAATACAATGGATCAGTTTTGGACATTTATTCCATTTGTCTATTCATAAACTGAACCAGAAGGTCTGAACGGAAGTGTGAACGAGGTTTTACCGATCAACTGACACTTCTCCAGCACTGCCCACATTTCCCCCACGGGTCGTCCTCTTCTACACACACAGGCACGTGACAACTAAGGCCAGCGATTTCTGCAAGCAGAAGAGTACTAACAGTAGATACTGAGGTTGCAATTTCACACGGGCCCTGAAGACTAAGGGCCCAAAAGGTGCCTTTGGCCCATATGAAAAGACCATTACTATTAAACACATCCAATAGCTGGGTGCCACACTGGAGCTTTTGCACTGGGGTCCATAAATTCCACTGTCTGCATGGTTTACATACCTGTACATTTGGAAGGGGAAATATGGAGACTTGTCTGTGTGCATCCTGTTTTGGCCATACAGATATGTGAGTGCATAAGCCAATCACAGCTGGGGCCAGTGATTGGCTGCAGCAGTCACAAGCCTGTCCAGAAAGCAACAGGAAGAGGGAGCATGGAGACCTCCAGAGAACACAATTGATGGAAGAGGAGAAGCAGGGGATTATTAAAGTGACTATGATTTTTTTTTTTATTATTTTTATTATTATTATTATTATTATTATTATTCTTTTACCAAGTTAGGAGATTTTTGGAAAAAAAATTAGGTGTGTACAAAACATCACAAGAAGAGAGCAATTACTGGAGAAGGACATCATGGTCGGAGGCATAGAAGGAACAAGGCGAAGAGGAGAACCAGCAACCCGATGGGTTGATACAATCAAGATCAGAGAAGACCCTGGTGGATCTATCTAGGCCTTCAGAAGATCACGAAGATCCTGGTGGATTTATTTAGGCCTTCACAAGATCGGAGAAGATCTTGGTGGACCTATCTAGGCCTTCAGAAGATCGAGAAGATCCTGGTGGATCTATCTAGGCCTTCACAAGATCGGAGAAGATCCTGGTGGATCTATCTAGGTCTTCACAAGATTGATCTTCTTACAGATCGTTCATCCTTCAAGTCACCATGGCTCCAGATTGAGAAGAAAGCCATTACATAATAATACTGATAAAGACCCCTTTTGAGTCTATCCACTATTTCAGGTGTTACTATCTTCTTCCATAACTTTACCATAAATGAATGGTAGGGGACTTCGTGATAAAATTACACTTTCCTTAATCAGAGGCAATCACGCCATGTTCTCTGTGGGGTCTTTTTTTTTATATAGAAATTTTACTTTCTAAATGAATCTTTTCTTTGTCATCGTTCACTGGCTGTCGGCCGGTTATTCAGACACTTCTTCCCATATTTTATCCATAATATACCCAGATATGACCGACGCTTGATCCCCTACTGATATGACTCTTATGACTTACTGTCCCTTTATTAACAGTTATTATTGGAAAACCCCTTTAGATATTAGGCTTCAATGAGGGTCCTAGCCTCCTTAGGTTTGATACTAATTGGATCGGCAGGATTTCTGACCCAGCTACGTGAGCCCCATTTAGAATCAGTTCTTCTCCTCGTCGCAGACGTCTTCTCTGCATCATGTGTGGATCTTTGCCCCTCTGGTGATTTGGATAAGTTTCTTTTTCCTCGCTCCCTCTTGCACGGAGAAGCTATCTCCAGCTCTCACCTCTGGAATCTGCAAGAGGATCTCCATGGCAACATAGCGTTCCCGTCCTTTTCATCAGATTCATCACGGCGACAGGCACGACGCTAAGAGGATTGTGCTGCTCGCATATTAACTTCAGCCAACAAATACCTTCTCGTCTGCAGGAAACTTCGCCTTATTGCACCCCGGCCTATAATAATCAATATACTGGTCGGGGTACATATCAGGGTTAGGGGTCTGGGATCGGTGTCATAGAATTCTTATGGCAAACGCCGACTTTTATTACCTTTTTTATTACAGCATCGGAGTATGTTAAATATCAGAAAATACAACATATAGATCAGAATAAATGTACGTCCCATGGTGACCCGATGCGAAAATCTTGGTTAATACTGGTGTTATAAATGGGGCTAAAAAGACCCCGAGAGAATCAGCCTCATGTATAAGGCAAGGGTTTTATATTGGTTGTAATGGTTAACGAATAATTACTAAGAGGGTTAACGGGGAACAGTGTAGTTGTCCGTGAATGACTCACAGGAGAGAGCGGTGCTCAAGAGTGTGTTGCTAAGGGAAACCCCCCACCTTAGCAACCGGAGGCTTGAAAGAAGACCGTCTCCCGAGCAAGTGAGCAGGCAAAGCTGACGTGACCTTGGTGCTGATCATAGAGCGGATTTGGCAGTCAGAAGTCAACTCACTTAAAAGTCTTCAGCTTTCAGGCTGTATCGGGAGAGAGAAAAGTCCACCCAGGATCTAGTGCTGGAAATCAGCCTCTGGGCCCTTACCCATGACTGTATAAAGTCGCTGCATGCACGATTTGCCTCCGAAGATCGGATGGCACTCCACCATTCAAGCCTATGGGTCCATGAAAAAAAATCAGACTACACTTGGATGACATCAGAGTGTGGTCTGATTTTCACAGACTGACTGTATGGAGGAGGTGGAAAAAACTTTTTTTTCCTCCATCACTGAGAAAATCAGATCTAACTCTGGTCAAACTTTGATCAGAGTCCAATTGCCATAATTGAACCGTTTTTCTCGAATGGAGAGATAACAGTTGTATGACCCTAGCCAAATGGGGTCAGAGTTCCTGTGGTTGCCTGAAGACTGAAAAGAACCAAGACAACTAGAGTTGGAATGTGCCAGATGTAGCGCAGAACAATAGAAGCGATTAGATTAAAAGGCCAGAAGAGCCAGAGTATGACCATGTGGAAGAGTTAACCACTGTGAGCTGCTGAGAGCAAAGGACAAAAAATCAAAAGTTGCCGCATGGAACAGTTACCCATTGTGAGATGCTCACAGCAAAGGCCAAAAAACCAGAGGCTGCTCGTGTGTAAAGAGTTACCCAGTATGAGATGCTAAACACAAAGGCCGGAAGATCCAGAGGTTGCCTATGTGGAAGGGTTACTCAGTATAAGACACAAAGCAAAAGATATAAGAACCTGAAGTTGCTCGTGTGGAAGAGTTATCCAGTGTGAGAGGCGCTGAACTGAAGAGAACGATCAGCCTAGTGTGAACACCAAGCCTCAAGATTTGAGTTGGACTTAGTGACTCCAAGTCCAGAAGAGAAACCAAGTGAGGCTTCGTGTTTCTGAATGTGTAACAGAGACTTAACGCCAGACTTGCTGTGTTCATTCTGAAAACAACTGCTGTAGAAGTGAGCCTCAAAGTACAGCAGTCAGTAAAGTTTTAAGAAAAGGAAAAAAATCTCTTGTATTTTACTCCGCCATGCCGTCCCAAGAAGGGAAATCCTCCAAAAACAAGGTTGGACCTGCCAGTATTTTCCATTCTCCATCTTGGCACAAGTTATAGTGTGAAAGATTCCAATTATTTTTTTCCCTTTTTTTTTTTTTAACAGCCAACAGACTAAGCCATCAGGAACAAAAATGTTTTTGGTAGTCTTGCTGGTAATTTGGGCCCTATTGTTTTTCAAAATGAAGGCAGATGACATATTATTGTTGCTCTCGTCCGCTGGCCTGTCTTTAGAAAGATTGCATGGACCAGGGCTCATCCCAGTGAACGTCTGCACTCCTTTCCCATGGGCAGAATACTATTCAGATAACACAGGGTGAGAGTAACACATTGAGGTGATACAGTCAATAACATATAGTATAGTCTCAGCAAATACATAAGATGACAGAGTATCACCCTTCCGCTGGCTCGCCAGAAATTAGAACATCTGCGTCTTCTGGGCTTCCAGGGCAAACTACGCCAAACAGTGGCACCCTGCTTTTGACGGGCACCCACATAGAGTAGGTAGTTGCAAGCTTAGGAAGCTGACAGTCCATTGAGGTATGTGGCCAGGTGACCCGATTGTCCCAACCTGGATTCTCCAAACGTCTCCATAGTTTCAGTGATAGGCAGTGGATCAAATCTGCTACCTCTAGTTGGAGCCATGGCGCCTTGGCTGCTGTCATCTAAAGTCTCTGCAAACAGAGGCAGATCTCCCTTTTATACCAACAGCTGTCTTTCAGGCCATTATGTACAGGTTTGGGGGAATTTGGGAGGAGGTCATCTCTCATTGTTCTAGTGTACGTATAGGACCAAATGATAGAAGGCTCCTGCTCCAGCCACTGTACTCACACCCAGCAACTGGAGAAGAAAATCAAGGTGATGGAGAAAGAGGTGGCGTCCGGACGCTGCAAGGAAGACCAAGTATGGTGGATTGGATTTATTTTATAAAACTATAAATCAATGCGTTTCAGAGTTAGATCAACTCCTTCAGATGTACATAAAGAAGTAGTTAATTAAACTCTGAAACGATTTTGTTTTTAAAGATTTTTTTATTAAGTAAATCCGATCCTACATACATGATCCACCATTCCTCCTTTGCAGTGCCCGGACACCACTGCCGTAATTTTCCTCCCGCACCTGGAGTATCCAAGGCACAAGGATGACTGTTCATGTCCTCCAGAAAATTAGCCACTCTTATAAAGTGAATATTTATTCTGGCTCAATGGGCTCCTAAGTCTGATGCTATGAACACTGATTGGACAATGTCAGATTAACAAGGTGAATGGTAATACTCATTTGTCAATATATTCATACACAATGCAAAATTCAGAGAAAAGATGCTCTAGGATGAAGCCTAGTTCCGTGGGCATTGTCCAACCAGAATTGCTGGCTGCAAAAGATCTCTTTAGGAAAAAACTGTTCCAAAACACTTGAAAAATTCTGTGGGAAATGAAAAACTCCTCAAAGAAAAAGCATTTCCTGAAGTTGTTTTCACTAGAAAGCATTAAACCACCTCGAAAAAAATTTGGGTGCACGTAGTCTTTTCGTAGAATTTTTGTAGTGGAAACTGAGCAGAAACTCAAGATTTGTAAGTAGTTTTGAGGTTTTCAAAAACATTTAGAGAGTTTCTGCTCCTAAAACTCAGTGTGAACATATGTGCACACGACGTCTTTTTCAGGTATATTACACTGGGAATCTGCCTGAAAAAGCACCACGGAAAATCAACATAATACACAGCCATGTCAAAACGATATTGCTGTGCACATGTTCGGTCTCATGTCACTTCTTTTAACCGTTTAAATTTTTCCATCAAAAGTTGTGGTTTTTTAATTCCTTGTGGTTTTCGGGGAGTTTCTGCTATAAAAATTCAGCAAAAAAACAACAACTTAGCATGAACACACCCTTAGTCTATGTGCACACGATGTCTTTTTCAAACACCTTCTGAATGGAACCTGCTGTCAATGTGAAAATGACTAGCGGTGCGTATGTCCAGTCTTTTATCACTTCTTTTAACCGTTTCAGGCTTCGAAAGCTGTGAACATGCAAAAACTAGTGACTGGTCCGTTCTTCTGGCCGTTACTATTATATATATATATATATATATATATATATGTATATATATATATATATATATATATATATATATATATATATATATATATATATATTATAGTAAATGTAGAAGAAAGGAAAAAAAAACACAGCAAAAAAGTCCAATGTCCTAAAACACACTTTAGGAAAAACATGACCGTTGTTTTCCTGAAGCTTCTTCACCTTGGGTAATTCGGTAGGTACGTCGACGTCTAAAAGACGTGTGCACACCCCTAAGGGTTCTCTTACAAGGGCAGAATTATTGCTTGAAACAAGCGTTGATCAGCAATAAAAACAAGTGTGCAGGTCCATTTTCATGGAGCAATCATGCGAACTGTATGACCACACGATCATTAAAAGGGTTGTCCAGGCTTAAGCTAAAAGTCCACAGTAAGAAAAACCAACAAAGAACAAAAAACTGAGATACGGTTTAGTGTTGTGAACACCTTTAATCTGGCTTCTGAGGTTAGGCTCCCTCTAGTGGCTGCTTCTGGTGATGGAGCTGCCCTGGCTGACAGAGGTTGCTTACCTGACGGGGATGATTGGCAATCTGGTGTTACTGACTGGGGAGATATAAGTGAGCAGCCTTCCCATAATGCTTGCCGGTGATTGTTTTCTTCCTAGCCTCTTGGAAGTCTGCTGCTCCTGCTTTGTCCTGCATCTTTCAGATAAGTTTTTTGCTGTTTAAATCTTTGGCTTGGTTTACCTGTTGTTTTTCTCAGTGTTCTGCCTTGCTGGAGTTTGCTCAGCCGGGCCCTGTGGGGTCCTCTGCTGGACTCTGTGTTCATTTGCCACAGCCTGCTTCAGTCTTTTCTGTGGTTCAGTTCCCTGTTAATTCAGCATCTGCTGGACTCTGTGTTCATTCCCACAGCCCGCGTCAGTCTTTTCTGTGGTTCCAGCTCCCTGTTAATTCTGTATCTGTTGTTTGCTTCAGTTATACCAGAGTTCTGATTTAGCGGGGGAGAGATCGTGTGGTCTCAGTATTTTTGCAATTCAGAAGTGTTGGAGTTTTTTAGGTTTTTTTTTTTGCTGGATTGCAGACAGTGTTCTTTTTTTTCCTGTTCTATCTAGACAGTTTGGGCACCAGCATTTGCTCACTCTGTTTTCTGTCTGCGTTTGTGCTTCATCTGTCTCAACGGCAATATATGTTTGGGGCTATCTATTCCTTTGGGGCTCTACTCCGGGGCAGTTAGCTTTCCCCTTTCTCTCTTTAGGCTTAGTTAACTCTGTGGCTGTGACAAGGCGTATAGGTCATCGTAGGAACGTCCCACGGCTAATTCTAGTTGTGCTGTCAGTTTAAGGTTCTGCAATCCGCTAAGTTACCAACCTCTCTGGTGTCTGGTTGCCTAGTCTATGTTTCCTGTTATCCTCCTCGGTTCCGAATCATAACAGTTTAGACAATGAATTTTGAAAGTATCAGGATAACAAAAGGAATATTATAAGTAAAATTGCATATATATATAAAATTGTATATATACCTACATACAGCAAGAAAAATAAATGAGTAATAAAAGATGGTATTAATTGATTCACATAGGATGGGTATGTGTGTCAAAAAGAGCATATTATAAAGTACACAGAAGGCATATCTACAAGAGAAAATACTGAACAGACACTTATATCCTAAGGAAAGAAGAGGGTAACTAAGTATATAACACCAGGGGTAATGATAAATAGTTAATTTATCCTCTGCGCAGAAATACATTATATTTCTGGTGTCTCTTCTTCCTTGTACATTTATGTCTAAGTCTACAGTAACTCTATGTGACTGCAGACTAGCGAATGCTCACATTGTGCGCGCTGTGAGGATGCGACGGTGTCAGCGCCGAGAGCAGGCGATCATGTGACTTCAAATATGCGATCTGCACACTCCTGGCAACATTCCGACTAGATGGGAGACAGTCTAGTCAGAAGGTGGCCAGCAGTATGTTTATCGCTTACTTGTGGTCACTGGAGAATCCGCAGTGTGAAGTGAACGTGATGCGAGGATTTACAAGTCTGCAGTCCCATAGAGTGACTGTAGACATGTAGCTAAAGACCGGACAAACCCTTTAATGTGACTGCTCAGTCACATACAGTCTCAATGTCGTCAGCACATCACGCTTTACATGAGGCAATGTACTGCCAACAAACAATGATTTTAACCCCTTTCCGACGTGTCATGTGCCAATGTGAACATTAATTTTAATTTGACACTGGAAAAAAAAAAACTCCTATTTTTTAAAGAATATGCAGAAATTTACAGATGATTGACAATCACGGGTACTGTGCAGAATCAGAAGTTTTTACTAAGACTGTATTGAATTACTGCAGATGCGAAGAACTAAGTCTGTACAGAGTCACACCTCCAGCTGCCAACAATCAATGAGCTTCCATTCACTGACAGCGAACGGAGATCTTACATATGGTACTGGACTGAGACACAACAGTGGATTAGAGAGCTGCAATTTTCTGTGCAAAGTTTCTCCACTTTGGTCAACCCCTAATGGTTAGAACCTTCCTTCACGACACACTGATAACTCGTCCGCCCTTGTCGGGAGCTCCAGCGATCAGCTTCAGTGTGTGGGAAGACCTGGCGGTAAGTGTTCAGTTACCTTACAGCGACCCGGAAGCGAAAAGAAACAAAGTAACTCCCACCAATCAGCTTCAATTTGTGCAGAATCCTGACCGTTAATGTTCAATTTTCCTGCAGCGCCACTACAGGCAAAATAAAGTATTACATAATGTTCATTTATTGGGGTTTTTACTCTAAATATAATTTTTTTTTACAAATTTAGTACAGGCCTCCAAATCTTATACAAGATTTATGCTTCCTGATCATTACAGAAGACTTTTCAGCAGTCTCATTACCACTGCAGACAGGATTACAATGACAGATAACACCTCGATTACAATCCCAATTGTTAATAAGATACTTAGATTTAAACAATAGGTCGCTTTCTGGAGATGAGGAGCCTCCACTATTAATTATGAATTCCCGTAAAGCGTATATTATAATGAGTTTTCTTCATTGGACAGCCCATTTATGCTACTTTTTATCTAGATCAATCCAGAAATGAAGCGAGAACCTTTTATTTAACTCTTCAATGACAGAAGGAAAGAACAAAGAATGAAACGTTACAGGCCTCGGTGATGGCACGTGCTCATAAACCACCACAGTACGGGGGTCCTCCATTCTATGGAAGCAACAGGGACGCCCTAAAACACCTAGCACCGCGAACGTGAAATCACAGAGGCGATTACTCACTTCATGAAGTGCTTCATTGTTGACGCCTCAGCAATCCAAGCGCAGGATCCTCAGCAATTTCCCCGGTAATTGACTGGTGCCGGCAGAATCTGAAAAGAATCAGCAGGGAAGAGCGGTGAGAAGATAGAAAATAACTCACTCTCCTCTGCCAGCGATCCGCCAGCTACTCTGTGAACTTCTAGTCCTATGGGCCTTCATCTTCATTTACATAGTCATTAATGTTAGAAATTCCCGCTACACTTTCCCATTTCCCTGAAACCATCACGCTGCAATTTCAGGCCAAATATGTAGGGTAAAAGGAACAAATATAGCAGACCTAAGAAAGTAAGAGCTCATCAGAGTTCCCTCTGCTACTTACAGCTTTAAGCTCTACCTTCCCTTCTCTCAGTGTTAGGGCTGCTGCAGACATCGGTGCAAATCAGAAACATAGAAAAGCACAGTAAAACAAACGTATAAAAATACTCCGTTGCAAAAAAGTAACAGTAAACAGCAAGTGATGGTAAACAGATGATAAAACACAGGGTATTTGGTTGATACGTTTTTTTGCAAAAAATGTATACTAAGCGGCTCTACCAAACGTCAAGGTATACCGTATCAGAGCAGTCCCTGACTAATATATTTAATCCCTAACTGATGTATTTAAAACCTGGTCATGTGTATTGTACCTATATGAGTGTTGAGGTAGGATCTAAGTGACCTTTCACAGTTGACCTACTGATTTCCAAATTAATTCACAGAACGTTGCTAGCAACATAAATAACCAAACGGAGACGTGTTTCTGTCTGGGAGAATCGAAACAGATTCTACCCCATGTATTACATCATCATCTTTTATAGTATTTAGTGAGTTTGTAACTGATGTATTTAAAAACCTGGTCATGTGTATAGTACCTATATGAGCAGGATTCAGCAAGGTAATGTCCGATGTGGACACGCTGCAGAGAACGGCCTTTATGTGCACGGCTCACAAAGGAGGGGTGGAAACCTCCCTGGTCTTGCAAATCAGTCCAAGCATGGACAGCAATGTACAGACATATATGAAGCTTTGACATTTGGGTCATGAGACTTGCTGAGAGTCCATGCTCGGACCGATTTGCAAAGACGTCTGGGGCAGCCCTTAGATGCAGAAGCAGGAAGGCAGTTGTACGCGTACCTGCAACGGAGAGGGGAAAGAGTTTCTCAGGGTGGGCAAACAAACAAGGCTTTAAAAAAGTAGCAAAGACCACGGCGAGGAAGTCAGAGAGGGATTAGAAACTATGCAGATACAGGAAAGCAAGTGAAGACAGCAGCACCTTGGATACACAGAGACCTCACATCCAGCCTATATTACTGGGAGAGACACTCCCACAAGAGACAAATCTGAAACTTGAATCAGGCTGCAAAGTGCAGATCAGTGGGGTCTGGAAAGGAATGAAGAAATTACTGTAGTTAATAAAATTGCAATTAATTTAAAAGGTATAAAAAAGTTTCACCATCAAAAGGTGTTCATAACCATAAACAAAGCTACACTTGCATGCTTAAAGCGGATGTCTCAGGACTAACCCTTTGACATTTGCATGCATTCTGAGCGAAAAATAATTTTTGCCATTTTGCTTCATTGAACATTTTTCGCACTGTTTGGCTCTCACATGCAGAAAGAGTTATGTTCACAAGTTGCTTCTTTGCTGCTTTTTTTTCTACAGCCAAAACCTGATCTCTTGGCAGTAAAAAAAAAAAAAAAAAAGCTGCAGACAAAAGCAGATTTTGATGGCTTTTCTCCCGCTTTCCTTGCATCGTTTTTCACGGTCCTAAAGTTCAGCTTTGCTTCCACCATACGACCATGAACAATACAAGATATTCAGCCACCAATAAAAGAAATACCTGACACCAGAAAACATTTTTGGAAAAAAAGGGTGAATTGATCAATTTACTTAGTGGAGAAAGATTTTTTTTATGTCTGAAAAATAGTGACTGTTCTGAACAAAAAAGTTCATGAAAAAATACACAATTACAAATGTAACAGCAGCGGGGGGGAGGTGAATTGGTTGGGAATAGTTTACATAGGACATTGGCAGTGCATTTTGTAGGGTGTGGTTTATTTTCACACTTTGGTCAGCCCTTGAGTTGGTCAGGTATTGTTCAATTTCACACCTTGGTCAGCCAATGTTTTCTTTAACACAACACTAATTTAATTAACCTGTACTAATCCTAACTGCAATTCTCACGTAAGGACATGAAGACAGTTTGGTTTAACCTTGAGAAAAATCACAAAAATAAACGGGTTTCACATCCTGCTGCACATGCATTTTTTTCACTAAAAATGCAGCAAAGACAATGATGACAATGTTTTTTTCTCATTTTTTTGCACTTTCTCATTTTTTTCTCAAAAAAAAAGAATGTGTGTGCATGAGATTTCTGAAATCTCAAAGCTTTTGCTGGTACTGTAAAAAGCAGCTTTTAATTTGCACAAAAAAACAGCAAAAATGTAACGGGTGAACATAGCCTTATTGACTGAGGATTCGCCAGTGAGCTAGTTCCGCGAGTGTGTCTCCATTTTCTCCGAGTGTGCGGAAATCGGACTGCACTCAGATGTCAGACATTCTGCATCCAAAATAAAAAGTGGAGTAAGAATTAAAAAAAAAGATTAAAAATTGGGCTGCAAAGGTCAGAGGTTAAAGGTAACCGGTCATGTCCCAAACGCTATTAACCTGCAGGTTAACCGCGTACCAATGCTGTCTGTCTTACTGAAAGTGCAGTCATTGGTCAGTACACAAACGGAGCAGGATGATATATAAGTTTATTGGAAATAGAGTCAAGTGGGCGGTCCTACTCAGTGATTGACAGCTATCTGCATGCACAGTCATACAGGGAAGTCAATCTCTGAACACAGCAGCCCACTTAACTCCTATTCGTACAATCACCAAGGATTTCAATCAATAAAATGCAAGTTTTACAACATACCCCACTAAAAACGTATATCAATCTGTTCATCTCCTCCTGCCTACAGATCAGATGCCATTTTCGACACGACAGGTTCATCTAAAAATGTTAAAATTCCGCCTGCCTGCAGCTGCCACTAGAGGGAGCTCAACACATTTATGCAGCGCGGTTTGAACTCAATAATATACCTGTATGCAGTTAGCTCCCCTAGTGGTGACACAAAAAATACTGCATTCATTTAGCTCCATGTGTTTTCCTGATCTGCTCAGAGGGTAGAAGGAATCATCACACTCTTTAAAAATATGTTAGTGATGGGAAAAAAAAAAAAAACCTTAGCAAAAGAAAAAAACAAAACTAGGGCACAGAAAAAAAAAATAATGGTGTAGATTTTGCGCATCAACTAATGACCGTCCTCAGGAGTTTACACCCGTCTGGAGATGAACTGTGGAAATAAGCTCATCATGGTCTTGCGCAGTTGTAGGTTCACATTACGCTCAAATAACAATCTGTAAGACTTGATTTCAGCGGGGATGTAATTGTTGTGACAGAGCGAGAAGCATTCAGGGACCTGGTTATGATGCTGCCATGAGGATGGTGTCTGAGGGGGCGAGCACGAGGCGTCTGTCTGAGCAGATAAAGCGCACATCAGGATGGTCCGCCCGTGTAACAGAACGAGATACAGGATCACCATCATTGGCTGTCATTTGTCAGGACAGTCACAAAGTTCCTGGAGCAGGGCAGAAACAGGGAAACTACACACATTTCCCATCAGCAGCTCAAGGACCATGTGGTTCTTACAGCTGCTACATGCTTCATGCTCTAAATGGATCTCCAGATCCCAGAATATCAGACCTCAGGAGTGATTCTAGATTTTATGGAACTACAAGTCCCAACTGATTTGTAGACAAATTCCAGAAAATACATTTTTTAATACAGAAATTTTTCTTGTGCATAAATATAATATGTGTATATATATATATATATATATTTATACACATATATATATATAACTGCCCCTATTTGCAAAAATATAACTACCGTACTGCCCCTATATACAGGAATAAAACTACTATAATACTGCCCCGATGTACAAGAATATAACTACTATAATACTGCTCCTATGTACCAGAATATAACTACTATAATGCTGACCCTATATACAAGAATATAACTACTATAATACTGACCCTATATACAAGAATATAACTACTATAATACTGACCCTATGTACAGGAATATAACTACTATAATACTGCCCCGATGTGCAAGAATATTACTACTATAATACTGCTCCTATGTACAAGAATATAACTACTATAATGCAGACCATATGTACAAGAATATAACTACTATAATACTGCCCCCTATGTGCAAGAATATAACTACTATAATACTGCACCTATGTACAAGAATATAACTACTATAATACTGCCCCTATATACAAGAATATAACTACTATAATACTGCTCCTATGTACAAGAATATAACTACTATAATACTGCCCCTATATAAAAGAATATAACTACTATAATACTGCTCCTATGTACAAGAATATAACTACTATAATACTGCCCCCTATGTGCAAGAATATAACTACTATAATACTGCCCCCTATGTGCAAGAATATAACTACTATAATACTGCCCCCTATGTGCAAGAATATAACTACTATAATACTGCCCCCTATGTGCAAGAATATAACTACTATAATACTGAACCCTATGTGAAAGAATATAACTACTATAATACTGCTCCTATGTACAGGAATATAACTACTATAATACTGCTCCTATGTACAAGAATATAACTACTATAATACTGCTCCTATGTACAAGAATATAACTACTATAATACTGCTCCTATGTACAAGAATATAACTAATATATTACTGCCCCTTATGTACAAAATATAACTACTATAATACTGACCCTATATACAAGAATATAACTACTATAATACTGACCCTATGTACAGGAATATAACTACTATAATACTGCCCCCTATGTACAAGAATATAACTACTATAATACTGCTCCTATGTACAAGAATAAAACTACTATAATACTGCCCCCTATGTACAAGAATATAACTACTATAATACTGCCCCCTTTATACAAGAATATAACTACTATAATACTGACCCTATGTACAGGAATATAACTACTATAATACTGCCCCCTATGTACAAGAATAAAATACTATAATACTGCCCCTATGTACAGGAATATAACTACTATAATACTGCTCCTATGTACAAGAATATAACTACTATAATACTGCCCTGATGTAAGGTTCTTTGTCTCTGTTGACATGTTCCTTGAAACTCAGTTTTCCGTCGGCCATTTTGCTTTCTGTCTTTCTGCAGCTCTTGCCCTCAGTTAATATGGAGTTTCCAGTTTTCATGTTCCCGCCCTGATTCTTCCCTCTTGCTTCTTAAGCAGCCTCAGCTGAACAATCAGTGCTCCTGAATCAAGCCTCAGTCAGTCTGTGACCTGACTCCTGGAAAACCTTGGACTTGTACTCCAGCTATTCCCTACTGAGGAACCTTGGAACACCTTTGGACTCTGGAAACCTGCTGTTTGGTGAATCCATGTTTGCAGAGGAATTACGGTACAGAGAAGAGATCCTGAACCTGCTTTGGAGATTTATTGTAGTGCTTGAAGTTGCTCTGGCCTGCTGTGTCTCCTGTCTCTGTTCCTGCAAACTGTGTGAACTTTTCAGCATGCTTGTATGAAGTAATACAAGTCATTTCATTTCAACCTATGTCTCCTGTGTTTTCCTCGCACCCAAGCACAAGAAGCTATAGGAACTGTACACTATACATGACAAGATTCAGGAGCCAATGTTTAGTGTCTGCTGGGTCTGGGAAAGCCGTGTCTGCTGTGACTGTGGATACCAGATGTCCGTTTAATACCTTATGTGATGACAGTGGTTGTGACTTCTCACAACCATTCCAGGTGAGCGCATTCCCTTAAAATTTTTACTCTGGAGTGTTACCACAGGTGAACACTATTTTTTTTTTTTTCCTTTCCTCTTCTCCTTCCAGCACTTCTGCCTTAAAAGATCTGCAAGATGGAGGCCCGCATAAAGGAACTTTGCGGAGTGACTGATACAATCCTTTCAGATGTACAGACTTTAAAGACCCGTTTTGCAAGCCTACAGGACCTCACTAATCATAATTTGCAAGTGTTTGGACAGACTACCCAGGAATTGCGAGCCAGGATTGCGGCTCTAGAGGAACGAGCCCAGGCTCCTGCCATAACCCCGAGTTCTGGGATCCCCAAATTACCTCCTTTTCGTTTTGGCGGTGAACGTGAGAAATTCAGGGGATTTATTAATCAATGCAATTTATTTTTCTCTGCACATGCTTCACAATTTCCCACTGAACGATCCAAAGTGCTTACTATAATCATGTTGCTTACCATAAGGCTTTGATGTGGGCAAACCCTCTGATTGAGACTGAGGATGATTGTTTGAATCACCTTGTGATTTTATTTCAGCCATGGGGCAGGTGTTTGATGACCCCAATCGAGGTGCAACAGCTGAAGCAGCCATGTTAACTTTGCGCCAAGGTAAGCGTTCAGTAGCCGAATATGCCCTGGATTTCAGAGATGGGCTCTTGATACCACTTGGGACACTTCCGCTAAAAAAATCTATTTTCGGAAAGGGTGTCTCCACTGATTAAGGATGAACTTGCTTGTGCCGACCCTCCCACTGCGTTAGGTGACTTTATTAACTATTGTATCCGTATTGATGCTCGTCTGACTGAACGCAGACAAGAGAGATGGTTCGAAAATAATCGCACTAACCTTTTACTACCTCCCTCCTCAGCTAAGGAACCTTTGAGTAGGATCACAAGGGAACCAGAACCTGAACCCATGCAGGTGGACTCTTTACAAAGACGGGTTAGTGATGCACGCAAAGAACGTCGTATAAAGGAAAATCTATGTTTCTACTGTGGTAAGTCAGGGCACTTCATTATAAACTGCCCCAGCCGTTCTCGTAAGACTACTGCAGCAGTCATTCACTGTGAGTGTTGCGAGAGGAGCTCTGTCATGTCCGAGCCTCAGGCTCCAGAGAGATTCTGCTGCAAGAGATCTTGATTTCTGGGACTTAAACTCTGTTAGTTCTGGGGACGATGACGGTATAAAAGCTGCAATTTTTTCAAGTTTCCTCAGCGGTGTCCCAGCTGAGTTGTAAAAGAAACAATTCTCATTGCTTCCTTTCCATCAAACTCTGGGTTGACTCAGTCTGGGTGCCTAGCTCTGCTATGATCGACTCAGGAGCAAGTGGAAATTTTATGGATATCTCCTTTGCTCTGAAACAGGGGATACGTTCAGTGAAGAAGGCTACTCCAGTACAGATGGAGACTGTGGATGGCTCTCTACTGACTTCTGGACCAGTGGATCAAGAAACAGAGCCTTTGAGGGTCCTTATGGGTAAAGATCATCAGGAGAAAATGTCTTTTATGCTTATCTCTTCTCCCCACTTTCCATTATTCTAGGGCTACCATGGCTGCAGCGCAGAATCCTAACGATTAACTGGGAGACCAAGGAATTACACTTTCCGGAGAAACAGATGAGTCAAGGAGTTTCAGCTTGCTCTGTTCCTAAAGGAACCATGTCAGTCTCTGAACTACCAGCTGTATACCAGGACTATGTGGATTTATGTGACAAGAAGAACGCTGATCAGCTTCCTCCTCACCGTCCTATGATTGTCCAATGAATTATTGCCTGGAGCCGAGATACCTTTTGGTAAGATCTACCCCCTAGCGGGGCCCGAGCTAAAAGCTTTGAAGGATTATATAGACGAAAATTTAGCCAAGGGCTTCATACGCCCCTCTTCATCTCCCGCAGGTACACCCATCTTCTTTGTGAAGAAGAAAGATGGATCTCTGAGACCCTGCATAGACTATAGGGAACTCAATAAGGTTACTATTAGAAACCGTTATCCATTGCCTTTAATCCCTGAGTTGTTGGAGAGAGTGCGGCATGCCAAAATTTTCTCTAAACTGGATCTCCGTGGGGCCTATAACTTGGTCCGTATTAGACCTGGGATGAATGAAGACTCTTTCAGGTCACGCTATGGACACTTTGAATATCTAGTTATGCCTTTTGGTCTGAGTTACCGCCCCAGCCACTTTCCAAACACTTCGTGAAATGATATCTTCAGGATCTCCTAGATACATTTGTGGTGATTTATCTGGATGATATTCTAATTTTTTCTAACTCCACAGAGGAACATCATAGACATGTGAGAATGGTCTTAGAACGCTAAGACAAAACCATCTCTACATCAAACTTGAAAAGTGTGAATTCCATAGGACCGAAATTCAATTTCTGGGGTATGTACTATCTACGCAAGGGATTAGTATGGATGGAAGCAAGACCCAAGCCATCAAGGATGGCCAATCCTAGAAATGTGAAGGAGGTGCAGCGCTTCATCGGGTTTGCCAACTTCTATAGACAGTTTCATTAAGAATTTTTCTGAGGTAGTGTCACCTATCACCCAACTTACCCGGAAACAGTCTAGGTTCTCTGGACCCGCAAGCTCAGGAAGCATTTTCCTGTTTAAAGGATAAATTTACACCGCACCTATCTTAGTACATCCCAACCCCGAGCTTGCCTTCATAATAGAGGTGGATGCTTCAGACTGTGCCGTTGGAGCTATACTCTCTCAGAGAACAGGTGAGAAGAATGTCTTCCATCCCTGTGCCTCTTTTCCCAGCAGTTGTCTTCGGCTGAGAGGAACTACGATGTGGGCAATAGAGAATTGTTGGCCATTATTGCCGCCTTCAAGGAATGGAGACACCTTCTTCAGGGAGCTGCACAGCAAATAGTCGTCCTGACAGACCATCGTAACCTTGAATTTATCAGGTCGGCTAAGTGCCTGACTCCTCGCCAGGCTCGCTGGAATCTTTTCCTAAACCAATTTATTTTGTCATTTCTTATAGACCAGGATCGCGCAATGGAAAGGCTGATGCACTCTCTAGGATTCATTCAGCAGAGACACGTCCACTTACTCCTCCTAAGACTATTCTTCCTGACTCTAGATTCCTGGAGTGATTCATAATCAGACCTACTTAAGGCATCAAGGAAGCATACCATGCGGATTCTTTGTTGGCTCAACCCCCAAGGACGTAAGTCTTGTCTTTAAGATGGTGTGTGGATTCAGGGACAACGTCTGTATATACCTGAAACGCAGATTGAGAGTTATTGCAACTCATCCACGATTCCAAGATAGCCGGCATAGGGATTCTAAAGACACAAATTTCTTTCCGTTTCTTTTGGTGCCCCACTTACAGGAAAGAGTCTTAAACTATGTCACTTCATGTGAAGTCTGTGCAAGATGCAAAACACCTCGCTCCTCACCAACTGGTCTGTTGCAACCTCTTCCCACCCCGTCCCGCCCGTGGGGATCCATTTCATGGACTTCATTGTGGAGTTACCAACCTCCAAGGGAAGAACACCATTCTAGTGTGGTTGACCGTCTAACAAAGGCAGTTCATTTTATCCCTTGTGTCGGCTTACCCACTGCAAAACAGACATCAATTTGATGATTAAGAATGTGTTTCGCTCACATGGAGTACCGGATGAGGTCATTTCGGATCGAGGGGTGCAATTCACTTCAAGTTTGGCAAAATTTCTGTGCAGCATTGGACATTAAAGTAAACCTTCTTCTGCTTTTCAACCCAGACTAATGGACAGACAGAACGAACCAATCAGACCCTGGAGCCTATCTCCGCTGCTTTATCTGCCACCCTACAGGATGATTGGGTGGATCTACTTCCACTGGCTGAGTTCTCTTATAACAACTCTCAGAGCGCCTCCACAAGCAGTCTCCTTTTTACTCCAATCTAGGTTATCATCCTAACATTCTTCCTCGATTTCCCATAGATACCCCTTGCCGGCAGTGGCTGAAAGAATCACTTCTTTACAAAAGAATATGGATCTTCTAAAGGAAAATCTAGAATTGGCTCAGGAAAGGTACAAGAAAGCAGCAGATAAATTTCGTAAACCTGCACCAGCTTTCAAGGTAGGAGATTTGGTCTGGCTGTCAACCAGAAATCTTAAATTAAAGATTCCATCGTCTAAATTGGACATAAGTACATTGGACCTTATAAGATCAGTAAGATTATAAGTAGTGGTTGAGCGATACGATACTGCAAATATCGGGTATCGGCGATATTAGCTGTATCGGGCTTTCGATTCCGAGTACCGATATTTTCGTCATATGGATACCGGAATCGGATTTGTCACTGTCACTGTCAGTGTCCGTCGGTCGGGTCTGTGAGTGTCCATCGTCGGGGTCGTCAGGAGTCAGCGGCACTTACCTGGCAGAAGATCTCCGGCGGTCACGGGCTGGACTGCTTCAATGGCCGCCATCATCTTTCCCCGGCGGTCACGTGCTTTCTCGCGATAACTGCAGTGACTGCTGGGTAATCCCGGCCGTAAAGCAGTCAGTCCGATGACGTCACCGCCGGGGAAGCAGGTAATCAGCTGTGCTGCGTTGTGATGACAGGCTCTGCCTTCATTGCGATGTAGCAGAGCTGGATCGTCGTGGGACTGTCGTTATGGACTGCGTGGACAGGTGGTATACGTGGTTGTTTTTTTTCTTTTTTTTACAGGAGATCGATGGCGTCGCAGGAATGAGTGTATAATAAAATTAAATGAAAACAGTGGTTGTCTCTTTTATTTCATTAAAATACTTTTTTCTTGCTTTGTCTTTTTTTTATACATTTAATAACTTGGGATTAATAAATGGATCGGTGTCTTATTGACGCCTCTCCATTATTAACCGGGCTTATTGTCACCGTGCAATCAACGGTGACATTAACCCCTTATTACCCCCACTTGCCACCGCTACAGGGCAGTGGGAAGAGCCGGGTAAAGTGCCACAATTGGCACATCTTTTGATGCGCCAAATGTGGGGCTGCTGTAGCCTGGTATTATCGGCTGTTGAGGGCCAAAATCCATGGGCCTTGACGTCTTTTAATACCAGGCCGCAGCAGTCTGCATTTTACTTGGCTGGTTAAACAAAAATAGGGGATCCCCTCGAAAAAAAAACGGCGAGGGGTCCCCCTATTTTTGTTAACCAGCAGCCTAAGCAGACGCCGTGGCCTGGTATTATCAGGCTTGCAAGGTCCATGGATATTGGATCCTTACCAGCCTGAAAAACCAGCCTCAGCGGTCTGCTTCATCTGGCTGGTTAACAAAAATAGGGGGACCCCACGCCAATTTTTTTCGAGGGGATCCCCTATTTTTGTTAATCAGCCAAGTATGCAGACTGCTGTGGCCTGGTATTATCAGGCTGGCAAGGTCCATGGTCTTGGCTCCTTAACAGCCTGAAAATCCAGGCCTCAGCGGTCTGCTTCATCTGGCTGGTTAACAAAAATAGGGGGGACCCCACGCCATTTTTTTTTCGAAGGGAACCCCTATTTTGTTATCAGTTCCCTCTGACGTCACTGATGGTGTTCCCTGGCTGACCTGAAGTGAAAGTGGAAGCAATCAATTAAGCTTTTCCACTTCCTCTCCTGTCAGCCAGGAGAGGAGCTCATTCATTTGGGGGTTTACTGTGAGGCTGCAGCATTAGCTGCGGTCCCTCAGTAAACATTAACCCTTTCTGAAGGATTACACCGTGGGACCTGACTGTGCATGGGATAGGTAAGAATAATTTTGCTTTTTATTTTTATTTTTATTACAGGAAATGGTTTTAGCAGGTAAATAAAATATGGTCAAAAACTGTGTGATTATTTCATTAAACTTCTTTTTTATAAAGTGTGTGTGGTTTGATTTTTCTTTCATACAATAGGATTAATAATTGATATTTGGTCTAATTGACAGCTCTCAATTATTAACACCTGGCTTAAAGTGACCTTTTCAATTGCAAGGTCATTTTTAACCCCTTATTAACCCATTCGCCACCGCTACAGGGCAATGGGAATAGACGGCAAAGTGCCAGAAAGGGCAAAATCTATTAGAGATTTGCCCTTTCTGGGGTGTCTGGGGGCAGATGTTAGTAGCCGGGGGGGGGGGGGGCAAAAATAATGGTCCCTTCTGGGCTATTATTATCTGCCCCCACTCACTGGCTTTGTCTGTTCTGGTTGCGAAAATAGGGCGGGAGCCCACGCATTTTTTTTTCAGCAATTTTACACCTCTAAAATATTATATATACATGTCATTGAGTTTTGTGACACATATATATATATATATTTATAGTTCATACACTTCTACATAGTATAATAGCCGCTAATTCAATTGATGGCTTTTGTGAAAATGCGAACCCGACATGAAAAGACACTTGGTGACATAGGGTTAACCATTTCTTTTCAGTCCTTTGCTATCTGATTTGCAAAACAATTCCTCAGTCTATGTGTGCAAATTTCAAAACCTGTAGGGTTAAATTTAAAAGGTGAAATTTTTTTCAAAAAAGTCATTTTTTTACAACAAAATTTTCACCTTTTTTTAACCCCTACGGTGTAAAAATTTTTCACACATAACTGTTTTAAAAATTTTTTGTGAAATTTGTTGAAAAAAGACATGAAAAATGGAACCCCCATGTCACCAAGTGCTTTTTTGTCGGGTGCTTTGTTTTACAGAAGCCGGTTTCCCGGCAAATTTTAAAAAGGGGTTTTTTATTTTGTAATTTATAAACTATAAAAATTTGTATTTTATTTTTGTCACAATGAAAAGTTTTTAAAAAAAAAAGTATTTATGTGTGTATTTTAGTGTTTAAAGGAAAAAAGGTTTTTTTTAGTTGCTATTTTTTCCCTTGATTTACAGGGATTCGGGTATGGAATGGGATATGGGCATTTTTGTTTGGCGATGCCTTCCGCCCCAATTTTTTTTAGATATCGGCGTACGTAACACTAATTTAAGTGTGTTGTTGTCATCTTAAGCCCAAACTATAAAAATCCACCCTGTTTTTCATGTATCCCAAAAAAGGCTGAAACCCCCAATAGTTTCCGGACTTTTCTCCCTTTCCCCTGACCAGTGCTGGTCGAGGTAAGGAAAATTTAGGGGAAGGTTTTCTGTTCCATTGTAAAAAAATCGTTGCAATATTTGTTAAAAATGGCAGGGTCCCCAGTGGAGGAAATCAGGGGAACAGTAAAAAAGAAAATGCCCCCCCCTGCTCGCCATTTTTTCATCAGGGGTACCCTGAAAACCTGGTTGACGTCATCGGGGTTGTCCTAAGGGGGGGGTAATAAAAGGTTTTTTGTCTTTTTGAATTTTTCCTTGAAACTCTTTTTCCGTCGGCCTTTTGTTTTGTTTTTGCAGCTTTGCCCCTTATATGGGTTTCAATTTTCATTTCCCGCCGATTCTTTCCCCCTTTTTCTTTTAAAAGCCTCAGCTGAACAATCGTGCCCTGAATAAACCAGTCGTCTGTGCCTGACTCCTGGAAATTGGGGTTGTACTAGTTTCCCTATAAAAACTTAAAAAACCCTTTTGGGGTTGGAAACCCCGTTTTGGTAAAAACCATCTTTTAGAGGAATTACGGGACAGAAAAGGCCTAAACCTGTTTGGGGGTTTTTTTTAGTGCTTGATTTCCCCTGGCCTGCTGTGTTCTTCTCTGTTCCCCGCAAACTGTTGTGAATTTTCGCAGTTGTATGGTAATACAATAAAATTTCATTTCCAACCCCTGTTCCTGTTTTTCCCCGACCCAAAACAAGGATGGAAGACACAACAGGGGCCCCGATGTACAAAAATAAACTATAATTGACCATATAAAAAAATAAATTATAATACTGCCCCCCATGTGCAAATATAACTACTATAAACTTTCCCTAGTCAAAAATATCTACCCTAATTGCCCCCTTTTTCAAAATATAACTATATAATATGCATTATTACAAAAAAAATACTATAAAACGCCCTAATACAAGAATAAACCTATAATAGCTCTTTGTTTAAAAATATAATACTAAATTTTTTGCTCTTTGTACAAAAATAAATTTATTTGACCATATATACAAGAAAAATACATAAAATGCCCCTTTTGGGAAGAAAATAAGTATATAATACTGCCTTATGTACAAGAAAAATACTAATTCTGCCCCTTTTCAAAAATTACTATTATACTGCCCCTTTTTTACAAAATTTAATACTTAATACTGCCCTTTACAAAATTTAAAAAACCCATAATACTCTTTTTGTAAAGAATATAACTATATAATATGTCATGTACAAAAATAAAGCTATAATTCTCCATGTACAAAATTTAAAATCTATATCTGCCCCCTTTGTAAAATTAAACCCTTTATGACCCCTTTACAAAAATAACTTAAAAATACCCCTTTTACAAAAAAATAAAAAATTAAATCTCCCCTTTAAAGAATAAAAATATAAACTCCCCCTATGTACAAAATATAACTACTATAATATTTACCTATGTACAAAAACAAATATAAATCTGCTCCCATATCAGGAATATAACTACTTAAAAATGCCTCTAAGTCCCAAATTAAAAAACTATAAAACTGCCCCTATGTACAAGAAAAAACATTTATATCCCCTTTGTACAAAAATAAAATATAAAATACGACCCTTTTTAAAAAAATATAACCTATAAAATGTTTTTAGTACAAGAATATAACTACTATAATATGCCCCTAGACAAGGCTATAAAACTAAAAATACTGCTCCTTGTAAAGAATAAAACTTTTTTCCCCTTAGTAAAAATTAAATATAATACTGACCTATATACAAAAAAATAATATAATACGCCCTAGTAAAAAAATAAATACATAATACTGCCCATTGGAAAGGGGAAGGAATATGTGGTAAGAGGTGTTATTTCCCCCTAAGTCCTTGTGACGGTATGGCGAAAGTTTTGGGTTGTAACCTGGGGGTAAAGAAAGGCACCACCCCTTTTAGTCGTTTTTGGGTCAGACCGAACCACTCGGGGTTGATTAGGGGAACCAGAATGGGCTTGTGAGCACAGTCAGAGTCATTCATCTGGACAGGGGTCCCCGACAAGAAGGTGTCTCAAGGTGGGAGTTTTTTTTAGCCCCGGGCACAGGGGGGGTCCGGCACAGGAAACAGCTTAGGTGGGCTTCTCAGTCTGGGGCGGGGAAATCCCCCCGGGCACGATAGTCGCTGAGAATCCGTGCAATGGAGAATGGGGGGTGACTCCCCTCAATCTGGACTTTGGGGGTTGCCCCTTTGGACTAAAGGGAGTGTTGTAAATCCAATGGGAACAAAAGTGATATGTTTTTTTTGGGCACAACTGGTAGAGTTGGGTCCCGGGAAAAGAGGGCCATCTTCTAAGTGAATTTAAAGGGTAGAAAAACCCGGGTTTTTTTTATGATTTGTTTTTATCTGTGTGCTGTGGATTTAAAAAAAGTTGCGGCTTTTTTTCCCCAATGCTGTCTAAAAAAACTGTTTCCGTGCCTTCGTTCCCAGCAGCGATCCT
>JARQOD010000002.1:39855368-39894411 GCA_033576555.1 Oophaga sylvatica
CTGGATCTCCGTGGGGCCTATAACTTGGTCCGTATTAGACCTGGGGATGAATGGAAGACTGCTTTCAGGTCACGCTATGGACACTTTGAATATCTAGTTATAGCCTTTTGGTCTGAGTACCGCCCCAGCCACTTTCCAACACTTCGTGAATGATATCTTCAGGGATCTCCTAGATACATTTGTGGTGATTTATCTGGATGATATTCTAATTTTTTCTAACTCCACAGAGGAACATCATAGACATGTGAGAATGGTCTTAGAACGCCTAAGACAAAACCATCTCTACATCAAACTTGAAAAGTGTGAATTCCATAGGACCGAAATTCAATTTCTGGGGTATGTACTATCTACGCAAGGGATTAGTATGGATGGAAGCAAGACCCAAGCCATCAAGGATTGGCCAATTCCTAGAAATGTGAAGGAGGTGCAGCGCTTCATCGGGTTTGCCAACTTCTATAGACGTTTCATTAAGAATTTTTCTGAGGTAGTGTCACCTATCACCCAACTTACCCGGAAACAGTCTAGGTTCTCCTGGACCCCGCAAGCTCAGGAAGCATTTTCCTGTTTAAAGGATAAATTTACCACCGCACCTATCTTAGTACATCCCAACCCCGAGCTTGCCTTCATAATAGAGGTGGATGCTTCAGACTGTGCCGTTGGAGCTATACTCTCTCAGAGAACAGGTGAGAAGAATGTCTTCCATCCCTGTGCCTTCTTTTCCCAGCAGTTGTCTTCGGCTGAGAGGAACTACGATGTGGGCAATAGAGAATTGTTGGCCATTATTGCCGCCTTCAAGGAATGGAGACACCTTCTTCAGGGAGCTGCACAGCAAATAGTCGTCCTGACAGACCATCGTAACCTTGAATTTATCAGGTCGGCTAAGTGCCTGACTCCTCGCCAGGCTCGCTGGAATCTTTTCCTAAACCAATTTAATTTTGTCATTTCTTATAGACCAGGATCGCGCAATGGAAAGGCTGATGCACTCTCTAGGATTCATTCAGCAGAGACACGTCCACTTACTCCTCCTAAGACTATTCTTCCTGACTCTAGATTCCTGGGAGTGATTCATAATCAAGACCTACTTAAGGACATCAAGGAAGCATACCATGCGGATTCTTTGTTGGCTCAACCCCCAAGGGACGTAAGTCTTGTCTTTAAGAATGGTGTGTGGATTCAGGGACAACGTCTGTATATACCTGAAACAGTCAGATTGAGAGTATTGCAACTCATCCACGATTCCAAGATAGCCGGGCATAGGGGAATTCTAAAGACACAAGAATTTCTTTCTCGTTTCTTTTGGTGGCCCACTTACAGGAAAGATGTCTTAAACTATGTCACTTCATGTGAAGTCTGTGCAAGATGCAAAACACCTCGCTCCTCACCAACTGGTCTGTTGCAACCTCTTCCCACCCCGTCCCGCCCGTGGGGATCCATTTCTATGGACTTCATTGTGGAGTTACCAACCTCTCAAGGAAGAACACCATTCTAGTGGTGGTTGACCGTCTAACAAAGGCAGTTCATTTTATCCCTTGTGTCGGCTTACCCACTGCAAAACAGACATCAGATTTGATGATTAAGAATGTGTTTCGCTCACATGGAGTACCGGATGAGGTCATTTCGGATCGAGGGGTGCAATTCACTTCAAGGTTTTGGCAAAATTTCTGTGCAGCATTGGACATTAAAGTAAACCTTCTTCTGCTTTTCATCCCCAGACTAATGGACAGACAGAACGAACCAATCAGACCCTGGAGCAGTATCTCCGCTGCTTTATCTGCCACCTACAGGATGATTGGGTGGATCTACTTCCACTGGCTGAGTTCTCTTATAACAACTCTCAGAGCGCCTCCACTAAGCAGTCTCCTTTTTACTCCAATCTAGGTTATCATCCTAACATTCTTCCTCGATTTCCCATAGATACGCCCTTGCCGGCAGTGGCTGAAAGAATCACTTCTTTACAAAAGAATATGGATCTTCTAAAGGAAAATCTAGAATTGGCTCAGGAAAGGTACAAGAAAGCAGCAGATAAATTTCGTAAACCTGCACCAGCTTTCAAGGTAGGAGATTTGGTCTGGCTGTCAACCAGAAATCTTAAATTAAAGATTCCATCGTCTAAATTGGGACATAAGTACATTGGACCTTATAAGATCAGTAAGATTATAAGTAGTGTTGAGCGATACGATACTGCAAATATCGGGTATCGGCCGATATTAGCTGTATCGGGCTTTCGATTCCGAGTACCGATATTTTCGTCATATCGGATACCGGAATCGGATTTGTCACTGTCACTGTCAGTGTCCGTCGGTCGGGTCTGTGAGTGTCCATCGGTCGGGTCTGTCAGGAGTCAGCGGCACTTACCTGGCAGAAGATCTCCGGCGGTCACGGGCTGGACTGCTTCATGGCCGCCATCATCTTTCCCCGGCGGTCACGTGCAGTTTCTCGCGATAACTGCAGTGACTGCTGGGTAATCCCGGCCGTAAAGCAGTCAGTCCGATGACGTCACCGCCGGGGAAGCAGGTAATCAGCTGTGCTGCGTTGTGATGACAGGCTCTGCCTGTCATTGCGATGTAGCAGAGCTGGATCGTCGTGGGACTGTCGTTATGGACTGCGTCGGACAGGTGGTATACTGTTGGTTTGTTTTTTTTTCTTTTTTTACAGGAGATCGATGGCGTCGCAGGAATGAGTGTATAATAAAATTAATGAAAACTGTGTTGTCTCTTTTATTTCATTAAAATACTTTTTTCTTGCTTTGTCTTTTTTTTATACATTTAATAACTTTGGGATTAATAATGGATCGGTGTCTTATTGACGCCTCTCCATTATTAACCGGGCTTATTGTCACCGTGCAATCAACGGTGACATTAACCCCTTATTACCCCACTTGCCACCGCTACAGGGCAGTGGGAAGAGCCGGGTAAAGTGCCACAATTGGCACATCTTTTGATGCGCCAAATGTGGGGCTGCTGTAGCCTGGTATTATCAGGCTGTTGAGGGCCAAAATCCATGGGCCTTGACAGTCTTTTAATACCAGGCCGCAGCAGTCTGCATTTTACTTGGCTGGTTAACAAAAATAGGGGATCCCCTCGAAAAAAATAACGGCGTAGGGGTCCCCCTATTTTTGTTAACCAGCCAAGCTAAGCAGACTGCCGTGGCCTGGTATTATCAGGCTTGCAAGGTCCATGGATATTGGATCCTTACCAGCCTGAAAAACCAGGCCTCAGCGGTCTGCTTCATCTGGCTGGTTAACAAAAATAGGGGGGACCCCACGCCAATTTTTTTCGAGGGGATCCCCTATTTTTGTTAATCAGCCAAGATATGCAGACTGCTGTGGCCTGGTATTATCAGGCTGGCAAGGTCCATGGATCTTGGCTCCTTAACAGCCTGAAAATCCAGGCCTCAGCGGTCTGCTTCATCTGGCTGGTTAACAAAAATAGGGGGGACCCCACGCCATTTTTTTTTCGAAGGGAACCCCTATTTTTGTTAATCAGTTCCCTCTGACGTCACTGATGGTGTCCCTGGCTGACCTGAAGTGAAAGTGGAAAGCAATCAATTAAGCTTTCCACTTCCTCTCCTGTCAGCCAGGAGAGGAGCTCATTCATTTGGGGGTTTACTGTGAGGCTGCAGCATTAGCTGCGGTCCCTGCAGTAAACATTAACCCTTTCTGAAGGATTACACCGTGGGACCTGACTGTGCATGGGATAGGTAAGAATAATTTTGCTTTATTATTTTATTTTTATTACAGGAAATGGTTTTAGCAGGTAAATAAAATATGGTCAAAAACTGTGTGATTATTTCATTAAACTTCTTTTTTATTAAAGTGTGTGTGTTTGATTTTTCTTTCATACAATAGGATTAATAATTGATAGTTGTCTAATTGACAGCTCTCAATTATTAACCTGGCTTAAAGTGACCTTTCAATTGCAAGGTCATTTTAACCCCTTATTAACCCATTCGCCACCGCTACAGGGCAATGGGAATAGACGGGCAAAGTGCCAGAAAGGGCAAATCTAATTAGAGATTTGCCCTTTCTGGGGTGTCTGGGGCAGATGTTAGTAGCCGGGGGGGGGGGGGCAAAAATAATGGTCCCTCTCTGGGCTATTATTATCTGCCCCCACTCACTGGCTTTGTCTGTCTGGTTGCGAAAATAGGGCGGGAGCCCACGCATTTTTTTTTTCAGCAATTTTACACCTCATATATATATATATACATGTCATTGAGTTTGTGACACATATATATATATATATTTATAGTTCATACACTTCTACATAGTATAATAGCCGCTAATTCAATTGATGGCTTTTGTGAAAATGCAGAACCCGACATGAAATGACACTTGGTGTACATAGGGTTAACCATGTCTTTTCATGTCCTTTGCTATCTGATTTGCACAAACAATTACATCAGTCTATGTGTGCAAAATTTCACACCTGTAGGGTTAATTAAAGGTGTAAATTCGTAGCAAAAAAGTCAGGTTTTTTTACAACGAATTTACACCTTTAATTAACCCCTACAGGTGTGAAATTTTGCACACATAGACTGATGTAATTGTTTGTGCAAATCAGATTGCAAACGACATGAAAAGACATGGTTAACCCTATGTACACCAAGTGTCATTTCATGTCGGGTGCTTCTGTCTTTTCACAGAAGCCGGCTTTACCCGGCAATTGAATCAGAGGATATTTTACTATGTAGAAGTGTATAAACTATACATATATGTATATATATATGTCACAATGACATGTATATATATATATATGTATTCTATGTGTGTATATTTAGTGTTTACAAGGAAATAAAGGTTTTTTTTAGTTGCGATATTTTGTTCCCATAGACTTACATGGGACTTCTGGTATCGGAATCGGATATCGGCGATATTTAGTGATATCGGCGATGCCATTCCGATCCGATATTTTTAGATATCGAGCAGTATCGCTCAACACTAATTATAAGTGCTGTTGCTTGTCATCTTCAACTGCCCAGAACTATGAGAATCCACCCTGTCTTTCATGTATCCCTACTAAAGGCTGCAACACCCAATACGTTTCCTGGACGTTCTTCTCCTTGCCCTGACCCAGTGCTGGTCGATGGTCAGGAAGAATTTATGGTGGAAAGGATTCTAGATTCCAGGTTGTACAGAAATCAGTTGCAATATTTGATTAAATGGCAGGGCTACCCAGTGGAGGACAACTCATGGGAACCAGTCAATAATGTAAATGCTCCTCGCCTGCTCCGCCAGTTTCATCAGAGGTACCCTGACAAGCCTGGTCTGACGTCATCCGGAGGTTGTCCCTAAGGGGGGAGTAATGTAAGGTTTTTTGTCTCTGTTGACATGTTCCTTGAAACTCAGTTTTCCGTCGGCCATTTTGCTTTCTGTCTTTCTGCAGCTCTTGCCCTCAGTTAATATGGAGTTTCCAGTTTTCATGTTCCCGCCCTGATTCTTCCCTCTTGCTTCTTAAGCAGCCTCAGCTGAACAATCAGTGCTCCTGAATCAAGCCTCAGTCAGTCTGTGACCTGACTCCTGGAAACCTTGGACTTGTACTCCAGCTATTCCCTACTGAGGAACCTTGGAACACCTTTGGACTCTGGAAACCTGCTGTTTGGTGAATCCATCTTTGCAGAGGAATTACGGTACAGAGAAGAGATCCTGAACCTGCTTTGGAGATTTATTGTAGTGCTTGAAGTTACTCTGGCCTGCTGTGTCTCCTGTCTCTGTTCCTGCAAACTGTGTGAACTTTTCAGCATGCTTGTATGAAGTAATACAATACAAGTCATTTCATTTCAACCTATGTCTCCTGTGTTTTCCTCGCACCCAAGCACAAGACGCTATAGGAACTGTACACTATACATGACACCTGATGTACAAGAATATAACTACTATAATTCAGACCATATATACAAGAATAAAACTACTATAATACTGCCCCCTATGTGCAAGAATATAACTACTATAACACTGCCCCTATGTACAAGAATATAGCTACTATAATACTGCCCCTATGTACAAGAATATAACTACTATAATACTGCGACTTATGTACAAAAGATAACTACTATAATACTGACCCTATATACAAGAATATAACACTATAATACTGCTCTTATGTACAAGAATATAACTACTATAATACTGCTCTTATGTACAAGAATATAACTACTATAATTTAGACCATATATACAAGAATAAAACTACTATAATACTGCCCCTATGTGCAAGAATATAAGTACTATAATACTGCCTCTATGTACAAGAATATAACTACTATAATACTGCCCCTATGTACAAGAATATTACTATTATACTGCCCCTTATGTACAAAATATAACTACTATAATACTGACCCTATATACAAGAATATAACACTATAATACTGCTCTTATGTACAAGAATATAACTACTATAATACTGCTCCTATGTACAAGACTATAACTGCTATAATACTGCTCCTATGTACAAGAATTTAACTACTATATTACTGCCCCTTATGTACAAAATATAACTACTATAATACTGACCCTATATACAAGAATATAACTACTATAATACTGACCCTATGTACAAGAATATAACTATAATACTGCTCCTATGTACAAGAATAAAACTACTATAATACTGCCCCCTATGTACAAGAATATAACTACTATAATACTGACCCTATGTACAAGAATACAAATACTATAATACTGCTCCCTATATACAGGAATATAACTACTATAATACTGCCTCTAAGTACAAGAATATAACTACTATAATACTGCCCCTATGTACAAGAATATAACTACTATTATACTGCCCCTTATGTACAAAATATAACTACTATAATACTGACCCTATATACAAGAATATAACACTATAATACTGCTCTTATGTACAAGAATATAACTACTATAATACTGCTCCTATGTACAAGACTATAACTACTATAATACTGCTCCTATGTACAAGAATATAACTACTATATTACTGCCCCTTATGTACAAAATATAACTACTATAATACTGACCCTATATACAAGAATATAACTACTATAATACTGACCCTATGTACAAGAATATAACTACTATAATACTGCTCCTATTGTGAGACAGTGAAGGAATATGTGGTGAATGAGGTGTATATTTCACCTAAGTACCTTGCTGACTGGTATGAGCGAAATGTGTGGCGTTGTAAACCTGGTGGTAAAGAAAGGTCACTACACCTGCCATTCAGTACATGCTTGCAGCTCAGACCTGAATCCACTCAGGGGTTGATTAGGAAGCCAGAAGTAGGTGCTTGTGAGCACAGTCAGAGAGCTCATTCAGTCTGGACAAGGGGTCCAGACACAGAAGGTGTCTCCAAGAGTGTGGGAGCTGTCTTTAGCCCGGACACAGGGAGGTGTCCTGGCACAAGGAAGCAGTCTCTAAGAGTGTGAGCTATCTCAGTCTGGGTGCAGGAAGTACCCCGGACACAGGAGTAGTCGCAGTGAGAATCCGTGCGAATAGCGACTGAATAGGAGGTGACCTCTCTCAAGTCTGGACATTGGAGTTGCCTTCGGACATAAAGAGGAGTGTCTGTGAAACTCCATACTGGTAACATATGTGATATGTGTTGTTTTGGGCACAGACTGGTAGAGTCTGGGTCCCGGATAGAGAGGGCCATCTATCTAAGTGTAATTAGAGGCTAGACAAGCCCAGGTTTTCTGTTTATGATTTGTTTTTATCTGTGTGCTGTGGACTTTAATAAAACTGGTTGCGGCCAGTTTTCACCAAACTGCTGTCTGAATGAACTGTTTCCGTGCCATTCTGTCTACCCAGACAGCGATCCTAGAGCTAAACCCCCCGGAAAGGCTACAATTGGCGGAGAATGCTGGGGCAGCGCAGGGCCTGGTACAGTTAGTGCTGGAGTGTGCATGCAGCACAGTGGCGAGAGACAGCATTAAAGGTGAAGTCTATTGAAATAGCAACAGAAAAAAAAAAAAAGTGTGTCAGCAGAAACGTCTATTTGGAGCAGTCTTGGAGAGACAGTGGCCCTGATAGGGTCTGCAGAGAGAAAATGTATGCACAGCAAAGCTGAACTTGTTGTGAAAATGACTGTGGAATGTGCAGCAGCAAAAGAAAAGTTTGTGGAGCAGTCTTAAAGAGACAGTAGCCCTAATAGACTTTGCAAAGGAAAAAAAAAAAAAAAAAAAAGTGGTTGCACAGCAAGCTGAATTTTCTGTGGAAAAAAGCTGTGTAGTGTGTATGTCTTGAGTGAAGACTGCCGTTGTTGGGACAGAGAAGTCTGACAGCATGGATGACAGCATGGAGGCGCTGTTTGAACAAATGGCACAAGTTAATGTGCAACATAGGACTGCTGTGATTGAGACAGATGAGTCCGGCAGTATGGAGGAACTCGTTGAGTACCTGGTGCAGGCCCAGCGAAGCATGGAGCAGCAGCGCCTGCAGCACCAGCAGCGCATGCAGCAGGCCCAGCAGCAATTCCTGCAGCAGCAGGAGAATAACCGGTTATTTGTTGAGCAGATGACAGCACCAAAAAAGG
Source organism: Oophaga sylvatica (assembly GCA_033576555.1). Classification (NCBI taxonomy): domain Eukaryota; kingdom Metazoa; phylum Chordata; class Amphibia; order Anura; family Dendrobatidae; genus Oophaga; species Oophaga sylvatica. The sequence continues at coordinate 39,863,881 of JARQOD010000002.1, forward strand.
ATTTCGGTGCCGCGTCCCGAAGTAATGTTGTGAAGGCACCGGCGTTGTCCGCTATAAAGAAGGCGGTAAGACGGTCCTTGAGAAAAATGACACCTCGTGATGATGTGGAGGTATATCTTACTAGGTTTGAGAGACTGGCAGAGAGGGAGAGTCTGCCACTATCTGAGTGGGCCATGGCGGTCGTACCCTATCTGATTGGGGAACCCCAAAAAGTCTGGGCTGACCTGAGCAAGCAGGACAGCGAAGACTATGCCAAGTTGAAAGCGGCGATTCTTACCCGGCTGGGTGTTACGGTGACAGCCCGTGCCAGGGGAGTTCGTGACTGGAGATACAGTTGGGAGTCTGCAGTCAGCAGGCCTGATTATGGAGTTGAAAAGGTGATAGTGGACCGCTACACCCAAGCACGTCCTCCTGAGGTACAGCCGTCTGAGAGGTCGTCACTTCGGAGTTCCCGGACGCTGAACTCTCGCGGTAAGAGCGTTCCAGCTGTTGGGGACATGGGGTATGCTGATAAGCGGGTTCAGGCCCGAGGGGACATGTGGGTGGGAGAGTGTGATGGACAGTGTTGGAGCTGGCGTGAAATTGCAGCCAACTGTCCAATAGAGGGGGAGCCTATGTGTTGTGATGATGGCAGATCCCTCTCTCTCTGCGCAGAACCTGTGTGTGTGTCCACCTCAGCCGAAGAGACTGGACCACAGGGGTCCCCGGTGGTTGTAAGTGACTGCCCAGCACAGGCCCTCTTGGACTCAGAGAGTCCAGTGACTTCCGTATGTGACAGCCTGAGTGATAGGGACTTCATCCCTGATAAGCACCTGAGTGTGGTGTACATCCATGAAGACACCAAAGTCTACCCAGAGACTGCCGTGGACTTGGTCCCCAAACTCGGGGAGGTTTCATATGAAGTGGGGGTAGTGAAGACCCTGGTGCACCCCGTTATATTGGGTAATGACTTTCCCCGGTCTAAGGATCTCTGGGGGAAAAATGTTTCTGATGGACAGTGTGATGAAGCTCCTACTGAGGGTGCGCAGTCCCGAGGGGTGGAGCACAATGCTAGTGGGCCGTTAAACTTATGTGATAATGATGATGACCATGATAATATTGATAATGATAATGATGATCATGATAATGATGATGACCATGATGAGGATGCTGATATTGATAATGATGATGATGCTGATCATAGTGGTGATGATGCTGATGATGACCGTGATGGAGATGACATTTCTTTGCGGGTGATGTTGGGAGACGAGGATGGTGGTTCTCGGGAACCGAGTGTCCCTGACCTGCCTGGCTCCTGTGACAATTTTGGGAGTGAGCCGGTGCGAGACCCCACTCTTAAAACGGCACAGGAGAATGTAATTGTTCTGAATGAGGTTCCCCAAGAGCCTGGCTCTGAGGAAAGGTTTCCTCATGCTGCCATGAACAATAACCTATTGTATAGGGACACTGAAGTCCAGGGAGAGGTCGTGAGTCAGCTCCTGGTACCTGAGCTATATGGAAGTATAGTGCTGGGGTTATCACATAGTCACATACTTAAGGGACCACCTGAGGGAAACCAGGGACCAGATGGTGAAGTTAATGTTGTGGATGACATGTTAACTAGGGTTCCAGATCAAGATGTGAATGAGAATGAATTGTATAACCCTGACAGTGAGCCGGATGTGAATGAGAATGAATTGTATAACCCTGACAGTGAGCAGGATGTGAATGAGAATAAATTGTATAACCCTGGAGGTGAGCCAGATGTGGCTGAGAAAAGGGGGTCAGACAGGGATAGTGGTGGTGATAGTGAGTCATCTGATGACAATAAAGCAACCAGTGCAAGTGAGGAAGGCATGGTAGCAGAGGAGATTGAGAGTCCTGAGAGGAAGGCTGAGGCTGACCTTGCAGTCGGACGGAGGATGGCATCTGAAGATGTTGTACCGTTGGCCGGTTCCCTGGCGAAGACTAAGGTGAAAGACAGGACTCTGAAACTGAACACAGCACAAGTGGATGCTGTTGAAAATGAGAAGTTATCAATGTATGGTGTGGATCTGCATCAGGCCAAGGACTCGGAAGGTGATGCTGCAGAGGTGGAGAGAAGCCATGGAAGTGGTGGAACCAGGCCAGGTGCCTCACCAGAGGCTGATGTCTCAAGTGAAGCTGTGAGGAACAAGACTGAAGATGTGGGGAATGACTCTGCCCCGGAATATGTTTCTGTTGGAGACAGCGGCGTGGACGGTGTACTGTCCGGATCCGTGGCTGCGACTCGCGAAGCTCGGGCCGGAAGTTCGGCGCCCGGTGCGCCATCAGAGTTCTCGAGCGACCCAAAGGATCTGGATAAATCCCAAGATAAGATTTTGAGACCTCGGGTTGGCCTTGGTGAGCTCAGGCGCATTTTCATGGAGTCTACACTTGAACCACGTCCCAGTGAGTGGGAGGGGCGATGTGTCGCTCCGTTGCCGCTGCAGATACACGGGAGCTCAGATGGGATGCAGAACGTGGTGGAAAAGAAGACTGATGGTAGGGCTTCTGAGCATGTCCTACCAGAAGAGCCTGAAGAAAGGGCCGAAGACGTAAAGGACGTCCAACAACTACAGGAGAAGATGCGTAGCCATGAGGATCTCCTGGAGAAAGAAGTAAGAGCTCTGAGTCTTATGCAAAGTGAGCCTGTACCAGAAGAGGATAAATTATGTGTACCGACCAAGAAAAACGATCAGCTCCCTCTACAGTGCCAATCGTTTGAACAGTGTGGCTCGGAATGGTCAGAGACCATGACAGAGGCGCTTGGGTTCTGTGAGGTAGAATTTATGAATCAACTGATATTTAAGAAAGTAGATGTGCTAAAGAAAGTTCAGGGGGAATTAGAGAAAACCCCTATACCTCCTGTGACAGTTGGTGACACAGGGTCAGTGCCCCAAAAACAGGAGGTACGAAAGTTTCTGAGGAAGAATCAGCAGAGCTGTTCTGACGTGCCTGGTCGTACTTATCTGGTGAGCCACTATACCGAGACTGAGGCTGGCACTAAAGTCAAGATGAAACAGTGCAGGATACCCGAGGCCCGCAGAGAGTATAGGCCTGGGAGGGTACAGGGTAGTGCGGATGCTTCAGATGAAGAGAAAACTGATGTTGGCTATGACAGTGGTGAGGATGAAGCTGATGAGGGCCATGACTGGTCCAGAGTTCACTGTCTCTGTTGGATTGTTGACCAGCCCTCCGGTCTGGATGACCAGCCCTCCGGTCTGGAGAAGAGGGAGGGGATATGTGAGACAGTGAAGGAATATGTGGTGAATGAGGTGTATATTTCACCTAAGTACCTTGCTGACTGGTATGAGCGAAATGTGTGGCGTTGTAAACCTGGTGGTAAAGAAAGGTCACTACACCTGCCATTCAGTACATGCTTGCAGCTCAGACCTGAATCCACTCAGGGGTTGATTAGGAAGCCAGAAGTAGGTGCTTGTGAGCACAGTCAGAGAGCTCATTCAGTCTGGACAAGGGGTCCAGACACAGAAGGTGTCTCCAAGAGTGTGGGAGCTGTCTTTAGCCCGGACACAGGGAGGTGTCCTGGCACAAGGAAGCAGTCTCTAAGAGTGTGAGCTATCTCAGTCTGGGTGCAGGAAGTACCCCGGACACAGGAGTAGTCGCAGTGAGAATCCGTGCGAATAGCGACTGAATAGGAGGTGACCTCTCTCAAGTCTGGACATTGGAGTTGCCTTCGGACATAAAGAGGAGTGTCTGTGAAACTCCATACTGGTAACATATGTGATATGTGTTGTTTTGGGCACAGACTGGTAGAGTCTGGGTCCCGGATAGAGAGGGCCATCTATCTAAGTGTAATTAGAGGCTAGACAAGCCCAGGTTTTCTGTTTATGATTTGTTTTTATCTGTGTGCTGTGGACTTTAATAAAACTGGTTGCGGCCAGTTTTCACTAAACTGCTGTCTGAATGAACTGTTTCCGTGCCATTCTGTCTACCCAGACAGCGATCCTAGAGCTAAACCCCCCGGAAAGGCTACAATATGTACAAGAATAAAACTACTATAATACTGCCCCCTATGTACAAGAATATAACTACTATAATACTGACCCTATGTACAAGAATACAAATACTATAATACTGCTCCCTATATAAGAATAACTACTATAATACTGCCTATGTACAAGATATATACTATAATACTGCCCTTATGTACAAGAATATAACTACTATAATACTGCCCTTTACAAGAATATACTACATAGTACTGCCACTATGTACAAGAATATAATACTATAATACTGCCCCTATGTACAGAATATAACTATAATACTGCTCTATTCAAGTATATACTACTATTAATGCCCTGATGTACAGATATACTATAATTATGCCTATGTACAGAATAAAACTACTATATACTGCCCCTATGTACAAGAATATAACTACTATAACACTGCCCTATGTACAAGACTATAACTACTATAATTCTGCCCTATGTACAAAATATAACACTATAATACTGCCCTATGTACAAGAATATAACACTATAAACTGCCTTATGTACAAGAATATAACTACTATAATACTGCCCTTATGTCCAAAATATAACTACTATAATACTGACCCTATATACAAGAATATATAACACTATAATACTGCTCTTATGTACAAGAATATAACTACTATAATACTGCCCTTTGTACAAAATATAACTACTATAATACTGCTCTATGTCAAATATAACACAATACGCCTATGTACAGAATATAACTACTATAATACTGCTCTTATGTACAAGAATATAACTACTATAATACTGCCCCTATGTACAAGAATATAACTACTATAATACTGCTCCTATGTACAAGAAAATAAATACTATAATACTGCCCTTATGTACAGGAATATAACTACTATAATACTGCTCCTATGTACAAGAATATAACTACTATAATACTGCCCCAATGTACAAGAATATAACTACTATAATTTAGACCATGTATACAAGAATAAAACTACTATAATACTGCCCCCTATGTGCAAGAATATAACTACTATAATACTGCCTCTATATACAAGAATATAACTACTATAATACTGCCCCTATGTACAAGAATATAACTACTATAATACTGCCCCGATGTACAAGAATATAACTACTATAATACTGCTCCTATGTACAAGAATATAACTACTATAATACTGACCCTATGTACAAGAATATAACTACTATAATACTGACCCTATGTACAGGAATATAACTACTATAATACTGCCCCCATTGTACAAGAATATAACTACTATGATACTACTCCTATGTACAAGAATATAACTACTATAATACTGCCCCTATGTACAAGAATATAACTACTATAATACTGCCCTATGTACAAGAATATAACTACTATAATACTGCCCCTTATGTACAAAATATAACTACTATAATACTGACCCTATATACAAGAATATAACACTATAATACTGCTCTTATGTACAAGAATATAACTACTATAATACTGCCCCTTATGTACAAAATATAACTACTATAATACTGACCCTATATACAAGAATATAACACTATAATACTGCTCTTATGTACAAGAATATAACTACTATAATACTGCCCCTATGTACAGGAATATAACTACTATAATACTGCTCTTATGTACAAGAATATAACTACTATAATACTGCTCCTATGTACAAGAATATAACTACTATAATACTGACCCTATGTACAAGAATATAACTACTATAATACTGACCCTATGTACAGGAATATAACTACTATAATACTGCCCCCATTGTACAAGAATATAACTACTATGATACTACTCCTATGTACAAGAATATAACTACTATAATACTGCCCCTATGTACAAGAATATAACTACTATAATACTGCCCCTATGTACAAGAATATAACTACTATAATACTGCCCCTTATGTACAAAATATAACTACTATAATACTGACCCTATATACAAGAATATAACACTATAATACTGCTCTTATGTACAAGAATATAACTACTATAATACTGACCCTATGTACAAGAATATAACTATTATAATACTGCTGCTATGTACAAGAATATAAATACTATAATACTGCTCCTATGTACAAGAATATAACTACTATAATACTGCCCCGATGTACAAGAATATAACTACTATAATACTGCCTCTATGTACAAGAATATAACTACTATAATACTGCCCTTATGTACAGGAATATAACTACTATAATACTGCTAGTATGTTCAAGAATATAACTACTATAATACTGCCCCAATGTACAAGAATTTAACTACTATAATTTAAACCATATATACAAGAATAAAACTACCATAATACTGCCCCTATGTGCAAGAATATAAGTACTATAATACTGCCTCTATGTACAAGAATATAACTACTATAATACTGCCCCTATGTACAAGAATATAACTACTATAATACTGCCCCGATGTACAAGAATATAACTACTATAATACTGCTCCTGTTGTGAATGGACTTGAATTGAGTTCTGAGCAGAGGCTCCCTCTGGTGGTTACAAGCGGTACTGGACTGTCCAGTGAAGATTGTGAGGATTGGGAATCAGGTGTTACTGACTGGTCTTATTTAAGGGAGTCGCCTTCCCATCAGGGTTGCCGGTGATCAATTGTTCTGGTCTCAATCCTTGATTCCTGGTTCCTTTGTAGCCTGCTGTGTTGTGTCTGCATCTCCTGCTAACAGATAAGACATTTTCTTCTTTTTGTTTTTGTGCTTGATTTTTGCATTTTGTCCTGCACTTCTGTGGGGGCCTTCAAGGTCCCCTCCGGGGGCTTTTGCCCTCTCAGTTTAGTTCAGTCACTGATGTTTTGTACATTTGCTTTTTCCAGTTTTTTCAGTGGCTGCTGTTTTGATTTTGTTACACCAGAGAACTAATTTAGGTGGTAGAGGTCGTGTGATCTCAGGTGTTTTTGAAATTAGTAGAGTTGGTGCTTTTCAGGGTTTTTTGGGATTGCAGTAAGTGCCCTTCCTATCCTTTTCTATTTAGGTAGTTTGGGCCCCAACGTTTGCTCATACTATTTTCTGTCTGTGTCAGTATTTCTTCTTGTCTAACCGCCATTACATGTTTGGGGGCTTTCTATGTTCTTTGGGGATCTGCTCCGGGGCAGATAGCTTTCCTCTTTCTATCTTTAGGTATAGTTAGTTTCTCAGGCTGTGACGAGGCGTCTAGGACCAACGTAGGAACGCTCCACGGCTGCCTTTAGTTGTGGTGGTTAGTCAGGGTACTGCAATCTCATAGTTTCCAACTGCTCTGGTGTATTGCCTTTTTACCTGCACTCCTCAGCTACCAAATCATAACAGTATCACCGGCCTAAACTGAAATTTATATGATACTCACAGAAGGGAAAAATATTGTGAAAGAAAAAAAAAAAGGTTGTCAGAGTTGTCAGAGATATTTTTCTGTTTGTTGCATTTTTTATTTTTATTTTTCCCTCTGTATCTCTGGGTGCTGGGGAGGATTTTTTTTTCTCTCTCTCAATGGAGTTTGCACAGTTGTCTGGCCGTGTGGATCAGCTTGCACTGAGGTTCGGAGTATTGCTACCTATCTTGCTAGGTTGCCTGTTGTGGAACCTAGGATTCCCATGCCAGATTTTTTTTGGGGGATCGAGCCAAGTTTCTGAATTTCAAAAATAATTGTAAATTGTTTTTTGCCTTAAAATCTAAGTCCTCAGGGAACGCAGCGCAGCAGGTTCAAATTATCATCTCTCTCCTGCGCGGCGATCCTCAGGATTGGGCTTTTTCCCTGACACCTGGGGATCCTGTTTTGAGTGATGTTGATGCATTTTTTCAGGCCTTGGGGTTATTGTACGATGAGCCTAATGTCACTGATCAAGCTGAAAAAGCCTTGTTGGCATTAAATCAGGGGCTTGATGACGCTGAGTTATACTGTCAGAGATTCCGCAGGTGGGCAGTCCTGACCAAATGGAATGACGACGCTTTGGCAGACCTTTTTCGGAAGGGTCTGTCAGATAATGTAAAGGATGTTATGGAGGGATTCCCTGTCCCCTCTGGTCTCAATGATTCTATGTCATTAGCGATTCAAATTGACAGACGTTTGCGTGAGCGGAGAAGTATGCGTGGAATAGTGTTGCCTTGTGAACCTGCTTCTGAACCCATGCAGTGTGATAGAGTGGTTTCTGGGGCACAGCGTCATGAGTTTCGAAAGCGCAATGGGTTATGTTTCTACTGTGGTGATGCCTCTCATGCTATTTCAGTCTGCCCTAAGCGGGGAAGACGTTTTGCACGCTCAGTTGTCTTGGGTAGTGTTCAGACTAAGTTTTTATTAACTGTTACTCTGATATGCTCTCTGTCCTCATTTTCTGCTCAGGCTTTCGTTGATTCAGGAGCAGCTATTAACCTGATGGATTTTGATTTTGCTAAACGTTGTGGGTTTCCCTTGATACCCCTACAGAAGTCTATTCCCCTACTGGGGATCGATTCTACCCCTTTGGCTGAGAATAAACCTCAGTTCTCTACTCAGGTGATAATGAGGGTTGAACCTGATCATCAGGAAGCTGCAAATTTTTGGTTCTGTACAATCTGCATGACATTATCATGCTGGGTTTTCCTTGGTTACAGTCTCATAATCCTGTTTTGGATTGGAAATCTGTGTCTGTAACCAGTTGGGGCTGCCAATGTGTTAATACCAACACTCCTGTTTTTTCTGCCTCCCCCCAGGCTCAGGATGTTCCTGACTTTTTGATTGATTTTTCTGATGTGTTTAGCGACAGTAAATCTGCATCTTTGCCTCCTCATAGGAGCTATGACTGCGCTATTGAATTAGTGCCTGGTAGTAAATTCCCTAAAGGTCGCCTTTTTAACTTGTCTGTACCTGAACATGACGCTATGCGGTCTTATATCAAGGAGTCATTGGAGAAGGGTCATATCAGACCATCCTCTTCACCCTTAGGTGCTGGTTTTTTCTTTGTGGCCAAAAAGGATGGTTCATTAAGGCCGTGTATTGATTATCGTCTTTTGAACAATATTACTGTGAAATATCAATATCCGTTACCCTTGATTTCTGACCTGTTTACCAGGGTGAAAAACGCTACTTGGTTTACCAAGCTTGACCTCAGGGGGGCATATAACCTTATTCGCATTAAGCACGGGGATGAATGGAAGACGGCATTTAACACCCCTGAAGGGCATTTTGAGTACCTTGTGATGCCCTTTGGGCTCACTAATACTCCTTCTGTCTTCCAGTCCTTCATGAATGACATTTTCAGGGATTTTGTGGATAAATTTCTGATTGTTTATTTGGATGATATCTTGATTTTTTCTAATGACTGGGACTCTCATGTGAAACATGTTCGAACTGTATTCCAGATTTTGAGAGAGAATGCTCTGTATGTGAAGGGATCAAAGTGTCTTTTTGGCGTACAGAGGATCTCATTTTTGGGATTCATTTTGTCCCCATCTGTTATTGAAATGGACCCGGTCAAGGTTCAGGCCATCTGTGATTGGGTCCAACCTACTTCATTAAAGGCTCTTCAAAGATTTTTGGGTTTTGCCAATTTTTATCGTAAATTTATTGGTAATTTCTCGGTTATTGTTAAACCATTAACTGATTTGACCAAAAAGGGTTCTGATGTGGTGAATTGGCCTCCTGAGGCAGTCTCTGCATTTCAGGAACTTAAGCAGAGATTCACTTCTGCTCCTGTTCTACGGCAGCCTGATGTTTCTCTGCCGTTTCAGGTGGAGGTTGATGCCTCTGAAATTGGGGCAGGTGCCGTTTTGTCCCAAAGAGATCCAGAGACCTCTAAAAGTAACCCTTGTGCCTTTTTCTCTCGAAAATTTTCTCCTACTGAACGTAATTATGACGTGGGTAATCGGGAGTTATTGGCCATGAAGTGGGCTTTTGAAGAGTGGAGACATTGGCTGGAGGGAGCCAAACATCAGGTGGTGGTCCTTACTTACCATAAGAATCTGGTTTATCTGGAATCTGCCAAGCGACTTAATCCTAGACAGGCCGGGTGGGCCTTGTTTTTCACACGTTTTAATTTTGTGGTTTCTTTTCTTCCTGGCACTAAGAATTTTAAGGCGGATGCCCTCTCGAGGAGTTTCCTTGCGGACTCCCCTGAGGTATCTGATCCTTCTGTTATTTTGAAAGAAGGTGTAGTTCTTTCCGCCATCTCGCCCAATTTGAGACTGGCTCTGGAGGGGTGTCAGGAGGATAGGCCCGAGCGCTGCCCTGTTGGGAAATTGTTTGTCCCGGACCAGTGGAAAAAGAGTGTGATGTCTGAGATTCATTGTTCCGCGTTGGCCGGTCATCCCGGAATTTTTGGTACCAGAGACTTGGTTAGTCGGTCCTTTTGGTGGCCTACCTTGTCTCGTGATGTCAGGGAATTTGTGCAGTCCTGCGGGACTTGCTTTCGCTCCAAGCCTTGCTCTCGCTCTAGTGGTTTGTTGATGCCATTGCCTGTGCCCAAGAGACCATGGACCCATATCTCTATGGATTTCATTTCCGACCTCGATTTGTGATAGGTTTTCCAAGATGATACATCTTGTGCCATTACCTAAGTTGCCTTCCTTCTCTGAATTGGTGCCTTTGTTCCTTCAGCACGTGGTTCGTTTACACGGCATTCCTGAGAACATTGTGTCTGACAGAGGAGTCCAGTTTGTTTCCAGATTTTGGAGGACCTTTTGTTCTAAGCTTGGTGTTCAGTTGTCTTTCTCCTAGGCGTTTCATCCTCAGACCAATGGTCAAACTGAGAGAACAAACCAGACATTGGAGACTTATCTAAGATGCTTTGTGTCTGCTGATCAGGATGACTGGGTCTCTTTTTTGCCTTTGGCTGAGTTTGCTCTTAATAATAGGCTAGCTCTGCCACTTTGATGTCTCCATTTTTCTGTAATTCTGGGTTTCACCCTCGATTTTCTTCAGGACAGGCGGAGGCTTCTGCCTGTTCAGGTGTTGACTCTGTTGTTGAGCGTATGCAGCAGATTTGGGACCAGGTAGTGGAGAGTTTGTCCCTCTCTCAGGAGAGGGCCCAGCGGTTTGCTAACCGGCATAGGACTGATGGTCCTCGGTTTAAAGTGGGGGACTTGGTCTGGTTGTCCTCAAAAAATATTCCTATGAGAGTGGCATCTCCTAAATTTAAGCCTAGGTTCATTGGACCTTATAAGATCATGGAGATTCTTAATCCTGTTTCTTTTCGTTTGCTTCTTCCAGGGACATTTAAGATCCATAACGTGTTCCACAAGTCCTTGTTGAAGAGGTTTGTTGAGCCAGTGGTTCCTACTGCTTTGCCTCCTGATCCTGTTCTGGTGGAGGGCAATATGGAGTTTGTGGTTGAGAAAATATTGAATTCTCGTTTTTCTAGACGGAAACTCCAGAATTTGGTTAAGTGAAGAGGTTATGGTCAGGAAGACAATTCTTGGGTGTTTGCTTCGGACATCCATGCTAGGAGACTCATCCGTGCATATCATAGAACTCATACTGACCGACCTGGTTGCTCAAGTGAGGGTTCGGTGACCCCTCCTCAAGGGGGGGTACTGTTGTGAATGGACTTGAATTGAGTTCTGAGCAGAGGCTCCCTCTGGTGGTTACAAGCGGTACTGGACTGTCCAGTGAAGATTGTGAGGATTGGGAATCAGGTGTTACTGACTGGTCTTATTTAAGGGAGTCGCCTTCCCATCAGGGTTGCCGGTGATCAATTGTTCTGGTCTCAATCCTTGATTCCTGGTTCCTTTGTAGCCTGCTGTGTCGTGTCTGCATCTCCTGCTAACAGATAAGACATTTTCTTCTTTTTGTTTTTGTGCTTGATTTTTGCATTTTGTCCTGCACTTCTGTGGGGGCCTTCAAGGTCCCCTCCGGGGGCTTTTGCCCTCTCAGTTTAGTTCAGTCACTGATGTTTTGTACATTTGCTTTTTCCAGTTTTTTCAGTGGCTGCTGTTTTGATTTTGTTACACCAGAGAACTAATTTAGGTGGTAGAGGTCGTGTGATCTCAGGTGTTTTTGAAATTAGTAGAGTTGGTGCTTTTCAGGGTTTTTTGGGATTGCAGTAAGTGCCCTTCCTATCCTTTTCTATTTAGATAGTTTGGGCCCCAACGTTTGCTCATACTATTTTCTGTCTGTGTCAGTATTTCTTCTTGTCTAACCGCCATTACATGTTTGGGGGCTTTCTATGTTCTTTGGGGATCTGCTCCGGGGCAGATAGCTTTCCTCTTTCTATCTTTAGGTATAGTTAGTTTCTCAGGCTGTGACGAGGCGTCTAGGACCAACGTAGGAACGCTCCACGGCTGCCTTTAGTTGTGGGGGTTAGTCAGGGTACTGCAATCTCATAGTTTCCAACTGCTCTGGTGTATTGCCTTTTTACCTGCACTCCTCAGCTACCAAATCATAACATGCTCCTATATACAAGAATATAACTACTATAATACTGATCCTATGTACAGGAATATAACTACTATAATACTGCCCCCATTGTACAAGAATATAACTACTATGATACTGCTCCTATGTACAAGAATATAACTACTATAATACTGCCCCTATGTAAGGTTCTATGTATATATTCCTGAAACTCAGTTTGTTAGTCAGCCATTTTACTTTCTGTCTTGCTGCAGCTATCTTGCCCTCAGTCAAAATGGAGTTTCCAGCTTGCATGTTCCCGCCCTGATTCTCTCCTTTGCTTCTTAAGCAGCCACAGCTGAGCAATCAGTGCTTCAGAATCTAGCCTGCAGTGAACCTGTGACTTGACTCCTGTAAGCCTTGGACCTTGTACTCCAGCTATTCCTACTGAGGAACTCTGAAGCACTTGTGGACTCTGAACCCTGCTCTTTGAAAGACCCACGTTTGCATGGACTTACGGTAACAGAGAAGAAGATCCTGAATCTGTATTTGAGAGTGATTGCTGAGCTTGGATTACTCTGGCCTGCTGTGTCTCCTGTTTCTGTGTCTGCAACCTGTGTGACTATTTCTGCCAACTTGTATGAAGTAATACAGGACTTTTCTATATCAAACCTGTGACTCCTGTGTTTTCATCGCACCCAAGCACAAGACGCTATATGAACTGTACTACATACATTACAAGATTCTGAAGCCAAAACGTTAGTGTCTGCTGGGTCTGGAAGGCTGTGTCTGCTGTACTGTGGATATCAGACGTCCGGTTGTACTTTCTGTGATGACAGTGGTTGTGACTTCTCACAACCATTCCAGGTGAGCAGTTCCCTTAATTTTTTTTTCTCTCTGCAGTGTTGCCACAGGTGAACACTATTGTTTTTTTTTTCTCTCCTCTTCTTCCAGTAATCCTGTCTTAAAAGATCTGGAAAATGGAGGCCCGCATAAAGGAACTTTGCGGAGTGACTGATAATATCCTTGCAGATTTGCAGAATATAAAGACCCGTTTTACAAATCTACAGGACCTCAATAATCACAATTTGCAAGTGGTTGGACAGACTACCCAGGATTTGCGAGCCAGGATTGAGGTTCTAGAGGGGCGAGTCCAGGCTCCTGCCGTAGCCCCGAGTGCTGGGATTCCCAAGTTGCCCCCTTTTCGTTTTGGCGGTGAACGTGAGAAATTCAGGGGATTTATTAATCAATGCAATCTTTTTTTTTCTGCACATGCTTCACAATTTCCCACTGAACGATCTAAGGTGCTTACTATAATTATGTTGCTTACCAACAAGGCTTTAATGTGGGCAAACCCTCTGATTGAGACTGAGGATGATTGTTTGAATCACCTTGATGATTTTATTTCAGCCATGGGGCAGGTGTTTGATGACCCCAATCGAGGTGCAACAGCTGAAGCAGCCATGTTAGCTTTGCGCCAAGGTAAGCACTCGGTAGCTGAATATGCCTTGGATTTCAGGAGATGGGCCCTTGATACCACCTGGGACAGTTCCGCCAAAAAATCTATTTTTCGAAAGGGGTTATCTCCACTGATTAAGGATGAACTTGCTCGTGCCGACCCTCCCACTGCGTTAGGTGACTTTATTAACTACTGCATCCGTATTGATACTCGTCTGACTGAACGCAGGCAAGAGAGATGGTTCGAAAGCAATCGTACTAACCTTTTCCTACCTTCCTCTCCAGCTAAGGAACCTTTGAGTAGGATTACACGGGAACCTGAACCTGAACCCATGCAGGTAGACTCTTTACAACGACGGGTTAGTGATGCACGCAAGGAACATCGTTTTAAGGAGAATCTATGTTTCTATTGTGGTAAGTCAGGGCACTTCTTTATAAACTGCCCCAGCCGTTCTCGTAAGACTACTGCAGCACTCATTCATTGTGAGTGTTGCGAGAGGGGATCTGTCAGGTCCGAGCCTCAGGCTCCAGAGAGATCTGCAGCAACAGATCTTGATTTCTCGGACTTAAACTCCGTTACCTCTGAGGACGTTGACTGTGTAAACGCTGCCATTTTTCAAGTTTCCTCAGCGGTGTCCCAGCTGAGTTGTAAGAAAAACAATTCTCATTGCTTTCTTTCCATCAAACTCTGGGTTGACTCAGCTTGGGTGTCTAGCTCTGCTATGATCGACTCAGGGGCAAGTGGAAATTTTATGGATGTCTCCTTTGCTCTGAAACAGGGAATACGTTCAGTGAAGAAGGCTACTCCAGTACAGATGGAAACTGTGGATGGCTCCCTGCTGACCTCTGGACCAGTGGATCAGGAAACAGAGCCTTTGAGGGTTCTTATGGGTAAAGATCATCAAGAGAAACTGTCCTTTATGCTTATCTCTTCTCCCCACTTTCCCATTATTCTAGGGCTACCATGGCTGCAGGCTCAGAATCCTACCATTAACTGGGAGACCAAGGAATTACACTTTCCAGAGAAACAGATGAGTCCAAAAGTTTCAGCTTGCTCTGTTCCTAAAGGAATCATGTCAGTCCCTGAACTACCAGCTGTATACCAGGACTATGTGGATTTATGTGACAAGAAAAACGCTGACCAGCTTCCTCCTCACCGTCCATATGATTGTCCAATTGAATTATTGCCTGGAGCAGAGATACCTTTTGGTAAGATCTACCCCCTGGCGGGGCCCGAGCTAAAGGCTTTAAAGGATTACATAGATGAAAATCTAGCCAAGGGCTTCATACGCCCCTCTTCATCTCCTGCAGGTGCACCCATCTTCTTTGTAAAGAAGAAAGATGGATCTCTGAGACCATGCGTAGACTATAGGGAACTCAATAAGGTTACTATTAGAAACCGTTATCCATTGCCTTTAATCCCTGAGTTATTGGAGAGAGTGCGACATGCCAAATTTTTTCTAAACTAGATCTTCGTGGGGCCTATAACTTAGTCCGTATTAGACCTGGGGATGAATGGAAGACTGCATTCAGGTCACGCTATGGACACTTTGAATATCTAGTTATGCCTTTTGGTCTGAGTACCGCCCCAGCCACTTTCCAACACTTGGTGAATGACATCTTCAGGGATCTCCTAGATACATTCGTGGTAATTTATTTGGATGATATTCTAATTTTTTCTAACTCCACAGAGGAACATCATGGACATGTGAGAATGGTCTTGGAACGTCTAAGACAAAATCATCTTTACATCAAACTTGAAAAGTGTGAATTCCATAGGACCGAAATTCAATTTCTGGGGTATGTACTGTCTACACAAGGAATTAGTATGGATGGAAGCAAAACCCAAGCCATCAAGGATTGGCCAAGTCCTAGAAATGTGAAGGAGGTACAGCGCTTCATCGGGTTTGCCAACTTCTATAGACGTTTCATTAGAAATTTCTCTGAGGTAGTGTCACCTATCACTCAACTTACCCGGAAAGAGTCTAGGTTTTCCTGGACTCCCCAAGCCCAGGAAGCATTTTCCCGTCTAAAAGATAAATTTACCACTGCACCTATCCTAGTACATCCCAACCCCGAGCTTGCCTTCATAATAGAGGTGGATGCTTCAGACTGTGCCGTTGGAGCTATACTCTCTCAGAGAACAGGTGAGAAGAATGTCTTGCATCCCTGTGCCTTCTTTTCCCAGCAGTTGTCTTCGGCTGAGAGGAACTACGATGTGGGCAATAGAGAGTTGTTGGCCATTATTGCCGCCTTCAAAGAATGGAGACACCTTCTTCAGAGAGCTGCACAGCAAATAGTCGTCCTGACAGACCATCGTAACCTTGAGTTTATCAGGTCGGCTAAGTGCCTGACTCCTCGCCAGGCTCGCTGGAATCTTTTCTTAAACCAATTTAATTTTATCATCTCTTATAGACCAGGATCGCGCAATGGAAAGGCTGATGCACTCTCTAGGATTTACTCAGCAGAGACACGTCCAATTACTCCTCCTAAGACTATTCTTCCTGACTCTAGATTCTTAGGAGTAATTCATAATCAAGACCTACTTAAGGACATCAAGGAAGCATACCATGCGGATTCCTTTTTGGCACAACCCCCAAGGGACGTAAGTCTTGTCTTTAAGAATGGTGTGTGGATTCAGGGACAACGTCTGTATATTCCTGAAACAGTCAGATTAAGAGTATTGCAACTCATTCACGATTCCAAGATAGCTGGGCATAGAGGAATTCTAAAGACACAGGAATTTCTTTCTCGTTTCTTTTGGTGGCCCACTGGCAGGAAGGATGTTTTGAATTATGTCACTTCATGTGAGGTCTGTGCAAGATGCAAGACACCTCGCTCCTCACCAACTGGTCTGTTACAGCCTCTTCCCACCCCGTCCCGCCCGTGGGGATCCATTTCTATGGACTTCATTGTGGAGTTACCAACCTCTCAGGGAAGAACACCATTCTAGTGGTGGTTGACCGTCTAACAAAGGCAGCTCATTTTATCCCTTGTGTCGGCTTATCCACTGCAAAACAGACATCAGATTTGATGATTAAAGATGTGTTTCGCTTACATGAGGTTATTTCGGATCGAGGGGTGCAATTCACTTCTAGGTTTTGGCAAAATTTCTGTGCAGCATTGGACATTAAAGTAAACCTTTCTTCTGCTTTTCATCCCCAGACTAATGGACAGACCGAACGAACCAATCAAACCCTGGAGCAGTATCTCCGCTGCTTTATCTGCCACCTACAGGATGATTGGGTGGATCTACTTCCATTAGCTGAGTTCTCGTATAACAACTCTCAGAGTGCCTCCACTAAACAGTCTCCTTTTTACTCTAATCTAGGTTATCATCCTAACATTCTACCACGATTTCCCATAGAAACGCCTTTACCAGCAGTGGCTGAAAGAATCACGTCTTACAGAAGAATATGGATCTATATGGAATAAGGAAAATCTGGAATCGGCTCAAGAAAGGTACAAGAAAGCAGCAGATAAATTTCGTAGATAAATTTGCTCAGCTGTGGCTGCTTAAGAAGCAAAGGAGAGAATCAGGGCGGGAACATGCAAGCTGGAAACTCCATTTTGACTGAGGGCAAGATAGCTGCAGCAAGACAGAAAGTAAAATGGCTGACGAACAAACTGAGTTTCAGGAACATGTACACAGAACCTTACATTACTCCCCCCTTAGGGACAACCTCCGGATGACCTCAGGCCAGGCTTGTGTGGGTACCTCTGATGAAACTGACGGAGCAAGCGAGGAGCATTAACGTTATTGACTGGTTCCCATGAGTTGTCCTCCACTGGGTAGCCCTGCCATTTAATCAGATATTGTAACTGATTTCTATACAACCTGGAATCTAAAATCCTTTCCACCACAAATTCTTCCTGACCATCGACTAGCACTGGGTCAGGGCAAGGAGAAGAACGTCCAGGAAACGTATTGGGTGTCGCAGCCTTTAGTAGGGATACATGAAAGACAGGGTGAATTCTCATAGTTCTGGGCAGTTGAAGACGACAAGCAACGGCACTTATAATTTTACTGATTTTATAGGGTCCAATGTACTTATGTCCCAACTTAGACGATGGAATCCTTAACTTAAGATTTCTGTTTGACAGCCAGACCAAGTCTCCTACCTTGAAAGCTGGTGCAGGTTTACGAAATTTATCTGCTGCTTTCTTGTACCTTTCCTGAGCCGATTCCAGATTCTCCTTTAGAAGATCCATATTCTTCTGTAAAGACGTGATTCTTTCAGCCACTGCTGGTAAAGGCGTTTCTATGGGAAATCGTGGTAGAATGTTAGGATGATAACCTAGATTAGAGTAAAAAGGAGACTGCTTAGTGGAGGCACTCTGAGAGTTGTTATACGAGAACTCAGCTAATGGAAGTAGATCCACCCAATCATCCTGTAGGTGGCAGATAAAGCAGCGGAGATACTGCTCCAGGGTTTGATTGGTTCGTTCGGTCTGTCCATTAGTCTGGGGATGAAAAGCAGAAGAAAGGTTTACTTTAATGTCCAATGCTGCACAGAAATTTTGCCAAAACCTAGAAGTGAATTGCACCCCTCGATCCGAAATAACCTCATCCGGTACTCCATGTAAGCGAAACACATCTTTAATCATCAAATCTGATGTCTGTTTTGCAGTGGGTAAGCCGACACAAGGGATAAAATGAGCTGCCTTTGTTAGACGGTCAACCACCACTAGAATGGTGTTCTTCCCTTGAGAGGTTGGCAACTCCACAATGAAGTCCATAGAAATGGATCCCCACGGGCGGGACGGGGTGGGAAGAGGCTGTAACAGACCAGTTGGTGAGGAGCGAGGTGTTTTGCATCTTGCACAGACTTCACATGAAGTGACATAGTTTAAAACATCCTTCCTGCAAGTGGGCCACCAAAAGAAACGAGAGAGAAATTCCTGTGTCTTTAGAATTCCTCTATGCCCAGCTATCTTGGAATCGTGAATGAGTTGCAATACTCTCAATCTGACTGTTTCAGGAATATACAGGCGTTGTCCCTGAATCCACACACCATTCTTAAAGACAAGACTTACGTCCCTTGGGGGTTGTGCCAAAAAGGAATCCGCATGGTATGCTTCCTTGATGTCCTTAAGTAGGTCTTGATTATGAATTACTCCTAGGAATCTAGAGTCAGGAAGAATAGTCTTAGGAGGAGTAATTGGACGTGTCTCTGCTGAGTAAATCCTAGAGAGTGCATCAACCTTTCCATTGCGCGATCCTGGTCTATAAGAAATGATAAAATTAAATTGGTTTAAGAAAAGATTCCAGCGAGCCTGGCGAGGAGTCAGGCACTTAGCCGACCTGATAAACTCAAGGTTACGATGATCTGTCAGGACGACTATTTGCTGTGCAGCTCCCTGAAGAAGGTGTCTCCATTCTTTGAAGGTGGCAATAATGGCCAACAACTCTCTATTGCCCACATCGTAGTTCCTCTCAGCCGAAGACAACTGCTGGGAAAAGAAGGCACAGGGATGCAAGACATTCTTCTCACCTGTTCTCTGAGAGAGTATAGCTCCAACGGCACAGTCTGAAGCATCCACCTCTATTATGAAGGCAAGCTCGGGGTTGGGATGTACTAGGATAGGTGCAGTGGTAAATTTATCTTTTAGACGGGAAAATGCTTCCTGGGCTTGGGGAGTCCAGGAGAACCTAGACTCTTTCCGGGTAAGTTGGGTGATAGGTGACACTACCTCAGAGAAATTTCTAATGAAACGTCTATAGAAGTTGGCAAACCCGATGAAGCGCTGTACCTCCTTCACATTTCTAGGACTTGGCCAATCCTTGATGGCTTGGGTTTTGCTTCCATCCATACTAATTCCTTGTGTAGACAGTACATACCCCAGAAATTGAATTTCGGTCCTATGGAATTCACACTTTTCAAGTTTGATGTAAAGATGATTTTGTCTTAGACGTTCCAAGACCATTCTCACATGTCCATGATGTTCCTCTGTGGAGTTAGAAAAAATTAGAATATCATCCAAATAAATTACCACGAATGTATCTAGGAGATCCCTGAAGATGTCATTCACCAAGTGTTGGAAAGTGGCTGGGGCGGTACTCAGACCAAAAGGCATAACTAGATATTCAAAGTGTCCATAGCGTGACCTGAATGCAGTCTTCCATTCATCCCCAGGTCTAATACGGACTAAGTTATAGGCCCCACGAAGATCTAGTTTAGAGAAAATTTTGGCATGTCGCACTCTCTCCAATAACTCAGGGATTAAAGGCAATGGATAACGGTTTCTAATAGTAACCTTATTGAGTTCCCTATAGTCTACGCATGGTCTCAGAGATCCATCTTTCTTCTTTACAAAGAAGATGGGTGCACCTGCAGGAGATGAAGAGGGGCGTATGAAGCCCTTGGCTAGATTTTCGTCTATGTAATCCTTTAAAGCCTTTAGCTCGGGCCCCGCCAGGGGGTAGATCTTACCAAAAGGTATCTCTGCTCCAGGCAATAATTCAATTGGACAATCATATGGACGGTGAGGAGGAAGCTGGTCAGCGTTCTTCTTGTCACATAAATCCACATAGTCCTGGTATACAGCTGGTAGTTCAGGGACTGACATGGTTCCTTTAGGAACAGAGCAAGCTGAAACTTTTGGACTCATCTGTTTCTCTGGAAAGTGTAATTCCTTGGTCTCCCAGTTAATGGTAGGATTCTGAGCCTGCAGCCATGGTAGCCCTAGAATAATGGGAAAGTGGGGAGAAGAGATAAGCATAAAGGACAGTTTCTCTTGATGATCTTTACCCATAAGAACCCTCAAAGGCTGTTTCCTGATCCACTGGTCCAGAGGTCAGCAGGGAGCCATCCACAGTTTCCATCTGTACTGGAGTAGCCTTCTTCACTGAACGTATCCCTGTTCCAGAGCAAAGGAGACATCCATAAAATTTCCACTTGCCCCTGAGTCGATCATAGCAGAGCTAGACACCCAAGCTGAGTCAACCCAGAGTTTGATGGAAAGAAAGCAATGAGAATTGTTTTTCTTACAACTCAGCTGGGACACCGCTGAGGAAACTTGAAAAATGGCAGCGTTTACACAGTCAACGTCCTCAGAGGTAACGGAGTTTAAGTCCGAGAAATCAAGATCTGTTGCTGCAGATCTCTCTGGAGCCTGAGGCTCGGACCTGACAGATCCCCTCTCGCAACACTCACAATGAATGAGTGCTGCAGTAGTCTTACGAGAACGGCTGGGGCAGTTTATAATGAAGTGCCCTGACTTACCACAATAGAAACATAGATTTTCCTTAAAACGATGTTCCTTGCGTGCATCACTAACCCGTCGTTGTAAAGAGTCTACCTGCATGGGTTCAGGTTCAGGTTCCCGTGTAATCCTACTCAAAGGTTCCTTAGCTGGAGAGGAAGGTAGGAAAAGGTTAGTGCGATTGCTTTCGAACCATCTCTCTTGCCTGCGTTCAGTCAGACGAGTATCAATACGGATGCAGTAGTTAATAAAGTCACCTAACGCAGTGGGAGGGTCGGCACGAGCAAGTTCATCCTTAATCAGTGGAGATAACCCCTTTCGAAAAATAGATTTTTTGGCGGAACTGTCCCAGGTGGTATCAAGGGCCCATCTCCTGAAATCCAAGGCATATTCAGCTACCGAGTGCTTACCTTGGCGCAAAGCTAACATGGCTGCTTCAGCTGTTGCACCTCGATTGGGGTCATCAAACACCTGCCCCATGGCTGAAATAAAAGCATCAAGGTGATTCAAACAATCATCCTCAGTCTCAATCAGAGGGTTTGCCCACATC
Source organism: Oophaga sylvatica (assembly GCA_033576555.1). Classification (NCBI taxonomy): domain Eukaryota; kingdom Metazoa; phylum Chordata; class Amphibia; order Anura; family Dendrobatidae; genus Oophaga; species Oophaga sylvatica. The sequence goes on from JARQOD010000002.1 coordinate 39,885,401, forward strand.
AAAGCCTTGTTGGTAAGCAACATAATTATAGTAAGCACCTTAGATCGTTCAGTGGGAAATTGTGAAGCATGTGCAGAAAAAAAAAGATTGCATTGATTAATAAATCCCCTGAATTTCTCACGTTCACCGCCAAAACGAAAAGGGGGCAACTTGGGAATCCCAGAACTCGGGGCTACGGCAGGAGCCTGGACTCGCTCTTCTAGAACCTCAATCCTGGCTCGCAAATCCTGGGCAGTCTGTCCAAACACTTGCAAATTGTGATTAGTGAGGTCCTGTAGGCTTGAAAAACGGGTCTTTATATTCTGCAAATCTGCAAGGATATTATCAGTCACTCCGCAAAGTTCCTTTATGCGGGCCTCCATTTTCCAGATCTTTTAAGACAGGAGTACTGGAAGAAGAGGAGAGGAGAAAAAAAACAAAACAATAGTGTTTACCTGTGGTAACACTGCAGAGAGAAAAAAAAAATTAAGGGAACTGCTCACCTGGAATGGTTGTGAGAAGTCACAACCACTATCATCACAGAAAGTTCACCCGGACATCTGATATCCACAGTTACAGCAGACAAAAAAGAGAAAAGAGAAAAAAAAAACAATAGTGTTTACCTGTGGTAACACTGCAGAAAAAAAAAAACACTTAAGGGAATTGCTCACCTGGAATGGTTGTGAGAAGTCACAACCACTGTCATCACAGAAAGTACAACCGGACATCCGATATCCACAGTTACAGCAGACACAGCCTTTCCAGACACAGCAGACACTAACGTTTTGGCTTCAGAATCTTGTAATGTATGTAGTACAGTTCATATAGCGTCTTGTGCTTGGGTGCGATGAAAATACATGAGACACAGGTTTGATATAGAAAGTCTTGTATTACTTCATACAAGTTGGCAAAAATAGTCACACAGTTTGCAGACACAGAAGCAGGAGACACAGCAGGCCAGAGTAATCTAAGCTCAGCAATCACTCTCCACAACAGGTTCAGGATCTTCTTCTCTGTTACCGTAAGTCCATGCAAACGTGGGTCTTTCAAAGAGCAGGGTTCAGAGTCCACAAGTGCTTCAGAGTTCCTCAGTAGGAATAGCTGGAGTACAAGGTCCAAGGCTTTAGGAGTCAGGTCACAGGTTCACTGCAGGCTAGATTCTGAAGCACTGATTGCTCAGCTGTGGCTGCTTAAGAAGCAAAAGGAGAGAATCAGGGCGGGAACATGCAAGCTGGAAACTCCATTTTGACTGAGGGCAAGATAGCTGCAGCAAGACAGAAAGTAAAATGGCTGACGAACAAACTGAGTTTCAGGAACATGTACACAGAACCTTACATCAACACCCACACCTGTGTTAATGGAGCAATCACTGAAAAGAGGTTAGCTGGTCCTTTTAAGGCAGGGCTGCAATGATGTTGAAATGTGTTTTGGGGGATAAAGTTCATTTTCTAGCCAAATATTGACTTTGCAAGTAATTGCTGTTAAGCTGATCACTCTTTATAACATTCTGGAGTATATGCAAATTGCCATTAGAAAAAGTGAAGCAGTAGACTTTGTAAAAATTAATATTTGTGTCATTCTCAAAACTTTTGGCCATGACTGTACAAGAATATAACTACTATAATACTGCCCCCTACGTACAAGAATATAACTACTGTAATACTGCTTCTATGTACAAGAATATAACTACTATAATACTGCCCTGATGTGCAAGAATATAACTACTATAATACTGCCCAGATGTGCAAGAATATAACTACTATAATACTGCCCCTATGTACAAGAATATAACTACTGTAGGGATCCGCTCTGGTAGGCAGGGGCCGGGCCGCAGTAATGAGGCAAACACACAGGCTTTTAGTTCAAAGTTCAGTGGTTTTAATAAATGGGTTCAACAAAAAGTCCAGATAACAAAATCAAAACAGAACATAAATCACTCCAGTTTGGAGAACCACTGGTCCCAGACTCACCCTTGCTTGGGACGGGCTTAACTAAGCGGCTGCAGGTTAGCAGAGACCGCCAGGTGCCCTTCCGGGTGGTCTGGTACTCGCTTCCTGGTGCACACTGACACACTGTAACAAAACAATCTTCCTGGCTGACTCCAGCCAAACTCCTTCCTTCCACACCCACCAACTACAACAGCTCCTTGTTTTATAGGCCTAGTCCACACCCTCAGGTGAGGTACACATCAGCTGACCTGATCACGTGACTATGACCTCATCACAGGTCCTTGAGATCAGGGAAAATCCTGACCAAACTCCAGTCTGCTAGGAGAAATATATCTCCCATCCATCAAGACCCCCTTTGGTGTACCACACTACTATAATACTGCTCCTATGTACAAGAATATAACTACTATAACACTGCTCCTATGTACAAGAATATAACTACTATAATACTGCCCCCTATGTACAAGAATATAACAACAATAATACTGCACCATGTAACTAATACTGCTCCTCTGTTCTTGATATCAGTGGAGGCCCCAGCATTCATGCAGTTATCCTCCATGCTATGGATAAGGAACAACTCTAAAATTTGAGACTGCCCCTTTAATATTAAGTGTTAACAGGCGGTGTGGGTGTGACCTAGAATGCCCTGACTTCCTGTCTGCACATCAGCGTACGGGATCATTCGTCAGACCACATGCCCAACTTCCCATAGTGAAGGTGGGAAATGTATAGATTTAACTGAGGTTGGATGAAATAAAATACAATACTGATACACTACTAATAGTGGATACGCATTAAACAAGCAAAGAAATATGCTGCAGTATTTTTTTTTAATTGTACATTATCAAGTTTTATGGAATATTCACATGGGATGAATTTCCTGTGTTTTTTCTGTCCAGATTTCTTTATGGAAACCCATCGGTATACCATTTTCCTGGAGCAGGAAACATACCCGCTGTACCCAATTTGCCAGGATGGTCTTAAAAAAATAAAAAACAAACCTGGCAGTGCCTGGACCATAAAGGTGTGTGGATTACACAAAACCCACAAACAAATGGGGGCTTTTTCGAGCATCCTGGGATGGCCAATGCCAATGGAATATAGCATTACATAACACTTTTTTTGGCCACTCTTTGCCATTGCAAGAGGTCCAAAATTCGGAACTCCCCTCTATTTAGTCACAAGTTCTAACTTAAATATTTAAAAATGGGAATTGTAGCCAGTCATACCGTTCCAAGGCCAAAGCCTTCAGATACCTGAATGCTCACGGCAAAAAGACTATTTTTTTGCTTGATATTTTCAACAATTATATTTTTTATTTTTCTGCCATTTTATGATGCTTAATGTTGTTGTACAACAACAGAACTTTCATCTTTTTCACGCTGTTATTTTTTCCCACTGCTCCTCTGATTATTACGTTTTTGCTTTTTTTTTAAATCCGTGGTACAGCTCCAGAGATATGGGCCTTTTTTATTTAGTGCCGATTTATCCTGCCTTTACCAAGATGGACATGAATCTCAAGGTAATAATGCAGAGCACTCTCAAGCCACGCCCCAGAGGATCCTACAAGCCACGCCCCAGAGGATCCTACAAGCCACTCCCCCTTAGTAAAAACCTTAATCAGCACTAAATAAAAAAGTCCATATCTCTGTGACTGTATAACGGATTTGAAAGAAACAAAAAATGGTGTACTCAGGGGAGCAGCAAGAATAAAATAAGAGCAAAAATTAGCCACTTTTGACCTGATGACAGGGCTGTAAAAAAAGAAAAAAACTTTTTTTAAGCTTTCTTCTGTAATTTTATGCTATTGTTTAGCTGTACAAATTTATTCTACAACCTCTGTGTACAATGATACATGTTCTCTGGCATTATATAGCCATTAATGTAAATCTGCAAAGATCTAGATTTTTTTTTAACATCTTCTTTGTCTTTTAAGTGGTACGTGGGATCTGTGAATAAACTCGCATGCAGAATTTATTTTCCAGCAGCTACAGGAGGCTGGGAAGATGCAATCTGTATTATCCCAGAATTCCTCTGTATGCAGATCACAAATAATAGTGACTGGACGCCTACTGTACGTCAGATCACTATTAGCAATCATCAACATGGAGAGAAATGCTGATATGACACAGATCATGTCCTCCCAGCACGTTCCTCTCCTTTGCTGTGCAGTGTGATCTGCAGTGAACGCGGCGAACCACAGACATTTATATCGTGACTGCATAAGGCAATGGCAGCCAAAATGTAGATGTGCGTTCTGTGGAGTTAAAGGCGTACTCTGGGCTAAACTGCAGCTTTCTGCTATGCTAGTGCAGGGTATAGGGAGCGATGTGTGACGCAGGAGTGAAATGTAAAATACTAGTAATGCATTGCACCATCAGACCTGCATTACGTAGAACACAGTGCGGCTAAGTTCACATGTTGCTTTTTTGCTGCGTTTCTTTCAGCAGCCAAAACCTACTCCCATGGCAGTAGCAAAAAAATAAGTTGCTGAGAAAAAGCAGGTTTTGGTGCATTTTTGGTGCAGATTATATGTGTCATTTCTTTACAGTACATGTTTAATAAGGTTAGTTTCATTCACCAAAAAAAAGGAGCAAAAACGCCAAAAGAATTGACAAGCTGCACTTTAAAAAAAAAAAAACAGGAAAAAAAAAACAAGTGTGTGAATTAGAGTTATGAAATCTCGTAGCGCTGGTTCTGTAAAAAGCAGATTTTAATAAGCATACAAAAAACCGTAGCAAAAACACAACACGTGAACATACTGTAACAGTTTTGCTATGATTGCTTCTTTTAATCGGACCTATCAGCAGGATTTTGCTCAGTAAACTACAGACAGTGTCAGGTCGGCGCCGTTATACTGATTACAATGATACCTGGGTTGATAAAATCCGTCTTGTGGTTCTTGTTTAATCTTTCAGTTAATGATATGACCGTGCCCCTGGGTGGCCTGTGGAGGGGGTCTTTATGTGGTGCTCTGCTTACATATTCATCTGTATTGGCTTATGACAGGTCACTGATCCCTCACTGGCCTGCCCCCTATTTTATATACTGCATTTACTATGGTGGGTTTAGAAAAAAAAAGTTTACATTGAGCAAAATGGTGCCGGTGGCAGCGCCTGCGCAGTAGCATCTGTCACGTTTCAATAGATGCTACTGCGCAAGCGTCGCCGGAGTCGTTTTGCTAGATAGAAAAAAAATTTGCAGTAAAATGGCACAGGCGGCATTTTGATGAAGGATTTTTTTTTTGTGCCCGGCAATACTATAGGCATAATGCTTTACATGCTACTGCGCAGACGCCGCTGCTGCCATTTTGCTCAATGTAATTTTTTTTTCTAAACCGACCATTGCATATGCTGTTTGTAAAATAGGGGGCAGGTCACTGAGGGATCAGTGACCTGTCATAAGCCATACAGATGAATATGCAAGCAGAACACTACATGAAGAACCCCTCACAGGCTGCCCCGTGGCACAAGAATCTCATTAACTGAAAACTACAAATAAAGATTAAACAACAACCACAAGACGGATTTCATCAAACCGGGTATCAATTTCATCAGCATAACGGCGCCAACCTGACACTTCACTTTATACTAACCCCCCTTAATCCCTACACATAGTAATGAACTGGTTATCTTTCCCTCCATCCTCCCCATCCATCTCATCTCCTCAAATCTATTCCTCAACATGCAATCCCTTTGGCTCCAAACACAGACAACCATCCCATGCAGTGTCGGACTGTAGCACCTTGGGCCCACCAGAGAAAATCAGAGAAAAGGTAGTACACGTCTTAATTTTGTAGCAGGGGTTGGGGTAGCCCCCTCATAGAATATAATGTAGCTCCCTCACAGAATATAAAATAGCCCCCCTCATAGAATATAATGTAGACTCCCTCATGGAATATAATGCAGCCCACCTCATGGAATATAATGCAGCCCCCTACATAGAATATAATGTAGCCCCCTCACAGAATATAATGCAGCCCCCTCATAGAATATAGTGCAGACCCCCTCATAGGGTATAATGCAGCACTCCACAAAACATAATGCAACCACCTCATAAGGTATAATACAGCCCTCCTATAGAATATAATGTAGCACCCTTATAGGGTATAATGCAGCCCCCCTCATATAGTATAATGCAGCCCCTCCACAGAATATAATGTAGCCCCCTCAGAGTTTAATGCAACCCCCTCAAATTATAATGCAGCTCCCCCATAGAATATACTGTAGCCCCTTCATATTGCATAATGCAGCCCCCCTCATATAGAATGATGTGGCCCCCAGAATATAATGTAGCCCGAGAGAATAATGCAGCCCCCACACAGAATATATTGCAGCCCCTAAACAGAATATAATGTAGCCTGTAATGCAGCGCTTGGCTGGCATTCCTTTAACCCCTTAGTGACAGAGTCATTTTGCAGCTTAATGACCGGGCCAATTTTTACAATTCTGACCACTGTCAATTTATGAGGTTATAACTCTGGAACGCTTTAACGAATCCAGCTGATTCTGAGATTGTTTTTTCGTGACATATTGTACTTCACGTTAGTGGTAAAAAATTTTTACCTGACTTGCGCTTATTTATGAAAAAAACAGAAACATGGCGAAAATTTTGAAAATTTAGCAATTTTCAAATTTTCAACTTTTATGCACTGAAATCAGAGAGATATGTCACACAAATTTCTTAATAAATAACATTTCCCACATGTCTACTTTACATCAGCACAATTTTGGGAACAAAATTTTTTTTTTGTTACGAAGTTATAAGGGTTAAAAGTTGACCAGCAATTTCTCATTTTTACAACACCATTTTTTTTTAGGGACCACCTCACATTTGAAGTCACTTTGAGGGGTCTATATGATAGAAAATACCCAAAAGTGACACCATTCTAAAAACTGCACCCCTCATGGTGCTCAAAACCACATTCAAGAAGTTTATTAACCCTTTACGTGCTTCACAGGAACTGAAGCAATGTGGAAGGAAAAAATTAACATTTAACTTTTTTTGCAAAAGCTTTACTTCGGAACCAATTTTTTCTATTTTCACAACTGTTCAAAGAAAAAATGAACCACAAAATTTGTTGTGCAATTTCTCCTGAATACGCCGATACCCCATACCTGGGGGTAAACCACTTTTTGGGCGCACGGCAGAGGTCGCAAGGGAAGGAGCGCCGTTTGACTTTTTCAATGCAGAATTGGCTGGACGCCATGTCGCGTTTAGAGAGCCCCTGATGTGCCTAAACAGTGGAAACCCCCCACAAGTGACCCCATTTTGGAAACTAGACCCCTTAAGGAACTTATCTAGATGTGTGGTGAGCACTTTGAACCTCCAAGTGCTTAACAGAAGTTTGTAACGTAGAGCCGTGAAAATAAAAAATCATATTTTTTTCCACAAAAACAATCTTTTCACCCCAATTTTTATTTTCCCAAGGGTAACAAGACCCCAAAAGTTTTTGTAAAATTTGTCCTGAGTACGCTGATACCCCATATGTGGGGGTAAACCACTGTTTGGGTGCATGGCAGAGCTTGGAAGGGAAGGAGCACCGTTTGACTTTTTTCAACGCAGAATTGGCTGGACGCCATGTCGCGTTTATAGTGGCCCTGATGTGTCTAAACAGTGGAAACCCCCCACAAGTGACCCCATTTTGAAAACTAGACCCCCTAAGGAACTTATCTAGATGTGGGGGGTGAGCACTTTGAACCCCCAAAGGGTGCTTCACAAAGTTTATAACGCCCGGGAAATGAAAATAAAAAATCATATTTTTTCCACAAACCTGATCGTTTTAGCCCCCAAATTTTTATTTTCCCAAGGTAACAGGAGAAATTAGCCCACAAAACTTGTTGTCCAATTTGTTCCTGAGTACGCTGATACCCCAAATATTGGGGGTAAACCACTGTTTGGGCGCAGGGCCCGGACTCGGAAGGGAGGGAGCGCCATTTGACTTTTTGAAACGCCACGCGTTTTTGGAGACTCATGTGCCTAAATAGGGGAAAAACCCCTCAATTCTAGCTCCAACCCTAACCCAAACACCCCTAACCCTAACTCAACCCTAACCCTAATACCAACCCTAATTCCAACCCTAATTCTAACTCTACCCAATTGTAACCCAAACCCCTATTGTAACCCAAAACCCTAGTTGTAACCCTAACCCTAATTCCAACCCAACCCTAATTATAAACCCTAACCCTAATTAAAAACCCTAAGGCTGGGTTCATATTGTGTTTTACCAGCCCATTCAACACATAGCGTTGACGCGGGTAACGGTTAGCATACCGCGATCGCGTTTTTGCTATACTCACAGCGCAGAGGAATCAGCGATGATTCATCTGCGCTAGCGGTGACGGAGCCCAGACGCTGCGCCCGTGTCCGAGGCTCCGTCACTGAAATGACGGCACGTCGCAAACGCATGCCGCTTTACGTAAGCGGCATGCGTCGCGGGGCGCCCTCAAATTTCGGGTGAATGGCAGCGTTAACGGGCTGCGTTACACTGCGTTATACCCCGGTATAACGCAGTCCGTCCCAACGGGCTGCCATAACGCAATATAACCCAGCCTAACCCTAACGCTAATCCCAACCCTAAATTTTAACCCCAACCCTAATTATAACCCTAATTATACCCTAACCCTAACCCCAATGGAAAAATGAAAAAAAAATAAAATTTCTTTATTTTTTAATGTAAACCCAACCAAGGGGGTGTATAGGGGGGGTTATGTACTGTTTTTTTTTATTTTGATCACTGTGATAGTTTAACAGTGAAACAAAATGTACTTTTAGAGAATGAATGAATATTTTTTTGAATTTGCCGCCAGGCAGATTCGGGGGGGCACTGCGCATGCGCCCGCCATTTTTTTTTTACTGGAAGAAGACGCCGGCTGAACGAAGGGCCCGGGGGAGACCGGAGGCGAGGGGGAGGATCGGACCGCACCGGGGGGGGGACGGAGACACGGACCCCCCCAGGGACAGGGGGGGGTGGACGGGGGGCCCGGGAAAATTTTCTCTCCCCTGAGTGCGATCAAAATCAGAGGGGGGAAATTTACAGGCAGGGATCGCAGCATTTATTTCTTTTTTTTTTGGCGACCG
>JARQOD010000002.1:39894511-39960628 GCA_033576555.1 Oophaga sylvatica
TTTCACTACCACCCTCGTTATTCTCCCTTCTTTTGAAAAAGCACCATGCGTACTACTCCCCAGGGCCAGAAACCCATTTTTTTTGACCATTTTCCCACCTGGCATTTCTTTTCCTTTCTACCCATCCCCCACATCACAGGGTGACTTCAACAATCCCTTTGAATTTCAATCGCGGTCTCCAAGGCTTTATCCCCCTTTTCCTCATTGGGCCCTTTGCCAAGGGTCTCGCAGCCACTCACAAAGACTCACACACGGGACCATCTTAAACCTGATCTGTTCATTATCTAACCTCTCAACCAACCCCGTCTGCTGACCAAACCTACTCATTTTTTCTTCCCTGCCTCTCCGGGTCCCAATCCCCACTCCAAAAAAGTTGCATACCCCCCAGAAATCTCAAACACCTTTTTTTCCACTCACCTTCCGAACCCTGATCACATCTCACCACCTGTGCACTCGCCCATCCCGCCCAAAACACCCCAAAACCCTCCACAGTCTTCATTCCAACGTAACCCATCTCTCAAACACAAAAAAACGGTTTTTTCCCCCCAAAGCTTAAAACACCCTTTTACCCAAAACCATACCAAAAACCCCCCCTTTGCCCCTTCCTTGTCTACACGCCACATTTTATTATTATTTTTATTTTTATTATTGCACCTTTTTCCAGGAGCTTTCATAAAAAGGGGGATACACAAAAACAAATAAAAAATCTTGAACAAAACATCACCGACGGGTACAAAAAGGAAGAGACCCTGCCCGGAGGACTACAATCACAAGGGATGGTGGGGGACAGAAAGTGGGGGAGAGCAGTTTGTGCAGCGTACGGGGGTTTTGGGGGTTACGAAGCCCTTATTTTGTTTTTGTGGGTTTCCATATAGGCGACATCTGATATGCGGGGAGTTCCAATTGGGAAGGGATACATATCACTTCCCCCCTTATCCTAAACACTGGAACAACATTCCATTTTAAAAAATTTTCATCCCCTTTCTCCTCCTGCCCCTCTGTACCGCTTACAACTGGCTTTCCCCCACATCATTTCCCCGAAACGCCCTACAAATCTCCAATGACCTACAGTCATGGCCAAAATTTTGAGAAGACACAAATATTTTTTTTCACATGATCTGCGCCCCTGGTTTTTTATGTGTGTTTGACAGATGTTTTTACACAGACAAAATATAAAAATTGCAAACAATATAACAAAAGCATTTTGACAGTTAGAATGATTAAGCAGCAAGCAATATTGCGGTTTCCCCTTCTTCTCAGGCCCTCCAATTCTCCCGGCATGCCTCAACAACTTCTGGACAAATCCTGACTGATAGCAGTCCATTCTTGCACAATCAATGCTTTCGTTTTGTCAGAATTTTTAGATTTTTGTTTGTCCACCCGTCTCTTGATGATTGACCACAAGTTCTCAATGGGATTAAGATCTGGGGAGTTTCCAGGCCAAGGACCCAAAATCTCTATGTTTTGTTCCCTGAGCCATTTAGTTATCACCTTTGCTTTATGGCAAGGTGCTCCATTATGCTGGAAAAGGCATTGTTGATCGCCAAACTGCTCCTGGAGGGTTGGGAGAAGTTGCTCTTGGAGGACATTCTGGTACCATTCTTTATTCATGGCTGTGTTTTTAGGCAAGACTGTGAGAGAGCCGATTCCCTTGGCTCAGAAGCAACCCCACACATGAATGGTTTCAGGATGCTTAACAGTTGGCATGAGACAAGACTGGTGGTAGCGCCCACCTTGTCTTCTCCGAATGAGGCGTTTTCCTGATGTCCCAAACAATCGAAAAGGGGATTCATCAGAGAAAATAACTTTACCCCAGTCCTCAGCAGTCCACTGCCTGTACCTTTTGCAGAATATCAGTCTGTCCATGATGTTTTTTCTGGAGAGAAGTGGCTTCTTTGCTCCCTCCTTGAGACCAGGCCTTGCTCCAAGAGTCTACACCTCACATTGCGTGCAGATGCACTCACACCTGCCTGCTGCCATTCCTGAGCAAGCTCTGCACTGCTGGTAGCCTGATCCCGCAGCTGAAACACTTTTAAGAGACGGTCCTGGCGCTTGCTGGTCTTTTTTGGGCGCCCTGAAGCCTTTTTGGCAACAATGGAACCTCTCTCCTTGAAGTTCTTGATGATGCGATAGATTGTTGACTGAGGTGCAATCTTTCTAGCTGCGATACTCTTCCCTGTTAGGCCATTTTTGTGCATTGCAATGATGACTGCACATGTTTCTTTAGAGATAACCATGGTTAACAGAAGAGAAACAATGATGCCAAGCACCAGCCTCTTTTTAAAGTGTCCAGTGGTGTCATTCTTACTTAATCATGACAGATTGATCTCCAGCCATGTCCTCATCAACACCCACACCTGTGTTAATGAAGCAATCACTGAAAAGAGGTTAGCTGGTCCTTTTAAGGCAGGGCTGCAATGATGTTGAAATGTGTTTTGGGGGATAAAGTTCATTTTCTAGCCAACTATTGACTTTGCAAGTAATTGCTGTTAAGCTGATCACTCTTTATAACATTCTGGAGTATATGCAAATTGCCATTAGAAAAAGTGAAGCAGTAGACTTTGTAAAAATTAATATTTGTGTCATTCTCAAAACTTTTGGCCATGACTGTACTAAATGCCAAATTCAAGCGACAGTACTCTGTCCACCTCCACCTGGACCTGTCATCTGCTTCTGACAGTTCACCATTCCCTCCGAATACAGATTCTCTCATCTTTTGACATCACACACTTGGCCTTATCTTGGATATCTTTATACCTAACAGACCAGACATTCAGAGTCTCCCACTCACACACCACCTCCTCACCGCAACCCCTATCTATCGGTGTCCCCCCATGGTTCAGTTCTAGGACCCTTGCTTTTCTCTATCTACACCTTCGGCCTGGGACAGCTCTATAGTCCCACGGCTTTCAGCATCATCTTTATGCTAATGACACACAGATCTACCTCTCTGGACCCGCTATCACCTGCTTACTAACCAGAATCCCACAATGTCTGTCTGCCATTTCATCCTTTTTCTCTGCTAGATTGCGAAAATTTAACATGGATAAAACACAATTCATCATCTTTCCCCCATCTCACTCAACTCACCCAACAGACCTATCCATCAAAGTCAATTGCTGCTCAGTCTCCCCAGTCTCACAAGCTCGCTGCCTCAGGAGTAACCCTGGACTCTAATCTCTCCTTCAAACCACATATCCAAGCCCTTTCCACTTCCTGCCGACTCCAACTCGGATCCGTACATTCCTTAATCAACAATCTGTAAAGAAACTACTGCATGCCCTCATCATCTCCCGTCTTGACTACTGCAACTTCCTGCTCTGTAGCCTCCATTCTAACGCTCTCGCATCCCTCCAATCTGTCCTAAACTCTGCTGCCCGACTAATCCACCTTTTCCCCAGCTATTCCCCGGCCTCTCTTCTCTGTCAATCCCTGCCACTGGCTCCCCATTGCACAATGACTCCAGTTCAAAACCTTAACCATAACATGCAAAGCCATCCACAACTTGTGTCCTCCATACATATGTGACCTAGTCCCCCGGTGCTTACCTGCATGCAACCTACAATCCTCAGAAGATCTCCTTCTCTAGTCCCCTCTTATCTCCTCTTTCCACAATCGCATACAAGATTTCTCCCATGCATCTCCCCTACTCTGGAACTCTCTAGTCCAACATATCAGACTCTCTCCAAGCCTGTTAACAACCTTCAGTAACCCTCATTCCACCAAACCGCTGCACGACCAGCTCTCACCTCACCTACTGTATCCTTGCCCATCCTTTGTAGACTATGAGCCCTCAAGTGGAAGGTACTCTCTCCTCTTGTTTCAGTTGGTGACTTGTTTTGTTCAAGATTATTGTACTTGTTTCTATTACTTATACCCCTTTACACATGTAAAGAGCTGTGGAATAAATGGTGCTTTAATAATAGATAATAATTAAGACTGCCGTGAACAACAACAGTCTTGATGAATTAGACTTTATAAGTGAAAATTATGGGTGGGCACTCTGTCGGTAAAATTGAGTATAAGAAACCAACAATAAATAATTAACAGATAATAACATTTCAGTTGAGCTTATTAGAGTTAGAATTATTAATGCTCTTCAAACAAGACACACGAACATAAATCCAGCTTCGGCTTTGAAAAACCCAGCATTTTTATTAAGCTGGCACATGAAAAGGTTGCTTAACTAAATAATCTCTTTATGCCGCATAAAGTTACAGAAAAAGCATTTAATATTGGTATTTGGCTTAGAGAGAAGCTATAAACTCTACATGAGCTATGTGCCGTGAAGCACTCTTGAGACATAGAAGCTCCGAAGCACCGCTACATAAACCTGCCTCCTAAGTGCTTAGTCGAGGATACATCGTGGCTGCGAGCTTTCAGGTTTCACACTGTTCCTGCACTTCATACTTGTAATTCCGCATACATCGTATGCCACATTTCATTTATTTATACAGAGAAACTCTCCAAATGAATCTACATCACATATTTATGTAGGCAGATCCAGAAAAATTACAGGTTTTATCCAATATACAAAATATACCACTTTCAACAATCTTAAAGGGAATCGGTCACCTATTTTTTCCCTTATGAGATGCGGCCACTGCCATCAGGGGCTTATCTACACCATTCTGTAATGCTGTAGATAAGCTTCCGATGTAACCTGAAAGATAAGAAAAACGAGTTATATTATACTCACCGGGGGGGGGGGGGGCGGTCCGAGTCCGATGGGTGTCGCAGTCCGGGTCCAGCGCCCCCCATCTTCTAGCGATGACGTCCTCTTCCTTGCTTCTGTTGCGGCTCCTGCGCAGGCGCACCTATCTGCCCTGTTGAGGGCAGAGTAAAGTACTGCAATGCGCAGGCGCTTGGCCTCTCTGACCTTTCCTGACGCCTGCACACTGCAGTACTCTGCTCTGCCCTTAACAGGGCAGAGAATTACGCCTGCGCAGGAGCATGACAGAAGCAAGGAAGAGGACGTCATCGCTAGAAGATGCGAGGCGTCGGACCCGGACCGTGACACCCATCGGACCCGGACCACACCGGACCGCCCCCCCCTCGTTTTCCTGATCTTTCAGGTTATATCGGGGGCTTATCTACAGCATTACAGAATGCTATAGATAAGCCCCTGATGGCGGTGGCCGCATCTCATAGCGGAAAAAATAGATGACAGATTCCCTTTAAAGAGTATTCTGGTTTCTGCAAATAAAGGTTATTCTTTATGAAATGCTGTAACATTTTACAAAATAATTTCAGCTCCAGATATCTGCTTACATAATAATAGTCGTTTCTACAGCACCAACCATTGTAAGTGCTTATACTGTACAGAGGAAAGGGGTTCCTGCCCTAGAAGAGGGCATCTCAGGTCAAAAAAGACCAGTTTTTGCTTTTATGTTTCCCATCGTTCCCCTGAGTAATCCATTATGTGTTTTCTTAAAATCCACCATACGGCACCAGAGATATGGGCTTTTTTTTACTTAGTATTAATTTTTATAGTATTTACCAAGGGGGTGGTTGGTGCTCACAGGATTCTCAAGGGGCCTTGTCTTTAGGCTGCTTTGTAAGCCACACTCCCATGTAAAGATCAGTGAGAGTAAAACGAGAGCAAAAACTGGCCACTTTTTGTTTGACAATAGGTCCTCTTTTTATAAGCGGACACTCTACAGGAGAGAGGACCATGCATATGTAAGGGGTGTACCGGGACTGTGAGATACTCCACTCTTTTCCTTAATGTAAATATGCTATCTATATTGTTGCTTTGTAATGCTGTTAGAATGCATACTGAATGTTATTATATACTGTATTTTTTAGGGAAAGTGCAGTACCTCGGTTATGAGGTTATGACACTAGATGGGGTACATTAGTGCACATAGTTTACATAGGAGGAGCTAACTGGGAATAAGATAGAAGTTTTTCCTGTTTGAGAGGCAAAGGGGCCCAGGTGCACGTGTAGGGCGGACAGCTCCGCCAGAAGTACAGCTTTAGCAGCAATGGTGGAATAGAGACTACAGCAAAGGCCATATCAGTACGGGGACTCAGGAGGCTCCATAATGTGGCAGTTTACTGCATGGGCTGATGCCCTCGTATCCGGGTCGAAACGGCTGAGGGAATTCCTAGGCGTAGTAAGTCTGAACAGGGAGGATGCTGCGTTACCGCAAGAGGCGGTACGACCCGGGCACTTATTGAAGGCCGTAGGAAGAAGTGCAGGGAAAGTAGAAAATGTGGACTGTATGGAACCCTATGCTGATGTTGTATCCAATAAGGATGTGCTGCGAAGAGGAAAAAGTAAAGTTCTATGTTTTGAGTTACAATTGGACTGTGTCTCTGTTTGTGCGCAAACGTATGGAGAAGGTCTTCAGCAACTCAGAGGAGATCCTGAAAGTGCAGCGAGCAGAGAGGCAAGTACACTGACAATGGGACATTCTTTGTAAGTTACGGGAGGCCAGGATGCGCAAGAGCCATTAGTCTCAGCCACGACTATGGCCCTGGCTCCCCTCGCACACATAAGAGCTGACACTCTATAGGAGAGAGGACCCTGCACATAAGAGCTGACACTCTACAGGAGAGAGAGGTCCCTGTCCATAAGAGCTGACACTCAACAGGAGAGAGAACCTAAGAGCTGACACTATAGGTGAGAAGTTGAACATCAGAGAATAGAGGCCTTGATATTATGAGCTCAAATCAGTAGATCCACCAGCTGCTGAATTCATGATGGGTAATTGGAGCCAGTCTGACTTGTGGATTGCTAGTTACTATTGAGTCACAGTCATTTGCGCCATCATACCAACCAGAGATCAGCTTTCATTTCTCAACTTGCTCATGAAAAATGAAAGCTCAGCTCTCATTGGTTGCTATGGGCAACAAGGCCTGGTTGTTCCATGAAACAATTATAACTAGGCCTTGTCTTTTAAAATGGTCTGAAAGGAAGACGGATCTTGTTTGCTACAAAAAAGACCAGTATTTATGTTAGACAGTGTGTATATATACAGTACAGACCAAAAGTTTGGACACACCTTCTCATTCAAAGATTTTTCTGTATTTTCATGACTATGAAAATTGTAGAATCACACTGAAGGCATCAAAACTATGAAGTAACACATGTGGAATTATACATTACACTTTACAAAAAAGTGTGAAACAACTGAAAATATGTCTTATATTCTAGGTTCTTCAAAGTAGCCACCTTTTGCTTTGATTACTGCTTTGCACGCAGAAAAGGTGAACGGATGGACTCTATATGTCTAGTTCCCACCGTGAAGCATGGAGGAGGTGATGTGATGGTGTGGGGGTGCTTTGCTGGTGACACTGTTGGGGATTATTCAAAATTGAAGCGGTGAGCGGTCCAGCTCAACCCAAACATCTCGATTGGGTTCAGGTCTGGTGTCTGTGGAGGCCAGGTCATCTGGCGTAGCACCCCAACACTCTCCTTCTTGGTCAAATAGCCCTTACACAGCCTGGAGGTGTGTTTGGGGTCATTGTCCTGTTGAAAAATAAATGATGGTCCAACTAAACGCAAACCAGATGGAATAGCATGCTGCTGCAAGATGCTGTGGTAGCCATGCTGGTTCACTATGCCTTCAATTTTGAATAAATCCCCAACAGTGTCACCAGCAAAGCACCCCCACACCATCACACCACCTCCTCCATGCTTCACGGTGGGAACCAGGCATGTAGAGTCCATCCGTTCACCTTTTCTGCGTGCAAAGCAGTAATCAAAGCAAAAGGTGGCTACTTTGAAGAACCTAGAATATAAGACATATTTTCAGTTGTTTCACACTTTTTTAAAGTGTAATGTATAATTCCACATGTGTTAATTCATAGTTTTGATGCCTTCAGTGTGATTCTACAATTTTCATAGTCATGAAAATACAGAAAAATCATTGAATGAGAAGGTGTGTCCAAACTTTTGGTCTGCATATGTATATGTATGTATATATATATATATATATATATATATATATATATATATATATATATACATATACACATGTGGTCAAAATTGTTGGTACCCTCGTTTAATGACAGAAAAACCCACAATGGTGACAGAAATAACTTGAGTCTGCTAAAAGTAGTAATAAATAAAAAAATCTATATAAATGAAAGTCAGACATTGCTTTACAACCATGCTTCCAGAGAATTAAAAAAAATATATAACTCATGAAATAGGCCTGGACAGAAATGATGGTACCCTTAACTTAATATTTTGTTGCACAACCTTTTGAGGAAATCACTGCAATCAAACGATTCCTGTAACTGTCAATGAGACTTCTGCTCCTCGCGACAGGTATTTTGGCCACTCCTCAAGAGGAAACTGCTCCAGTTGTCTCATGTTTGAAGGTTGCCTTTTCCAGATGGCATGTTTCAGCTCTTTCCAAAGATGCTCAATAGGATTTTGGTCAGGGCTCATAGAAGGCCACTTCAGAACAGTCCAATGTTTTCCTCTTAGCCATTCTTGGGTGTTTTTAGCTGTGTGTTTTGGGTCATTATTAGTGATGAGCGAGTATACTCGTTGCTCGGGTTTTCCCGAGCACGCTCAGGTGGTCTCCGAGTAATTTGGAAGTGCTCAGAGATTTCGTTTCTGTTGCCGCAGCTGCATGATTTGCGGCTATTTGACAGCCTGAATACATGTGGAGATTCCTTAACAAACAGGCACATGTATTCAAGCTGTCCAGCAGCCATAAATCATGCAGTTGCGGCAACAGAAACTAAATCTCCGAGCACTTCCAAATACTCAGAGACCACCCGAGCATGCTCGGGAAAACTCGAGCAACGAGTATACTCACTCATCACTAGTCATTATCCTGTTGCAAGACCCATGACTGAGACCAAGATTTCTGACACTGGTCAGCACATTTCTCTCTACAATCCCTTGATAGTCTTGAGATTTCATTGTACTCTGCACGGATTCAAGACACCCTGTGCCAGATGCAGCAAAGCCCCAGAACATAACAGAGCCTCCTCCATGTTTCACAGTAGGGACAGTGTTCTTTTCTTGATAAGCTTTATTTTTCCATCTATGAACATAGAGCTGATGTGCCTTGCCAAAAAGTTCCATTTTTGTCTTATCTGTCCATAGGACATTCTCCCAGAAGCTTTGTGGCTTGTCAACATGTAGTTTGGCAATTTCCAGTCTGGCTTTTTTATGATTTTTTTTCAACAATGGTGTCCACCTTGGTCATCTCCCATGAAGTCCACTTTGGATCATACAACAACGGATGGGGCAATCTAACACTGATATTCCTTGAGCTTGAAGTTCACCTTTAATCTGTTTATTAGTTTTTCTGGGCTCTTTTGTTACCATTCGTATTATCCGTCTCTTTGATTTGTCATCAATTTTCCTCCTGCGGCCACATCCAGGGAGGTTGGCTACAGTCCCATGGAGCTTAAATTTCTGAATAATATGTGCAACTGTAGTCACAGGAACATCAAGCTGCTTGGAGATGGTCTTATAACTTTTACTTTTAAAATGTTTGTCTATAATTTTCTTTCTAATCTCCTGAGAAAACTCTTTCCTTTGCTTCCTCTGGTCCATGTTGAGTGTGATACACACCATGTCACCAAACAGCACAGTGAGTATCTGTAGCCCTCTATACAGGCCACACACTGATTCCAAGATTGTAGACACCTGTGAAGCTAATTAGTGGACACACCTTGCTTTAGCATGTCCCTTTTGTCACATTATTTTCAGGGGTACCATCATTTCTGTCCAGGCCTATTTCATTAGTTTTATTTTTTTTTTAAATTCTGTGGAAGCATGGATGAAAAGCAATGTCTGAGTTTCATATGTTCATTTTCATAGATTTTTGATTTATTATTAATTTTGTCAGATTCAAATTATTTCTGTCACCATTGTGGGTTTTTCTGTCATTAAACGAAGGGTACCAACAATTTTGACCACATGTCTATATTGGGCTTTAAAACATTTTATTGAAGAAAAGTCAGGAAAAAAAAAATTCCCCATTAATAAGTATTTGCTATGTAGATACTGGAGTATATACTCCCATGGCAAAATAATCAGAATTTTTCTTTCCACATAAGCGATTATTGTTTCATGGTCTTGAGTCACTGCCCCAAGAGATGTTGAGCGAGGCATGAGAGGCGAGCATGGCTATGGATGCCACAGCGCTCCTAATGAGATATCTGCATTCACCTCATGCAGCAAATGCAGCCATCGTCTTCCGCTCAGGCCGAGGACTTATTGTTACCCCCTCCCCTCCTATTTCTTCCTCGCTCCTGCTCTCCGAGATCTCCTTGTTCACAGAATCTGGGCTACATGTTTAATTGATTCCCTGTTGCTAAGCGGCACGCAGCGGCTACAGAGAACACAATAACATGGCGGCGTGGATGTAGGGGCCGTCGCAGTGTGTCGTCCCAGTACCTTGGTACTGAACGTTATTGACAGGCCGGTGTAGCATTAGGGAAATTAATTTTTATAAAATGCTGAAATAAAATAATAAGTAATGGTACGTACAGGCAGAGGATAGCCTGGGTTCATATGTAAAATCTGTAACCGGATCATTCAAAAATGAATCCCCGATTTTTATAATATTGGTTTCCACAAATGGACTCGTTTAAGTCACCTCAGAACCGAGGAACCAGGAGGAACTGCAGCGCCTCCATCTCCTGCAATTACGCCCCAATGTACATGTTTCACTCATGAAAACTATGAGGACACCCCACATACACGCCACATCTTTTGAAGAACTGGCAATAACATGCTATGAAGAGTTTACCCAAAAATGTACGTAGAGGAACAGTTACCGTAATCTATTTTATTTAAGGGGGGCAACCTCGTGTTATTGGATCATTCAAATTCTCTGACCATGTGCCCGTCTATCTTGAATGATCAAAAGACCGACAAAGTTTTACCGTCTGATCCAACCCTACATAATTGTATTGTACTTGTAGACATTCTTGATGTCGCCAGGAAGAAATCTCTTCTCTCGAACAGCGAAACAAATACTTAGTAACAGAGGCACCTACCATACCTATATTTTATGCCCCAAAAAAGGGGAGGAATCCAGTGAAAGGCGAAAGTTGCTAAAAAATAACTTTTAATCCAAGTAAACATTATACTAACATGTTGTGTCCAGCACTAGAACACACTTGTGAGGAAAGATCAATGCGTTTCGACTTGCGTCTTATTCATGATCTCATTATTCTCATCTCAGAAGTTGAAACGCGTTGACCTTTCCTCACAAGTGTGTTATAGTACTGGACACAACATGTGAGTATAATTTTTAATTATTTGGATTAAAAGTTATTTTTTAGCAACCTTCGCCTTCGCTGGATTCCTCCCCTTTGTTTTGGACTGTTGTGATGTGGCTGCCTCACCCTCATCCCTGAGAGGCGTTGGTTTGTAATTGGGAGGATACACACCCATGCTGGTAAGCTGACTTTTCCATACCATTTTTCTACATATTATGACCTACCAAAAAGTCATACGTGCCTTGATCCACTGAAGCACTGCCCTATAGTGTTGGGGATCGATTCAATAACTCAAAATGTTGGAGTACATATCGATAAGATACTACGTGCCTCTGTCACTACACTTCCATCATACATTCGAAACACATTATGTCTTCTTACCCAGCTGGAAGATATTACTATAGAGGACAATACCATCTTTGCCTCCATTGATGTGGAGGCCCTCTATACTGTAACAGTATCTCACATGATCCAGGACTTGCGGCAACAAAACATTTTTTAAAGATAAGGGCAGTACAATGTTTGGAACAAAAATCAGTGTGTTGAGGACCTTCTTCTATTCACCTAACACACGATTATTTCATATTTGACAAAAAGTACCAGCTCAGGGGTACAGTGATGGGGAGCCCATGTGCCCCAACATACGAAAACTTGTTCCTGGGCTAATGGAAGGAAACCGTAGTCTATGGGGAGCAGGATAGATGATAGCTCTCACATATCGGCATCTGGGCCAGATATACAGAGGACATCCTAGTCCTCTGGTCTGGCATGGAGGCTGATTTGTCGAATGTCTCAATAACATGAGATAGGTTTTAGATTCACCTTTGAATGTAATATTAATGAGATCACATTTTTGCATCTTACCATACAAAAGCAAAAAATGGAAACTTTAGAATGTGCATGTACCAAAAACCAATGGCTACCAATAAGCTATTAAAATGGGATAGCCACCACCCATTAGCTTTGAAAAAAGGGAATACCGAAAGGCGAGTTCCTCCGCATCAGGAGAAACTTTTCCCAAATCAAGTGATTTCAAAACACAAGCTGCTGATCTGTATCAAAGATTCCAAGATAGAGGCTATTCTCATCAGGTCCTTGATCTACCATACTCCCATGCTCCGAGGAAAGAAAGACAATCCATTTCTATATAGGAAAGATGTGCATCTTCGTACCGTGTTAGCCAGTAGATAGAAAAATATTTAGACTTGAGAGTCCTCAGTGGTTGATACCTTTTAATGGCTAACTGAAAAGATGGTAACAAATTGCAAGCTTTCGAGACTACTCAGGTCTCTTCATCAGGCAAAGACTAAAACAAAAACAAACTTATGATGACCTTTGACACTCTTAGTGCTGGAATGAATATATCACACGGATTCATGTCATTCTATATCAATTAAGGAATCTGTGTCTCTGACCTTCTAGGGGCATCAAAACACAACACCAGACCCCAATCAGAGGGCAATAAAACTTTCTCTCCTTATCTATGAACTGTTCCAATATTTATGTTCATCCCTCTGCCATAATGACAGTTCTGCTTCACGTCACTTGTGTTACCTATTGCACTATTCCTGTGTCCTGTTGTGTATATAAATATGTGATTCTTCAGTTTTTGTTTTAGTCTTTGCCTGATGAAGAGACCTGAGTAGTCTCAAAGCTTGCAATTTGTTACCATCTTTTCAGTTAGCCATTAAAAAGGTATCAACCACTGAGGACTCTCAAGTCTAAATCCATTTCTAATAATTCAAAAGAAAAACAGAACACGAACATCATGAAAATAATTGGGATCTTTGACAACTAAGCTGACAGAGTCTACCAGACCCTCAAAAAATATTGGGGTATCTACTGGCATATTCAAATCTAAAAGGGTTAGTTTCACCAACCCCTAACATCACACATAGAAGGGGAAGAACGATCGGTGACTGTCGGGTGCACAGCCTGCATCAGAGACCACCGAAAACCAGTATCATGGCTTGATAGAACGATTAGTGGCTATTTTAAATATGGAAACTGCTGTATGTGCAAATGAATGTGTAAGGAGATGGAAGGGTATTAACCCTTTAAGGTTTCATATCCTTTAATTGTGTCAATATGTATATATGTGTGGGTTTAGTGACAGGTAGTCAGAGCTTCCTAGGGGTCATTAGAGGAGGTCACTAGGAGGATAGTGTATATATTCAGGGGTTAACGGTTATCTGTGAGGAAGCACTAATGGGGGCACGTTAGAGATCCAGTTAGTTAGTTACAAAAAGACGTCAGTGCAGTATTCGGGTTTGGCCACTAGATGGGGGCATTCAGCACGTCCATTTAGTTAGGGACTTGTTGCTAGGGAAAGATTGCCTCGAAGCGGGAATCTGTCAGGAAGGTTTCCTCGTAGCGGAGATCAGTCGGTGGTGGACCTTGCTACTGTGAGGACATCCACGTTCCTGGGCCCTGAGCATAGGGTAGGAAGAAGAGGGGACCAGCAACCCCTGAAGAAGCCGGTGAAGGATTCACCATGGTAGAGTGAGCCCAAAGAGAGTGGGTTTACGTAGCAGTAGTCCAGTGGCAGAACCACTGTGGGAACGCTCAGCAGAAGAGGTCGTGCTGAAGCGTGGAAGCGAGTGGGCCATCAGAAGTATCCGGGCAGGATAACCAGAGAGGGGTGGACGACCTAGTAAACGTGTCTTTCTTAGGCTGGATTGAAGTGTCTCCAGGGGAAGCGATTGAAGTGCCGTTTTCACCGGGCTCCTCGTCCCGTCAATACTTAGTGGTCCATTCTGGTGTGGCAGCGGAGAAGAAGCAGCCTTGTGAAGAATGTATTGGTGGTATCGATTAAGACGTGCTTATCGTGTCTTGGATGTGCTGTGCCCAGAGGAAAATAAAGGAGAACTGTTTGACGTGATTTTGGACTCTGTCTCTAATTGCTCTGTACGCTTCCTCACGGGAGGAGAACACACTAGAACAATAAACACTACAGAGGTAAAACACCACACTGCTTCCAGTGCATCAGCCACACGGCCGTCCCTTTACAAATGGACCACGTAAAGTCTTTAAAAGTGCATCATAGGGCAGACTTTTCTGTATCCATGACTTCGGTAATTGTAAATCCTCTGGAGTGGTTTATAAAGCAACATACACCTGCCCTTTAGATTACATTGGGAAGACTACCAGAGAGCTTAGAAGATGGGTTGGTGAACATCTGGGGGTATATCGGATGCAAGCGAGATACCCCAATTGCATGTCATATGTCTAACACTGCTGCCAGCACCCCTGCATGGTGTCCCCTTCCCCCTGCATGTCGGGATGCTCGCTTGCTCACCGGCCCAGCCTCGTGGCATTGTCTCAAAGGCACATCTCTCCTGCACTTGAATGTTATTCCCTGGTCTTGTTGTGGCCAGTACTGTATCCTCGTTCCCTGGTCCCGGAGTGGCCAGTGCATGAACCTAGTCCCCTGGTCAAGGAGCGGCCAGTGCCTGAACTTCATTCCCTAGTCCCGGAGTGTCCTGTGTCTGAGCCATATCCCCTGGTCCCAGAGCGGGCAGTACCTGAACCCTGTCCCCCTGGTCCTGGACTGCCAGTCCTATTCCCTAAGTCCCCTGGTCCCAGTGTGTGAACACTATTCCCCGAAATATAAGTGGCCTATCCCTGATCCTGAATCCTAGACCGGCGTGAACTAAGCCCTAAATCAGTGTCAAAGTACCTGACCCCTGGGGTCAGAAGTTGCAGCACCGGGTTCTGCCCTGAAGTTGTACATGGCAGCTACCTGCCACACAAACCTGACCTCACCACTAGAGACTCCATTGAACACCAAGGTAGCCGCTTAGTTACTCCCCTTCCTGGACAGGCCCGGCCCTGTGGCACAGTGGGTCCACAAATCCATGTGCGCCACGGCTGGGCATAACAGTCTGTTCGTCCAAGCCATGGCAGCAACAACATGAACAATGTCAATAAGGGACATCTCCTTTTGTATGGTGGAACCCATTAAACCAATGAGTTATACTGATATACAGCAGGCAGATGGAGGTCAAGAGGATAGTCTTTTGGCCTCCATTAGGCTAATGTAAACCTATGGACATGTTTAACGTGTATGTCGGGAGCTTTCCCAGAGCACATGCTAAACTCACTCAATGTGAACTGTGTCTTAATCTATAATTTTTTTTATGTTTTGTTCCCAACTATTCCATGATGAACTGGATAAGTGGGAATACACAAGCCCACCAGGAGATATGTGGGTAAGTTCACATTACAAGCTTCGCTTCACGTATTCTTTGATGTGGGCTTTGAACAGATTCTGCTTCAATGCCCATGTAAAAAAATAACAAAACTCTCTAACATTCCCAGATGTTTTCTGACATGCTTTTTGGCATGGACTCTGTGCCTAAATCCACATTTAAAAAAAAAAAAAAAAAAAACACGCTTCAAATCTGCTTGCAATAAGTATCTCTTATTTCAGAAAGGAAATGTGCTCAAAGTGCATGTCATGTTTTTTCTGCATGGCTTTTAAAAATGCATGTTTTATGTTATAAAAAAATGTGGCATGTCAATTCTTCGCCATATTTTTCAACCGCAAAGTGCAGTAAAACATGTATTTTTCATTCAGTGTTTGGAGGGGGTTTTTATACAAACCACATAAAAAACCACGTGTTTTTAAAATCAGTTTTTACACGTGTATTTTCTGGTCTGAAAAATCCACGTTATAAAACACACCATAAGGCAGTGATGGTGAGCCTTTTAGAGACAGAGTGTTCAAACTGCAACTCAAAACCCACTTATTTATCTCAAAGTGCCGAGACAGCAATTTAACCTGAATACTGAGGTTTAAGTTTAGAAAAAACAAACAGAGAGCAGGAGGGGGCAGCAGAGTGAAGGCTGGGGCAGCAGAGTGCAGGCTGGGGCAGCAGAGTGCAGGCTGGGGCAGCAGAGTGCAGGCTGGGGCAGCAAGTGAGGCTGGGGCAGCAGAGTGAAGGCTGGGGCAGCAGAGTGAAGGCTGGGGCAGCAAAGTGAAGGCTGGGGCAGCAGAGTGAAGGCTGGGGCACAGAGTGCAGGCGTGGGGCAGCAGAGTGCAGGCGTGGGGCAGCAGAGTGAAGGCGGGGGGCAGCAGAGTGAGGGCTGGGGCAGCAGAGTGAAGGCTGGGGCAGCAGAGTGAAGGCTGGGGCCAGCAGAGTGAAGGCGGGGGGCAGCAGAGTGAAGGCGGGGGGAAGCAGAGTGAAGGCAGGGCAGCAGAGTGAAGGCTGGGGCAGCAGAGTGCAGGCGGGGGGCAGCAGAGTGAAGGCGGGGGGAAGCAGAGTGAAGGCAGGGCAGCAGAGTGAAGGCAGGCGGCAGCAGAGTGAAGGGGGGGGCAGCAGAGAGAAGGCGGGAGGCAGCAGAGTGAAGGCGGGAGGCAGCAGAGTGAAGGCGGGAGGCAGCAGAGAGCAGGAGGGGGAAGCAGAGAGCAGGAGGGGGCAGCAGAGGGAAGGCGGGGGGCAGCAGAGAGCAGGCGGGGCAGCAGAGTGAAGGCTGGGGCAGCAGAGAGCAGGTGGGGCAGCAGAGAGCAGGCGGGAGGCAGCAGAGTGAGGGCTGGGGCAGCAGAGTGAAGGCTGGGGCAGCAGAGTGAAGGCGGGGGGCAGCAGAGTGAAGGCGGGGGAAGCAGAGTGAAGGCGGGGCAGCAGAGAGAAGGCGGGCGGCAGCAGAGTGAAGGCGGGGCAGCAGAGAGAAGGCGGGAGGCAGCAAAGTGAAGGCGGGAGGCAGCAGAGAGCAGGAGGGGGAAGCAGAGAGCAGGAGGGGGCAGCAGAAAGCAGGCAGGGAGCAGCAGAGAGCAGGCGGGGGGCAGCAGAGAGCAGGCGGGGTAGCAGAGTGCAGGCGGGGGGCAGCAGAGTGAAGGCGGGAGGCAGCAGAGTGAAGGTGGGGGGCAGCAGAGTGAAGGCGGGGCAGCAGAGTGAAGGCTGGGGCAACAGAGTGAAAGCTGGGGCAGCAGAGTGCAGGCGTGGGGCAGCAGAGTGAAGGCGGGGGGCAGCAGAGAGCAGGCGGGGCAGCAGAGTGAAGGTAGGGGCAGCAGAGTGCAGGCGGGGGGCAGCAGAGTGAAGGCAGGGGCAGAAGAGAGCAGGCGGGGCAGCAGAGTGAAGGCAGGGGCAGCAAAAGTAAAAAAAGAACAGAGAGAGAAAAAAAAAACAGAAAGAAAGGAGATAAAGAAAGAAAGAGGGGAAAGCAACAAAGAACAGAGAGAAAGTAAGAGAGAAAGAAATAAACAAAGAAAGGGAAGAGAAAGAACAGAAAAAAAAAACAAAGAGGGGAAAGAACAG
This sequence comes from Oophaga sylvatica, assembly GCA_033576555.1. NCBI lineage: Eukaryota > Metazoa > Chordata > Amphibia > Anura > Dendrobatidae > Oophaga > Oophaga sylvatica. The sequence goes on from JARQOD010000002.1 coordinate 39,911,974, forward strand.
AGACGGAGAAAGAAAGAGGGGAAAGAAAGAACAGAGAGAGAAAGAAAGACGGGAAAGAAAGAACAAGAGAGAGAAAGAAAGAACAGAGAAAGAAAGAGGGGACAGAAAAAAAGAACAGAGAGAAAAAAAGAAAGAGGGGAAAGAAAGAACAGAGAGGGAGAGAGAAAGAAAGAGGGAAAGAAAGAACAGAGGGAGAGAGAAAGAAAGAGGGGAAAGAAAGAACAGAGAGAAAAAGAAAGACAGAGGGGAAAGAAAGAACAGAGAAAGAAAGAGAGGAAAGAAAGAACAGAGAGAGAAAAAAAAAGAACAGAGAGGGAGAGAGAAAGAGGGGAAAGAAAGACAGAGGGGGAATGAAAGAACAGATAGAAAAAGAAAGAAAGAAGAATAGAGAGAGAAAGAAAGAGGGAACAGAAAGAACAGAGAGAGAAAGAAAGAAAGGGGAAAGAAAGAAAGAACAGAGAAGAGAAAGAAAGAAAGAGGAAAGAAAGAACAGAGAGAGAAAGAAAGAAAGAACAGAGAGAGAAAGAAAAAAGAACAGAGAGAAAGAAAGAAAGAGGGGAAAGAACAGAGAGAGAGAAAAAGAAAGAGGGGAATGAAAGAACAGAGAGATAGAGAAAAGAAAGAAACAGAGAGAGAAAGAAAGAGGGGACAGAAAAAAAACGAGAGAGAAAAAGAAAGAGGGTAAAGAAAGAAACAACAGAGGGAGAGAGAGAAAGAAGGGAAGAAAGAACAATAAGAGAAAGAAAGAAAGAGAGATAGAAAGAAAAGATGGGAGGAGAAAGGAAAGAGAAAGAAAGAAAGAACAGGAGAGAGAAAAGAACAGAAAGAAAGAGGGAAAGAAAGATCAGAGAGAAAGACAGAGAGAAAGAAAGAACAGAGATAGAAAGAAAGAGGGGAAAGAAAGAACAGAGAGAAAGAAAGAAAAAGAACAGAGAGAAAGAAAGAAAGATGGGAAAGAAAGAACAGAGAGAAAGAAAGAAAGAACAGAGAGAGAGAAAGAAACAGAGAGAAAGAAATAAAGATTCTATAAAGATACTATAGCAGCCCGGCTCCCATTGTAGTGCCCACCTGAGCCTCCCGGTGCAGGACATATCATGATCCGCTCACATAGCCGACATCCCCGATTCCAAGGCAAGGACACGGTGATGGATCTGAAGCATTCCCTGAAGTGCCTCCATGGTTCCGTCACAATCTCCTCCCGAAATTAACTCATTTCCGGTCATCTTTCAGCACGTCACTTCTGGTGGAACATCACGTGCGAGTTTTAAAGTGCTCTTCGGGGCTCCGGCATGTACTCCTGCGTCCACGGGAAAAGCTCCCGGCTGGGACAGCGGGGCAGACTCTCAAAATCGGGAGTGTCCCGCTGAATTCAGGACGGTTGGGAGGTATGAATGCTCCCCACCATACACTTTGTACACGCAGTGCTCTGCACACCTCATACACACACGGTTCCGCTTTGTATGCCTCGTAAACACACGGCTCCGCTCCGTCCACCTCGCACACACAAGGCTCCACTCAGTATACACAAGGCTCCACTCCATACACCTTGTACACACGCAGCCACGCTTTGTACACCTTGTACACACACGACTCCACTCCGTAAACCTTGTACACATGCGGCTTTGCAGCATACACCTCGTGCACGCGCGACTCCGCTCCGCACACCTCGTGCACGCGCGACTCCGCACACCTCGTACACACACACACGACTCCGCACACCTCGTACACACACACACGACTCCGCACACCTCGTAACACACACACACACGACTCCGCTCCGCACACCTCGTACACACACCACACACGACTCCGCTCCGCACACCTCGTACACACACAGACTCCGCTCCGCACACCTCGTCACACACACACGACTCCGCTCCGCACACCTCGTACAACACACACACACGACTCCGCTCCGCACACCTCGTCCACACACACGACTCCGCTCCGCACACCTCGTCCACACACACGACTCCGCTCCGCACACCTCGTCCACACACACGCTCCGCACACCTCGTCCACACACACGACTCCGCTCCGCACACCTCGTCCACACACACGACTCCGCTCCGCACCCTCGTCCACACACACGACTCCGCTCCGCACACCTCGTCCACACACACGACTCCGCTCCGCACACCTCGTACACACACACACGACTCCGCTCCGCACCCTCGTACACACACACACGACTCCGCTCCGCACACCTCGTACAACACACGACTCCGCTCCGCCACCTCGTACACACACACGACTCCGCTCCGCGCACCTCGTACACGAGCGGCTCCGCTCCGTGCACCTCGTACAGACACACGCTCCGCTCCATCCAACTCGTTCACACAAGGCTCCACACACCTCGCACACACTACAGCCCTACCACATCCACCTCGTGCACGCGCGACTCCGCTCCGCACACCTTGCACGCGACTCCGCTCCGCACACCTCGTGCACGCGCGACTCCGCTCCGCACACTACCTCGTCGCACGCAGCCGACTCCGCACACCTCGTCACACACCCGACTCCGCACACCTCGTACACACACCCGACTCCGCACACCTCGTACACACACACACACGACTCCGCTCCGCACACCTCGTACACACACACACGACTCGCTCGCACACTCGCACACACTCGCTCAACTCACACACACACGACTCCGCTCCGCACACCTCGTACACCCAACACGACTCCGCTCCGCACACCTCGTCACACACACGACTCCGCTCCGCCACCTCGTCCACACACACGACTCCGCTCCGACACCTCGTCCACACCACGACTCGCTCCGCACACCTCGTCCACACACACGACTCCGCTCGCACACCTCGTCACACACACGACTCCGCTCGCACACCTCGTCCACACACACGACTCCGCTCCGCACACCTCGTCACACACACGACTCCGCTCCGCACACCTCGTCCACACAACACGACTCCGCTCGCCCGACACCACCTCGTCCACCACACACACACGACTCCGCTCCGCACACCTCGTACACACACACGACTCCGCTCCGCCACCTCGTACACACCCTCCGCTCCGCACCTCGTCAACACACGGCTCCGCTCCACCATCGTACACACCACACACCGCCCCTACGCCTACCACACACCACGGACTCGCTCCGCACACCTCGTCACCCGACTCGCTCCGCACACTCGTCAACCCGACTCGCTCCGCACACCTCGTACCACCCTCCGCCACCTCGTACCGGACTCCGTCGCCACCTGTCACACACGCCGTCCGCACACTACACCCGCCGTCGCCACTGTCACCCACACACTCGCCCACACTCGTACAACACAAGACTCGCTCCGCACCCTGTACACACAGACCGTCCGCACACCTCGTACCCGTGCACGCTCGCCGCACACGCTCCGCACCACCACTCGTCCACACCCAAGCCCACCACACCTCTCGCACCCCACACACCTACCACTCCCCTCGGCACGCGCGACTCCGCTCCCGCACCTGCAACACACTCGCCGCCACTCCGCACCCGACACCTCGTGCACCGCACTCCGCTCGACAACCTCGTCACCCGCTCGCACACCTCGTACCCACACACACCGCACACCTGTACACACACACCTGCACCCTTACCACCAACACGACTCCGCTCCGCAACCCTAACAAGACTCCGCTCCGCACACCTGTCACACACGACTCCCCCGCCCCCTCTCCACACACACGCTCGCTCGCACACCGCCACACCACGCCCTCCGCACACCTCGTCCCACCACACCGCCGACACTCTCCACCAGACTCGTCCCCACACTCGTCCACACACACACCGACTCTACCATCCGCCACCTCGCCACCACACGCAACTACGCTCCGCTCCACACCTCGTCCACACACACACTCCTCGCACCTCGTACACACACACAACGACTCGCTCCGGCACCTCGTACACACACAACGCTCCGCTCCGCACCTCGTACACACACACGCTCCGCTCCGCACCTCGTACACACACACGCTCCGCTCCGACTCACACGACGGCTCCGCTCCGGACTCGTACAACACACGCTCCCCTCCCCAACTCGTTCACACAACCACACACCTGCACACCTCCCTACACACCACCTCGTGCACGCCACTCGTCCCACACCTACGACTCCGCTCGCACACCTCTGCACCCGACTCCGCTCCGCACACCTCGTCACCACGACTCGCTCGCACACCTCGTGACCGACTCGCTCGCACACCTCGTCACACACGCCGCTCCGCACCTCGTACACACAGCCGTCGCACATGTACACACACACAGACTCCGCTCGCACACCTCGTAACACACACGACTCCGCTCGCACACTCGTACACACACAGACTCCGCTCCGCACACCTCGTACACACACACGACTCCGCTCCGAACCTCGTACACACACGACTCCGCTCCGCACACCTCGTCCCACACAGACTCGCTCCGCACACCTCGTCACACCACACGACTCCGCTCCGCACACCTCGTCCACACACACGACTCCGCTCCGCACACTTCCCACACACGACTCGCTCCGCACACCTCGTCCACACACACGACTCCGCTCGCACACCTCGTCCACACACCGACTCCGCTCCGCAACCTCGTCCACACACACGACTCCGCTCCGCACACCTCGTACACACCACACGACTCCGCTCCGCACACCTGTCACAACACCGACTCGCTCCGCACACTCGTCACACACACACGACTCCGCTCCGCACACTCGTACACACACACACGACTCCGCTCCGCACACCTCGTACACACACACGACTCCGCTCCACACCTCGTACACACACACCGACTCCGCTCCGCACACCTCGTACACACACACACGACTCCGCTCCGCACACCTCGTCCACACACACGACTCCGCTCCGCACACCTCGTACACACACACACGACTCCGCTCCGCACACCTCGTACACACACACACATCGTCCGACACCTCGTACCACACACGACTCCGCTCGCACACCTCGTACAACACACGACTCCGCTCCGCACACCTCGTACACACACACACGACTCCGTCGCACATCGTCCAACACCGTCGTCCACACACTCGTACCCACACTCACGACTCGTCCACCTCGTACACACACACCGATCCGCTCGCACTCGTACCACACACACGACTCGCTCCGACACTCGTCACACACACACGACTCCGCTCCGCACACCTCGTACACACACACGACTCCGCTCGCACACCTCGTACACACACACACTCCGTCCGCACACCTCGTACACACACAGACTCCGCTCCGCACACCTCGCACACACACACGACTCCGCTCCGCACACCTCGCACACACACGACTCCGCTCCGCACACCTCGCACACACACACGACTCGCTCCGCACACCTCGCACACACACACGACTCCGCACACTGCACACCACGATCGTCGCACTCGTACACAACGGCTCCGCTCCGCACACCTCGTACACACACACGGCTCCGCTCCGCACACCTCGTACACACACACGGCTCCGCTCCGCACACCTCGTACACACACACGGCTCCGCTCCGCACACCTCGTACACACACGGCTCCGCTCCGTACACCTCGTACACACACGGCTCCGCTCCGTACACCTCGTACACACACGGCTCCGCTCCGTACACCTCGTACACACGACTCCGCTCCGTACACCTCGTACACACACGGCTCCGCTCCGTACACCTCGTACACACACGGCTCCGCTCCGTACACCTCGTACACACACGGCTCCGCTCCGTACACCGCTACACACACGGCTCCGCTCCGTACACCTCATACACAAGGCTCCGTACACCTCGTACACACATGGCTCAGCTCCGTACACCTCATACACACACGTCTCCGCTCCATACTCCTCGTACACACACAGCTCTGCTACATCCACACTGTAAACCCGAGTCTCGACCCCACACCCACACAAACTTACCCTCATCCAGCACTATGACAACATCACAGCAGTCCTGCACACAAGAGGACACTGATCATGTGACCCCTGACTCCTCCCCTCCTGTGACCTCATCACAGGTCCTGTGGGCACAGAAGAGAACAGCATAGCAGCGTCACTGCTAGCTGTGAGCCGCTGGCTGAGCTGTAGAGACAGGGAGTGAATGGGGGGCGTGGCGGCTCGTCTCACTGCGGGACACATAGTGTCCTCAGCGGGACAGCGGGACGGGGGGGTCAAAATCGGGACTGTCCCGCTCAATCCGGGACAGTTGGGAGGTATGCAAAAATGCATGAGTTTTATACAGTGCTTTTTCACGCCAACATTCCCAGTTAGGAGGCATCCTTTCCAAGGCGGTTCTTACGCTATTTCTAGAAGGGTAAGCTCAACAGGGACATTTATGAACTAATCCAATATCCCAGCATTACCTTTCCCTTTTTTCTTATTCTCACCTCAGTACCCACTACTCCACTCAACTCATTCATATCCTCCCACTTACAGTTTATTGGAAAAGTATTCATACCCTGTGAACTTTTCCACATTATTTCACGTTACTCTCCCAAACTGAAATGGAAGTATTTGTGAAGTGTAAAGGAAATGATATATGGTTTTCTAATTATTTTATAAATATAGTTCTGAAAATTGTGACATGCATTTGTATTCAGCCCCCTGTAATATTGTAATGTATACCCCTAAATAAAATACTGGGTGACCAAATGCCTCCAAAATTCATATACCGTAATTAGTAAATTGTTGTTCACCTGAATGTAATTTATTCTCAGTATAAAACTGTAGCTGTTCTGTGAAGGCCTCAAAGGTTTGTTTGAGAACGTAAGGGATCAAACAGCATCATGAAAACCAAGGAACACACCAGACGGGTCAGGGATAAAGTTGTGGAGAAGTGGAAAGCCCAAGTTCTGAACATTTCAAAGAATCCATCATACAAACTGGAAGAAATATGGCACTATTGCAAACCTACCAAGGCATGGCTGTCCACCTAAATGGACATCCCAAGCAAGGAGAGCACTGATTAGTGAAGCAGCCAAGAAGCCGATGGTCACTCTAGAGAAGCTGCAGAGATCCACAGCTCAGGTGGGAGAATCTGTCCACAGGACAACTACAAGTTGTTTACGCCACAAAACTGGCCTTTATGAAAGAGTGGCAAGAAGGAAGCCATTTAAAGTCCCGTTTGAAGTTTGGACGTAGGTTCATCTTCTAGCAGGACAACGACCCTAAACATACTGCCAGAGCTACAATGGATTGTTTAGATCAAAGCATATTCCTATGTGTGAATGGTCCAGTCACAGTCCGGACCTAAATCCCATTGAGAATCTGTGGTAAGACTTTAAAATTGCTGCTCACAGACGCCTGCATCCATAGTCACTGAGCGAGCGGGCAAAGAAGAAGGGGCAAAAACGTCACCCTACACGTGCAAAGCTGTTACAAACAGACCCCAAAAGACTGCAGCAGTAATTGCAACAAAAGGTGGTCCTACAAAGAATTGACTTAGGGGGGCTCACAATTTTAAGATTTATATTTTTAAAATATTTAGAAAACCGTGTATCAATTTCTTCACAAAATTCTTTCTACTTTGTGTTGGAATACCACAAAAATAAAATCAATTTAAGTTTGTGAATGTAGCGGGAAAAAATGCGGAAAACTTCACAGGGTATGAACACTTTATCAAAGGAACTGTATCTTATAAGTGCCCTGGTAACTCTACTGGAATGCCCCCAACTTCTATAAGATATATATAATCAAGAAGCCAACGCTAACTGGTCCAGCAAAGCTGACTTAACACTGGTGGAAGCCACTGGGCAAATAACTCTTGGGGGCCACCATGCTAACCAACGGACCTGGACAGGAATGAAAAAACACAATTATTCTGAACCTTATTCTGATTTTAGCAATGGAGAAAAAGAAAGGGACGTGATCTGACAGGGAAGAGTAATGAAGCAAAATTATTCATTTTTACGCATGAATGGAGGCTTAAAGCTCAATAAACCATGTGCTGCTACCCTGCAGCTATTTTTATGGATTCAATAAAAATCCGAATTTTAGGACTAAGAGAATTTTTAATTTTTGGGGCTTTTTGCACATTGTTGGATGACAGCCGCTAATCGAGAACTTGAGCCGAGCTTTCCAGAATATAAGGGAGTAGCCAGAGAGACAACGGTCGGAAGAACGAACGCTCAGCTAACAGCTATTAGCCAGAGAGACAAACTGTCGGAAGAACAAACGCTCAGCTAACAGCTATCTAATACAGATGGGGGCCTTTTATGAGTTCCTATTACCAGTTTGGTCTTGTCCATTTTATTTTTGCGGGAAACCCCAGAATGGTGATTTTTTTTTTTTAAACACAAGTGTAAGGGTGTGACAGGGACGGCCATATCCCTTTCCCTGAAGACAACAATTGTAGTGTGAATACTAATATGCCGTTGTATTGTGTTTTTTATGGTATAATGTAAAATTAATAGAGTGTTATAAGTGCTGATACGGCTGTGTAGGTAATGGTTAAGGTAACTGTACACTCAGCTCAGGGGTAGAGACAGTAAAGGACATTAGTTTAGTGTTTAGTGATAGATAAGAACATTAGAAAAGGTAAGGCAGTGGTGGCAGTTGTTAGTGTACAGTATAGGAACAGAATAGGATACAGTTAAATATTTGGGACCAGCCCAGCATAGGAGGGGCAGGGTTGAGCAAAAAGGGGAAGCATTTCCTGGTTTAGGCATTCTGGGTTAGTGTGTGAGGTTCATGTCAAGTTCGAGTTCAAGTGGCAGTGGGATGGAGGCACCTTGAGCACACAGTGTGCGAGCAGCATGAGGTTATACCAGATTTCCTGCGGACACTCCTGTAAAGTTTGGAGCCTATAGCCCGAACTAGGCACTGGGAATGGTGCCTTATTCCCTTCCATAGAGAAGACGACAGATGGGGAAACACATGTGGGAAATGTAACAGATCTTGGGAATGCTGTGGGGAGGACGGGAAATCCCTGAGGCTGACAGGAGGATAAAGTGTAGGGATAGTCCGAGCTAAATGTGAGTAGAGGCTTGAAATGTACAGTGTTGATGAAAATGGAACTGGAGGGTGCTGCGCCCAATACTGCGTAAAGACTGATGTACTTGAACTGTCCAGTGAAGTTGCACTTGTTATAATGAAACCGATGTCCCCTGATGTGTGCGCGGCTGATCCTGGACCTGAGGATGTGGATGCAGCGGAGGCCTCCGGCCTAAAAGTGAGTACAATGCAACATTCACAGCACACTACACGTGCACTGGAACACTGTGTTTGTGGGGTGCCAGGGTGTGGAGAAGCAGCAGCTCGTCCACGGCTACCGCCTGGGCACCTTATATAAGTTACTTGTAAAAGTGGCAAGAACACTCCCTTAATGTCCTCAAAAGCTGAGTTCTAACTTCCAAATTGTGGGATCCCAAGATGCAGAGCAGGATCCCATAACCCTCTGCGGCCACTCCGGGAATGAAAATGTGAGCCCACGCTCTCTGCACTAGTCCAGCACTGCGGTAAAATTTCCTAAGGACTGACCGAACAATAACCTCTCTAATGAGGTCACTCAGTAAACAATGCAGCAGCGCTGGGACAGCGCAAAGAGATAGATCCTGCTCTGTACGCCGGGATTCCACAACTCGAAAGTACGGGCCAAACTTTCTAACTAAAAGTATTTTTTTCCATGGACATTAGGGGGAGAAAGGGGGTTTTATTAACTTATATTAACCTCTTCCCGACGTATGGCATAGTTCCGTCAGATGTCGCGTCCCTGAATTTGATACCGGGTCCCTGAATTTAAGTCCGCATCTTTCCTGGCAGATGATGGCTGAATTATTCAGCCATCATCTGCCTCTAACAGCCGCAGGTGGAGCAATCTCCGACGGCAGTATTTAATACGCTCCAGTGCGGCTGTGACGTGATCCCAGGGTGCAGTTGGGTTGCCATGAAAGCTGGAGTTCTGCTGAAGAATTTCATGCCTGCTATTTATGATTCTTCTTTGAAAGCCGGCGTTCATAGGAGATCATGATTTTCTCTATACATAGCAGAGATGATGCACTGCTACGTAGAGCACAAGCGATCAGATGATCGTAGCTTCAAGTCCACTAAGGGAACTATTAAATACAGTAAAAAAAAAATGTTTAAAAATATGAAAACTATAAAAATACAAAAAGTTGAAATCACCCCCATTAAAAATAAACAATGACAAAAATGCACATATTTGGTGTAATTTTGTAAAAGTCAAATCTATCCAACTACAAAATAAACTAATCCAATTGCTAAAAAAATAAATCGCCAGAATTACGTTTTTTTGGCAAACGCAACACTGCAACAAAATGCAATAAGAGGCAATCAAAACACTACCCCAAAATCAGGAAAAAAATTAGGTCACTGCACAAAAAAAAGCCCCTCACACAGCACTATATCTCGAAAAATGAAAATGTTATTGACTTTGGAAAATGGTGATGCCGTCTGCATGGCCTCGTGTTCGGGCTCGCTTGTGTAAGCAGGTTATTAACTGACCGCCGATCATTAAATATTTACTGATCGAGTGTTCTTTTATCCCACAAGTCGGGTGGTGAAAGCGCGCCTTACGTTTTATGGCGCAGTTATATGGCCGCCACAAAAGTATCTTGAACGAGAGGGTCTGGTTACCGTCTGACACATCTGTTTTTAACCTGTTCGTTGTAAATTTATCAATAAAAATGTGATGAATTTTGCACCGTCTTTAGCTGCTTACTGTATTTTATAGTTCTTTGTTCTCCTTTAGGCATTTTCAGCCGCTGTATTGCACCTGCTTTATACAGATGCACTTTGCAGTCTATATATCTTACGTCTTATACGACTTGTGCTTTGCATTTACATCTGCGCTATTGCTGCAGACTGCATCTTTTATTATACAGATAGGCAGAGACATAACAATGAGGAGTGGCGAGAAGACCACGGGCACAAGAACCCAACACCTGCCACAGCCCCTTTGCTTTAGTGAATCTCTAAGCCTCTGGTGTCACACAGATATTGGATTTCGTATTATGAAGAATTCGCTCATAGAAGAAATGTTTTGGAGAGACAAGCAGCTGGACCGTGTGCACAGAGACTGAAGCCTCTGTACCAGGGATCAATGACCCATGATGCAGGAGGGTCAGATGCAGTTCACCCATAATAAATTGCGTATAATCCATCAATGTGGACTAACCCTTAGGGAGGAGAACCATTAATATCGACTAAACTCATTTACGCCTCTTTGCAAGTATAACAGGATAAAAGATAAATTGGTTTCTTGATGGCAAAACTTGGGATTGCGGTTTACATAGGTATCAGATCCTACAAAGCCGTCCATAATCGGTCTCCTCCGTATAGTTCCCGATATCTTCCAACATGCAACCTGCGATCCTCCCAAGACCTCCTTCTCTCCTCCACGCTCATATGTTCCTTACACAATTGCCTCCAAGATTTATCACGATTATTCCCCATCCTCTGCAGTTCTGTGCCTCAACACATCGGATTATCCACCACACTAGGAAACCTTAAGATGGAACCTGAAGACCCATCTTGTCAAGAAATCTACAGCCTGCAATGACCCTGTTGTTACATCACCACCACCGGAGCTGCCGCAACCTCCCAACCTACTGTCTACTTCCCCACTACCCTGTAGACCAGGGGTGGGGAACCTCAGGCCCCAGGGCCATTTACAGCCCTTGATGACCTTTTATCCGGCCCCCGGGCAGATTCTCAGGGACCGCTGTGCTTTGGCAGGGAGCTGTATTTTGATTGCCACCAGCTCATTAATTTCTTCTTGCTCTGTAAGTACACATGTAGTATTCACTACTGAACACTGAAGGGCATGCAATGAAAGATTATGTCCTGACACCAGTGCCAGAGTCAGGATGTACTTTGTGGGCGGAGTTTGTATGGCCCCCAAAGGATGGTATAAATATCCAAATGGCCCTTGGCAGAAAAAATATTCCCCACCCCTGCTGTAGACTAAGCCCGTAAGGCCAGTGCCATCTCCTGTATTTTATACTTGTATATTCTATGTTATCCCTCCTCATGTACACCACCATGGAATCAATGGTGCTCTAAAAAGAAATAATAACAATAGATATGATTTATACGTAGATATATTTGGAATAAACAGGTATTAAATAGATTTATATTAGATAAATTTGAGATAAAGGGAAGAGGAAGCCGAAGATTGGGCATCATTGGACCTTTCAACAGGACAATGATCCCAACCAAGTATTGTACAACTCAAAGTTGTTATGATCTGCTACAAGCACTAAGGAAAGGTGGGAATTCTGTCCCTACAATAGGACTGAGCTGGATCCCTACGATGTAACGGGGAACCTGATCCTGCGACCAGACCCGCTAAAGTCCTCAGCTAGTCTGAACGAAGACCTATAGTTGCGAGGGAGGAATCCCTACAAGATCTAGGGACTGGGTGAAAAGGTGGACACCTCCTAACAGAAAGTGTAGCAGGGAAAAATAAAACAGAAAACAAATACTAAGAGATACTAAGATCTAGCAAAACTGACAGAGTAAGGCACCTAAGCACCCGGCTAGCTTAAGAGTGTATACAATAAACTCGCAAGGATCCAGAAGGGCGAACCGCAATAGGTATAAAAGTCAGTGCGCAGCAAAGTGAACAAACACCTAATCAAAGGTCTAACAGTACCCTCCCCTAAGAGGATCCTCCCTGGTCCCTAGGACTTAGGTGCCTTTCCGATAACCGTCTTGTGAACGCTCTGACAAGTCTAAGAGAAACCATAGCGTACTGCCCTCACCCATGAGTTATCCTCGGGTCCATAACCCTTCCAAGCGACGAGGTACTGTAAACTCCCTCTATACCATCTAGAATTTAGGATGAGGGAAATCTCATATTGCCCGTCCTCCACCACCAGGGGAACAGTGGCCGAGACGTCTCCATCTGAGACCTCAGCTTTTTTCAAGAGAGAAACATGAAACACCGGATTAATCTTCCAGGAGGTGGGAAGCTCCAACTTAACAGCAGATTGGTTAATAACCTGAAGCACCTTAAAGGGCCCTACAAACTTGGGACCCAATTTCTTAGACGGAATCTTCAAGCGCAGATTCTTAGAGGACAACCAAACCATGTCACCAATAGCAAACAAAACCTCTTGTCGTTTTCTATCAAAATACACTTTGGATCTTTTGTTAGCCTCCTGAAGATTACCACGCACATCAGTCCAAACTCTCTCCAAAACACCAGAAAAATTCTCCTCTTCAGGTACAGCCGATCCCAACTTGGAAAATGACCCAAACGACGGATGTCTCCCAGTACAACAAAAAAAAGGCGAACAACCAGCAGAAGCGGATGTATGGTTGTTAAGAGCAAACTCAGCAAGTGGCAGAAACTCAGACCACCCCTCTTGATTATCAGTCACAAAACAACGCAAGAACTGCTCAACATCCTGGTTTTTCCTTTCTGTCTGGCCATTAGACTCAGGATGATATCCGGATGAAAACGACAAATGAACTCCCAACCTGTCACAAAAAGCGCGCCAAAAACGAGCCACAAACTGAGGTCCCCTATCGGAAACAATGTCAGTAGGAACACCATGTAGTCTGACTATTTCCTTGACAAAGGCCTTAGCGAGAGTCTTAGCGCAGGGCAGTTTGATGAAAGGAACCAAGTGACACATCTTGCTAAAACGGTCCACGACCACCCAGATGACAGTGAAACCCTCAGAGGGGGGAAGGTCAGTAATAAAGTCCATAGCCAAATGTGTCCAAGGTGCACTAGGGACCTCCAGAGGGCAAAGCAACCCCGCAGCGGGAGTATGAGAAGACTTAGATCTAGCACACACAGTGCATTGACGCACCCACTTAATGACTTCCTTCTGCCATCCTGGCCACCAAAAACTGCGACCCACAAGTCTCTTGGTCTCAGAGATTCCAGGATGACCTGCCAATCGAGAGTCATGACATTCATCAAACAAATCTCTCCTCAGGGTACCAGGCACAAACAACCTCCCATGCGGCGTGTTAGATGGGGCATTCTCCTGTGCTTTAAGAATCTCATCTTCCAGCACGGAGTCCAAAACAGCAATAACAACCCCCTCTTGCAAGATGTTTTCCTCCTCTCCTCAGTACCCACCATAGGAGAAAAGCTGCGAGACAAAGCATCAGCTTTAACATTTTTAGTACCTGGGATGTAAGTAACGGTAAAATTAAACCGTGCGAAAAACAGTGCCCACCTAGCCTGACGGGCATTCAAGCGTTTGGCAGCATCAAGGTAGATCAGATTTTTATGATCGGCGAAGACTTGAACGGGAAATTCCGCTCCCTCCAAAAAATGACGCCAGTGTTCAAATGCGAGTTTAATTGCCAACAATTCCCGATTACCGATATCATAATTTAGTTCAGACTCAGAAAATTTCTTTGAAAAAAAAGCACAGGGATGTACTCCATCCGTCTTTGCCTGAGACAACACCGCGCCGACCCCACAGAAGAAGCATCATCCTCAACCAAAAATGGTTTAGTCAGATCAGGCTGCGTAAGGATGGGAGCAGAGCTGAACCTCTCCTTTAGCAACACAAAAGCCTCAATGGTCTCAGTAGTCCACTGAACCGCATCAGCACCTTTCCTGGTGAGATCGGTCAGAGGTTTGGCAATCACAGAAAAATCTTTTATGAATTTTCTATAATAATTGGCGAACCCCAAAAACCTCTGTATTGATTTCACACCAATAGGTCTAGGCCAATCCTGCACAGCTTGCACTTTCACCGGTCCATCTCAAAACCTTCACTGGAGACAATGTAGCCCAAAAAACTAAGTCTCTGTACAGCGAACTCACATTTTTCTAGCTTGGCAAAAAGTGAATTATCACTCAGTAACTGTAATACTTCACGCACACTCCTTCAATGAGACTCCAAATCCGGTGAATGAATCAAAATGTCATCCAAATACACAACCACACTTCTGCCGATCAAAGGTCTAAGGATGTCATTAATAAGATTCTGAAAAAATGCCGGAGCACTGGAAAGCCCAAAAGGCATGACCAGATTCTCAAAATGACCCAGTGGAGTGTTAAACGCAGTCTTCCATTCATCCCCCTCCTTCATGCGCAACAAATTGTATGCCCCTCGAAGATCAATTTTCGAGAACCACTTGGCCCCCACTAACTGGTTAAACAAATCAGGAATCAATGGCAGTGGGTAAGGATTGCGTACAGTAATCTTATTAATCTCACGAAAGTCTAGACAAGGCCGTAAACCGCCGTCCTTTTTTTTAACAAAAAAAAATCCAACCGCCACAGGAGACTTGGAAGGCCTAATGTGACCGGCGGCCAAGCTTGTCTGTATGTATTCCTCCAAAGCCTTTCTCTCAGGAATAGTCAAATTAAATAAACGACTTTTAGGAAAAGTCGCTCCAGGGACAAATTCAATTGCACAATCATAATCTCTATGAGGAGGCAATACCTGCGATTCTTTATCAGAAAAAACTTTCCAAAAATCCTGAATAGGTACAGGTAACTCCCCCTTAACTACAGCAGCAATACGCCCGTTACAACACTTGTCATAACAATTGGGACTCCAGGACTTAATTTCATTGGTAGACCAATCCAGTACCGGATTGTGCAATTTTAACCAGGGTAACCCCAAAATCACCGGTGAGGGCAAATTATTCAAAACCACCAAATCCAAATTCTCTTGATGAACACCATTAATAGTAAGAGGAAATTCACAGATATGGTGAGTAACATTTTTCAAGTGAGAACCATCCACAGACACCACATTAATAGGGGAAGACAGAAGTTTGGGTTTTAATTTTAGTTTTTCCAAAAATTTCCCATCAATCACATTGAGAGTTGAACCACAATCCACAAATACCCGAAACTCCATTAATTCCTCCTCAACAGCAGTGGTAGCAGAAAGAAAGACACCTTTATTGTTTAACCCCTTACTGCCATCAGACGTACTATCCCGTCCATGGTACCTGGGCCCGTATGACCGGGGACGGGATAGTACGTCTCGTGCAATCGGACGCGCTCCCGGGGGGAGTGCAGCCGATCGCGGCCGGGTGTCAGCTGATTATCATAGCTGACACCCATGACTGTGTGTCAGGAGCGGTCACGGACCGCTCCCGGCACATTAACCCCTTGCACACCGCGATCAAACATGATCGCGGTGTACTGGGGGCACAGGGGAGGATCGCGCAGGGTGGGGGCTCCCTGCGCGCCCCCCTGAGACCCTCAGAGCAGCGCGATGTGATCGCGCTGTTCTGAGGGCTTCCTCCCTCCCAGGACCCGGATCCAAGATGGCGCCGGGGTCCTGGAGGGAGGCGGCTACCTCAGTGCCTGCCGAGAGCAGGCACTGAGAAGCCTGCTGCACTGCCTGAGCGATCGCTGGTGTGACAGAGTGCTGTGCACACTGTCACACCAGCGATCTGATAAAATACAGTGATGTCCCACCCTGGGACAAAGTAAAAAAGTTAAAAAAATAAAAATAAACATGTTTTAAAAAAAAATCCAAAATAAATAAAAAAATATATATATATTCCCCAATAAATTCACTTCTTCCTGTAAATAAAAAAAACAAAGCAATAAAAGTACACATATTTGGTATCGCCGCGTCCGTAACGACCCCCCCTATAAAATTGTCCCACTAGTTAACCCCTTTAGTGAACCCCTTAAAAAAAAAAAAAAAATGAAGCAAAAAATCAATGCTTTATCATCATACCGCCGAACAAAAAGTGGAATAACACACGATCAAAAAGACCGATATAAATAAACATGGTACCGCTGAAAACGTCATCTTGTCCCGCAAAAAACGAGCTGCCATACAGCATCATCAGCGAAAAAATAAAAAAGTTATAGCTCGCAGAATAAAGCGATGCAAAAATAATTATTTTTTATATAAAATTGTTTTTATTCTATAAAAGCGCCAAAACATGAAAAAATGATATAAATGAGGTATCGCCATAATCGTACTGACCCGAAGAATAAAACTGCTTTATCAATTTTACCACACGCGGAACGGTATAAACGCCCCCCCAAAAGAAATTCATGAATTGCTGATTTTTGTTCATTCTAACCTCCCAAAAATCAAAATAAAAAGCGATCAAAAAACGTAACGTGCTCAAAAATGGTACCAATAAAAACGTTAAGTCGTCCCGCAAAAAATAAGACCTCACATGACTCTGTGGGCCAAAATATGCAAAAATTATAGCTCTCAAAATGTGATGATTCAAAAACTATTTTTGCAATAAAAAGCGTCTTTTAGCGTGACAGCTGCCAATCATAAAAACCCGCTATAAATAGTAAATCAAACCCCCCTTTATCACCCCCTTAGTAAGGGAAAAATAATAAAATTAAAAAAAAGTATTTATTTCCATTTTCCCATTAGGGTTAGGGTTGCGGCTAAAGTTAGGGTTAGGGTTGGCGCTAAAGTTAGGATTAGGGTTAGGGTTGGGATTAGGGGTGTGTTAGGGTTAGGTTTGTGGTTAGGGTTGGGACTAGGGTTAGGGGTGTGTTGGGGTTAGGGTTGGAGTTAGAATTGGGGGGTTTCCGCTGTTTAGGCACATCAGGGACTCTCCAAATGTGACATGGCGTCTGATCTCAATTCCAGCCAATTCTGCGTTGAAAAAGTCAAACGGTGCTCCTTCACTTCTCAGCTCTGCCATGCGTCCAAACAGTAGTTTATCCCCACATATGGGTATCAGCGTACTCTGGACCCCAAGAGTTATTGTGCAATTTGTCCTATTTCTTCTGTTACCCTTGGGAAAATAAAAAACTGGGGGCGAAAATATCATTTTTGTACAAAAAAAATTATTTTTTTGTTTTTACGGCTGTACATTATAAACTTCTGTGAAGCACTTGGGGCTTCATAGCACTCACCACACATCTAGATAAGTTCCTTGTGGGGTCTATTTTCCAAAATGGGGTCACTTGTTGGGGATTTCCACTGTTTAGGCGCATCAGGGGCTCTCCAAATGCGACATGACGCCCCCAGACCATTCCATCAAAGTCTGCAATCCAAAACGTCACTACTTCCCTTCCGAGCCCCAACGTGTACCCATACAGTAGTTTTCTCCCACATATTGGATATCAGCGTACTCAGGACAAATTGGACAAAAACTTTTGGGGTCCAATTTCTCCTGTTACCCTTGTAAAAATAAAATATTGGGGCAAAAAAATCATTTTTGCAACAAAAAAAAAAGATTTTTTATTTTTACGGCTGTGCGTTATAAACTTCTGTGAAGCACTTCGGGGTTCAAAGTGCTTGTGGGGTCTATTTTCCAAAATGGGGTCACTTGTGGGGGTTTCCACTGTTTAGGCGCATCAGGGGCTCTCCAAATGCGACATGACGCCCCCAGACCATTCCATCAAAGTCTGCAATCCAAAACGTCACTACTTCCTTCCGAGCCCTGACGTGCGCCCATACAGTAGTTTTCTCCCACATATTGGGTATCAGCGTACTCAGGACAAATTGGACAACAACTTTTGGGGACCAATTTCTCCTGTTACCCTTGTGAAAATAAAATATTGGGGGCGAAAAAATCATTTTTGTAAAAAAAAAAAGATTTTTTATTTTTACGGCTGTACGTTATAAACTTCTGTGAAGCACTTCGGTGTTCAAAGTGCTCACCACACATCTAGATAAGTTCCTTGTGGGGTCTATTTGCCAAAATGGGGTCACTTGTGGGGGGTTTCCACTGTATAGGTGCATCAGGGGCTCTCCAAATGTGACATGACGCCCCCAGACCATTCCATCAAAGTCTGCAATCCAAAACGTCACTACTTCCCTTCCGAGCCCTGACGTGCGCCCATACAGTAGTTTTCTCCCACATATTGGGTATCAGCGTACTCAGGACAAATTGGACAACAACTTTTGGGTTCCAATTTCTTCTGTTACCCTTGTGAAAATAAAATATTGGGGGCGAAAAAATCATTTTTGTAAAAAAAAAAAAGATTTTTTATTTTACGGCTGTACGTTATAAACTTTAGTGAAACACCTGGGGGTTAAAAGTTCTCACCACACATCTAGATAAGTTCCTTGAGGGGTTTAGTTTCCAAAATGGTGTCATTTATGGGGGTTTCCACTGTTTAGGCAGATCAGGAGCTCTCCAAACACGACATGGCGTCCAGCCAATTCTGCGTTGAAAAAGTCAGACGGCGCTCCTTCCCTTCCAAACTCTGCCATGCACCCAAACAGTGGTTTACCCCCACATATGGGTATCAGCGCACTCAGGACAAATTGCACAATAACTTTTGGAGTCTTGTTACCCTTGGAAAAATAAAAATTGGGGTGAAAAGATCATTTTTGTGGAAAAAATATGATTTTTAAATTTTACGGCTCTACGTTACAAACTTGTGTGAAGCACTTGGGGGTTCAAATTGCTCACCAAAGATCTAGAAAAGTTCCTTAGGGGGTCTAGTTTCCCAAATGGGGTCATTTGTGGGGGGTTTCCACTGTTTAGGCACATCAGGGGCTCTCCAAATGCAACATGGCATCCAATCTCAATTCCAGCCAATTTTGGTTGGAAAAAGTCAAATGGTGCTCCTTCAATTCCGAGCTCTGCCGTGTGCCCAAACAGTGGTTCCCCCCACATATGGGGTATCAGCGTACTCAGGACAAATTGGACAACAACTTATGTGGTCCAATTTCTCCTGTTACCCTTGGGAAAATAAAAAATTAGTGACTAAAAGATAATTTTTGTGGGAAAAAAATAGGATTTTTTATGTTCATGCCCGGGCATTATAAACTTGTGTGAAGCACTTGAAGGTTCAAAGTGCTCACCAAAGATCTAGATAAGTTCCTTAGGGGGTCTAGTTTCCAAAATGGGGTCACTTGTGGGGGGTTTCCACTGTTTAGGCTCATCTGGGGCACTGCAAACGGAACATGACCCCCATCAACGTCTGCATTCCAAAACGTTACTACTTCCTTTCCAAGCCCTGCCGTGCACCCAAACAGTTCCCCCACCCCCACATATGGGGTATCAGCGTACTCAGGACAAGTTGGACAACAACTTTTGGGGTCCAATTTCCTTGGGAAAATTCAAAAATTTGGGACTAAAAAATCATTTTTGTGGAAAATTGTTTTTTTTTTTTTTCACACCCAGGCATTATAAGCTTTTGTGAAACACTTGGGGGTTCAAAGTGCTCACAACAGATCTAGATAAGTACCTTAGGGGGTCTAGTTTCCAAAATGGTGTCACTTGTGGGGGTTTCCACTGTTTAGGCGCATCAGGGGCTCTCCAAACACGACATGGCGTCCAATCTCAATTCCCGCCAATTTTAGTTTGAAAAAGTCAAACGGCGCTCCTTCCCTTACGAGCTCTGCCGTGTGCCCAAACAGTGGTTTTCCCCCACATATTGGGTATTGGCGTACTCAGGAGAAATTGCATAACAACCTTATCTGTCCATTTTCTCCTTTTACCCTTGTGAAAATAAAAAAAAAGTTTGTAAAAGATCATTTTTGTGGCTAAAAAGTTAAATATTCATTTTTTCCTTCCACGTTGCTTTAGTTCCTGTGAAGCACCTGAAGGGTTAATAATCTTCTTGAATGTGGTTTTGAGTACCTTGAGGGGTGCAGTTTTTAGAATGGTGTCACTTTTGGGTATTTTCTGCCATATAGACCCCTCAAAGTGACTTCAAATGAGAGGTGGTCCCTAAAAAAAATGGCTTTGTAAATTTTGTTGTAAAAATGAGAAATCGCTGGTCAACTTTTAACCCTTATAACTTCCTAACAAAAATAAAAATTTTGGTTCCAAAATTGTGCTGATGTAAAGTAGACATGTGGGAAATGTTATTTATTAACTATTTTGTGTGATATATTTCTCTGTTTTAAGGGAATAAAAATTCAAAGTTTGAAAATTGCAAAATTTTAAAAATTTTCGCCATATTTGCGTTTTTTTCAAAAATAAACGCAAGTTATATGGAAGAAATTTTACTTCTAACGTGAAGTACAATATGTCACGAGAAAACATTCTCAGAATCGCGAAGATCCGTTGAAGCGTTCCAGAGTTATAACCTCATAAAGAGACAGTGGTCAGAATTGTAAAAATTGGCCCGGTCATTAACGTGCAAACCACCCTTGGGGGTGAAGGGGTTAAACAAGCTATACGGGCGAAACTGACCTCATTTTTTTTTCTCTCTTTATTCATTCGAAGCGCACAGTTCTTAATAAAATGCTCCGATTTACCACAGTAGAAACACAAGCCCTTAGCAAATCTGCGTTCTTTTTCCCCAGAGTGAAGTGTCATTGCTCCAATTTCCATCGGCTCTGCAATGTCAGTACATTCCTTCTCCAAACTTGGAGCTGACAAGGCAGATTTACTCTCATTAACCCTTGCACGCAGTCTCCTATCCACCCGTATGGCTAATTGCATAGCCTCTTGCAAGTTACCAGGTATAGGATAAGCAATCAGCAAATCTTTAACCCTTTCACTTAACCCTGCAAGAAATAAACTTTTCAAAGCTGAATCGTTCCAGCCCACCTGTGTGGACCACCTACGGAAGCGAGTACAATATTTCTCCACATTACCTGATCCCTGTCTCAAACGTCTCAATTCTGTCTCAGCTGATGAAACACGATCCGGATCGTCATATAACAACCCCAAAGCAGAAAAAAAACTATCCACTGATATAAAGCATGGATCACTAGGCTGCAGAGAAAAGGCCCAATCGTGAGGTTCTTTGCGCAAAAGTGACATTATGAACCCTATGCGCTGTGATTCATCACCAGAGGATCTGGGTCTCAAACGGAAATACAACAAGCAAGCATTTTTAAAAGAAAAAAAATCTTGTTGTTCACCAAAAAATAAATCAGGCAAATGTACCTTTGGCTCCACGAAATGTGCTCCAGAACAACTACTCACGTGTTGCTTTATCTCAGCCACCTCCAGAGAAAGTCCCTGCAGGCGCTGAACCAAATCCTGAACCGACACCATGATGGAAAACAGAAAATCTTTCCTTAGAGATTTTTTTTTTTTTTTTTTCTTTGGGCTGGACTAACTGTTATGATCTGCTACAAGCACTAAGGAAAGGTGGGAATTCTGTCCCTACAATAGGACTGAGCTGGATCCCTACGATGTAACGGGGAACCTGATCCTGCGACCAGACCCGCTAAAGTCCTCAGCTAGTCTGAACGAAGACCTATAGTTGCGAGGGAGGAATCCCTACAAGATCTAGGGACTGGGTGAAAAGGTGGACACCTCCTAACAGAAAGTGTAGCAGGGAAAAATAAAACAGAAAACAAATACTAAGAGATACTAAGATCTAGCAAAACTGACAGAGTAAGGCACCTAAGCACCCGGCTAGCTTAAGAGTAGATAATACAATGAAGTCCAGCAAGGCCAGAAGGGCGGAGCCAGACTAAATAGGGAAAAAAGGTCATGTGACCAGCAAAGTGAAACAAAACCTAACAAGAGGGTTCTAACAAAAGTTCAATAAGGCTTGGCTTCAGAACTAGTCCTGAAAGATTCTGGAGTGGCAGTCACAGTGGCCTTAACCCCTTCACCCCCTAGGGTGGTTTGCACGTTAATGACCGGGCCAATTTTTACAATTCTGACCACTGTCTCTTTATGAGGTTATAACTCTGGAACGCTTCAACGGATCTTCGCGATTCTGAGAATGTTTTCTCGTGACATATTGTACTTCACGTTAGAAGTATAATTTCTTCGATATAACTTGCGTTTATTTTTGAAAAAAACACAAATATGGCGAAAATTTTGAAAATTTTGCAATTTTCAAACTTTTAATTTTTTTTCCCTTAAAACAGAGAAATATGTCACACAAAATAGTTAAGAAATAACATTTCCCACATGTCTACTTTACATCAGCACAATTTTGGAACCAAAATTTTTTTTTGTTAGGAAATTATAAGGGTTAAAATTGACCAGTGATTTCTCATTTTTACAACAAAATTTACAAAGCCATTTTTTTAGGGACCACCTCACATTTGAAGTCACTTTGACGGGTCTATATAGCAGAAAATACCAGAAAGTGACACCATTCTAAAAACTGCACCCCTCAGGCTAAGTTCACACGTTGCGGAATTGCCGCGGAAATTTCCGCGGCAATCCCGCACTTCTCCCGCAGGAAATACGCACGTTTTTTGTGTGCTGATTCCCGCCAGAATAATAGCGTTTTGCAAGCGTAATTAGCTTGCAGAATGCTAGCGTTTTCCTAGCGATCTGTAGCATCGCTTGGAAAACTGATTGACAGGTTGGTCACACGAGTCAAACATAGTGTTTGACAAGTGTGACCAACTTTTTACTATTGATGCCGCCTATGTCGCATCAATAGTAAAAAGATCTAATGTAAAAATAATAAATAATGATATTCTCACCTTCCGGCGGCCCCCGCAGCCTTCCCGCCTTCAGCGACGCTCCCGGCAACTCCGGTCCCAAGGATGCTTTGCGGCAAATCACACCGATGACGTAGCATCTCGCGAGACCGCTATGCCATCTGGGTGATTCTTGCAAAGGACTCTTGGGACCGGAAGTTGCCGGGAGCGTCGCTGAAGGCGGGAAGGCTGCGGGGGCCGCGGGAAGGCTGCGGGGGCCGCCGGAAGGTGAGAATATCATTATTTTATATTTTAATTATTGTTTTACCAGGGATATGGTACCCAGGGCCTGGAGGAGAGTCCCCTCTCCTCCAGACCCTGGGTACCACCGCACATGAACCGCTTACATTCCGCAAAATTAATGAACATGTTGCTATTTTTTCCGCAAAGCGTTTTTTTCGCGGAAAAAAACGCAACATGTGGCCAAAACATGCGGAATCAATTAACATGTATAGGATGCTTAATGCTTGCGTTTTTATCGCGTTTTTACCGCGGAAAACCGCGGAAAAACCGCGAAAAAAACGCAATTATTCCTGATCGTGTGCACTTAGCCTCAAGGTACTCAAAACCACATGCAAGAAGTTTATTAACCCTTCAGGTGCTTCACAGGAGCTGAAGCAACGTGGAAGGAAAAAATTAATATTTAACTTTTTAGCCACAAAAATGATCTTTTACAAACTTTTTTTTATTTTGACAAGGGTAAAAGGAGAAAATGGGCAGATAAAGTTGTTGTGCAATTTCTCCTGAGTACGCCAATACCCAATATGTGGGGGAAAACCACTGTTTGGGCACACGGCAGAGCTCGTAAGGGACGGAGCGCCGTTTGACTTTTTCAAACTAAAATTGGCTGAAGTTGAGGTTGGACGCCATGTCGTGTTTGGAGAGCCACTGATGCGCCTAAACAGTGGAAACCCCCCACAAGTGACACCATTTTGGAAACTAGACCCCCTAAGGAACTTATCTAGATCTGTTGTGAGCACTTTGAACCCCAAAGTGTTTCACAAAAGTTTATAATGCCTGGGTGTGGAAAAAAAAAAAAACAATTTTCCACAAAAATGATTTTTTAGTCCCAAATTTTTGATTTTTTCCAAGGAAATTGGACCCCAAAAGTTGTTGTCCAATTTGTCCTGAGTACGCTGATACCCCATATGTGGGGGGGGAAACTGTTTGGGTGCACGGCAGGGCTTGGAAAGGAAGCAGTAACGTTTTGGAATGCAAACATTCATGGGGGTCATGTTCCGTTTGTAGTGCCCCAGATGAGCCTAAACAGTGGAAACCCCCCACAAGTGACCCCATTTTGGAAGCTAGACCCCTTAAGGAACTTATCTAGATCTTTGGTGAGCACTTTGAACCCCCAAGTGCTTCACACAAGTTTATAATGCCCGGGCATGAAAATAAAAAATCCTATTTTTTTCCCACAAAAATTATCTCTTAGTCACTAATTTTTTATTTTTCCATAGGTAACAGGAGAAATTGGACCTCAAAAGTTGTTGTCCAATTTGTCCTGAGTACGCTGATACCCCATATGTGGGGGGAACCACTGTTTGGGCGCATGGCAGAGCTCAGAATGGAAGTAGCATAATTTGACTGTTTCCAACCAAAATTCGCTGCAATTGAGATTGGACGCCATGTTGCATTTGGAGAGTCCCTGATGTGCCTATACAGTGGAAACCCCCCACAAGTGACCCCATTTGGGAAACTAGACCCCCTAAGGAACTTATCTAGATCTTTGGTGAGCAATTTGAACCCCAAGTGCTTCACACAAGTTTATAACGTAGAGCCGTAAAATTAAAAAATCATATTTTTTCCACAAAATTGATCTTTTCACCACAATTTTTATTTTCCCAAGGGTAACAAGATCCAAAAGTTATTGTGCAATTTGTCCTGAGTACACTGATACCCCATATGTGGGGGTAAACCACTGTTTGGGTGCATGGCAGAGTTTGGAAGGGAAGGAGCGCCGTTTGACTTTTCAACGCAGAATTGGCTGGATGCCATGTCGTGTTTGGAGAGCTCCTGATCTGCCTAAACAGTGGAAACCCCCCACAAATGACACCATTTTGGAAACTAGACCCTCAAGGAACTTATCTAGATGTGTGGTGAGTACTTTGAACCCCAAAGTGCTTCACAGAAGTTTATAACGTACAGCCGTAAAATAAAAAATCTTTTTTTTTTTTTTACAAAAATGATTTTTTCGCCCCCAATATTTTATTTTCACAAGGGTAACAGGAGAAATTGGACCCCAAAAGTTGTTGTCCAATTTGTCCTGAGTACGCTGATACCCAATATGTGGGAGTAAACTACTGTATGGGCGCATGTCGGGGCTCGGAAGGAAGTAGTGACGTTTTGGATTGCAGACTTTGATGGAATGGTCTGGGGGCGTCATGTCGCATTTGGAGAGCCCCTGATGTGCCTAAACAGTGGAAACCCCCCACAAGTGACCCCATTTTGGAAAATAGACCCCACAAGGAACTTATCTAGATGTGTTATGAGCACTTTGAACCCCGAAGTGCTTCCCAGAAGTTTATAACGTACAGCCGTAAAAATAAAAAATCCTTTTTTTTTTTTACAAAAATGATTTTTTCGCCCCCAATATTTTATTTTCACAAGGGTAACAGGAGAAATTGGACTCCAAAAGTTGTTGTCCAATTTGTCCTGAGTACGCTGATACCCAACATGTGTGAGAAAACGACTGTATAGGTGCACGTCTGGGCTCGGAAGGGAAGTAGTGACGTTTTGGATTGCAGACTTTGATGGAATGGTCTGGGGGCGTCATGTCGCATTTGGAGAGCCCCTGATGCGCCTAAACAGTGGAAACCCCCCACAAGTGACCCCATTTTGGAAAATAGACCCACAAGGAACTTATCTAGAAGTATGTTGAGCACTTTGAACCCGAAGTGCTTCACAGAAGTTTATAACGTACAGCTGTAAAAAAAAAAATCCTTTTTTTTTTTACAAAAATTATTTTTTCGCCCCCAATATTTTATTTTCACAAGGGTAACAGGAGAAATTGGACCCCAAAAGTTGTCCAATTTGTCCTAAGTACGCTAATACCCAACATGTGTGAGAAAACGACTGTATGGGTGCACGTCTGGACTCGGAAGGGAAGTAGTGACGTTTTGGATTGCAGACTTTGATGGAATGGTCTGGGGGCGTCATGTCGCATTTGGAGAGCCCCTGATGTGCCTAAACAGTGGAAACCCCCACAAGTGACCCCATTTTGGAAAATAGACCCCACAAGGAACTTATCTAGAAGTGTGGTGAGTGCTATGAAGCCCCAAGTGCTTCACAGAAAATTTATAACATACAGCCGTAAAAACAAAAAAATCATTTTTTTTTTACAAAAATGATTTTGTCGCCCCCAGTTTTTTATTTTCCCAAGGGTAACAGAAGAAATAGGACAAATTGCACAATAACTATTGTGGTCCAGAGTACGCTGATACCCCATATGCGGGGGTAAACTACTGTTTGGGCGCATGGCAGAGCTCAGAAGTGAAGGAGCACCGTTTGACTTTTTCAACGCAGAATTGGCTGGAATTGAGATCAGACGCCATGTCACATTTGGAGAGCCCCTGATGTGCCTAAACAGCAGAAACCCCCAATTCTAACTCCAACCCTAACCCCAACATACCCCTAACCCTAGTCCCAACCCTAACCACAAACCTAACCCTAACACACCCCTAACCCTAATCCCAACCATAACCCTAATACTAACTTTAGCGCCAATCCTAACCCTAACTTTAGCCGCAACACTAACCCTAATGGGAAAATGGAAATAAATACATTTTTTTAATTTTATTATTTTTCCCTAACTAAGGGGGTGATAAAGGGGGGTTTGATTTACTATTTATAGCGGGTTTTTGTGATTGACAGCTGTCACGCTAAAAGACGCTTTTTATTGCAAAAAGTAGTGCATATTTTGGCCCACAGAGTCATGTGAGGTCTTATTTTTTTGCGGGACGAGGTGACGTTTTTATTGGTACCATTTTTGAGCACGTGACATTTTTTGATCACTTTTTATTTCGATTTTTGGGAGGTTAGAATGAACAAAAATCAGCAATTCATGAATTTCTTTTGGGGGAGGCGTTTATACCGTTCCGCGTGTGGTAAAATTGATAAAGCAGTTTTATTCTTCGGGTCAGTACGATTATGGCGATACCTCATTTATATCATTTTTTGTTTTGGCGCTTTTATAGAATAAAAACAATTTTATATAAAAAATCATTATTTTTGCATCGCTTTATTCTGCGAGCTATAACTTTTTTATTTTTTCGCTGATGATGCTGTATGACGGCTCGTTTTTTGCGGGACAAGATGACGTTTTCAGCGGTACCATGGTTATTTATATCGGTCTTTTTGATCGTGTGTTATTCCACTTTTTGTTCGGCGGTATGATGATAAAGCATTGATTTTTTGCTTAGTTTTTTTTTTTTTTTTTAAAGGGGTTCACTAAAGGGGTTAACTCGTGGTACAGTTTTATAGGGGGGGTCGTTACGGACGCGGCGATACCAAATATGTGTACTTTTATTGTTTTGTTTTTTTTATTTACAGGAAGAAATGAATTTATTGGGGAATATTTTTTTTTTTTTTTTATGATTTTTTTTACCACTTTTTATTTTTACTTTTTTTACTTTTTTACTTTGTCCCAGGGTGGGACATCACAGTATTTTAGCAGATCGCTGGTGTGACAGTGTGCACAGCACTCTGTCACACCAGCGATCGCTCTGGCATCGCTGCAGGCTTCCTCTGCGCCTGCTCTCAGCAGGCACTGAGGAAGCCGCCTCCCTGCAGGACCCCGGCGCCATCTTGGATCCGGGGACCTGGAGGGAGGATGGACCCTCGGAACAGCGCGACACATCGCGCTGCTCTGAGGGTCTCAGAGGGGCGGCAGGGAGCCCCCTGCCTGCGCGATCCTCCCCTGTGCCCCGGGCACACCGCGATCATGTTTGATCGCGGTGTGCTAGGGGTTAATGTGCCGGGAGCGGTCCGTGACCGCTCCTGACACATAGTGCTGGGTGTCAGCTGTGATATACAGCTGACACCCGGCGGCGATCAGCTACGCTCCCCCCGGGAGCGCAGCTGATCGCCTATGACGTACTATTCCGTCCATGGGAATTAGGTCCAGGGTCACATGGACGGAATAGTACGTCTGATGGCAGAGAGGGGTTAAGCTATAAATCTACAGTCACTCTATACGACTGCAAACTTGTGAATCCTCACATCGCGCACTGTGAGGATTCTCCAGTGTCGGTGCTGGGAGTGGGAGGTTATGTGTACGAAATTATAAAATATGCATACTCCTGGCCACATTCCGACTAGACTGTTTCCAGTCTCGCTCAATGCAAGTGTATTGAGCAAGGTCGGAAACAGTCTAGTCGGAATGTGGCCAGGAGTATGCATGTCACATACCGTATATACTCGTGTATAAGCCGAGATTTTCAGCCCATTTTTTAGGGCTGAAACGCGGGTCACATACGGGGGTCGGCGGGGGAGGGGGAGCGGGGGTGTCGGATCATACTCACCCCTCCGCTGGCGCGGTCTCTGCAGCCCCCCTGCTTCTCCCACGATCTCCGGCTCCACGTGACCGCTGTAGGACTGAAGAGCTGAGGAGACCGCCGGGAGAAGAGGAGAGGCTGCAGAGAGTGACGCACCGGCGGAGGGGTGAGTATAGCGATATTTACCTGTTCCGTTCCACCGCTGCGCGCTGCTCCCTCGTCCGACTCCTTTGGCTGTGAATGTTCAGGCAGAGGGCGCAATGACGTCGTTAGTGAGCGCCGCGCCCTCTGCCTGATCATTCACTGCCGAGGACCCGGAAGAGGGAGCAGTGCGCAGCGGTGGACCGGTCAGTTGACAGGTAAATATCTCAGGTGCCGGGGTCCTGAGCGAGCGGTGACACCGGCACCTGTCCCCCATAGCGCGCCGGTGTCACCGCCTGCTCAGGACATCGGCACCTGGCCCCCAGCGACGAGAGGTGAGTATGTCATTTTTTGCAGCAGCAGCGTGGCAGCATAAGGGACGTATACTATGGGGCATAATCTGTGCAGCATATGGGGGCATAATCTGGAGCATATGGGGGCATAATCTGTGCAGCATATGGGGCATAATCTGGAGAGCATATGGGGGCATAATCTGGAGAGTATATGGGGGCATAATCTGGAGAGCATATGGGGGCATAATCTGGAGAGCATATGGGGGCATAATCTGGAGCATATGGGGGCATAATCTGGAGCATATGGGGGCATAATCTGGAGAGCATATGGGGGCATAATCTGGAGAGCATATGGGGGCATAATCTGGAGCATATGG
The DNA here is from genome assembly GCA_033576555.1 of Oophaga sylvatica. NCBI lineage: Eukaryota > Metazoa > Chordata > Amphibia > Anura > Dendrobatidae > Oophaga > Oophaga sylvatica. The sequence goes on from JARQOD010000002.1 coordinate 39,941,540, forward strand.
GGGCATAATCTGGAGAGCATATGGGGGCATAATCTGGAGCATATGGGGGCATAATCTGGAGCATATGGGGGCATAATCTGGAGCATATGGGGGCATAATCTGGAGCATATGGGGGCATAATTTGGAGCATATGGAGGTGAGCCGCCCGCCATGGCCGTGGGGTACTCGGCACCAAGCCCGTCGACTTCTATGGGGGATGTCACGGGCAGCACACGGCTCGGTCCGTTGCCCTGGGCGCTCACTATAAATGGGGGAGTATTTACAGGGGATTAGTGTTCGTGTAGTTTGTTGTGACGCCACCTGTAGTACCTGGTCAGGGTGACTAGCGCTGCTGTGCAGGTCCTCTGGAAGGGATGGTGTTGTGCAGCTAGACGATAAGTCTTCTACAGGTAAGACTGTGTCCTCCCAGGGCAGATAGATTAAAGGTGTAGCAATGGTGCAGAGAGATGTAGCAGAGGGGAGTGTGCGTCGCTGGAAGAATCAGGGAAACAGTTCTGTTGCAGTTTCAAGGTTTTACTCACAGTCTGTTGTACACACAGATTCCAGCCGGGCACTGTGTCCTTCCAGTGAGTAGTCCAGCAACCCTCAGGTAAATTGGTCACACTTCCAAAGACTCCCTTTATGTTCCTTTCCGGCCTCTCGCTTATCAGTGCTACTCTCCTCTCCTTCCTTGCACCCCGCCACCACAGAGCCCTCAGACAAGGCAGTATTAGGTCCTTTCAGTTACCAGTCTGGACTGGTGGTTGCCTAGGCCACTCAGTACTTGACCTCTAGGCTGCCTCCTTGTGAGATTATGGTGGCTATGGCAATGCCACTTGAAGTGACCAATGCCTACGGTTTTACTAGTGGAGCTGAACTTTCCCACTAGTCTAGGGACCGTTCCCTGAAGTCGGCCTGGTCCTCTTCTGCAATGGGCTACGACTTGTGAGATCGTCTCTGCCCAGGACTCGTTCTCTCTCTCTCAGCACGGCTCCCTGAGGTGAACTCAGAGGAGCAGGAGGTCAGGCCAGTACCCACACACTGCCTGCCTGTCTCTGACTGAAACTCCAGACTAACATGCTGCCCTAAGTGCTGCAGCTGACTCCACCCACTCAACATCTACACCCTATACTAACCAGCCTGAGAGCTGCAACTAACATCGTGTATGTTGAATGCGGTGTTGGAGTCTAAGGGGTGCTTCCTCCTTACCTGAGAGTCAGGTGTCACATCTCTGGATGAGATGCAACATCTCTGTGGCGACTGGACCCTCGGGGCGCCACAGGGGCATAATCTGTGGATCATACGGGGGCATAATTGTGCAGCATATGGGGGCCTAATCTGGAGCATATGGTGGCATAATCTGTGCAGCATATGGGGGCATAATCTGGAGCATATGGGGGCATAATCTGTGGATCATACGGGGTATAATCTGTGCAGCATATGGGGGCCTAATCTGGAGCATATGGGGCATAATCTGGAGCATATGGGGGCATAATCTGGAGCATATGGGGGTGTGATGACATCTACTACATTTAGCAGCTTGTGTATAGCGTGCTTCCCTTCCCCCCTCCCAGCATAAGTTAAGGTACTGCCACACTAAACAATCCCGCTAGCGATCACTATAACGACGCATACTAATGCGATCGCTAGCGGGATTGTTTCTATATCGCTAAATGCGGCCACATTTAGCGATATAGTTAACGACGCTATCGCCGTTAGCGATCTTCTTAACGACTTTAGCGGTACAAAAGTACCGCTAAATCGCTAAGAAAAGGTGCCACACTAGCGATATATACTTACCCAGCGGGAGCGCCGACGAGAAAATAGGGTCCGGAACGATTCCAGCGACGAGCGAGATCACAGCAGGAAGCTCGTCGCTGGAAGCTGCCGCACTGAACAATATCGCTAACGGGATCGCTAAATAGTGACGTTTTTTAGCGATCCCGTTAGCGATATTGTTTAGTGTGGCATACCCTTAAGGCTCAGTGTAATCTGAGCTCCCAGCACTGGAGTTTGCCGCCTCACCGTAGGGGGTCGCCATTGTCTTCACATGTGCTCTCCTTCTATAGCAGCCATTTTGGAGACTTCATTCTGTTTTGGTTATCACACGGTGGGAGCGTTCGCTAGAAACATGAAAGTCACTGTATTGAACCATGCGCCGACGGGCATCGTTCCCGTGGTACTGGTGAACCCGTAACTCCAACAGAGCCCGAGAAATGGAATTCTCGGATTCCCCATGAACTAGCTCAGCCAAGTTTGGACTCATTTGAACTGTCATTTTAAAGTAAGATCATTGATAGGTCTGCCGTTATTCTGCTAGGCTCACAGGACGAGGGATGGACCTTATGATATTTCAGAGCTCAAATCATACACTTCTGTCCCTGGGAGGTGGCCAGAAAAACCAGCCCCTTTTGTGAGGTCAGCAGCCCCAGGTATAAATCCTGTGGCGAGCCCCCCCTTACTCATTCCTTGCTGTGACGTCTTGACTAAGAGATCTGCAAATGAACTATGACGTGTGGCTCCTTCCCCCAGCCTGGCTTGCCTGTAAATGATCTAACAACCATGTGAGTTTTCCCACTTTTAATCCTATTTTATTTTATAACTGCATTTGTACATAACGATATTGTCTCAGTTTGTTCCATCTTTTTATATTACATAAGCACTGCCTGTTTTTTAAGGAATAAACCTATAAAATTATTAGTTTGTTTCTCCTGCTCTATAAACGAATTTACACGTGCCTGAAGTACTACGCTACTGTTTTGGGGTTGCTACGGACCCTCTTGATAAATTGTTCCAAGTAAACCGTGGCTGGTGGCAGCTATAAAGAAGGGGTGTAAAGTGTTGACCTATGGGGTGGCGTTGGCGGTGACGGAGCGGGTTTTATAAGTGTATTACCCGGCTGCGGCTCGGAGTAATTATAATTCCCTCACTGCAGCGTGCCCAATAGCCAGCACACATCCAAGTGACCCGTCTGGCGACTAATTATCCTAGGTGCAGTTCCCTGACTGACCTGAGGGTACAGGGGGGCGCCAGAGAGCTGCAAGTTCCTAAGTGGAAGTGGGATAATTATAAATCCCTGCAGTTTACTGGGTCGGACGGCAGCAGCCGTCGTGTGTGTGCACCGTTTCATCACAGGGGGTATAATCTGTGGAGCATATGGGGGAATAATCAGGGGAGCATATGGGGGCATAATCTGTGCAGCATATGGGGGCATAAACTGTGGAGCACATGGGGGCATAATCAGGGGAGCATACGGGGGCATAATCAGGGGAGCATACGGGGGCATAATCTGTGCAGTTTATGGGAGCTTAATCTATGGAGCATATGGGGGCATAATCTGTGGATCATACGGGGCATAATCTGTGCAGTTTATGGGGGCCTAATCTATGGAGCATATGGGGCATAATCATTTTTCACCCTAGGCTTATACGCGAGTCAATAAGTTTTCACAGTTTTTTGTGGCAAAATTAGGGGGGTCGGCTTATACACGGGTCGGCTTATACATGAGTATATATGGTACTTACATACCCATGACCGCCCGCTCCCGAAGCCAACGCAGGAGAAGTCACAGAGTGACTGCAGACTTGTAGTTTAAGACCGAATAAACCCTTTAAAAAATCTTTCATGAGCTTTGAAAAATGCAGTGGCCCCATGCAAACCCTAGAATATTGCCAGGAGAAGCTAAGATTCCTCAGGAATGCATCACATTTGCAGCAGGTCATAACAGCCAGAAGGGCTCTGAAAAGTACTAAAGACACCTGTCATGAATAATTCTGAGACTTCAGTAGCCGTTAAAAGACACATTTGGTGCTGAATTTAAGGAGACCGCTTGTCATAATAGTTGTATGAACAAGAACAATAATAATAATAATCAATAATTAAGCTATTTACATTGTTCTTGTTTCATTGGTTTGTAGCAAAGAGCTGAAAGTATGCAAATTTTTCTAATAAACCATTTTTGATGGGGATTGAAATTTTTTTAATTACAAAAGTAAGTAGATATTACCGTATATGAAATAAATGTATATAAGATAGGCAGATTAATAAACAAATATGGGAGATTGATTTAAAATAGATAGGGAAAATAGGCTACGGACCGGAAGAAGTCTCCAATGTCATGTGAGTGGATAACCTAAGTGATACCCGAAAAATCTAAAATTGTGCGTGACCACATACCAGCCACACTCCACACCCAAAAATTGGTGAAATAATTAACTGTACAAACTTCCCCAGTTCAGCGCCCCATCAGTTTACTATTGAGAATGCCCCCGATTGTTAAAAATTGTGCCCCACTCTGACGGAGAAATGTCGCCTTCAAATATCTATTTCCCTTGTGGCGAAATTATTCTGTGTTCAAATCTGTGGACTATTTACTGACAGCGGTGACCCAGTTGGCCTTTCTCCTAGGGTGAAATTACAGGACAACCCTGTGTACAGTGTATTTGCTGTAAAATTATTTGGGATTTTGTAACTTCTAAACTGAAATTTTATGCACAATAAAATCAGCAGCATCCAAATATGTGTCATAAGATTTGTAAAAACATTATCCTTCATTGTTTTGCATTTAAATACTGCATGAAAAAAAAAAATGGAGAAAAATCGAAAAAAAAAATGCAGGTAAAAATCCAGGATATGCCGTATACAGCAGACAATAAAAAAAATGGGCTGCACAATATTCATGTCTAGTCTAAAAGACAAAGAACATCTTCTGTACGCCCAGGCATCAATTCTGCATGAACGAGATAATTAACACGAGCATAACTGCTCCTCGGAGAAAGGTAAATTGTGCCAGAGTTAAGACTCTATTTCCTCTGTTACATTTCATCAGAAACGAGACCATCATCAAACTGCTCCTGCGTCTTTCAGATGAAATGCTTCCTCTCAGAATTTACAGGCTTCAAAGATGATGTATTATTAATGTCTCTACACGTCAAAATCAGCTTTAGACTAAAGCAGGGTAAAATAATGCAAACATACGCAAAAAAACATACGCAAGGAGGCTAAAAGAAAATGTGTACAAGAGACAGGAGGAAGAAACGCTCTACAAATAGGGAGGACATCCCTCATCGGGAGAGGTCATGGTACTGCTAAAGGGTCTTCCAAAAACATGGCCATATCAAATGCTTCCCAATTTCACAATTGATACTTGGGTGTTTGGTCTGTTTAGGCACCCAACACCTATCCCCATGAGTCCTATTATTACTCTCGAACTGGGAAGCTTAAAAAGAAGAACTGGAGTGGGCTAGGACAGAAGATGTCAGACCAATGTCAGGAGTAGGATACCCTTTCAATTTTGCCATCAAAGTACTCCTTATAATGTTGGTCTAGCAAGGGAAAAAAAAAATATGGCTGCACTTTTCCAAAAACAGCATCAAGCTTATACTCAGCTCGTGAATCGGACTCAGCTCTACTATTACATACAGAGATGAACGAATCGATTCTAAACAAACTGAATTCGCTATGAATTATCCCAAAAATACAGATTCTACAAAATTTGAATTTTCGCGATGTGCAGGAATCAAAAAAAAAGCCGCCATTTGGATTTTAAGGGCTGGCAAGGGTTTAAAAATAATAATGTACTCTTATGCTCTCCTCTCCTGGGTCCTTCTCATCCTTGTCCGGCCACCAACACTCCCTGTTCTATTCTATGATCGGCTCTCTTCTTTGGTCTTCCCCTTCCGGAATTCCAGTGGGCACCACCGCTGACTAGAGGTCTTGTCAGCGAGGGAAGCCACATGATGACCTGGAGGGAGAAGACCAAAGAGGACCTGGGGAGCAGTGAAAGTGGGATGGGTATGGGGACAGCTAAAGACGCCCAAATTTATTTGCTGTAGACCTAATCTTCCTCCCGAAATGATGATGTTTTTAGAGGAATGCAGTCATGTTTTTCTAATCCTAGACAATCCCTTTCAGTATAATTTCCAGACTGTAAAGTCCTGTAAACTACAAAAAAGTCCACATAATATGTGTAGAATAAGTCATCATGCTAAGGACGGTTTATGCTCAATACTATACAAGAAAGAAGCAAAATTCCGGTGCCGACCCTTAAAATTTCTAATTAGGGATTTTTTTCCCATGTGTCCACAGTAACAGCAGTCTTCACAAAAAGAAAAATATTAGAGATCAAAAAATCAAAATGCAGAACCTTGAAAAAAAAAAAAAATTGCCCAGAAAGCCTTTCAATAAACCTCACATGGCTGTCTCAATAAACCTCACATGGCTGTCTCAATAAACCTCACATGGCTGTCTCAATAAACCTCACATGGCTGTCTCTATTACCCTGGAGCCTCGCATAAGTAAAATACATTCAAACTTTATTTTTCTCTTATAATTACTTGGGATGGAAAAAATACTTTTTATCCATGTTTGGTATATAATTAACAATATACTATAATAAACAGATACTGTATCTACAAGAAGTTGGAAGATTTGTAAACGGGGTCAAAATCACTGTTTAAATCAAGCATAGGCACCCAAGTACCCTTGGCAAGACCAAGTATTTATTCGCAACTTTTCAATATACTGTTTTCTATCCATGTCCACCCCCCTCTTCCTTAAGTGACACTCTGATTAAATGGCAAAAATTTTGCGACAAATTGCCCTTAAAGAGGTTGTCTCAAGATGCAGCATCAGGTGTACGCCGGCTTACCGCTTTGCCGGAGGCAGTAGAGTGATGAAGACTGTCAGTCCAGACCAAAGGCATTGTCGCCCTGGTGGTCCAAACTGTGATCTTTCCAGGAACAGCTTTGCCTCTACAGCTTGGGAGAAGCACAGGTGGACTGAAGTTTGGGTGGACTTGGCCAGCTTCAGAGTGGAACGAGTAGGATATAAAGCACGGAGCCTGCTCGCGTCATGTGCTCCCTGCCTAGGTATTTGGCCATGCTGGGACTTACAGGCTGTTCTCTCCTCACCTACTTCTTATTCTTATCATCCTATCATACACGGTCTAGTAACATAACCACATTATTGCACAGGTCATTGCTTACCATGAGGACTGCACACTCTCCACTCTCCTAACAACTTCATATGCCTATAACTTGCAGTCCAGTCCCCAGCAACACAACTACATGACTGAATAAGTCACTGCTTACATCAAAATCAACACCCTCCTCTTTGTCACAATTTCCTTAACCTACTAAACTAAAGAGAGTCCTACCCCCTCTACTACATACACCTATAATATGCAGGTAAGTCCACAATAGCAACTATATGATTGGACTGGTCACTGCTTACAAAAAAATCAGCATTCTCTTCCTCTGCTGCTGTTATAATTCCTTTCATCTACTACTGTACAAAGATTTGCCCCTCATCCAGCCTTTTTACTACAAACTCCTAACTATCACAGTCCTTTTCTCAGTAACATAACTGCATAGGTCACTGCTTAACTAAAAATCAGCACTCCTTTCTTCTGTTGTTTTCATCATCATTCCTTTAATCTACAAGATGAAGGGATTCACGCTCTCAGGTAGGCATTAGGCAGCATTCACACAGGCAGTTCAGTTTGGTCCAAACATGCAGTTTTACTGCTTTCTTAAAACTCCAAGGGATTCAAAACCAAAAACAGCCTCTTCTGGGTGCTAAGGTATCATAGCAAATAACCAGAGTATTGAGCAGTCACATATGTCAGAGTACGCTCACCCGAACAGATTGCAATCCTGTCTGCAAGAGCAAACTTTACACAAGGAAGAGGTACTGTCCTACCAATATCGATATCACCTTCAGCCTGAACTCCAACAACTTCCCGCGCCCAACAGAAGTGTTCATCTCAATGCACAATTTACACGCAATAGGCTGCAGGATCCACATGTTAATCTGCAGCTCCAACACACAGACTGCTCAGCTTTCCTAGCTGACCCATGCCGTCTCCATTCAGAGAGAGTGCCTGGCTTATCTTTCCCTCTACAGCTCACATTTTGGCTGGTCACTCACCAACTTCAACACAATCCACTCTGCTCAACATCCAGCAGACTAACCCAGGGTGAACCCATTTCCTGGTTCTTAGTCAAAGCTAGCCAGGTGCATCTAATTTTTGCTACAAAGGCTAAAATAAGTTGCCTGCCACTTTTCCATTTCCCTAACTCTATCAAATTCAGTTCTCAGTCACATTACTACATCATTGGATAGGTCACTGCTTGCAGAAAAATCAGCACTCTTCTCTTCTGATCTTCTCAATATTCCTTCTACTTGGCTACAGATCTTTCTCTGTCTACTCCATACCGCTAACCCTATCTCATCCTCTTAAGTCCCCAGTAACACAACCACAAGTGGGCAGGTCACTGCTTACTCCAAGGTCGGTGCACTCATCCTGTTGCTTTCATAATTCACAAAACATGATCGCTACCGAATACATGCTCCAAGTCTACAGAGCCCCCAACGACTGAAGACAGATCACAAATGAGAAATAAAAATCACTAAAGCTGGAAATCCACATCTGGTATGAGGGAAAAAAAAAACAGATTGTAGAACAAACAATAAAATATCCATAAACCAATGCGCTGTACACAAAACACATGCACCAAAAATAGTCGTCAGTAAATTGCAGGGTAATGAGGAGTGGTGTAAGTGGCGTCAAGACTTTAGGGCATGGGAACAAAGGCAGCCCAGCTAATTGGCAGCTGTTTAACAGCAGCCAGCGTCTTGTACAATATGGAAAGGCAAAGTCATTAACGCTTCAATGCTTATTATTGCCGTGTAGATGAAGTCTTCTGATGGTTCCTCCAAGGGCTATTTTACACGCAGACACGTTTTCTGCATCAACAGCTATGTAAATGGCTCCAACTTTGGAGCCAGAGGTAGGAGCCACCTGCCTGTATTTGTACTACTATACCCCGGGGTTTGGATTCCGGGCCGGCCATCTCACGTGTGCATTTTACTATGAATTTTGTTAGATATATAAAAAAAAATAATCTTCACTTGGATTGTTGGTAGATACATCGGACTGCTAGGAGCTGCCTGGAGACAAATGTATAAATATGCCTACGTGAATGGCGGCCAGAACTGGCACAGCTGGGCTAAATCTGAGCAAAGTGGAGCCGGGTGCATTATAAATGACTGTGTGTCCCGGCACAGAATAAGGTGCAGCATCTACAATTTCAGGACCATGGACAGTCGCACTGAAACACTTCTGTTCACAATTACAAATGGTCTAGGGTAGGTCCACACAGATTACAGGAGCAGGCGAGTGGATGGGATGTGTTAAAATTCTGCATATCTTTTCTTCCCAGAGGAAAGTGATCTGTGGTGGGGTGCAGCATGTACATATTGTTAGCGGATTGGTTACAGATTTAGGCTTCATTCACATGTCCATGTATAAACATTCATGTCAGTGTTGTGAATCAGTGTAAAAGGTATCATAACCACAAGATTCCTATTTTGCTTCTCCCACTGAGAGCACTCTATATGTGAATCAGTGTGTCATCCTTGTGCCCGTTTTTACCATCAGTGGGTCATCCTTGTGCCCATTTTTACCATCAGTGTGTCATCCGAGTGTCCATTTTTACCATCAGTGTGTCATCCTTGTGCCCATTTTTACCATCAGTGTGTCATCTGTGTGTCCATTTTTACCATCAGTGGGTCATCCTGGTGCCCATTTTTACCATCAGTGTGTCATCCTTGTACCCATTTTTACCATCAGTGTGTCATCCGTGTGTCCATTTACCGTCAGCAGGTCATCCTGATGCCCATTTTTACCATCAGTGTGTCATCCTTGTGCCCATTTTTACCATCAGTATGTCATCCTTGTGCCCATTTTTACCATCAGTGGGTCATCCTGGTGCCCATTTTTACCATCAGTGTGTCATCCGTGTGTCCATTTTTACCATCAGTGGGTTATCCTGGTGCCCATTTTTACCATCAGTGTGTCATCCGTGTGTCCATTTTTACCATCAGTGGGTCATCCTTGTGCCCATTTTTACCATCAGTGGGTCATCCTTGTGCCCATTTTTACCATCATTGTGTCATCCTTGTGCCCATTTTTACCATCAGTGGGTCATCCTGGTGCCCATTTTTACCATCAGTGTGTCATCCTTGTGCCCATTTTTACCATCAGTGTGTCATCCGTGTACCTATTTTTATCATCAGTCACCTTTCAATAGCAAGGTGACAGTAACCCCTTATTAACCCATGAGCCACCGCTAAAGGCAATGGGAATAGAGAGGCTAAGTGCCAGAAAAGGGGCATCTTACAGATGTGCCTTTTCTGGGGTGGCTGGGGCCAGATGTTTGCAGCCAGGGGGGCCCAAAAACCATGGTCCCTCTCTAGGCTATTAATATCTGTCCTCACTCACTGGCTTTCCCTCTCTGGCGGAGAAAATACTGCGGGAGCCCACGCATTTTTTTTCAACGAATTTACCCGTTAAATTAACATCTACATCTCCCAAATTTTTCACACATACACTCATCTAATTATTAGTCAAAACATTTATAAAACTAAATGAAATGGTTTACTGTATGTAAACCATGTGTCATTTCATGTCGGGTTCTGTAATGATTTTACAGACGCCGGCAATTGATTAAGCGGCTATTATGCTATGTAGAACTCTATGAACTATATATATATATATATATATATATATATATATAATATACACACACACACACACATACACACACTGTATATATACAGTACAGACCAAAAGTTTGGACACACCTTCTCATTCTAATATTTTCCTGTATTTTCATGGCTATGAAAATTGTAGAATCACATTGAAGGCATCAACACTATGAAGTAACACATGTGGAATTATACATTACACTTTACAAAAAAGTGTGAAACAACTGAAAATATGTCTTATATTTTAGGTTCTACAAAGTAGCCATCTTTTTCTTTGATTACTGCTTTACACGCAGAAAAGGTGAACGGCTGGACTCTACATGCCTAGTTCCCACCGTGAAGCATGGAGGAGGTGGTGTGATGGTGTGGGGGTGCTTTGCTGGTGACACTGTTGGGGATTTATTCAAAATTGAAGCGGTAAGCGGTCCAGCTCACCCCAACCATCTTGATTGGGTTCAGGTCTGGTGACTGTGGAGGCCAGGTCATCTGGCGTAGCACCCCAACACTTTCCGTCTTGGTCAAATAGCCCTTACACAGTCTGGAGGTGTGTTTGGGGTCATTGTCCTGTTGAAAAATAAATGATGGTCCAACTAAACGCAAACCGGATGGAATAGCATGCTGCTGCAAGATGCTGTGGTAGCCATGCTGGTTAACTATGCCTTCAATTTTGAATAAATCCCCAACAGTGTCACCAGCAAAGCACCCCCACACCATCACACCACCTCCTCCATGCTTCACGGTGGGAACCAGGCATGTAGAGTCCATCCGTTCACCTTTTCTGCGTGCAAAGCAGTAATCAAAGCAAAAGGTGGCTACTTTGAAGAACCTAGAATATAAGACATATTTTCAGTTGTTTCACACTTTTTTGTAAAGTGTAATGTATAATTCCACATGTGTTAATTCATATTTTTGATGCCTTAAGTGTGATTCTACCATTTTCATAGTCATGAAAATACAGAAAAATCATTGAATGAGAAGGTGTGTCCAAACTTTTGGTCTGTACTGTATATATATGTATATATATATATGTGTGTCTCAATGACATATATATATTCATATATCTATATATATACGTATATATCTATTCTTTCGATTCTTTATTAAACATGTCAGTGTGATTTTACAGTATACCGCTCTGAATTGCCGGCTTTTCTAATGGACACCGATGCGTATTTCTCGCAAGTCACACGTGTGGTCCGTGTGTAATCTGTATTTTTCTCGCCCCCATAGACTTGCATTGGCATATTACGGGCGTAATACGGTGACAATCACAGCATGCTGCAATTTTCTCAGCCCGTATAATATGGCCAAGAAAAAAAAATAAAAAATCGGCTGCTGGGAGCTGCTCCATAGATTACCATTGGTCCGAGTGCAATGCGATTTTTTCTCGCATAACACTCGTCCGTATTTCTCGCTAGTGTGACTCCGGCCTAACACTAATCCTATCCATTCAGAGGGGCAGTACAGCATGAACATTGTCATTCCAATCAAAAGGTCCAGAAGTTCCAAAGAGTTTGACTGAAGTATGATCACGCATGCTGGACCGGGGCAGGTACTCACAGTCTGATGCAGAAAGACTTGTACCAACATTTTTCTATGTTTCCATCAGAAACATGACAGCAAAATACTCAGAGGAGCAAGTTCCACCCCCGAGACTCTAACCTATTGGGGGAACAGGGGTCCTGTAACTTCCAATTCAGGTTAGTCACTTATCCCATAGACGTAAGGAGACAGGTGAACACAATTTTAAATGTTGCCAAAATCTTGAGAAAACTTTTGGGGTTGCAATTAGAGGCTGATGTGACATGCCACGTGCATCATATCATTTGTCCTACTTTTCAATCCTGTGAATTACAGAGAGGTTAGAGACTACTAGTATTAGTAAAGGATTAGTTACTGTTATTAATACTACTACCCCTCTGTCTCCTAACTCATAAAGGCAGTGAGAAGAAAATATTGCTACTACATTACACTGAACACATCCAGACTTGGACTGGCCCACCGGGGAACAGGAGAATCCCCTGGTGGGCCCTTGTACAGGAGTAAGCCACTTACACCCCAACATGAGCAATAGTTGGCACAATACATTTAATTCACTAAGTACAGACAAAAACAGCATCTCATAATTCATTCAACAAACTACAGAGTTGATTATTCTATAGAAACAGAGGTTAATTTGTGAATGTGAGTAACATAACAGTTGCATTTAACAGAACAGTGGTCTCCCAGAGTCAATGTTGCTGGTGGGCCTTCGCCACCCCCAGTCCGACACTACACAACCACAGATTTTGCCCTTCATCCAAAGTCATATTACTGACTGTGCTCTGAGCTCACACTACCGTCTTTATTAGGACAATTTAGATGCTGATTAGGACCATTCTCATTTAGGCTAATCTACTACTCAGCAATCGCTTTCTGCAATGCATACTTAGCATTTGTGATGTGATCTCTGAGGTTTATAGTAACCTCTAACTGGGTATACAGCTCTGGCAAAAATTAAGAGACCACTGCACAGTTTTATAAAAATCCGCTTCTCTACATGTCTGACAGCCATTCCATTCCAGTGTCAGTTGAATTCCAACCAGCGTTCACCTCATTCTACTTAATGTGCTTCTGATTAGGTGATCACCTGAACCAAATCTTATTTAACGAAGAAAGTATAAAAAACCTGCTGTGGTGTTCACAATCCTCTTGTAACAGGACAAACTGGATGGCAAAACAAGTGCTAGTTAATATCCAAAAAGTAATAGGAATTAAAAAAATAACTCTTAACCATGCCAAAGGAGCTGAAAAGAAAAGTCTTGAGTGAGGAAAAGAAGGGCTCAATTCTGGCTTTACTACAACCCCTGGCAAAAATTATGGAATTCATTCTGTTGTTTAATTTTGTAGAAAAAAAAACAGATCACAGACATGGCACAAAACTGAAGTAATTTCAAATGGCAACTTTCTGGCTTTAAGAAACACTAAAAGAAATCAAGAACAAATAATGTGGAAGTCAGTAATGTTTTTTTTTTAACCAAGCATAGGGGAAAAAATTATGGAATCACTCAATTCTGAGGGAAAAAATTATGGAATCATGAAAAACTAACAAACAAGAAATCACTCCAACACATCACTAGTATTTTGTTGCACCATCTCTGGCTTTTACAACAGCTTGCAGTCTCTGAGGCATGGACTTAATGAATGTCAAACAGTACTCTTCATCAATCTGGCTCCAACTTTCTCTGATTGCTGTTGCCAGATCAGCTTTGCAGGTTGGAGCCTTGTCATGGACCATTTTCTTCAACTTCCACCAAAGATTTTCAATTGGATTGAGATCCGGACTATTTGCAGGCCATAACATTGAGCTTACGTGTCTTTTTCAAGGAATGTTTTCACAGTTTTTGCTCTATGGCAGGATGCATTATCATCTTGAAAAATGATTTCATCATCCCCAAACATCCTTTCAATTGATGGGAGAAGAAAGGTGTCCAAAATATCAACATAACCTTGTGCATTTATTGAAGATGTAATGACAGCATCTCCCCAGTGCCTTTACCTGACATGCAGCCCCATATCATCAATGACTGTGGAAATTTGCATGTTCTCTTCAGGCAGTCATCTTTATAAATCTCATTGGAACGGCACCAAACAAAAGTTCCAGCATCATCACCTTGCCCAATGCAGATTTGCAATTCACCACTGAATAGGACTTTCATCCAGTCATCCACAGTCCACGATTGCTTTTCCTTAGCCCATTGTAACCTTGTTTTTTTCTGCTTAGGTGTTAATGATGGCTTTCGTTTAGCTTTTCTGTAAGTAAATCCCATTTCCTTTAGGCGTCTTCTTACAGTTCGGTCACAGACATTGACTCCAGTTTCCACCCATTCGTTCCTCATTTGTTTTGTTGTGCATTTCCTGTTTTGGAGACATATTGCTTTACGTTTCCGGTCTTGACGCTTTGATGTCTTCCTTGGTCTACCAGTATGTTTGCCTTTAACAACCTTCCCATGTTGTTTGTATTTGGTCCAGATTTTAGACACAGCTGACTGTGAACAACCAACATCTTTTGCAACATTGCGTGATGATTTACCCTCTTTTAAGAGTTTGATAATCCTCTCCTTTGTTTCAATTGACATCTCTCGTGTCGGAGCCATGATGTATGTCAGTCCAGTTGGTGCACAGCTCTCCAAGGTGTGACCACTCATTTTTAGATGCAGATGAACGAGCAGATATAATTTGATGCAGGTGTTAGCTTTGTGAGTGAAAATTTACAGAGTGATTCCATAATTTTTCCCCTATGCTTGGTTAAACAAAAAAACCCATTACTGACTAACACAGTTTTTGTTCTTGATTTCTTTTAGTGTTTCTTAAAGCCAGAAAGTTGCCATTTGAAATTACTTCAGTTTTGTGCCATGTCTGTGATCTGCTTTTTTAACACAAAATTAAACTCAATGAACATCCTCCAAGGCCGGTGATTCCATAATTTTTGCCAGGGGTTGTAGCAGAGAGATACAGTGAGTGTCATGTAGCCTCCATCCTTAAAATTTCTAAGATGGCAGTCCATTACAACAAGGTCAAGCAGCAGACATTGGGGACAACAAAGCTACAAACTGGCAGAGGGAGAAAAAAAGCCTTTCATGAATGAGAAGCAAAGGAGAGCCAGGCTGAAGTTTGCCAAAGACCATAAGAATTGGACAATAGAGGACTAGAGTAAGGTAATCTTCTCTGATGAGTCTAATTTTCAGCTTTGCCCAACACCTGGTCATCTAATGGTTAGACGGAGAACTGGAGAGGCGTACAAGCCA
Source organism: Oophaga sylvatica (assembly GCA_033576555.1). Lineage (NCBI taxonomy): Eukaryota > Metazoa > Chordata > Amphibia > Anura > Dendrobatidae > Oophaga > Oophaga sylvatica. The sequence goes on from JARQOD010000002.1 coordinate 39,956,857, forward strand.
CAGTGTCTTGCACCCACTGTGAAATTTTGTGGAGGATCAGTGATGATCTGGGGATGCTTCAGCAAGACTGGAATTGGGCAGGTTAATCTTTATGAAGGACGTATGAATCAAGCCACATACAATGTTATCCTGGAAAAACAGTTGATTCCTTCTGCTCAGGCAATGTTCCCCAACTCTGAGGACTGGTTTTTTCCAGCAGGACAATGCGCCATGCCACACAGCTAGGTCAATTAATGTGTTGATGAAGGCCACCACATCAAATCCCTGTCATGGCCAGCCCAATCTCCAGACCTGATCCCCACAGAAAACCTCTGGAATGTAATCAAGAGGAAGATGGATAGTCACAAGCCATCAAAGAAGAACTGCTTACATTTTTGTACCAGGAGTGGCATAAGGTCACCCAAAAGCAGGTGAAAGACTGGTGGAAAGCATGCCAAGACGCATGAAAGCTGTGATTAAAAATCATGGTTATTCCACAAAATATTGATTTCTGAACTCTTCCTGAGTTAAAAACATTAGTATTTTGCTTCTAAATGATTATGAACTTGTTTTCTTAGCATTATTTGAGGTCTGCAAGCACTGCATTTTTTTTAATATTTTTACCATTTTTCATTTTCTGAAAATAAATCCAAAATTTATTGCTTGGAAATTTGGAGACATGTTGTGAGTAGTTTATAGAATAAAAGAGAAATTTACATTTTACTCAAAATACCTATAAAGAGAAAAATCAGACAAACTGAAAAGAGTGCAGTGGTCTCTTAATTTTTGCCAGAGCTGTATATTGGAAAACCCCAGAAGATCTGCTGAAGGTCTATCATCACATGTACGTTGCCTGCTATGATGCTTAGTTAAATGGAATAAATCTCATAAAAAAATCAAAAAGGACTCTAATTACGTCAGAAATGCTCCAGCACCAATCTTATACATCAACTCTAAAATCAAATACCATGCAGCAAATAAATAATTGATGATAAATTTAAGTTATCATCATATACTTGGATTTCTAGCATGAGCTTATATGAGACAAAATAAAAACACTACAAATGTATATTTCCCTTTACAAACCCAAATATTACTTGATTCTCCCAGACATCAGATAATATCTATAAACCTCCTCCTCATACTCCACATCCTGTAGCATCTAACATTGACCTTGAGGGTCCCAAAAAGACACAGGGCAGCCATGAACACGTGAAAGTTGTTGTTCTTCCATCTCTTCTTACATATTGGTGTTTTTTTATCAGGAAAAATACAAGGGGGGATTGCATCACTGATTCCAAACTTGTAACAACTTTTGTCATTTCTTTGAAGGGCTTTAGTAGAGACACTCCAACTTCATCGGTTGGCAACTGCAGATCTCAAAGTAACCCACGCTCCAATTTTGTTGCTGCATAATATACAGTCTATTAAAAATTTACGCTACTCGTACAGATGCTCCAACATTAACTGGATGTCAGGTACGTCCGTAGGAGAGGAGAGTTAGGCCAGCGCTGACTGGCCACAGGGATCGCGTGACAATGTCACAGAAGCCCCAGGACAGCCAAAGCCGACACCACTGAAATGGTGCCACCACCCAAGAGGACTTGTCGATTGCCATAAATGTGTAATTTTTTATCTGGTATAAATGCTGCTGCTCTCCTGAATCTGGCGATGTTCATCCTTCGTTCCTACACCGTTCTGTTCCTGATATAAGGCCCCCTCTTCTCTGTATGTAAATCTAGTCTTTTTAGCTAACTGGGTGTTGTCCACATGAAGACGCCTATAAAGAAAAGTTGACTATTATGCCAACAGAAGAGTTGATGATCCCAACCACTTGGCTAAAAATACATGGAAGCGAGGGTCATATCTCACATATAGAGAGGGGCAGAACAAGAGAAAGATACCACAGGGCAGCACGGTGGCTCAGTGGATAGCACTACAGCCTTGCAGCGCTGGAGTCCTGGTTTCGAATCCCACCTAGGACAACATCTGCAAGGAGTTTGTATGTTCTCCCCGTGTTTGCGTGGGTTTCCTCCGGGTACTCCGGTTTCCTCCCACACTCCAAAACATACAATAGGATCGATGTGACCCATCGGGAAGCGACGATAATATAAGTTGAAGATTTAGATAGCCCACCTATCTGCACAGTTGACGGAGCAAAAAACCGATAATGTGTGCAAACTGTAAAGCGCTGCGGAATATGTTAGCGCTATATAAAATAAAGATTATTATTACCACGAGATTAAGGAGAACAGCATCATTTACACCTAGGTGGAAAAAAAATACAGATCCTTTAAAAGTTCCCACTAAAGAAACTATTATGAAAGTGAACAGCAAACCCTGCATTGATAGATGCACAAACACCTGTACACTGAAAGCTACTAGCACTGAAGACTGGATTTAGCTTTTCGACGTTTTTGCTTCATACGCCTAACTGACGAGCTAACTTGCAGTCATCATTCTTGGGGGTCTCTGGATCTGTTCATCTTTGCTACATTAGTGTTTTATTCTCACCTGTGCCTTCACAGAAGCACAACTGGGAACATGTAAGGAGGTTACATTGGAGCTCATGCAAACCTCTGTTGTAAAGGAGCTGCCTTTGTGAAGACCTCCAAAGACCCCAGAAACAAGTAAGCCATGTAAAGGTAATAGAGTTGCTTCAAGCTGATTCACAGGACGCAGGGTCCATTGGCCACAACATCAATAGTCTGTGGCTGCTGGATGGGATTCCCGTAGAACGGCCTTGTACCTGTCGGCATCCCCAGCTCTTCTTGTGATTAACCAGCCTGACCGTGACGTTATAAATGCCGCGTGACGCACAAGTCAAGTCACTCTAGGCAGGGAGAATCAAAAGAAGAGCCGTGGATGCCATCAAGTAGGAGGTGGTTCTAAAGGCTCCCATCCAGCAGCCACAGATTACTGACGTGGCCGATGGACCAACTCTAGGAGGTGCCCACACACATTAGCGCATAGATGATAGAAAAAAACAATTTCGCCTGTAATGACCAGTCGACTGTCATCTGGACTGTTGGAACGGAGCGACAAATGATTGGTCTGGATTTTTGATGCGGCCAGTGGAGACCACCGGATGATGTAATCTGATGTGTATATGGGGCTATCGCTCAAGAAATGATCAATTGACTGACGAACATTCATTTACCATGTAGTGTGTATGGCTAGCTTAAAAGGAATCTGACCAGAGACTCCATAGAGCATAAATCAGACACTGGCTCCATTACTATTAAGTGTCAAAGCAAACACAATGACAAAAGACGTTCTGGGACTATTGGTATGGGAAGTGTCGTCCAAATGGCAGGTCCCCAGCAGCATCTCCCCACTTCACATGACTGACAGGTCTCTGCCTATGCTGTGTGTCAAAGGGAGAGGCTTGTAAGTCTAGAGAAGCTGAGAGACGCCTCCGGGACCAGTCATCTGAGATTCATGGACCCTACTCTGCTTTTAATAGTAGGTTCTCCGAAACTCTGCAGCGTTTCAAAGGAAACCATACATGGCTGATCCATACCGCACACAGTTTGGGCAGCAGGAATACAGAGTCCCATTTACTGTGAAGGAGTCGTCCAGGACTAATTACAATGACGACCTGCGATCAATCTCAGATCGGTGAGGGATAAAGTGCAGCACTCGGAAGTGACCACCGAGCCACGGAAGGAACTGTGCGGATCAGCAGCCGGTTACTGGGGGGTGTCGGGTTTTGGACCCCTTCTGACCTAATATTGATAACCATCAATATGTTACTGCCAGACAACCTCTTTAAGTATACCTTTGCAGAGGG
>JARQOD010000002.1:39960728-40080030 GCA_033576555.1 Oophaga sylvatica
TTTTTTCAAAAATGAAAATGGTCAAAATAACAAAAAAATGCAGTGCTTGCAGACCTCAAATAATGCTAAGAAAACAAGTTCATAATCATTTAGAAACAACAATACTAATGTTTAAACTCAGGAAGAGTTCAGAAATCAATATTTTGTGGAATAACCATGCTTTTTTAATCACAGCTTTTGTGCGTCTTGGCATGCTTTCCACCAGTCTTTCCACACTGCTTTTGTGTGACCTTATGCCACTCCTGGTACAAAAATGTAAGCAGTTCTTCTTTGTTTGATGTCTTGTGACTATCCATTTTCCTCTTGATTACATTACAGAGGTTTTCAATGGGTTCAGGTCTGGAGATTGAGCTGGCCATGACAGGATTTGATGTGATGGTCCTTCATCCTCACATTGATTGAACTGTGTGTGAATGGCGCATTGTCCTGCTGGAAAAAAAAACAGTCCTCAGAGTTGGGAACATTGCCTGAGCAGAAGGAATCAACTGTTTTTCCAAGATAACCTTGTATGCGCCTTGATTCATACGTCCTTTGCGAAGATTAACCTGCCCAATTCCAGCCTTGCTGAAGCATCCCCAGATCATCACTGATCCTCCACCAAATTTCACAGTGGGTGCAAGACACTGTGGCTTGTACGCCTCTCCAGGTCTCCGTCTAACCATTAGACGACCAGTTGTTGGGCAAAGCTGAAAATTAGACTCATCAGAGAAGATTACCTTACTCCAGTCCTGTATGGTCCAATCCTTATGATTTTTGGCAAACTTCAGCCAGCCTGGCTATCCTTTTGCCTCTCATTGATGAAAAGCTTTTTTCTGCTCAAGTCATGTAAAGGAGCCTGTTACAAACTGTTCTTGCCATGCACTTCACCCCAGCTGCCAATTGCCATTCCTTTGGTAGGTCACTGCAGTTGCTGAGTGACATTCGAATAACATGACGGTCATCCCGGTCAGTGGAGATTCGTTTTCCGCACTCGGCCTGTCTGTAGCTTTGTTGTCCCCAATGTCTGCTGCTTGACCTTGTTGTAATGGAATGCCATCTTAGAAATTTTAAGATTGGAGGCAACATGATGCTCACTGTATCCCTCTGCTAGTAAAGCCAGAATTGAGCCCTTCTTTTCCTCACTCAAGACTTTTCTTTTCAACTCCTTTGGCATGGTTAAAAGTTATTATTTCATTCCTATTACTTTTGGGATATTACTAGCACTTGTTTTGCCATCCAGCTTGTCCTATTGCAAGAGGATTGTGAACACCACAGCAGGGTTTTTTATACTTTCCTTCGTTAAATAAGATTTGGCTCAGGTGATCACCTAATCAGAAGCACATTAAGTAGAATGAGGTGAACTCTGGTTGGAATTCAATTGCCACTGGAATGGAACGGCTGTCAGACATGTAGAGAAGCTGATTTTTATAAAAACTGTGCAGTGGTCTCTTAATTTTTGCCAGAGCTGTATGTATATATATATATATATATATTATATATATATATATATATATATATATATATACAGTACAGACCAAAAGTTTGGACACACCTCATTTAAGATTTTTATGTATTTTCATGACTATGAAAATTGTACATTCACACTGAAGGCATCAAAACTATGAATTAACACATGTGGGATTATATACTTAACAAAAAAGTTTGTAACAACTGAAATCATGTCTTTTATTCTAGGTGCTTCAAAGTAGCCACCTTTTGCTTGATGACTGCTTTGCACACTCTTGGCATTCTCTTGATGAGCTTCAAGAGGTAGTCACCGGATATGGTTTTCACTCACAGGTGTGCCCTGTCAGGTTTAATAAGTGGGATTTCTGGCCTTATAAATGGGGTTGGGACCATCAGTTGTGTTGTGCAGAAGTCTGGTGGATACACAGCTGATAGTCCTACTGAATAGACTGTTAGAATTTGTATTATGGCAAGAAAAAAGCAGCTAAGTAAAGAAAAATGAGTGGCCATCATTACTTTAAGAAATGAAGGTCAGTCAGTGCGAAAAATTGGGAAAACTTTGAAAGTGTCCCCAAGTGCAGTTGCAAAAACCATCAAGCGCTACAAAGAAACTGGCTCACATGAGGACCGCCCCAGGAAAGGAAGACCAAGAGTCATCTCTGCTTCTGAGGATAAGTTTATCGAGTCACCAGCCTCAGAAATCGCAGGTTGATAGCAGCTCAGATTAGAGACCAGGTCAATGCCACACAGAGTTCTAGCAGCAGACACATCTCTACAAGAACTGTTAAGAGGAGACTTTGTGCAGTAGGCCTTCATGGTAAAATAGCTGCTATGAAACCACTGCTAAGGACAGGCAACAAGCAGAAGAGACTTATTTGGGCTAAAGAACACAAGGAATGGACATTAGACCAGTGGAAATCTGTGCTTTGGTCTGATGAGTCCAACTTTGAGATCTTTGGTTCCAACCACCGTGTCTTTGTGCGACGCAGAAAAGGTGAACGGATGGACTCTACATGCCTGGTTCCACCGTGAAGCATGGAGGAGGAGGTGTGATGGTGTGGGGGTGCTTTGCTGATGACACTGTTGGGGATTTATTCAAATTGAAGGCATACTGAAGCAGCATGGCTACCACAGCATCTTGTAGCGGCATGCTATTCCATCCGGTTTGCGTTTAGTTGGACCATCATTTATTTATCAATCCAAAGTGGGGAACTGTTTAACGGAGTAAGAGACCTTCAATGGGGGCCTCTGTATAGGAGGTAATATTTCTCTTTAAGTAGACTACCAAGCTTGTCTAGAGAGGTATAGGTTATGCAATGCTCCTTGTGAAATAAAATATGTAAATAGCCTCTTCACAGAGAAATAGCGGTCATCAAATTTATATCTTTTCCTCTTGGAGAAGATTTTAAGTCATGTTGGCCTCTGATCCAGCCAACTAGTTGTCATGGGTGCATCGCCACGAAGATCGTCGCGATTGCACATTCTGACTTCTCACAGCTGAGCTGCTGTTTCTTTGTGTTTGGTAATGAGAGAGTTAATTTTACCTAGCTCTTTGCTAAGACTAGTCCAGCCTCGCCCGGCTGCTTTGGATTATGTTCTAATTAGTTTCCTTTATATTCCTGCCAGTCTGGGTGTTTGATGCCGGTGAAAGCATTCATATAGTTTAGCAGACTGGATCGGTTCTGGGAATACTTAAGCTAAGAGCTCCTTAGTTGTTTTACTCTTATAGCTTATAGTTTATCTCTGAGACCTAAGGTGTTCCTACTGTGTGTGAGTGTTGTATGTAAGACTTTATTTACTTTATTTCTTATCTTTCTTGTATGTCTTTCTGTTCATTAACCGTTACCTGGTCATTCCCTTTGGTGGTATTCAGGGTCCTTCTTAGGACTAGAATACAGTTGGCAGGGATTGATAGGAGACAGGGTTTACGCTGGTGGCCTGGACCTCTGTACCTTTAACAGTACCTCCAGGTTGAGGGATTAGTTAGGACCCCAGTTTAGGGTCAGCTTAGACCCCGGTCACCCTCTAGCCGGAGACAGCGTATAACGGATTCCGTTTTGACCCACTGGACATTCTGTCAGGTAAAATCTATGTTATCATATATCTATGCGCATGTTATATAGTATGTTGCCCTTTTGATATAGATTACTGTCATCACATATATATATCTGCTATACAGCGTGACATTTTCACCGGCCCTACTAAAGATTCTCCCCAGCTGTCATGGATCCAGTAGCCCAGCTGGCCCGGCAGTTGCAGGGATTGTCCATGGAGTTGGCAGACATTAAGTCCAAGGTTTTGTCCCCCCGGAGCAAACCAGATCTGAACCTAAGGTTGCTCTCCCAGACAGGTTCACTGGTGGGCGGGACAAATTTTTTACTTTCCGGAGGCATGTAAATTGTACTTTCGGCTGCGGCCTCGGTCATCTGGGAGTGAAGAGCAGAGGGTGGGAATTGTTATCTCGCTCTTACAAGGGGATCCTCAATCTTGGGCGTTCTCTATTCCTCCAGGCTCCCAGATCTCCAGTCAGTGGATCGATTTTTTACTGCCCTGGGTCTGGTATATGATGATCCGGATCGAGTCTCCCTTGCTGAAACAAGGTTACGTAAAATACGGCAAGGAAAATCGTCCAGCGGAGGAATATTCTTCTGAGTTCCGTAGATGGGCAACAGATACTCAGTGGAATGACCCAGCTCTTAGGAGCCAGTTTTGTCAAGGGGTTGTCTGACAAATTAAAGGATGTGTTAGCTCAGTATGATTCTCCTCCATCACTGGAGGCTGCTATGGCCCTCGCTATTCGCATTGATAGACGTCTTCGGGGAAGACGCGAGGTAACTCCGCCTCCCGTGATGACTCCACCTACTACTAAAGTCCCTTATACTGAGGTTCCCCTGGTCTGTTCTGAGGAACCCATGCAGTTGGGAGGGACATCATTTTGTAGGAGGGAATCAGCGGTGCGCCGCAAGACTAGAAGGTGTTTCTTTTGCGGGAGAGAGGGACATTATGTTGGGGGGTGTCCATCCCGGACCTCTTTGAACCAAGGAGTTAACCTGGGAGTGTGTATTTCGTCCCCAAATCCCTCTCAGTTTCTCGTGCCTGCGGAGGTGGTGATTGGTACTAGAACTGAGAGGATTTCTGTTTTTCTTGATAGTGGGTCGGGGCTAATTTGGTGGACACTCGGTTTGCCCAGGTGCATGGTATGCAACTGAGTGTATTGGCCAAACCGGTCCCTATACTCTCTATTGATTCTAGACCTCTTGGTCAAGGTAGCTTGGTACAAGCTGTTCATAACATAGATCTTCGAGTAGGGGCAATACATAAAGAGCAATTGTCTTGTTATGTGTTGGAGGGTCTGCCTGCTCCTATTGTGTTGGGACTTCCTTGGTTGGCTAAACATAACCCAGTGATTGATTGGCAATCCAGAAAGATAAGCCAGTGGGGTGAATTTTGCAAGAATAACTGCATGAGCACGGTCATCGGTGCGGTTGTGCCTAGGACTTTGCCTCCTTTTCTGGAGGACTTTTGGGAGAAGTTCTCAGAGGAGGGGTGTAAAGAGTTACCTCCTCATCGCACATATGACTTCTCAATAAAGTTGCTTCCTGATGCCTTATCTCGTACTTTCCCAGGGGCCGGGAAGACGGATGATCCGGTTCCTATTCCTCAGGAGGGAGTTGTAGTGTCAGCTGTATGCTCTGAGCTTGAGGGGGAGGTATTGGGGGCTCAGGGGGACGCCCCTGTGGGACTTCCAGGGAGACTGATAGTTCCAGATCGCTTAAGACTGAAGGTTACGGAGAACCCTTACAAACGGATGGCTGATAGGAGGAGAGTTTCTGGTCTAGATCTGAGGGTGAACGATTGGTGTGGTTGTCTACCAGGAATATAAAACTTAAAGTTCCCTCCTGGAGGTTGGGTCCCAGATTCATCGGGCCATACAGGATCAGTTCCATAATTAATCCTGTGGCATTTCGTCTGGACCTCCCTCCTACATTTAAAATTCATAATGTGTTTCACAAGTCATTACTTAAAAAGTATGTGGCACCAGTCATACCGTCACCTCTACCTCCTCCTTCATGTGGTAGTCAATGATAACGTGGAAGTTCATTGGAGGGGGTATGGTCCTGAGGAGAGGACGTGGGTCCCTGCGTCTGATGATAACGCAGATCGATTGGTTCGGACCTTTCACACAATTTACCCGGACAGACCTGGTCATGAGGGTCCGGAGGCCCTCGTAGAAGGGGGGGTACTGTCATGGTGCATCGCCACGAAGATCGTCGCGATTGCACATTCTGACTTCTCACAGCTGAGCTGCTGTTTCTTTGTGTTTGGTAATGAGAGAGTTAATTTTAACCTAGCTCTTTGCTAAGACTAGGTCCAGCCTCGCCCGGCTGCTTTGGATTATGTTCTAATTAGTTTCCTTTATATTCCTGCCAGTCTGGGTGTTTGATGCCGGTGAAAGCATTCATATAGTTTAGCAGACTGGATCGGTTCTGGGAATACTTAAGCTAAGAGCTCCTTAGTTGTTTTACTCTTATAGCTTATAGTTTATCTCTGAGACCTAAGGTGTTCCTACTGTGTGTGAGTGTTGTATGTAAGACTTTATTTACTTTATTTCTTATCTTTCTTGTATGTCTTTCTGTTCATTAACCGTTACCTGGTCATTCCCTTTGGTGGTATTCAGGGTCCTTCTTAGGACTAGAATACAGTTGGCAGGGATTGATAGGAGACAGGGTTTACGCTGGTGGCCTGGACCTCTGTACCTTTAACAGTACCTCCAGGTTGAGGGATTAGTTAGGACCCCAGTTTAGGGTCAGCTTAGACCCCGGTCACCCTCTAGCCGGAGACAGCGTATAACGGATTCCGTTTTGACCCACTGGACATTCTGTCAGGTAAAATCTATGTTATCATATATCTATGCGCATGTTATATAGTATGTTGCCCTTTTGATATAGATTACTGTCATCACATATATATATCTGCTATACAGCGTGACACTAGTTTACTGCTTTGCAGTGATGTGGGGCAAGAACACAGAAATAGGCTGTCTGCAAATTATGTCTTGATCTTTGGAGAAGACTCTAAGTCATTTGGCCCTTTGACCCAGCCAACCAGTATCCTGCTTTGCACTGATGTAGGGAAAGAACACCAAAACATCTGACTGCAAACAGAGGTTTTCGAGAAGAGATGAGCGAACATCGTCAGCTCCCTCCTTATTCAGCAAGCTATAGTGCTTACCAAAGAAGCTGCATCGGGAGCCTAAGGCTCTCCATGCATGTGTTGTGACTGTCACACAGCCGTGACACATGCAGCTGCGTCGCCGAACAACTGATCTTCGGGAGCACTGTTATGATATGGTAACCGAGGAGGACAACAAATAAATGGCTAGGCAGCACAACACCAGAGAGGTTTGTAACTTAGCGGATTGCAGACCCATAAACTGATAACACAACTAGAATTAGTCGTGGGACGTACCTACGATGACCTAGACGCCTTGACACAGCCAAACAGTTAACTAAGCCTAAAGAGAGAAAGGGGAAAGCTAACTGCCCCGGAGTAGAGCCCCAAAGGAATAGATAGCCCCCACACATATATTGTCGGTGAGTCAGATGAAGCACAAACACAGACAGAAAATAGTGTAAGCAAATTCTGGGGCCGAAACTGTCCAAATAGAACAGCACAGAAACTATACTGTCTGCAATCCTGCAAAAACCCTAAGAAAAATTCCAACACATCTGATATGCAAAAATACTGAGGCCACACGACCTCTCCCCCGCTAAATCAGAACTCTGGTGTGAACTGGACGAAAACAACAGATGCTGAAATAACAGGGAACTAGAAATGCAGAAGCTGTGGCAAATGATATAGAGTCCTGCATAGGCCCCCGCAGGGACCTGGCTGAACTAACTCCAGCAAGGCAGAAAACTGAGAAAAGCGAAAGATAAACAAAAGCCACAGAAATAAACAGCAAAATAACTTATCTGATAGATGCAGGACACAGCAGGGAGCAAGCAGACTTCCAAATGGCTCTGGAAGAAACAAATCACCGGCAAGCATCATAGGAAGGGTGCTCACTTAAATCTCCCCAGTCAGTAACACCTGATTGCCAATCAACCTCCTCAGGTGGTCGACTTCTGTCAACTAGACTAGCTCCATTACCAGCAGCAAGCATTACAGGGAGCCCAAACTCAGAAGCCGGATTTAAAGTGTTCACAACAGAGCACTCCAGGTATCCGGGTTCCCAATGCAGATTCTTCGGTAAGCGCTATAGCTTGCCGAATAAGGAGGGAGCTGACGATGTTCGCTCATCTCTATTTTCGAGAACACCCTGGTTTGGCTTTATATCCTATATCACGTAGCAAGGCTTTTTACGGGTCAATCTTAGAAAATAAATTTGCAGGAACCTGGTCCAGCCACCAGATCCATATTCGATGACTTTTGAATTTGAGCCCTACAAAACGCCTCCTACCTGCTGGCATCTTCGACTCCTTGATTGATTAGCCAGCCTGGCACGACAACATGTATGGAACACCGCACCAATGACATCATCCCAAGGCAGGTAATCAAAAGGGATGGAAGCAGGTAGGACACAACTCGCAGGGCTCCTATCCAGTGGTAAAAGAGTACTGACCTTGTCGTCGGACCAGTACCTTGCAAATCAATGCACTCATCTCTAGTCAATATTGACCTGTAGGATAGCTACGTGGAGTGGTTGGTAAGATGGGGTCATCATGACTACTCTCTTCTTGGATCACTTTTAATTCATTTCAACTACTTTTGCATTCACAGGAACTAAGTTTCAAGAAGCAACACAAGGACTCTGCCACCATACAGTCTCCATCCAGATTTCCAGCCTCCACGACCCCGTGTTAATGATTCGTATAGGACCCTTCCCATGAAGTAAATCCTGGAAAGTTTTCACTAAGCTCCATTAGCAAAGTAGATCATACAACGTCAGAGCAGCCGAAATGGGTTCCAGCGTCGGTGACACGACACAATGATACCTGAGATTGCCATTCACCCACAATGTGCTCATTAGCTTTGTGCTGATAGCGGCCGCGCTACTTGTCAGAATAAATTACTTTTTTTTATTTTTGCCAACAACGTAGCTTCACTTAATATTCAAACCGTATCCGACCACAATCAACGTCTCAGTCCCTGAACCAAGGAATCTCATTACATTTTCAACTAATCCATGAAATCTCAACGCAGCCCCATGCACAGGCTCTCCTCTCCGCAATCCGTAGACGCTGTCCACCGGCTATTACGGAAATGACAGAATGCTCAGGAGAGAAGCTTCCATTGAATTGCTGAATAATGAAACAAGTAGCTCTGTCATTGAACAATTTCCTTTAAGAATCAAATATTTCTCCAGACTTTCAAGATAAGTGATTTTTATCAGATCTTTTGTGTATAAAGCGTTTTCTTTCAGTCTTTCCTGTTCTCTTTTTTTTTTTTACCCTGTGATTTCAAGCTGTGCGATTAAGCAATTTGAGGATCAATAGCCAGAAATGCAGATAAAAACACCATTTTCTCCAGATAAAAGGACATTTTAGACTTAATACATCACTTTTTATGGCCACCACTAAATCTGCTCGGTGCAATCAATAAAGTCATCACCTTTGAGAGATTCTTGCTTCCACATGAGATCACACTTTCTTCGGTTTTTTTGTTTTTTTTTCTCTCTCTGGATGTCATTGAAAAAAAGCTGAATAATAGTTTTCTGAAAAGGATAAAACATTCGATATTTGATTTTTCAAGTTAGAGAAACGTTCCTGAAATGGTAAAATGACTGTCAATGATTTGAAATGAAGGTATAAGTCCACACAAGGTGGATGTATCATGGAGGTAAAAACATTTAGAGGGGTTTCCAGCCTTAGGGTACAAGTCTGTAGTCACTCTGGATTTTCTGGCGGCTGGAGAAGGTTGTCATTCGACCGCAAGTATGCAATTTGCCCCGATAGGGCATCAGACAGATTATACCACTTAAAGAATAAAAATTCTTGAACGTCTCAGACCGGTAACATTGGTGCAATGAGATACAACGGAGCAGGATAACCGGAACGTACTTGGAGAAGCAGAGCTGGATCAGCAGGTCGACATTGAAGAGTGAATCTGGATATGATGAATGACGTGGAGCAGATGGAACTGTAGAGCTGGATATACTGAACGGCACCTTAATGCAGCAGATCTGAGAGTGCGGACAGTACCTTAGAACAGCAGAACCAGACAACTCTGCTATTTCAAGGGGTTTAACTGCCTGAGTGTGTGGACAATACCGTCGAACTGAGCTGTATACGTAGTCAGAGACCTTGACGTAGCAGGTCGAATGTGCAGACAATACCCTTGGAATAACAGAACCGATAGGCATTTAGGTGCCTTGAAATAAGTCAGTAATCACCTTGGTACAGCAAAGCCAGGTATGCAGAGAAGAATTAGACTGGAGGCACACTTTATTAAGAATGTAGCAGAAAACAGCAATAGCAGAGCTGGGTTCATCTTGACACACAGCAGAGATGGCAGCATGTGTTATAAGCATGGACTTATTACCTGAATACTCAGGTGGCGTACAACTAGAAGAATTGAGCCTCTTATTATGAAGACGGAAAATGAAATAGTATGTGGTCCAGCACCTTGTAAAATTTAGCATCGGATGGATGCAAAATAGCTTTAAGCGGAATAGTAGTCCTTATATCCACCCAAAAAAGTTTCTCCTTCCCATCCTCAAGAATGGTTTTGACCTTGAGTAAAACATTACTTAAGGGGGTTGTAAAGGTTTGGGATGAAAGTCTGCCGTCACTCCGTCTGACTGCAGACTTCTGAATCCCCACAGCGTGTGCACTGGTGAGTACTGTCAGGATTCTCTTGGACCGGCATGAGAGTAGATGGTCAGTTCACTTGTATTGAGTAAGGACGCGTATGTCTAGTTGGAATGTGGACGGAAGTATGCAATCGCATATTTGCTATCACTTGACCACCTGCTCTTGCTGCCAGCACCAGAGAATCCTGACAGCATGCAGGGTACGCACTGTGAGAATTCAGAAGTCTGCAGTTATACATAAAATGACTGCAGACTTTCATCCCAAAACCGGGTTTTGTTTTTTCCCTTTTTGGGTCGGATCTCTTTGTACACCTTTACAATCATCACCCAAGGCCTTTAAATGCTGACTCAGGCAGCCATGTGCTGGCAGTGTTTTGAGTAATCTTAGCATTCAGATTCCAAATTTACTACATGAGTTTTTCTCATCATCCACTTCTCTCATCTGTCTAATCAAAGTTGCTGAGAAGTACAAGTCAGGGTTGGGTTATAAAAAAAAAATATCCCAATCTCTCATGATCCCCCGCAGCACCATCAAATCCATTATCATCAAATGGAAAGAACATGGTACCACAACAAACCTGCCAAGAGACACCTTCCAATAAGACGATGACTCAAAGCATACTGCTAATGCAACACTCAGTGGTTTAAGGGAAACATGTAAATGTTTTGGAGTGGCCTAGTTAAAGCCTAGACCTTCACCCCTTCAAGACCCTGCCCTTTTTCGTTTTTGCGTTTCTGTTTTTGCTCCCCTTCTGTCACGCTGTCTAATGATATGTAAACAATGTCAGTAAACTATTAATACAGGAAAAACACTCTATACAACAACTAGTATAGCAACATCAGCATGTAAGTATAGAATAGATTTACCTGACACGATATCTGCAGAACTCAGGGTTAATCTTGAGGACTTGATGAGCTGAAACAGGAAAGAGGTGGACCGGGATCTAACCTGACCCTAAACTGGGGTCCTAACTAATCCCTCACCTTGGAGGTACTGATAATGGTTCAGAGGTCCAAGTCTCCAACCTAACCCTGTCTCCTATCAGACCCTGAACCCTGTAATCAGTCCTAAGAAGGATCCTAACTACCACCAAAGGGATATGGGCTGATCTCAGCTAAATACACAGATTAGACATATAAGACAGACAGGATAACACTCGCTTGCATACACACTCAAACACCAAAGGAACATAAATGGTCTGGGAAATAAACTCTAACCAAGTTGAGCTTAGAACAACTAAGGAGCTCACAACTAAAGTCTATACAGATTCATTCCTATCTGTGGTCTGCATGAAGGTTTCACTGGCAACTCCCCAAGCAGACAACCAGGAATTTAAAGGAAACCAATCAACAAATAATCAATTGCAGCCGGGAGAAACTGCACCCAGTCCCAGCACCGAGCACAGACAGAATTAACTCCCTAGCTGCCAAACACAAAGAAACAGCAGCTCAGCTGTGAGAAGTCAAAATGTGCAACCGCGACGATCTTCGTGGCAATGCACACATGACAGTACCCCCCCTTCTACGAGGGGCCTCCGGACCCTCAGGGCCAGGCCTGCCCGGGTGAGTTCTGTGGAAGGTCCGAACCAAACGATCTGCGTTAACATCAGACGCAGGGACCCACGTCCTCTCCTCTGGACCATACCCCTTCCAATGCACCAAGTACTGAAGGGACCGGCGATTCAGACGTGAGTCAATGATCTTTGATACTTGAAATTCCAAGTTACCATTGACCAACACAGGAGGAGGAGGTAGAGGTGACGGTATGACTGGTGCCACATACCTTTTAAGTAATGACTTGTGGAACACATTATGAATTTTAAACGTAGGAGGGAGGTCCAGACGAAATGCCACAGGATTAATTATGGAACTGATCCTGTACGGCCCGATGAATCTGGGACCCAGTTTCCAGGAGGGCACTTTTAGTTTTATATTCCTGGTAGACAACCATACCAGATCGTTCACATTCAGATCTGGACCAGAAACTCTCCTCCTATCAGCCATACGTTTGTAACGGTTCCCCATCGCACTCAGATTATTCAATACACCTCTCCACACAGAAGCAAGTGACGACGAGAAACGCTCCTCCTCAGGAACCCCAGAAGGGCCCCCCCCATTGAAAGTACAAAACTGGGGATGGAAACCATATGCCCCAAAAAACGGGGACTTACCAGTGGACTCGCTCCGCCTGTTGTTAAGAGCGAACTCTGCCAGAGGCAAGAAAGAAGACCAGTCCTCTTGGTTCTCTGAGACAAAACACCGGAGATATGTCTCTAAGCTCTGATTCAGACGCTCTGTCTGACCATTGGTCTGCGGATGAAAAGCCGAGGAAAATGACAATTGCATCCCCCGACGTAAACAAAATGCCCTCCAAAATTTGGACACAAACTGAGACCCCCTATCTGACACCACATCAGAAGGCAACCCATGAAGTCTAACGATCTCCCTAATGAACACCTGCGCCAGAGTTTTAGCATTAGGGAGTGCAGGAAGAGCAACGAAATGTGCCATCTTACTGAACCTGTCAACAACCACCAGTATGACAGTATTCCCTGACGACGGAGGAAGGTCCGTAATGAAGTCCATAGATAAATGAGTCCATGGACGCTCCGGAAGTTTCAAGGGTAAAAGGGTCCCAGACGGACGGGTATGAGGGGTTTTAGAGCGAGCACACACCCCACATGACGCGACAAAAGTTATAACATCTTTATTAGCATTAGGCCACCAAAACCGGCGAGAAAGGAGATCTAAAGTAGCTTTACTCCCTGGATGTCCTGCTAGAGCAGAATTATGATGTGCCTCAATAACCTTTTGTCTCAACAGATTTGGGACAAACAGTCTCCCTGGAGGTCCTGCAGGGGCGTCCCCCTGAGCCTCTAACACCTCCTCCTCAAGCTCAGAAAATACAGCCGACACTACCACCCCCTCCTGAAGGATAGGACTCGGGTCATCCGTTTTCCCGGCCCCTGGGAAACTGCGAGACAAGGCATCAGCCTTTACATTCTTAGACCCCGGGCGATAAGTGACGACAAAATTAAACCTGGTAAAAAACAACGACCATCGAGCTTGTCTGGAATTCAGACGCTTAGCAGATTCCAAATACAACAGGTTCTTGTGATCAGTAATAACGGTAACCGGGTGGACTGCCCCCTCCAAAAAGTGACGCCATTCTTCAAAAGCTAACTTAATGGCCAAAAGTTCCCTATTGCCGATATCATAATTCCTTTCGGCGGACGACAATTTCTTAGAAAAGAAAGCGCACGGATGCCATTTACCAGGGGACGGACCCTGGGACAATATAGCACCCACCCCTACGTCAGGCGCATCCACCTCCACAATGAACGGCTGAGATGCATCTGGTTGGATGAGAACGGGTGCCGAAGCAAAACATTTCTTCAAAGAGGAAAAGGCTTGGCAAGCTTTGTCCGACCATTTAGAAAAATCCGTCCCTTTTCTTGTCATGTCAGTGAGAGGTTTGACGACAGATGAGAAATTACAAATAAATTTCCGGTAGTAGTTAGCAAACCCCAAAAAACGCTGCAGAGCCTTAAGATCCCCTGGCTGATCCCATTCAAGCACTGCTCTCACCTTTTCAGGGTCCATACGGAAACCGGAGGCTGACACCAAAAAACCCAAAAACTGAAGTTCCTGTACGGCAAATACACACTTCTCCAGTTTGGCGTATAGTTTATTGTCTCGCAAGATCTGCAACACCTGTCTCACATGCTCCTGATGAGACACAAGATCTGGCGAGTAAATTAAAATGACGTCCAAATATACAACCACAAACAGCCCCACAAGGTGACGAAAAATGTCATTAACAAAATGTTGGAATACTGCTGGTGCAGTAGTCAGACCAAAAGGCATGACTAGGTTCTCATAATGTCCCTCCGGCGTGTTAAACGCCGTTTTCCACTCATCCCCCTCTTTTATCCTAATCAGATTATACGCCCCCCTGAGATCCAATTTAGAAAACAATTTGGCGCCAACAATTTGATTGAAGAGATCAGGAATAAGAGGGAGTGGATACGGATCTCGAACAGTAATCCGATTAAGTTCGCGGAAATCCAAGCAAGGGCGTAGGCCTCCATCTTTCTTCTTCACAAAGAAGAACCCCGCGGCTACTGGGGAAGATGAAGGTCTAATATGCCCTTTGGCCAGACTTTCAGAAATATAATCTTTCATAGCCTGCCTCTCAGGACCAGAAAGATTATACAACCTAGCTTTAGGCAACTTAGCATCAGGAAGGAGATTAATAGAGCAGTCATACACGCGATGAGGAGGCAACTCCTGACACCCCTCCTCAGAGAAAACATCCCCAAAATCCTCCAAAAAAGGAGGCAATGTACTAGGCACGACCGCACTGATGACTGTGTTCATGCAGTTGCTTTTGCAAAACTCACCCCATTGGCTTATTTCTCTGGACTGCCAATTAATCACAGGGTTATGTTTAACCAACCAAGGAAGTCCCAACACAATGGGAGTAGGTAGACCCTCCAACACATAACAAGATAATTGTTCCCTATGTATTGCCCCTACCCGAAGGTCAATGTTATGAACCTCATGAACAAAGCTACCTTGGCCGAGAGGCCTGGCGTCAATGGAGAATATAGGGATCGGTTTGACCAATACACTCAGATGCATACCTTGAGCCTGAGCAAACTGAGCGTCAACCAGATTAGCCCCGGAACCACTATCAAGAAGAACAGACAATCTCTCCACTCTCGTACCAACTACCACCTCCACTGGTACAAGGAACTGAGAAGAACTGGCGGATGAAATACATACTCCCAGGTTGTCGTCCACCACACAACCTGGGATTAACAGTTTTCCGGCGACTTTTGGCTCAACAAGGCACGGGATGGACATTCTCCAACAAAATGTCCCTCTTTCCCGCAGAAAAAACATCTTCTAGTCCTGCGGCGTACCGCCAATCCCCTCCTACGAAATGATGTCCCTCCCAACTGCATAGGCTCATCCGAACAGACAAGGGGAACCTCAACATAAGGGACTTTAGTGGTAGGTGGAGAAACAACAGGGAGTGGGGTTACCTCACCCCTCTCCCGAAGCCGTCTATCAGTACGGATAGCTAAGGCCATAGCAGCCTCCAGAGAAGGAGGAGACTCATACTGAGCCAAAACGTCTTTTAATTTATCAGAAAGCCCATGACAAAACTGGCTCCTAAGAGCTGGGTCATTCCACTGAGTATCTGTGGCCCATCTACGAAACTCAGAAGCAAATTCCTCTGCCGGACGATCTCCCTGCTGTATCTTACGTAATTTTATCTCAGCAAGAGAGACCCGATCTGGGTCATCATATACCAATCCCAGGAGAGTAAAAAATTGATCTACAGACAGTAGAGCCGGGGATCCCGGAGGAAGGGAAAATGCCCAGGATTGAGGGTCCCCTTGCAGAAGTGAGATAACAATTCCCACTCTCTGCTCCTCACTCCCTGATGATCGAGGCCGAAGCCGAAAATACAATTTACATGCCTCCCGGAAGGTGAAAAATTTGCCTCGCCCACCAGTGAACCTGTCCGGGAGAGCTACTTTAGGTTCAACTCTGGTTTGCTCCAGGGGAGACAAAACTTTGGACTTAATGTCCGTCAGCTCCATGGATAATCCCTGCAACTGCAGAGCCAGCTGGGCTACTGGATCCATGGTAACTGGAGATAATTTTTATGGCCAGTGAAAATGTCACGCTGTCTAATGATATGTAAACAATGTCAGTAAACTATTAATACAGGAACAACACTCTATACAACAACTAGTATAGCAACATCAGCATGTAAGTATAGAATAGATTTACCTGACACGATATCTGCAGAACTCAGGGTTAATCTTGAGGACTTGATGAGCTGAAACAGGAAAGAGGTGGACCGGGATCTAACCTGACCCTAAACTGGGGTCCTAACTAATCCCTCACCTTGGAGGTACTGATAATGGTTCAGAGGTCCAAGTCTCCAACCTAACCCTGTCTCCTATCAGACCCTGAACCCTGTAATCAGTCCTAAGAAGGATCCTGACTACCACCAAAGGGATATGGGCTGATCTCAGCTAAATACACAGATTAGACATATAAGACAGACAGGATAACACTCGCTTGCATACACACTCAAACACCAAAGGAACATAAATGGTCTGGGAAATAAACTCTAACCAAGTTGAGCTTAGAACAACTAAGGAGCTCACAACTAAAGTCTATACAGATTCATTCCTATCTGTGGTCTGCATGAAGGTTTCACTGGCAACTCCCCAAGCAGACAACCAGGAATTTAAAGGAAACCAATCAACAAATAATCAATTGCAGCCGGGAGAAACTGCACCCAGTCCCAGCACCGAGCACAGACAGAATTAACTCCCTAGCTGCCAAACACAAAGAAACAGCAGCTCAGCTGTGAGAAGTCAAAATGTGCAACCGCGACGATCTTCGTGGCAATGCACACATGACACCTTCTTCCCAGAGCCATAACTTTTTTATTTTTCCGTCAATATGGCCATGTGAGGGCTTCTTTTTTGCAGGACGAATTGTACTTTTGAACAACACCATTGATTTTACCATATCATGTACTCAAAAATGGGAAAAAAAAATTCCAAGTGCGGGCGCTGAAATTGCAAAAAAAGTCCAATTCCACAACATTTTTTTGGATTTTTTTACTATGTTCACCAAATACTAAAACTAACCTGCCATTATGATTCTCCAGGTCATTACAAGTTCATAGACACCAAACATGTCTAGATTATTTTTTATTTAAGTGGTGGAAAAAAAATCCAAACTTTGTTAAAAAAAAAAAAATTGCTCCCTTTTCCAACACCCGTAGCGTCTCCATTTTTCGTGATCTCGGGTCAGTTGAGGGCTTATTTTTTGTGTGCCGAGCTGACGTTTTTATTGATAACATTTTGGTGCAGATATGATCTTTTGATCACTCGTTATTGCTTTTTAATGCAATATTACTGAGACCAAAAAAACGTAATTCTGACGTTTTGACTTTTTCTCACTAGGACGTTTAGCGATAAGGTTAATCCTTTTTTTTATTGATAGATTGGGCGATTCTGCACACGGCGATACCAAATATGTGTATGTTTGATTTTTTTTATTTTATTTTGAATGGGGCGAAAGGGGGATGATTTAAACTTTTATATTTTTTTATTTTTTTAATATTTCTAAAAACATTTTTTTTTTACTTTTGGCATGCTTCAATAGTCTCCATGGGAGAGTAGAAGCTGCCATAACCCGATCGGCTCTGCTAAACACAGGCAATGATCAGATCACTTGTATGTAGTAGAATTGCTGAGTTGCTATGAGTGTCGACCACTGGGTGGCGCTCATAGCACTCCGGCACTGACAACTATAGAGGTCTCCAGGAGACCTCTGGTTGTCATGCCAACGATCCGGTGACCCGCGATCACGTGACAGGGGTCGCCGATGGGAGGTTTTCCGGACCGATGGCCGAAAGAGCGCGTTAAATTCCGCTGTCAGAGTTTGACAGCGGCATTTAACTAGCTAATAGCCGCGGGTGGATCGCGATTACAACCGCGGCTATTCCAGGCACATGTCAGCTGTTAAAAACAGCTGACATGTCCCTGTAAAGATGTGGGCTCAGCGCCGGAGCCCACATCAAAGGGAGGGAAGCGACCTCTGTGGTACTAGTACATCGGAGTTCGTAAAGGGGTTAATCCAGTTGAGAATCTGTGGTCAGACTTGAAGAGTGCTGTTCACCAGAGGAAACCATCTAACTTGGAGGAGCTGGAGCAGTTTTGCCTTGAGGAATGGGCAAAAATCCCAATGGCATGATTGTTGTGAATGTGTTAGAAATTAATTCTGAGCAGAAGCTCCCTCTTGTGGTTACAAACAGTACTGAACCATTCAATGAAGATTGTGAAAATTGGCAAGCAGGAGTTACAGACTGGTCTTATATAAGGGAGGTTCCCTCCCATCGGGGTTGCCGGTGATCAATTGTTCTTGTCTCAACTTTGGTTCCTGGTTCACTTGAAAGCTTGCTGAGTCTTGCCTTCATCTTCTGCTAACAGATAAGATATTTTCTGCTTTTATTTTTGTGCTTGCTTTTTGCATTTCTTCCTGCACTTCTGTGGAGGTCAGCCAGGTCCCCTCCGGGGGCTTGTGCTCCTCTCAGTTTATCTGAGCCACTGTTATTTGTTCATTTGCCTTTTCCAGTTTTTTCAGTGGCTGCGGCTTAGTTTTCTTACACCAGAGAACTAATTTAGGTGGTAGAGGTCGTGTGATCTCAGGTGTTTTTGCAATTAGTAGAGTTGGTATTTTTTAGGGTTTTTTGGATTGCAGTAAGTGTCCTTCCTATCCTTTTCTTTCTAGGAAGATTGGGCCCCAATGTTTGCTCATACTATTTTCTGTCTGTGTCTGTATTTCCTCTTGTCTAACCGCCATTACATGTTTGGGGACTTCCTA
Organism: Oophaga sylvatica; assembly: GCA_033576555.1. NCBI lineage: Eukaryota > Metazoa > Chordata > Amphibia > Anura > Dendrobatidae > Oophaga > Oophaga sylvatica. Next base: position 39,979,414 of record JARQOD010000002.1, read on the forward strand.
TGTTCTTTGGGGATCTGCTCCGGGGCAGATAGCTTTCCTCTTTCTATCTTTAGGTGTAGTTAACCTCTCAGGCTGTGACGAGGCATCTAGGACCAACGTAGGTACGCTCCACGGCTGCCTTTAGTTGTGGTGGTTAGTCAGGGTACTGCAATCCAGTAGATTCCAACCTCTCTGGTGTATTGCCGTTTTTGCCTGCTCTCCTCAGCTACCAAATCATAACACATGCTGTGGAAACCTCACAGAGACTTATTCAAAGCAACTTGCAGCTAAAATTGCCACAAAAGGAGGCTCTACAAAGTACTGACTTTAGAGGACACTGCACACTGAGGTTTTCAGTTATTTTGTCCTATCTATTGTTTGCTTCACAATAAAAAGAAAACCAAATGTTCACAGTTGTAGGCATGTTCTTTACATGAACTGATGCAAACCCTTAAAAGAAACAGTTGTGAGGTAGCAAAACATAAAAAAATGCCAAGGGGGAGAATACTTTTGCAAGCCACAGTATTTCGTAGCTCAGACCTATGAATCTTGGTGCTATTGCAGTCACAACTTCACTGCAACTGTTATGGAAATTTAATTAGGATAAATTTATCCTTCAGTGTTTGCTGCTTGCCGTTCCCAGTTTTCTATTTAATGTATTTTTGAGCGCTCAGAACGAAATGAAACTGTCCACACGGAAGTGTCAGTATAGCAGTTCGTCAAGACCACACATTTATTATTCATTCAAGGTTTTATACGTTTACAAAAAGGGGCTGGTTAGTCAATTAACATACAATTAAAAGCTGCTAGATTATTGGCTGTTCTAGTGTAAGTATGATAATTATGATAAAAGAGCTGAAGTTGCAGATTTATTGTTTTATGTTCTTTTGCCCTAGTTTTCTTGCATGACTAGAAAAGTAAACAATAGATATCTACTAAAATATGAAAAAAGCATATACAAAATGGGAGGAATAGGGCTAAGTAACAGCACATGTGAAAAAGACTTGGGTATACTAATTGATCACAGACTTAACATGAGTCAACAGTGTGATGCAGCAGCAAAAAAGGCAAATGCAATTCTAGGATGTATCAACAGAAGCATACAGTCTAGATCACGTGAGGTCATTATTGCCCTCTACTCCTCTTTGGTCAGACCTCATCTGGAATACTGTGTCCAGTTTTGGGCACCACATTTTAAAAAAGACATCAACAAACTGGAGCAAGTTCAGAGAAGAGCCACCAGAATGGTGACCGGTCTGCAAACCATGTCCTATGAGGAACGGTTGCAGGATTTGGGAATGTTTAGCTTGCAAAAAAGAAGACTGAGAGGAGACTTAATAGCTGTCTACAAATATCTCAAGGGCTGTCACATTGTAGAAGGATCATCTTTATTCTCATTTGCACAAGGAAAGACTAGAAGCAATGGGATGAAACTGAATGGGAGGAGACACAGATTAGATATTAGAAAAAACTTTTTGACAGTTAGGGTGATCAATGAGTGGAACAGGCTGCCACAAGAGGTGGTGAGTTCTCCTTCAATGGAAGTCTTCAAACAGAGGCTGGATAGACATCTGTCTGGGATGATTTAGAGAATCCTGCTTTGAGCAGGGGGTTGGACCAGAAGGCCCAGGAGGTCCCTTCCAACTCTACCATTCTATGATACTAAGACTCTATGTACTTGTTCCTTATGAAGGCCAGAGTCGTTTAAAACGACTGATTATAGCTGAAATCAGCTTTTGCATAGATATGTGTGAGCACAGGATTTTTAGCAAGTGAGATCTATCTAACTGTGAATGCATATATATGAATATACTTTGAATATATGGAATACATATATATTTCCATGACAGTCCCCCCTTAGATACCACTTGCCCTAAAAACCTGCTCCTGTCCCAAAGCGCTGCAACTCTTTTGTGCTGCCGGCGGGTTGAGAATATGCCTAGCGCATGCCTCCCCCACCGAATACAGACTTTTCGCAAATGGGCGGTCAGAAGGACTGTCCCTGTCGGGGGTTTATGTGTTTGCAATCATAGTCTCTTTATTTAACTGCATGTTCAGAAAAATAACGTGTGTATTCTTCATCAGGTAGGTCATCTGTCTGGTCAGTCAGAGCATCCACGACATCCTTCATGGCTTAGGTGTCTCTCCTGGTACGGGAGCTTCCTTGCAATGCGATACGTGGATCCAAGCAGGCTTTCCCTCTAGTTACACAGAGGTTGGTGTCATCTGGGGCTCTTGGACAGGACCATCAAATCTGGCAGTGAAGAGAAAAACTCGAGAATGGACATTAGTTTTTGACCAATTCAATTACATAAGCAAACAAGATATCATTTTGCATATTCTGCTGCTGAGGGAAGAATGTACCTAACTTGGGACTAGACCCAAACAAAATTTCGTATGGTGACAGCTTTTCTGGGTCTCTGGGAGTGTGCCTTACGCTAAACAGTGCAATAGGGAGTGTGTCATGCCATGGTTTGCGTGTCTCTTGGGCAATTTTCAGCATCCTATTCTTAAGTGTTCCGTTCAGTCTTTCTACCTTCCTGCTGCTCTGGGGTGGTAAGGAGTGTGTAGGCCTAGGTCTGACCCTACTGCTAATCGGGTCTCGTGTGTCAGATTTGCTGTGAATGCGGGTCCCTGATCACTTTCTATCATTTCTGGAACCCCGTATCTGCACACTATTTTCCGAAAGTAGCTGCTTTGCAGTAGTCTTTGCTGACTTGGAAGGCTTCTGTTCATCTTGAAAATACTTCTTTGACCACAATGGCGTATTTGAATCCTTCACTTGGCGATATCTGGATGTGGTCTATCTGGATCCTTTGAAGCTGGTAGAGTGGTCTTTCCAGATGAGGTGAGGGGGACTTTCTTCCATACGTCCAGGCTTGCATTTGCCGCAGGTCAGACAGCTGCTGGTGAATTTGGCTGTTAGGGTGGAGATCCCTGAAGCGAACCAGTAAGCACCAATCAGATCATTCATCTGTGTCTTTGATATGTGGGTGTGGGTCCATGTGCCCATTGGACCACCATAGGGTGCATACTTTGTGGTAGGCAGAGTTTGAAGTCTATTATTGATAGCCTTCCTTCTTCACGTGTTGCTTTTTTCGCATTCAGTTCTTCTTCTCCTTTTGGAGCTTGGTCTTGCAACTTCTTGAGCAGATCCCAGGACGTCTTTTTGTCAGGTTTCTTGTCTTCAGTCGTCATGTAGTAGCCGTCCGGCTCTACGACCTCTCCCACTTCTCCATGTTCTCGTCCTTTGGCCGCTTCTTTGGCTGCCATGTCCGCCATGTTGTTGCCTCACGCCTCTTCTGTTCTCAGTTTTTCATGCACTTTGATTTTTCAAATTGCCACTATTTTGGAAGTTGGAGTACACCCAGCAGGTCCCTGAAGGCTCCATGATGCTTCACGGTTGTCCCGTTTGCTGTGATGAAGTCCCTTGTAGCCCAGATGGGCCCAAAGTCGTGTGCTATGCCATGCGAGTACCTGTAGTCGGTGTAAATGTTTGCAGTCTTGCCTTCTACCATCTGGCAGGCCTTCGTCAGCGCTATCAGTTCTGCTTCCTCGGCTGACAGGCTAGGTGACAGACTTCTGGACCACAGGATTTCTTGATTGCTGGTCACTGCACTTCCTGTGTGGAAACTTCTTCATCATCTGCAAATCTGGAGCCATCCAAGTAGAGGATAAATTCTGTAAATTTTGTTCTGAAAAGTCCATATTGTATCCCCCCTTGGGAGTGGGAGTAGAGTAGCCGGGATGAGGACTATAGGTCTGGAGACGGTGACATTATGAGACAAAGGCGATAGAGGCGCCACAAAGATGCCTGGCGGTGGGGAGATTATTGTTGGTTGAGCTTGATTGAAGATTGCCAAGATGTCATGTGGAGTGAGAGTTTCCAGTGGCTGTCCAAGAGTGATGTCAGCAACCTTGTCCAGGAAGGTGTGTGCTGCAGATACTGCCATCAGGCAGGAGGGTGCTCCTCTTGCAACTGGATCCAAGCGGGCTGAGAGGCAGCCTAAAAGTCTCTGTTTTCCCCCGTGAATCCATATCAGGACTCCAGAAGCATGACCTTCTTTGTTCCATCAGGTAGACGGAAAGACTTCTCGTAGTCAGGTAGGCCTGGTGTTGGCGCTGAGACTGTGGAGTTCTTCCAATCTCCTGAATGGGTTGAAGGCTACGTCTGATAGAAAGAGCAGGGTTGCGTTGATGCAAGCGCACAGAGGCTGCATTAGGACTGAGGCATCAGGGATCCAGGTTCTGCAACACAAAACGCTACATGTAGCCCCCAGACACAACAGTCCACTACTAGGGCTTCACAGGGGGGTGGTATAGCTACAGGGCTGCTAGCATGGAACCATGACACTGATCCACCGCAGCCTCAGCAAGGAAGTGGGAAATCCCCATGCAGCAAGACAACTTTAAAGCCCAAATCTCACCCAGTGTATGCACCAAGTACACCATGTCACTTCTTATCTGATGAAGATGAAGATGCAACGTCACACATGCTGCCCAATACTAGGGAAGAAAACACACAAGCACCAATAGAGCAGGGACAGGTAGAGGCACCATCCTATGAGCCCTTAATCCCAAGCCAGGTGATCAGTATGCTGCCAGACCCAGGAATACACCCCATGCCATTTTGCCAAAAAATGCAGCAGATCCAGCGAACGTATGCAGCAGCCTGGACTGATCTCTGGACCGTAATGGAAATAAAAGCAGGTGATGCATTCTGGCCAATTATGAGAGAACACTTCAAGCTTCCAACAGAGTTAGATGCGTATGCCTGGGAGACAGGATCAAAGCTAATTGAGCAACTCAGAGAATGGGCCAAAAGCAGACTGACAGGACAAACTCTCAGCCTACATGTCACGAGTCAAGACAAGACAGAGTCTGTGGAGAAGTTCCATGACAGAGTAATGCAAGTGTTTCAAGATTTGGGCCTCATTACCCATGATCAGACACACAGACGGATGTTGGCACAGGCTTTTGTGCATGGACTGAGAGAACCAATCAGGAAACCACTGGTAGCAGCCAGGCCTGAGTACACGTCAATAGCAATGGATACCCTGCTCACAGTAGCAAAAAGGATTGAGTCCCGCCGGGACAGAAGGAATGTCAAGTGTTACAACTGTGGCGAGTTTGGTCATTTCCGGAACAAGTGCAGAACACTGACTTCACCCAGAAAAAGAAGAAACACAGAAAGCAGTGAAGAACCCCGTCCATAGGACAAGAGCACACCAAGTCCACAAGGAACCCCACCAGTGGGACCAATATCCTGAGAGTGGATGGCGTAGTCATATCTTTTCTTGTGGAACTCCGCAACCTCACCTACCTATCAGAATCTTCTGCTTCCTGCATGGGAATTGATGGTCAAGTCAGATATTTCCAGATTATGAAGCCCCTGAGCGTGTGGACTCAGCCAGAACACTCCATCATGTCCCAGTTTGTTGTGTAAAAAACCTGCACCCTCAACCTATTGGGAGTGGACCTACTGCAGAAGCTGAAAGCGACCAGAGTGTTCCAGGAAGATGGGACCATGACACTTTCTTCACGCCTGACCCAAGAAGAAACAGGAACCTCAAACAACCACACTGCAGACCTATCACAGGAGGTGCTGGACATAGTACCAGAAAAGCCACTCCATCACCCAGAGTCAAGATGTCTCTGACCAACTGAAGGTCTAAGTGAACTCGCCTAAGAAGATGGCCTGAGAACTTTGACATTGGCCAGGATATTCAACTCAAGAAGGACTCTACTCGCTTCATGGAATGGCAACACCTCATCCAGCTCTAACGCCAGAGGTTCATCTTTTGCAAGCACCAGGAGGTGCCCCCTGCAATCAACCAGTTCACCCAGGCCCTAGACCGGCAAAAGGCCACTCAGCTCTTCAGACTTGTGCACAAATATTGACCTGAGACCGAGCTGGAGAAAAAGAAACTACTGATGGCCCGTGCTGAGAAAAAAGCAGCCGTTTAAGGAGACGTCCCAACAAGAAGACCCCTGTGACCAGAGCAGGTGCTAACACAGTGACTGTCTTGGTGGAGAACAAGAAAGCCAGCTGGTCGTCATCTCTCATGATGTGGATCCTAGTAGACGGCTTATTTTCCCCAGCTCTGCACCAGCAGATGGGAGTCCCCTGCCGCATACTGAAGGACAAGGCCAAACTGGGCTGCCTCGCCCATCGGAATCAATCCCAGCTTTCCACAGTGAAGAAAAAGACTGTAAACCCCACTGAGTTCAGAATGGTGCAAGGCCTGGAGGCCGCGAAAGAGGCTACGGTATTTGAAACCCCACCAGTGCTGAACCATCACACTCTGCTCTCAAGAGTCCCAGTCACCGCAACGGTATTCACGGTGATCAACCTGGCCAGTACCTTCTTCAGTGTTTCCCCTCCACCTGGAGGCCTGCTTTCACGCACCAGTGCAGTGCATATGGACAATGTTGCCTCAAGGTGCTCAAAACAAGCCCTTTAAGTTTCACCAAGACAATGTCCTCCATCCTCGTCAACTGTATTGCAGAATATGCAAGAGTCACTCTTCTACAACACGTGGATGACCTTCTATTTTGTGTGGTTGACATCAACACCTGCACAGTCTATTCCTTGTCTCTCCTACTCTACCTGGAAGAACAGCAACGCAAGGTCTGGAAGAACAAAGTCCAGTGATGCCAGAAGCAAGTTACATCCCTGGGACACTGTATTGCCCACCAGACGAAACACATGTCAAAAGACTGGGAGAACACTATGGAGAAGATGGCTCCCCCAACAACTCCAAGAATGCTGCAGGCCTTCCCTGGTCTAGTGTCATATTGCAGAACCTGGATCCCTGATGCCTCAGACCTAATGCAGCCTCTGTGCGCTTGCATCAACGCAACCCCGCTCCTTCTATCAGACGCAGCCTTCAACCCATTCAGGAGATTGGAAGAACTCCACAGTCTCAGCGCCAATACCAGGCCTACCTGACTATGAAAAGTCTTTCCGTCTACCTGATGGAAGAAAGAAGGTCATGCTACTGGAGTCCTGGCATGGATTCACGGGGGAAAACAGAGACTTTTAGGCTGCCTCTCAGCCCGCTTGGATCCAGTTGCAAGAAGAGCACCCTCCTGCCTGATGGCAGTATCTGCAGCACACACCCTCCTGGACAAGGTTGCTGAAATCACTCTTGGACAGCCACTGGAAACTCTCACTCCACATGACATCTTGGCAATCTTCAATCAAGCTCAACCAACAGTAATCTCTCCATCGCCAGGCATCTTTGTGGCGCCTCTATTGCCTTTGTCTCATAATGTCACCGTCTCCAGACCTACAGTCCTCAGCCCGGCCACTCTACTCCCACTCCCAAGGGGGGATACTTGGATGGCTCCAGAAGAAGTTTCAACACAGGAAGTGCAGTGACCAGCAATCAAGAAATCCTGTGGTCCAGAAGTCTGTCACCTAGCCTGTCAGCCCAGGAAGCAGAATTGATAGCGCTGACGAAGGCCTGCCAGATGGCAGAAGGCAAGACTGAAAACATCTACACGGACTACAGGTACTCGCATGGCATAGCACACGACTTTGGACCCATCTGGGCTACAAGGGACTTCATCACAGCAAACGGGACAACCGTGAAGCATCATGGAGCTTTCAGGGACCTACTGGGTATACTCCAACTTCCAAAATGGTGGCAATTTGAAAAATCAAAGTGCATGGAAAACTGAAAACAGAAGAGGCGTGAGGCAATAACATGGCGGACATGGCAGCCAAAGAAGCAGCCAAAGGAAGACAACATGGAGAAGTGGGAGAGGTCGTAGAGCCGGACGGCTACTACATGACGACTGAAGACAAGAAAACTGACAAAAAGACGTCCTGGGATCTGCTCAAGAAGTTACAAGACCAAGCTCCAAAAGGAGAAGAAGAGCTGAATGCGGAAAAAGCAACACGTGAAGAAGGAAGGCTAACAATAATAGACTTCAAACTCTGCCTACCACAAAGTATGCACCCTATGGTGGTCCAATGGGTACATGGACCCACATCCACATATCAAAGACACAGATGAATGATCTGATTGGTGCTTACTGTTTCGCTTCAGGGATCTCCACCCTAACAGCCAAATTCACTAGCAGCTGTCCGACCTGCGGCAAATGCAAGCCTGGACGTATGGAAGAAAGACCCCCTCACCTCATCTGGAAAGACCACTCTACCAGCTTCAAAGGATCCAGATAGACCACATCCAGATATCGCCAAGTGAAGGATTCAAATACGCCATTGTGGTCAAAAGAAGTATTTTCAAGATGAACAGAAGCCTTCCAAGTCAGCAAAGACTACTGCAAAGCAGCTACTTTCAGAAAATAGTGTGCAGATACGGGGTTCCAGAAATGATAGAAAGTGATCAGGGACCCGCATTCACAGCAAATCTGACACACAAGACCCGATTAGCAGTAGGGTCAGACCTAGGCCTACACACTCCTTACCACCCCCAGAGCAGCAGGAAGGTAGAAAAAACTGAATGAAACACTTAAGAATAGAATGCTGAAAAATTGCCCAAGAGACACGCAAACCATGGCATGACACACTCCCAATTGCACTGTTTAGCGTAAGGCACACTCCCAGAGACCCAGAAAAGCTGTTTCGTGCCTGCATCTTCTGCTAACAGATAAGACATTTTCTTCTTTTAGTTTTTTGGTGCCTGCATTTTGTCCTGCACTTCTGTGGGGGTCTGCCGGGTCCCCTTCGGGGGGCTTATGCTCCTCTCAGTTTAGTTCAGCCACTGTTTGTTCATTTGCCTTTTCCAGTTTTTTTCAGTGGTTGCTGTTTAGTTTTTGTTACACCAGAGAACTAATTTAGGTGGTAGAGGTCGTGTGATCTCAGGTGTTTTTGTAATTAGTAGAGTTGGTACTTTTCAGGGTTTTTTGGGGTTGCAGTAAGTGCCTTTCCTATCCTTTTCTATTTAGGAAGTTTGGGCCCCAACGTGTCATGGGTGTATCGCCACAAGGATCGTCGCGATTACACACTCTGACTTCTCACAGCTGAGTTGCTGTTTCTTTGTGTTTGGTAATGAGGGAGTTAATTTTACCTAGCTCTTTGCTAAGACTAGGTCCAGCCTCGCCCGGCTGCTTTTGATTATGTTCTAATTAGATTCCTTCATATACCTGCCAGTCTGCTTGTTAGATGCCGGTGAAAGCCTTTATGTAGTCTAGCAGACTGGATCGGTTCTGAGAATACTTAAGCTAAGAGCTCCTTAGTTGTTTTTACTCTTATAGCTTATAGTTTATCTCTGAGACCTTAGGTGTTCCTACTGTGTGTGAGTGTTGTATGTAAGACTTTATTTACTTTATTTCTTGTCTTTCTTGTATGTCTTTCTGTTCATTAACCGTTACCTGTTCATTCCCTTTGGTGGTAATCAGGGTCCTTCTTAGGACTAGATTACAGTTGGCAGGGATTGATAGGAGACAGGGTTTACGCTGGTGGCCTGGACCTCTGTACCTTTAACAGTACCTCCAGGTAGAGGGATTAGTTAGGACCCCAGTTTAGGGTCAGCATAGACCCCGGTCACCCTCTAGCCGGAGACAGCGTATAACGGATTCCGTATTGACCCACTGGACTTTCTGTCAGGTAATTCTATGTTATCATATATCTATGCGCATGTTATATTGTATGTTGCCCTTTTGATATAGATTACTGTCATCACATATATATATATCTGCTATACAGCGTGACACAACGTTTGCTCATACTATTTTCTGTCTGTGTCTGTATTTCCTCTTGTCTAACCGCCATTGCATGTTTGGGGGCTTCCTATGTTCTTTGGGGATCTGCTCCGGGGCAGATAGCTTTCCTTTTTCTATCTTTAGGTGTAGTTAGCTTCTCAGGCTGTGACGAGGCGTCTAGGACCAACGTAGGAACGCTCCACGGTTGCCTTTAGTTGTGGTGGTTAGTCAGGGTACTGCAATCCCATAGATTCCAACCTCTCTGGTGTATTGCTTTTTTTGCCTGCTCTCCTCAGCTACCAAATCATAACACTTATGTAATTGAATTGGTCAAAAACTAATGTCCATTCTCGAGTTTTTCTCCTCACTGCCAGATTTGATGATCCTGTCAAAGAGCCCCAGATGACATCAACCTCTGTGTAACTAGAGGGAAAGCCTGTTTGAATCCACGTATCGCATTGCAAGGAAGCTCCCGTACCAGGAGAGACACCTAAGCCATGAAGGATGTCGTGGATGCTCTGACTGACCAGACAGATGACCAGATGACCTACCTGATGAGTTCAAGGCCAGAGACCAAGTTAAAGCAGGATTTGAGTCACTATAAACAAAAATGTTGATTGGATAAATTACATCTATTATAACCAGCAGAGATTTGTTAACTTCACCATAGATGCTGTAAAAGGTTTGGCAGCACAGTTAGGCCCCACTTCCATTATGGCATTCCAGAATAGAATGGCTTTGGATATGATTCTAGCTGAGAAAGGAGGTGTTTACAAAATGATCAAAGACACCTGTTGCACCTACATCCCAGACAACACTGGCCCAAATGGTAAAGTCACAATGGCAATACAGAAACTTAATGAGTTATCAGAGGAACTGAAACAGAACTCAGGTGTCACTGACCCATGGGATCGATACTTTGGGTGGATGAGTGGGTGGCAGAAAATGTTGGCACAGGTTGGGACAGCCATTATGGGGTTCTCATTTTTGCATTAATTACTGGTTGCTGTGTAATTCCTTGTATCCGCAGGATAATGGAAAAAACTGTTCAGGAGACAACCAATTTGATGCCACTCACCATCTTGGACCTCGCACCAGTCCGGATAGAACTGCCTGGCTTGACCAGATCTCCGAACTACCTCCAGACTGAGAATACACATCCTTGATGAAACATCCTATCAAATAAAGAGACTATGATTGCAAACACATAAACCCCCGACAGGGACAGTCCTCCTGACCGCCCATTTGCGAAAAGTCTATATTCGGTGGGGGAGACATGCGCTAGGGGTGTCTCAACTCGCCGGCAGCACAAAAGAGTTGCAGCGCTTGGGCCAGGAGCAGGTTTTTTAGGGCAAGTGGTATCTAAGGGGGGACTGTCATGGAAATATATATGTATTCCATATATTCAAAGTATATTCACATATATGTATTCACAGTTCACAGTTAGATAGATCTCACTTGCTAAAAAAACCCTGTGCTCACATATTTCTAGGCCAGCTATAATCAGTCGTTTTAAAGAAATCTGGCCTTCATAAGAGGCCTTCGTAAAGGAACAAATGCATGAAGTACAAAAAGTCCTATTAGATATCTGTTGTTTACATTATAGTTATGCAAGACAACTAGGTCACAAGAATATAAACAATAATTCTGCAACTTCAGCTCTTTTAATCATGATTATCATAATTATCATATTTACACTAGAACAGCCAATAATCTAGCAGCTTTTAATTGTATGTTAATTAACTAACCAGCCCCTTTTTGTAAACGTATAAAACCTTGAATGAATAATAAATGTATGTCTTTGACGAACTGTTATACTGACACTTTCGTGTGGACAGTCCTCATTTCGTTCTGAGCGCTCAAAAAGACATTATATAGAGATTTGGAGAAGCAAGCAGCAAACACGGAAGGATATTTTTATCCTAATTAAATTTCCATATCAACACTAGACCAGGGAAGGCCTGCAGCATTCTTGGAGTTGTTGGAGGAGCCATCTTCTCCACAGTGGTCTTCCAGTCTTTTGACATGTGTTTCATCTGGTGGGCAATACAGTGTCTCAGGGATGTAACTTGCTTCTGACATCACTGGACTTTGTTCTTCAAGACCTTGCGTTGCTGTTCTTCCAGGTAGAGTAGGAGAGACAAGGAATGGACTGTGCAGGTGTCGATGTCAACCACACAAAAGAGAAAGTCATCCACGTGTTGTAGAAGAGTGACTCTTGCATATTCTGCAATCCAGTTGACGAGGATGGAGGACATTGTCTTGGTGAAACTTGAAGGGCTTGTTTTGAGCACCTTGAGGCAACACTGTCCATATGCACTGCACTGGTGCGTGAAGGCAGGCCTCCAGTTGGAGGGGGAAACACTGAAGAAGGTACTGGCCAGGCTGATCACCGTGAATACCGTTGCGGTGACTGGGACTTTTGAGAGCAGAGTGTGCGGGTTCAGCACTGTTGGGGTTTCAAATACCGCACCCTCTTTCACGGCCTCCAGGCCTTGCACCATTCTGAACTCAGTGGGGTTTACAGTCTTTTTCTTCACTGTGGAAAGCTGGGATTGATTCCGATGGGCGAGGCAGCCCAGTTTGGCCTTGTCCTTCAGTATGCGGCAGGGGACTCCCATCTGCCGGCGCAGAGCTGGCGGGAAAACAATCCGTCTACTAGGATCCACATCATGAGAGATGACGACCAGCTGGCTTTCTTGTTCTCCACCAAGACAGTCACTGTGTTAACACCTGCTCTGGTCACAGGGGGTCTTCTTGTTGGGACGTCTCCTTAACCGGCTGCTTTTTTCTTAGCACGGGCCATCAGTAGTTTCTTTTTCTCCAGCTCGGTCTCAGGTCAGTATTTGTGCACAAGTTTGAAGAGCTGAGTGGCCTTTTGCCGGTCTAGGGCCTGGGTGAATTGGTTGATTGCAGGGGGCACCTCCTGGTGCTTGCAAAAGATGAACCTCTGGCGTTGGAGCCGGATGAGGTGTTGCCATTCCATGAAGCGAGTAGGGTCCTTCTTGAGTTGAATATCCTGGCCAATGTCAAAGTTCTCAGGCCGTCTTCTTAGGCGAGTTCACTTAGACCTTCAGTTGGTCAGAGACATCTTGACTCTGGGTGATGGAGTGGCTTTTCTGGTACTATGTCCAGCACCTCCTGTGATAGGTCTGCAGTGTGGTTGTTCCTGTTTCTTCTTGGGTCAGGGGTGAAGAAAGTGTCATGGTCCCATCTTCCTGGAACACTCTGGTCGCTTTCAGCTTCTGCAGTAAGTCCACTCCCAATAGGTTGAGGGTGCAGGTCTTTGACACAACAAACTGGGACATGATGGAGTGTTCTGGCTGAGTCCACACGCTCAGGTGCTTCATAATCTGGAAATATCTGACTTGACCATCAATTCCCATGCAGGAAGCAGAAGATTCTGATAGATAGGTGAGGTTGCGGAGTTCCACAAGAAAAAATCTGACTACGCCATCCACTCTCAGGATATTGGTCCCACTGGTGGGGTTCCCTGTGGACTTGGTGTGCTCCTGTCCTATGGACGGGGTTCTTCACTGCTTTCTGTGTTTCTTCTTCTTCTTTGCAAAGTCGGTGTTCTGCACCGGTTCCGGAAATGACCAAACTCGCCACAGTTGTAACACTGGACATCCCTTCTGTCCTGGCGGGACTCAATCCTTTTTGCTACTGCGAGCAGGGTATCCATTGCTATTGACGTGTACTCAGGCCTGGCTACTACCAGTGGTTTCCTGATTGGTTCTCTCAGTCCATGCACAAAAGCCTGTGCCAACATCCGTCTGTGTGTCTGATCATGGGTAATGAGGCCCAAATCTTGAAACACTTGCATTACTCTGTCATAGAACTTCTCCACAGACTCTGTCTTGTCTTGACTCATGTCATGTAGGCTGAGAGTTTGTCCTGTCAGTCTGCTTTTGGCCCATTCTCTGAGTTGCTCAATTAGCTTTGGTCCTGTCTCCCAGGCATACGCATCTAACTCTGTTGGAAGCTTGAAGTGTTCTCTCATAATTGGCCAGAATGCATCACCTGCTTTTATTTCCATTACGGTCCAGAGATCAGTCCAGGCTGCTGCATATGTTCGCTGGATCTGCTGCATTTTTTGGCAAAATGGCATGGGGTGTATCCCTGGGTCTGGCAGCATACTGATCACCTGGCTTGGGATGAAGGGCTCATAGGATGGTGCCTCTACCTGTCCCTGCTCTATTGGTGCTTGTGTGTTTTCTACCCTAGTATTGGGCAGCATGTGTGACGTTGCATCTTCATCTTCATCAGATAAGAAGTGACATGGTGTACTTGGTGCATACACTGGGTGAGATTTGGGCTTAAAAGTTGTCTTGCTGCTTGGGGATTTCCCACTTCCTTGCTGAGGCTGCGGTGGATCAGTGTCATGGTTCCATGCTGGCAGCCCTGCTCGGCACTGAGGTTCCTCATTTTTGTCTTCAGCTATACCACCCCCCTGTGAAGCCCTAGCTGTGGGTTCTACTAGTTGTTATGTCTGGGGGCTACATGCAGCGTTTTGTGTAGGGAGATTTGCACTTTCTTCTCCTGATATAATGACTGGCAATGTTTGTACTGTGCTTGGGATAGACAGGGTGCCCTGTGCTGGAGGCACTGAATACAGGGACACCACATTGCTTTGATTGGGCGTTGACCCAGTTGATAACGAAGTAGAAAAAAGAGGAAGAGAAGGGAGGTGTGAGGGAGGAGCGAGGGAAAGAGGAGGTGGGAGAGATGGCGGGGAGAGAGGAAAAAATGAAGGAGGAGAGGGTTAAGAAGAGGTGGGATGTGCCTGAGAGGAGGAAGAAGGAGGAGAGCAAGCACGAGCAGGTGTGTGTGGTGTGGGAGGAGAAAGGGAGGAAAAGGAAAGAGGGGAGGGAGAGAAGAGTGAAAGGGGGAAAGGAGAGAAAGATGGAGAAGAGAGAGAGAGGAGAAAGATGGAGGGGGAGAAGTAGAAGAAGATGAAGAAGAAGATTTGAGAGTTGGAGAGGAAGAGATAGAAGAAGAGGAAGAGGAAGAAAATGGATGTGTCAGAGATGTGAGGGAGGGGAAAGAAGGAATGAGAGGGATGGCAGCGAGGAAAGAGGAGAAAAGTCTGAAGAAGAAGGAGAAAGGGACTGAGAGAAGAAAAAGGAGAGGGTGTCCCCCTGTGACTCTTGAGAGGGGATGGTTGAAACAAAAATGCCTTCTCCCTGTGAAGAGAGGCGGGGAGCGTTTTTCCCTGTACAAGGCTCCTTATTCAATGAGAGCAGACTACACCTGTCCCGTGTCTCCACATGATGGACATGTGATGTGTGTGACTCTGAATTCTGCTCTTGTGACATGTCAGTGATCATTTTCTCACAGACGATTTAACACCTTTTCAATCTTATTCACATAAAAAAAATCACTTCCTGGTCCGTTCAAATTAACTTGCTGTACCTTCTACACGATGCACCACTGCTCTTTTATAGCAGACGGTAATCTATTAACAAACTTTCCCGTTACCTTTCAAACAAAAAACAAGAAAAAAAAACATTTCATTATGCAGCGTAAAATCTGCCTGTCCATTTGCTTCTCACGTACTCTGACCTTCTATTCACATGCCTAGCCCTTCGATTCTCACATACTGTGTCTATTCCAAAAACCTATTCAACAAAGGTGATTAAAAATCTGAAAACTGCTGCACTCTGGCTCTGCGTGTCTTCGCTGAATGCCGGATGGGAGGGGTGAGTGGTGCCACTGCGCAGTTTGTGTGTGTGCTCTCCCTCAGCCTGCAGTTTCCTTATCTGTGGAGCGACCTTGGTCTAAAGCAAGCTAGTAGATCTTGCTGGTTGGAGAATAAAACTCTAAAATAAGTTGATTAGAAAAATCTCTCCAAAATCATTTAAAAATATACTTAAAAGAAAAACTTTAAAAACAAAAGTTAGATTTAGTAAAAAACTCTAGAAAAAGAAAAAAATAAATTCACCAAAAAGGGGAGAAAAGAAAAACCGTATTAATCATAAAACTCTGAAAAACAACCCTTGTTACTAGAGTTGAGCGATACTTTCCGATATCCAAAAGTATCGGAATCGGAATGGTATCGCCGATACCCAAAAAATATCGGCGATACCCGATACCGATACCGGAAATCCAATGTAAGTCTATGGGAACAAAATATCGGAATTAAAAAAACCCCATTCTTGCCTTGTTGGTTAATTGTACATGAAGGAAAACAACAAAGAGTAATGTAGAATGTATTGGGGAAGGTTGAGGAGACATTAAAGGCATAGATGTTTAACCCAATCAAATGGAATAGCATAAATATTTTTTTTTTTAAAGATGTTCGGATTGACGAAGAAATTGACAATGTTGTTCACGTTTTTTCTATTTTGGCAAATATGTATATTTCACAACTTCCATGCTCTTCACCTTTTTAACTTTTGACACACTTTCTCCTTCATAATCTTCAGCAGCATCATCTTTTTCATCAAATTATTCTTCATCTTCACCTTCTTTATCTTCTTCTTAAACTTCTTGCTATTCATCTTTTTGTTAACATTACTCATATTCTTCTTATTAAACTATTATTCTAATTCATATTGTACTTCATCTTCTTCATCATATTCTTATTTGTGACAGAGAATCCTGTACTTGTAATCTGTCAAAGTATGAATTTTTCATTCTTCCGTTCTTGCTGTCACAAAAGATTTAAATTACAACAGTATTTGTCCGTGTTCAGTTTAGCCTGCAGCAGCAGCAGGCATTTTCCAGGGGCACCACGAGGAGGAACGGACTCACCCCCATACACTGCTTAGTCTTCTTCTGCTTATAATTTAGAGCATATATTTTGCTCTTCATTTTGGTCTTATACTTCATGTTCTTCTGCTTTTAGATCTTCTGCTTATTGTTCTTGTGTCTCTTGTTCTGTATCTTGTATTTGTAGCACAACCTTGTACCAGCTGATGTTACTGGGACACGGTTACTAAGCAGGAGGTACCTGTGCTCCAAAGCACTACCAAGGACCAGCAGACGTTGCAGGAACTCGGATACCGAGATGGAGGCACCTAGGCCAAAGGCACTGCGGAGAACCAGTTGACGGTACTGGAACCCGGACGGGTAGCAGAAGGTACAAGAGCCAATGCAAGTAACGAGGACCAGCTGACTGTGCTGGAACCCGGAGGGGCAGCAGAAGGAAAAGAGCCAATGGCACAACCGAGGACCAGCTGACGTTACTGGGACACGGTTACTAAGCAGGAGGTACCTGTGCTCCAAAGCACTACCAAGGACCAGCAGACGTTGCTGGAACTCGGATACCGAGATGGAGGCACCTAGGCCAAAGGCACTGCGGAGAACCAGCTGACGGTACTGGAACCCGGACGGGTAGCAGAAGGTACCCATGGAAATTTAAGTTGACAGGCTGCGAGCCGGCCGCAGTTACCGAATCCCACAGTACTACAGTGGGTGATTGTCCTATTGTCACAACGGAAACAGCCTTTATTTGCATATCCCGCAGCACACATAGGAAGCACCTAAACTCCAAGCACCATAGAGTCGGCTAACCCGACCGCAACACGACAGGACAACTTATTGGAGGCTAAGTGACGTTTACACTGACAGGAAACAGATGGCGTGCTGTAACCAGTCTGGGCAGGAGTGAGTACCCGTGCCAATGACACTTCCGAGCAACAACTGGCGGTGTTGAAGCCCAGGGATGAGAAGACAACAGGGTGGAGGCAGCATGACTTTTTGCCGTTCACACAGCAGGGGAACAGCTGACATTACTGAACGCCAGTAACACTATAGCTTGTGTATTGGTCTGTGGACACGACACTTCTGAGCAGCAACTGCCAGTGTTGTAGCCCAGGGAGTAGAGTTCAGGTGGTAGAAAGATGAACATAACAGGAGACATGGATAACGTTGCAAACAGTTATTTAATCTGAAAACGGACAGACAAATTCTGGCGAGATCCATGCCTTGTTCATTTTCAGAAAAGTAAGCCGGTCTACATTATCGGAGGATAGTCGCATGCGACGGTCTGTTAGTACACCACCTGCAGCACTAAAGACGCGCTCCGATAATACACTGGCAGCAGGGCAAGCCAGCACCTCCAATGCATACTGGCTAAGCTCTGGCCATGTATCCAGCTTAGAGACCCAAAACTTGAATGGGGAAGAGCCATCTGGGAGTACACTGAGAGGGAAAGACATGTAGTCTGTCACCATCTTACGGAAACGTTGCCTCCTGCTGACTGGAGCCGTCTCGGATGGTGTAGACATTTGTGGCGCTGCCACAAAACTTCGCAACATTTGGAACATACTGGTCTTGCCCTGTGCAGAGGCGCTGCTTGTGCTCCCTCTTGTTGCAGAGCTGTCTCCACTGCCTCGACGCACAGAGCTGCTTTGTAAAGCAGTAGCAGCAGCAGTGCTCTCGGCTGGAATGGAGAACATTATGGATTGCACCAGTGTGTCTTGGTACTCCCGCATTTTACGCTCCCGGTTCAACGGTGTGATGAGGCTTTGTAAGTTGTCCCGGTAGCGAGGGTCTAGGAGGGTGTACACCCAATAATCAGACGTGGTGAGAATGTGGGCGATGCGGCGGTCGTTTCTCAGGCACTGCAGCATGAAATCAACCATGTGCTGCAGACTCCCAACTGGCCAACAAACGCTGTCCCCTGCAAGAGGCGTCATCTCTGCCTGCTCTGCATCACCCCACCCTCGCTCTACATACTGACTAGAGCGTTGTGTACCTCCCTCTGGAGCGATGTCTTCCTCCTCCATTGACTCCTCCTCATCCTCCTCACAAAGTGAGCCCTGCCCAGCCCTTTGTGAGGAACCACGTTGCGCTGACTGTCTTGAAGGTGATGGAATTTGTGACTCCTCATCCTCCACCTCTTCCAAAACCTCATCCCTTAGTGCTTGCAGTGTTTTTTGAAGCAGGCAGATAAGGGGGACAGTCAGGCTGACTAGTGCATCATCTGCACTCGCCATCCGCGTTGACTCATCAAACGGACGCAAAACGTGGCAGATGTCCTTCATAGAGGCCCACTCAGTAGTGGTGAAGTGTGAACGGCGCAAATTGCGAGTTGATTGCGCCTGATGCAGCTGATACTCCATTACTGCTGGCTGCTGCTCACACAACCGCTCCAACATATGTAACGTGGAATTCCACCTGGTGGGTACGTCACATATGATGCGATGTTCAGGAAGGCGAAATCTGCGTTGCAGAGCTGCAATGCGCGATCTGGCCATGCTGGAACGTCGCAAGTGAGCGCACTCTAGGCGGACCTTGTGCAGCAGTGCATCAAGATCCGGATAGTCCCTCAAAAAACTCTGCACGACCAAGTTGAGCACATGTGCCAGACATGGTATGTGAGTGAGGTTGCCAAGGCCCAGAGCTGCCACCAGATTTCGGCCATTGTCACACACTACCAAGCCTGGCTGGAGATTCGCTGGCAAAAACCACACGTCGCTCTCCTGCTTGATGGCATTCCAGAGCTCCTGCGCTGTGTGGCTTCGATTCCCCATGGAAATTAATTTCAGGACGGCCTGTTGACGTTTGGCCACGGCTGTGCTCATATCGGTCGCATCAGGTAAGCGTTCACGGGTCCATGTGGAGGTAGACCGTGACGGCTCCTGCAGCGATGATTCTGAGGAACTGGAGTAGGAGGAGGAGTCAATGTGGACAGACTTGATTCCTGCAATCCTTGGAGTTGGCAGAACACGTACAGCGCCACTCGCAAGATCTGTACCCGGCTCCACAACATTGACCCAATGGGCAGTGAGGGAAAGGTATCGTCCCTGGCCATGGGTACTGGTCCACACATCGGTGGTCAGGTGGACCTTGCTACTGACGGCGTTTAGTAGCGCATGTTTAATTTTTCCCTCAACATGCTTTTGCAGAGCAGGGACGGCTTGCCTGCTGAAATAAAATCGGCTGGGCACATTGTATTGTGGGACTGCCAATGCCATTAAGTTACGGAAACTGTCAGTCTCCACCAGCCTGAATGACAGCATTTCAAGGGACAGGAGTTTTGCAATGCCAGCATTCAGAGCCTGTGCTCGTGGATGGTTTGCCGAGTATGGCCATCTTTTATCCCATGCCTGTGCTACCGATGGCTGTTTTGTGGCCTGGGAGTGTGAGGATGACAGGGAACTTGCAGCTGTGGGTGGAATAACACTGGGTCTCTGGACAACAGTGACAGAGGTTCTTCCATGGCGATCCTGTGAGGATGCAGAACCAGCTGTGTGTGAGCTGGAGGAAGAGGCTCTAACACGAGCTGAAGATGTAGGTGCTGCTGTAGGTTGGCCTACATCTCCAGTGTGTCTTTGGAACTCAACCACGTGCTTTGACCGCACATGTTTCCACATATTTGTGGTATTAAGGTTACTGACATTTTTACCTCTTTTTACTTTTTGATTACACAGCTTGCATTTGACATAGCAAATATCATCTGCAAGTGTGTCAAAAAAGGACCACGCAGTGCAAGTCCTGGGAGCGCCCGTTTTGGCTGTTGGAAGAGAACTGCTACAAACGGGTGCCAAACTGGAGGCTACAGGCAACCGAGTCTGCAGCCTAACTCTCCCTGCTGTTTGGACCGTTGGGGCAATCTCTTCCTCAGAGCTGCTACCACCACCTTCCTGTTCCTCACGCCATGTTGGGTCTTGGACCTCATCATCTCCACTACCCTCTTCCAACACCTGCTGCTGTTGGGTGGTCTGGCCAGCACCATGCTCAACAGAAAATGGCACCTGAGTCTCATCATCATCAGATGCGTTCTGCGGTGTGCTGACCATCGGCACTGGCTCACCCGCCTCTTCACATTCAGAGAGACACAGCTGTTGCGCATCACTGCATACTGCCTCTTCTTCACATTCCAGAATGCTGCTTGGCTGGGCCCCTGTTTGCAAGCCAACAGATTCTGAGAACAGAAGCAGAGACTCAGCTGGCTCCAGTTCAGAACTCTCTGACTGCCTGGGCAATTTGGCAGGCGGTGAAGAGACAGATGGTTGTTCAACAGTGCTGTGGTCCTGAGAGGAGGTGGAAGGAATTGAAGTCGATGCATTGGCTGCCATCCAACCAACAACGGCTTCAATTTGTTCTTCCCGCAGCAGGGGGGTATGCTGAGCTCCTACAAAAGTGCGCATAAAGGAACGCTCACGGGGAAAACTGGTGGATGCTGTGTCACTGGGTGCGGCAGCAGCCACAGAATCCCCACGTCCTCTCCCTGCTGAAACTCCACGGCCACGACCACGTGCCTTACTCCCTGCCTTCTTCATCTTGATATATTGATTAAGAAAGTCAGAAAAGTTATAAGGCCTAAGTGTGGTTATTCCTCAGAGACTGCAGTGAACACTGCAGACAACTGTTCACTATCTGTGAAAGGCTCCTTTCTGTACTTCTATAGTGTTTGCAACCAATGTATTGTATACGGATGGAAGCGCATCACACTAATAGATTAGATATTTTCAAATATAATGGAGAAGCACCAATTGGAGAAAAATGAAAAGGATGAGGCACTGAGACACGCTCAGCAGAGTACAAGCAGCAGTGCTTGAACAAGTAACTGGAGCGTGATATGCACTCAAAAAATAAAAAACACAGACTGAAGTGAACACTGAAACACAACTGTTCACAATCTGGGAAAGGCTACTCCTTTGTCTACTTCTATAGTGTTTGCAACCAATGTATTGGATACGGATGGAAGCGCGTCACACTAATAAATTAGTTTTTTTTCAAATATAATGGAGCAGCACCAATTGGAGAGAAATGAAAAGGATGAGGCACTGAGACACGCTCAGCAGAGTACAAGCAGCAGTGCTTGAACAAGTAACTGGAGCGTGATGTGCACTCAAAAAATAAAAAACACAGACTGAAGTGAACACTGAAACACAACTGTTCACAATCTGGGAAAGGCTACTCCTTTCTGTACTTCTATATTGTTTGCAACCAATGTATTGTATACGGATGGAAGCGTGTCACACTAATAGATTAGATTTTTTTCAAATATAATGGAGAAGCACCAATTGGAGAAAAATGAAAAGGATGAGGCACTGAGACACGCTCAGCAGAGTACAAGCAGCAGTGCTTGAACAAGTAACTGGAGCGTGATATGCACTCAAAAAATAAAAAACACAGACTGAAGTGAACACTGAAACACAACTGTTCACAATCTGGGAAAGGCTACTCCTTTCTGTACTTCTATAGTGTTTGCAACCAATGTATTGTATACGGATGGAAGCGTGTCACACTAATAGATTAGATTTTTTTCAAATATAATGGAGAAGCACCAATTGGAGAAAAATGAAAAGGATGAGGCACTGAGACACGCTCAGCAGAGTACAAGCAGCAGTGCTTGAACAAGTAACTGGAGCGTGATATGCACTCAAAAAATAAAAAACACAGACTGAAGTGAACACTGAAACACAACTGTCCACAATCTGGGAAAGGCTACTCCTTTGTCTACTTCTATAGTGTTTGCAACCAATGTATTGGATACGGATGGAAGCGCGTCACACTAATAGATTAGTTTTTTTTCAAATATAATGGAGCAGCACCAATTGGAGAAAAATGAAAAGGATGAGGCACTGAGACACGCTCAGTAGAGTACAAGCAGCAGTGCTTGAACAAGTAACTGGAGCGTGATATGCACTCAAAAAATAAAAAACAGACTGAAGTGAACACTGAAACACAACTGTTCACAATCTGGGAAAGGCTACTCCTTTCTGTACTTCTATAGTGTTTGCAACCAATGTATTGTATACGGATGGAAGCGCGTCACACTAATAGATTAGATTTTTTTCAAATATAATGGAGAAGCACCAATTGGAGAAAAATGAAAAGGATGAGGCACTGAGACACGCTCAGCAGAGTACAAGCAGCAGTGCTTGAACAAGTAACTGGAGCGTGATATGCACTCAAAAAATAAAAAACACAGACTGAAGTGAACACTGAAACACAACTGTCCACAATCTGGGAAAGGCTACTCCTTTGTCTACTTCTATAGTGTTTGCAACAAATGTATTGGATACGGATGGAAGCGCGTCACACTAATAGTTAAATTGCATGGAGCAGCAAGAATTACACTGAAGAAAAAAAAAAAGAGTCTGTGAGTGACACGTGCAGATGCCTACAGACAGCGTTGCATGCAGAGCAAACTGCAGCGTCACCTGCACTCTCACACACACCTTGCACAGAGCTGTTAAAACAACACTGGCAAAAGGAAGCTTTACACAGCGGTTGGTAAACTAGCCTGCCTAAAGCCCAGTACACAAAATCGCAATATCTAACTGTCCCTCAGAGTCAGCAGAGCAGCGTTATGTCCCTAACTGAGTTCACAGCACAGTGACGCTAAAATGGAGGCGGCGCCTTTTATAGTGCATTCTGACATCATTTCAGCAGCCAATCACAGCCATGCCATTAGTTAAGATGACTGCAGCATTACAGGATGTGCCCACACTTCATAAGATTCCTCATTGGCTGACTAAAATCACATTGCCTCTCAAAGAATTATGGGAACTTCCGATTCCGGTATACGATATAGGAAAAATATCGGAACTAAGTATTGGAATTCCAATAAAGCGAATATCGGCCGATACCCGATACTTGCGGTATCGGAATGCTCAACACTACTTGTTACTAAAACAGCTAATTAAAAACAGAAAAGAGGTGGAAAAACTGATTGCAAAATGATAAAAACAAAAAGAAAAGTACTTTAAAACATTTGTCTGGTAGCGTAGGCTTTTTCCTACCGCCTTCTTGAATGTCATCTCGCTGCTGCCAGCACTTCCCCCCTCCCTTATAGCTCTGCTTGCTGTCTTTACAGGCACTGAAATCACGTATCAAAAAAAAAATAATAATTATTATCCCTCAGAATAGCAAAAAATGAATATAGTTCAGTCTGAATGCCTAAGAATTTTCACGCTTCAGCCTGTAGCCAAAAAACTAGTTTAAAAAGATCAAAACCAGGAAACAGATGTGACAACGTGATTAGCAGAGGAGGGGGGTCAAAGGGGTTTCTCGCTGCTACAGCCAGCAGTGAATGAGATACTGACAGAGCGCACGCTGCTCTGAATGAGATTTAAAGCGACAGTACCTGCAAGACAGACAGTGACATGTACAATAAGACAGACACCCGGGAGAATACGAATCCCTCTTTTGATGATCTGTGACACATACAAGCTGCTCTGGTAACTGATAACTCACCAATTGCACTGAGCACGCCGATGCTCCAGGTCTATCACTTCTTAAAGTGCGCCGGTCACAGTAATCTGTAA
This sequence comes from Oophaga sylvatica, assembly GCA_033576555.1. NCBI lineage: Eukaryota > Metazoa > Chordata > Amphibia > Anura > Dendrobatidae > Oophaga > Oophaga sylvatica. The sequence continues at coordinate 40,003,299 of JARQOD010000002.1, forward strand.
TAGCCTGTACAAAATTCCCACCCTTCACACCTGGAATACTGGGAGTGTCTCCCTCCGATGTGTGAAAGAATTTGTGAGAATTTATCCAAACAAAGCCCCCACCCTTCACACCTGGAATACTGGGATTGTCTCCTGTTATGTTTCGGTAGCTGAGGAGTGCAGGTAAAAAAGGCAATACACCAGAGAAGTTGGAATCTATGAGATTGCAGTACCCTGACTAACCACCACAACTAGAGGCAGCCGTGGAGCGTTCCTACGTTGGTCCTAGACGCCTCGTCACAGCCTGAGAAACTAACTACACCTAAAGATAGAAAGAGGAAAGCTATCTGCCCCGGAGCAGATCCCCAAAGAACATAGAAAGCCCCCAAACATGTAATGGCGGTTAGACAAGATGAAATACTGACACAGACAGAAAATAGTATGAGCAAACGTTGGGGCCCAAACTACCTAAATAGAAAAGGATAGGAAGGGCACTTACTGCAATCCCAAAAAACCCTGAAAAGCACCAACTCTACTAATTTCAAAATCACCTGAGATCACACGACCTCTACCACCTAAATTAGTTCTCTGGTGTAACAAAATCAAAACAGCAGCCACTGAAAAAACTGGAAAAAGCAAAAGTACAAACATCAGTGGCTGAACTAAACTGAGAGGGCAAAAGCCCCCGGAGGGGACCCTGAAGGCCCCCACAGAAGTGCAGGACAAAATGCAAAAATCAAGCACAAAAACAAAAAGAAGAAAATGTCTTATCTGTTTGCAGGAGATGCAGACACGACACAGCAGGCTACAAAGGAAACAGGACTCAAGGATTGAGACCAGAACAATTGATCACCGGCAACCCTGATGGGAAGGCGACTCCCTTATATAAGACCAGTCAGTAACACCTGATTCCCACTCCTCACAATCTTCACTGGACAGTCCAGTACCGCTTGTAACCACCAGAGGGAGCCTCTGCTCAGAACTCATTTCAAGTCCATTCACAACAGTCTCCCTCCGATGTCTGAAAGAATTTGTGAGAACTTATCCAGCAATTTGGCTTTTCCTGCTATACAGCTTCCAGAAATCAGCAAGCAAAAACACAGTCACCGTTCCAACTTTTCTCCCGGTTCACATAAAACATGAAACACATACACAGCACAGCAGCAAACATCTCGGCTTATATCCCAGGGCTTTTGGATAAGGGTATGGACTTTTTACATTACCTGGGAATGCGGTGATGACCACGTCCGACCGGCTAGAAGTGTAGGCTAGGACTAGGCACAGGGAACATTCAGGTAAGATGACAGAGTTTTCTTACCTTACTTATGGAGCTGCAGTCTCCGTCCCGTGTGCCAAGGCCAGGGCAAACACCCCCGTCTCTCCGGTCGGCCGGGTCCTCGTACGTTTCGTCCAATGCCCCGCGTGCAGGCGCCAACTGTTATGGAAATTTAATTAGGATAAATTTATCCTTCAGTGTTTGCTGCTTGCCGTTCCCAGTTTTCTATTTAATGTCTTTTTGAGCGCTCAGAACGAAATTAAACTGTTCACACGGAAGTGTCAGTATAGCAGTTAGTTCGTCAAGACCACACATTTATTATTCATTCAAGGTTTTATACGTTTACAAAAAGGGGCTGGTTAGTCAATTAACATACAATTAAAAGCTGCTAGATTATTGGCTGTTCTAGTGTAAGTATGATAATTATGATAAAAGAGCTGAAGTTGCAGATTTATTGTTTTATTTTCTTTTGCCCTAGTTTTCTTGCATGACTAGAAAAGTAAACAATAGATATCTTCTAAGACTCTATGTACTTGTTCCTTATGAAGGCCAGAGTCGTTTAAAACGACTGATTATAGCTGAAATCAGCTTTTGCATAGATATGTGTGAGCACAGGATTTTTAGCAAGTGAGATCTATCTAACTGTGAATGCATATATATGAATATACTTTGAATATATGGAATACATATGTGGATCCCAGCTGTGACTGAATCCATATCTCCCAGAAGGGTGCACTGAAAGAAGATCCCACTAGAGGTCATTATACACACACACACGTACAGCTTATCCTAAAGACCACCAGAGGGAGCTGTGTTAGGCATATAAAAAGAAGTTTAGTTTCAGTTTAGTTGAGTTGAGTCTGGGAGTCTGCTAGGAGAGTTCAGTCAGAGCTCAGTCAGAGAGCAGAGCAGCTCAGCGCAGCTCAGTCACCTCAGAGAGGCTGCAGAAATATTCAGTTGTTTTTAAGTGGAGTCTAGTACGAGTGATACAGAGAAGTCATTCCAGCCTAGTCAGAGCTGAATTTAGAAGTGTAGCTCTGTGGAAAGCGTGCCGACGCTTAAAGAGTGGCGAAGAGGCAACCCACCAACTGCCAGTGTGTGTGATCGTGTGAGGATCTAGGTAGGCCGAAGGCAAGTGGAAAAGTTTATGAGACAGTGGAGCCTTAGTAGCTCATCTCGGCAAGTATCACCGGACACCGGGGTCCGAGCCTATAGGGATCTCCACGACCCATTAGGAGAACACCGGAGTTCCTGGAGGACTACAAGTCCCAGGAGTACCACAGAGCTGATACGTAGCTGGATCAGGAGAACGGAGTCTAGCCGTGCACGGCAAATAGAGACTGTGTGCTTCAGGAGAAGGTCCAATCACAAGATCAGCCAGGTGCAAGACGGAGACCAAGTTAGACCTAGCTACAGGCAGGTCAGGACTTTATCACATAAAGGCAGAGGACAGGAGGCCACACACCTACCAGTGGAGGAATCTCGATGTGCATCCTTCACCCTACAGTGCTCCGGGGAGTGCCTGCAACACCTACAGTAAAGGTACCAAAGTGACTTATGTGTGTGTCTCCCTTATTATCTCTGACTGCCGGGTCCCCGTCTGTCCTGCACCTTTGCATATCTATCTGCCCTGGAGGATCACTCAACCTTACTTGTGGAAGGCTTAACACCTAGCTGCCCAATATTAACCCTCCAGTGGATCTGCATAGCAGCGCTGGTCATCCTGACCAGATACCACAAGTGGCGTCACGATTCCCATTTCATCATTCAAGTCACCTGTAAATATCCCACATTACGGTGAGCGCCCAGGGCACGGACCGAGCTGCGCTACCCGTGACATTCCCCATAGAAGTCGACGGGCTCGGTGCCGAGTACCCCCATAACCCTGGTGTTGTGCAACTCATCTACTTTCTGGCGTTACGAACAGGATTGCGTGCCCTGCAGCAACGGAGTAACTTGTGCCCGTTGCCACCGGCTACTGTGTGCCTCACTAAAAGACTGTGTCTTGTATGTGGTGAAGATTTCCCGCCAATTACAGCGCCACGGCGCGAAAACTAGTGGGCGTACCTGCAAAAGCGCGCTGAGTCCTGGACATGCCCCAGCGCTGACGCGGCGGCAGGTCCTGTGAAGAGCTACAGTGAACGCTCTGACGTCAGAGCGCCAGCGACACAGGTCCTCCTACACCCCTGTGCCCTGCGGAGCTGTAGCCTTCAGAGAAGGTAGGCCACGATTAACTAGGGGGGCGCAGACATGTTGCAGCCAGCCAACAACGCGGCCCAGGTCGACGATGTGGCCCAGGCCGATAGTCCTAATGACTTACCCCTCGGCGCTGCCGCGCAGGCTGGAAATGCTGGCCCCTCACCTGGTCCTGTGGTCCCAATAGTACAGCTAACGCTGCCATATATGCCTGGAGCGAAGTGGCTCCCTCAGTACAGCGGCAAGCTAGACACCCTGTCAGGGTTCAAGCGAAAAATATGCAGCATAATGGACATGTACCCTATGACAGAAAAGCAGAGAGCTGCAGTAGTAGTGGGACAATTAACTGGTGCTGCAGAGAGAGAAGTAGAGACTTGGACAGCTGCAGACCAGGAATCAGAGCTTACAATTTTCTTAAAGCTACAGTCTATCTTTGAGGACCGCACTGAAACAGATCTCCGGATGATGTTTTACCAATGCTCCCAGAAACCAGATGACAGCATTAGGGACTATGCCTGCTGTAAGGAAAGGGACGTCGCCATTTTGTATACCAGCCTCCATCTTGTCTGTTCACAGAGCCACAAACTTTTAACTACACAGGGCCTATTAGCATATCCAGTACGACCGGTTTTGATGTCCACTAGGAATCAAAGGGGCTTTAGCATGCTAATTAGTTTAGGCCAGTGTCTGAATAAGATGGTCAGTCGTATGGTAAATAGCTCAAGCTCAAGCCCTTGTTTCCTGCTCCATATGAATTGCAGGCCAGTTAATATGCGTGCTTCAAAGCAAGAGGGAAGGGCCTAGCAGGTTTAAGAATTGTAGCCATGTACAGGGTGGTCTTTCCATTTCACACACAGAAGCCAAGAAGATGGTCTAGGAAAGGACCACAAGAAAACGGATTTGTCTTGCCAAGGGTGCAGCAACATATGCTTTGGGGACTATCCAGTAACTGAAGACTGTTACCTGGGAATGGCAAAGCCCCTGCCTTCCCATGACCATACTACAACCCGGTAATATTGATCTATAGCTAATACCTTTAAGCCTTGTACATTATTGTTGTATTTTTTTACTCTGACTGCAAATCCATTGTAATTACGTTGTATAGCTTTACTGTATATTTCTGTAATTATCTAGTGCGCCCTTAAGGCAAATTAAACCATAAAATTAATCTTGGGCTGATGCTTTTACTCTGATCACGAATCTTAGAATACCCATTGGGTAACAGGACACCCTCCCCGGCGGCCATTCGCTCTAGGTGCAGTTCCCTTACTGACCTGAGAGACAAAGGGGGCGCCGGAGAGCTGTACCTGTGGAGTTACGTCCCATTGGTGACGTGGGAGGAAAGGGGATCGTCCCTCACATTTGGTAGCGGAGGTGGGATCAGAAGCTGTGATACCCAGGCTACCGTGTGGCGGTCGGCTTAGTTCCTCACACCTGCCGACTACAAGGGGCCCTGCGAGCGCTCAAACAAGTTAACCCCATGAGTGTCTCCAACGAAAATAAAATGTTAAAAGAACAATTTGTACGGGGATTGAAGTCCCAAGCTGAAAGCCGGACTGTGCACTGGTGGTCCTTGGATCATCCTGATGCTACCTTTGATGCTCTTAAGGACATGGCTATAAAAGGACTGTGACCCCTGGAAACACCCGGGATGGCAACCCAGTGTCACCCGAGTGAAGCCACCCTAAAGCCAGCAGCATCCACCTTTTCCCCATTGGTTGCGGAAGCCAAAACGCAGGTGGCGCCCCTACTGAGCTGGACTGTCTGCGCTCAGAAGTGCGCCAGTTGACCAAAAACCTGGCCACTGTAATGAGTGCCCTGCACCTGTCGACGGAGGAAGAAGGAAAGATCCTGCTAGCTGACTGCCCAGAGGATGTCCCTTGGATGCGCTGGAGGAGAGGGAGGACGTCGCCCCACAGGAGGAGGACAACGCCACCCCCAGGAAGGACCCGTGACCAGCATCATCCCCGCCGAGAGATCATCTGCTACCGCTGCCACAGAGAAGGTCACCCAGCACGTCGGTGTCCTTTAAACGAGCAAATCCTGGGTCCGAGGGCCAACACCCAGGAATAGACTCTTCAGGCCCCTCAGACTGGAACCGCAGGTTTGTGGGAGGAAGACCTTACCTGTCCATCATATTGGACGGGATCGCCATCCCTGCCCTGCTGGACACTGGATCTCAGGTAACCGTCATACCTGATGTTCTCTACAATAAATACTGGTCCAATGACGGTCTCCAACCCCCAAACCCTGACTTTGCCGTATATGCCTCTAATGGCCTCCCTCTTGACTTACTGGGGGCTAAAAATGTAGACGTAAAGGTGGGGAGAGTGGAGCTAAAGAACCAGGGACTTCTTGTAGTAAAGACTGTTAATGAGGAAAATGGGTTGAATGTGGTTTTAGGCACTAACATTATTAGTAACTGTTTGGAGGAGGTTGTGTTTTTACTCCAACAGCTCGCTGAAATTGCCAGACCAAGGCAAAAGGGAGTGATCCGGAAGGAGATCCGAACCCTGATGTGCCAGCAGCAAGTGAAACTGACCGGTGGTGAGATTGGTAATGTACGGGTAACAGACCCGAACCCCATTGTGATACCCCCAATGAGTGAAATGCTTATTTGGTTATAGCAGCAATAGGTCTGAGAGGACAGAACTACCAAGCAGTAGTAGAGCCCCATTGTTCAGAGCACAGACCTACACTCTTGACTGCCAGAGGGGTAGTGGATGTACATAATGGGAGGGTGCCAGTGCGTCTTCTCAACTGGGGAGAGGATGAAGTCAAATTACCACGTTATGCCACTGTTGCTAAGTTACATGCTGTGGATAATAACTCCATTCACACAACGGAGCCCTTAACCTCCCCACAACCAGTGGAGGATAATGGTCCGACCACCCAGGTGGAGGATTGGTGTCAGCAGCTCCATATCGGGACAGACACCACTCCAGCCCACCAGAAACAAGGAGTATACCGAGTAGTTCAGGAGTATGCACAGGTATTCAGCAAACACCCACTCGACTTTGGGAAAATTAAAGGGTTCAACATCACATCCCCACAGGCAATCATCCTCCCATTAAAGAACGGTACAGGCCTATACCTCCAGCACCAGAAAGCCAAGGAAATGTTGCGTGATATGAAGGAAGCAGGGGTGATAAGGGATAGTTGTAGTCCCTGGGCAGCACCTCTAGTCCTAGTCAGGAAAAAGGATGGGAGCATGAGAATGTGTGTAGATTACAGACAGGTAAATCACATTACACATAAGGATGCATACCCTTTACCACGCATTGAGGAATCCTTAGCTGCCTTAAAAACTGTTAACTACTTTTCCACCCTTGACCTCACTAGTGGGTACTGGCAAGTAGCTGTGGCTGAGGAGGATCGGGAGAAGACGGCTTTCACCACCCCGATGGGACTCTGTGAGTTCGACAGGATGCTGTTTGGACTCAGCAGTGCCCCTGGCACGTTCCAGAGAGTGATGGAGAGCTGCCTGGGACATCTCAACTTTGAAACTGTGTTGCTGTACCTGGACGACGTCATCATGTACTCCAAAACGTATGAAGATCACTTGAAGCACCTGGCGGAGGTGTTCGAGTCACTGTCCAAGTATGGGATGAAACTGAAGCCTTCAAAGTGCCATCTGCTCAAACAGAAGGTACAATATCTGGGACATATTGTCAGCTCAGAAGGAGTAGCGCCAGACCCTGAAAAGATCACCGCCATCCAGAAATGGCCGGAGCCGAAAAATCTCAAGGAGGTGCGACAGTTCCTGGGACTGACAGGGTACTACCGGAGGTTTGTGAAGGACTACACCAAGAAAGCAGCGCCTCTGCAAGACCTCCTGTGGGACAGTCCCTCAAGAGCAGAAATTCTCCATTCCATTGGGGTAAAGAACAGGCAGAAGCATTCAAGGAAATGAAGGAGATCCTGACAGGTGATGAGATCCTAGCTTACCCTGACTACAGCCAGCCGTTCCTGCTGTATACTGATGCCAGCAATGAAGGATTGGGAGCAGTCCTCAGTCAGAAGCAAAATGGCCTGGAGAAAGTCATCGCCTATGCTAGCAGGAAGCTCCGCCCGACCGAGAGAAACCCAGAGAACTATAGCAGCTTCAAGTTGGAGTTCCTGGCACTGGTCTGGGCTATCACGGAGAGGTTTAAGCACTACCTAGCCTCCAGCAAGTTTACTGCCTACACCGATAACAACCCCTTAACGCATCTTGAAACAGCTAAGCTGGGAGCCATGGAACAACGATGGATGGCTCGGCTGTCCAATTACCAATTCACGATCAAGTACCGAGCAGGCCGCAAGAATGCCAACGCTGATGCCCTATCCAGGATGCCTCATGAATCGGACGCAGAAGAAGTGGATGATCTGGAAGAGATCGAACTACCTGCCTTTCACAGGAATGGGATGATCCATGAGCAACAAGCCAGCAGGAGATCGCGTGGTAAGACGTTAAATCCTTTACCTCAACACAGCTGGAAGGAGACTCAGGACAGCGATCCAGTTGTCAGCCGAATCAAGGAGCTGATAACTCAAGAAGGTTCCTCCTTGAGAAGGATGCGCCTCTACAAGCAAGGCAGCTGTGGAATGAGAGAAGCCGGTTGTTCATCTACCGTGAGAAGCTGTGCAGGAGGTACGTCAATCCAAGGACCCATGAGATGGTATGGCAGATAGTAGTCCCCAGAGCAGACATCCAGATGGTGTTAGAAGCCTACCACGATCAAGCGGGACACTTTGGCTGGAAGAAGCTGGAGACCCTGTTGAAGTGTCGTTTCTACTGGGTGGGAATGCGCAGCTCCATTGAGAGATGGTGCCAGAACTGTGGACCCTGTGGCCTCAGAAGAAAGGACTACAACAGTCAGAAGGCACCCCTGCAACCCATCCAGATGACTCGTCCCTTGGAGATCGTGGCCCTGGACCATGTCAAGTTGTCACCCAGCCGGTCAGGATACTCCTATGCCCTGACTATGGTGGATCACTACTCCAGGTTCCTGGTGGTCGCCCCTGTCAAGGATCTGACGGCAGAGACAGCAGCAAAGACGTTCCAAACGTATTTCTGCAGACCACACGGATATCCTGAGCAGGTACTAACTGATCAAGGCCCAGCCTTCGAGGCCGAATTATTCAAAGAGTTCTGTCACTTGTACGGGTGTAAGAAGATCAGAACCACACCGTACCACCCCCAAACCAATGGTCTCTGTGAGAAGATGAATCACATCGTCATTGACCTGCTGAAGACTGTACCACTCGAAGAGAGAAATCGGTGGCCAGACTTACTACCTGACCTGGTAGATCTGTACAATCACATACCTGTGAGTTCCACCAATTGCACCCCAGCTTACCTCATGCGGGCAAGACCAGGAAAGCTGCCTATGGATCTAGAGCTTGGTGTTGTAGAACCAGAAGCAGATGTGACTACTAGAGACTGGGACACAACCAGACAGGAACAGTACAGAAAAGTACAAACCTGCGTTGAAGATAGTCTCAATCGAGTAAGGGATAAACAAGCAGATCGCTACAACAAAAGTGCGCCAGCTGAACCTTTCGCACCTGGTGAAGTCGTACTGAAGAGAAAGAGGAGGTTACACAAACTCGACGATCAATGGAAAGAGAGCCCTACATCATCCAGAAATCAAGGTTTGACAACAAGAAAACGTGCATAATTAGCAAGGATGGAGGAAGAACGACTGCAACTGTATCCCGAGATCACCTAAAGTTGTGTCCAAACCCATTAAAGCTTCAGGAAGAAGAACCTGTTGTCAATCAGGAAAAGCGTGATGAACCAGTCATCCATACAGACTTAGGAGATTTCCCCGCGGATTGGCCCAGAATTGGAGAAGCTGTAATCATTCCCGTGCTTCAATTCTATCAACCTCAAAGAGAACCTCTACATCCAGTTGCACCAGTTGTTGCAGTAGAGTCAGTACCAGAGGAACCTGCCCCAGCAGAACCTCAACAAGTGGAACCCCAAGAAGCGGTACCCCAAGAAGTTGAACCTCAGGACGAAGGATCCCCTGCGGAAGTTGAGCCAGTTCATCCAGCTCCCAGTATACTTGCCAGATCCCTAGAGAGGCTAAGACAGTACTACAACTTACCTGCACGCAGGAATAACAGGGTAACTGACACCTCACCTACCACTACACCACGTAGGTCAGTACGCATAACAAGGGGCAATTACCTGTTAGGTACAGAGAGTAGGACCTAACCCATGTAAATAATTATCAAGAACCACTGTATATAAATGTATATATTGTTATAATATGCCTTTATAATACTGCTATTTATTAACCTATTTTTTTCCTCTTAAAAATTGAAACAAGAAGAATGGACATTATTTTACTTGTTTTCTCCATCCTTTTGAGCATCCTTTCCAAAAGAGACTGGGACTTTATGGTTGCTCAATTCCTCAACCCCTCATTATGCTAATGTACATAGTTGTTTATTTACCGTTATGCAACCGTTCAAGAGTGCCTTACCTCCTGTAAAGGAAGAGTTATTTATAAAATGTTATTGTTCTTTGTTTTTGTATTTCATCCCCGGAGTGCTGAGTTCTACTAGGGGGAATGTGGAGCCCAGCTATGACTGAATCCATACCTCCCAGAAGGGTGCACTGAAAGAAGATCCCACTAGAGGTCATTATACACACACACACATACAGCTTATCCTAAAGACCACCAGAGGGAGCTGTGTTAGGCATATAAAAAGAAGTTTAGTTTCAGTTTAGTTGAGTTGAGTCTGGGAGTCTGCTAGGAGAGTTCAGTCAGAGCTCAGTCAGAGAGCAGAGCAGCTCAGCGCAGCTCAGTCACCTCAGAGAGGCTGCAGAGATATTCAGTTGTTTTTAAGTGGAGTCTAGTACGAGTGATACAGAGAAGTCACTCCAGCCTAGTCAGAGCTGAATTTAGAAGTGTAGCTCTGTGGAAAGCGTGCCGACGCTTAAAGAGCGGCGAAGAGGCAACCCACCAACTGCCAGCATGTGTGATCGTGTGAGGATCTAGGTAGGCCGAAGGCAAGTGGAAAAGTTTATGAGACAGTGGAGCCTTAGTAGCTCATCACGGCAAGTATCACCGGACACCGGGGTCCGAGCCTATAGGGATCTCCACGACCCATTAGGAGAACACCGGAGTTCCTGGAGGACTACAAGTCCCAGGAGTACCACAGAGCTGATACGTAGCTGGATCAGGAGAACGGAGTCTAGCCGTGCACGCAAATAGAGACTGTGTGCTTCAGGAGAAGGTCCAATCACAAGATCAGCCAGGTGCAAGACAGAGACCAAGTTAGACCTAGCTACAGGCAGGTCAGGACTTTATCACATAAAGGCAGAGGACAGGAGGCCACACACCTACCAGTGGAGGAATCTCGATGTGCATCCTTCACCCTACAGTGCTCCGGGGAGTGCCTGCAACACCTACAGTAAAGGTACCAAAGTGACTTATGTGTGTGTCTCCCTTATTATCTCTGACTGCCGGGTCCCCGTCTGTCCTGCACCTTTGCATATCTATCTGCCCTGGAGGATCACTCAGCCTTACTTGTGGAAGGCTTAACACCTAGCTGCCCAATATTAATGTCACGCTGTATAGCAGATATATATATGTGATGTCAGTAATCTATATCAAAAGGGCAACATACTATATAACATGCGCATAGATATATGATAACATAGATTTACCTGACAGAATGTCCAGAGGGTCAAAACGGAATCCGTTATACGCTGTCTCCGGCTAGAGGGTGACCGGGGTCTAAGCTGACCCTAAACTGGGGTCCTAACTAATCCCTCAACCTGGAGGTACTGTTAAAGGTACAGAGGTCCAGGCCACCAGCGTAAACCCTGTCTCCTATCAATCCCTGCCAACTGTATTCTAGTCCTAAGAAGGACCCTGAATACCACCAAATGGAATGAACAGGTAACGGTTAATGAACAGAAAGACATACAACAAAGACAAGACATAAAGTAAATAAAGTCTTACTTACAACACTCACACACAGTAGGAACACCTAAGGTCTCAGAGAAAAAACTATAAGCTGTAAGAGTAAAAACAACTAAGGAGCTCTTAGCTTAAATATTCTCAGAACCAATCCAGTCTGCTAAACTACATGAATGCTTTCACCGGCGTCTAACACCCAGACTGGCAGAAATATAAAGGAAACTAATTAGAACATAATCAAAAGCAGCCGGGCGAGGCTGCACCTAGCCTTAGCAAAGAGCTAGGAAAAATTAACTCTCTCATTACCAAAAAACAAAGAAACAGCAGCTTAGCTGTGAGAAGTCAGAATGTGCAATCGCGACGATCTTCATGGCGATGCACCCATGACAGTACCCCCCCTTCTACGAGGGGCCTCCGGACCCTCATGACCAGGTCTGTCCGGGTGAGTTGTGTGAAAGGTCCGAACCAATCGATCTGCGTTAACATCAGACGCAGGGACCCACGTCCCCTCCTCAGGACCATACCCCCTCCACTGAACTAAGTACTGAAGGGATCGGCGACTGAGACGTGAGTCAATGATTTTCGACCCATGAATTTCCACGTTATCATTGACCACCACTGAAGGAGGTAGAGGTGACGGTATGACTGGTGCCACATACTTTTTAAGTAATGACTTGTGAAACACATTATGATTTTTAAACGTAGGAGGGAGGTCCAGACGAAATGCCACAGGATTAATTATGGAACTGATCCTGTACGGCCCGATGAATCTGGGACCCAACCTCCAGGAGGAAACTTTACGTTTTATATTCCTGGTAGACAACCAAACCAGATCGTTCACCTTCAGATCTAGACCAGAAACTCTCCTCCTATCAGCCATCCGTTTGTAACGGTTCCCCGTAACATTCAGTCTTAAGCGATCTGGAACTATCAGTCTCCCTGGAAGTCCCACAGGGGCGTCCCCCTGAGCCCCCAATACCTCCCCCTCAAGCTCAGAGCATACAGCTGACACTACAACTCCCTCCTGAGGAATAGGAACCGGATCATCCGTCTTCCCGGCCCTTGGGAAAGTACGAGATAAGGCATCAGGAAGCAACTTTATTGAGCAGTCATATGCGCGATGAGGAGGAAACTCTTTACACCCCTCCTCTGAGAACATCTCCCCAAAGTCCTCCAGAAAAGGAGGCAAAGTCCTAGGCACAACCGCACCGATGACCGTGCTCATGCAGTTATTCTTGCAAAATTCACCCCACTGGCTTATCTTTCTGGATTGCCAATCAATCACTGGGTTATGTTTAGCCAACCAAGGAAGTCCCAACACAATAGGAGTAGGTAGACCCTCCAACACATAACAAGACAATTGCTCTTTATGTATTGCCCCTACTCGAAGATCTATGTTATGAACAGCTTGTACCAAGCTACCTTGACCAAGAGGTCTAGAATCAATAGAGAGTATAGGGACCGGTTTGGCCAATACACTCAGTTGCATACCATGCACCTGGGCAAACCGAGCGTCCACCAGATTAGCCCCGGACCCACTATCAAGAAAAACAGAAATCCTCTCAGTTCTAGTACCAATCACCACCTCCGCAGGCACGAGAAACTGAGAGGGATTTGGGGACGAAATACACACTCCCAGGTTAACTCCTTGGCTCAAAGAGGTCCGGGATGGACACCCCCCAACAAAATGTCCCTCTCTCCCGCAAAAGAAACACCTTCTAGTCTTGCGGCGCACCGCCGATTCCCTCCTACAAAATGATGTCCCTCCCAACTGCATGGGTTCCTCAGAACAGACCAGGGAACCTCAGTATAAGGGACTTTAGTAGTAGGTGGAGTCATCACGGGGGGCGGAGTTACCTCGCGTCTTCCCCGAAGTCGTCTATCAATGCGAATAGCGAGGGCCATAGCAGCCTCCAGTGATGGAGGAGAATCATACTGAGCCAACACATCTTTTAATTTGTCAGACAACCCTTGACAAAACTGGCTCCTAAGAGCTGGGTCATTCCACTGAGTATCTGTTGCCCATCTACGGAACTCAGAAGAATATTCCTCCGCTGGACGATTTCCTTGCCGTATTTTACGTAACCTTGTTTCAGCAAGGGAGACTCGATCCGGATCATCATATACCAGACCCAGGGCAGTAAAAAATCGATCCACTGACTGGAGATCTGGGGAGCCTGGAGGAATAGAGAACGCCCAAGATTGAGGGTCCCCTTGTAAGAGCGAGATAACAATTCCCACCCTCTGCTCTTCACTCCCAGATGACCGAGGCCGCAGCCGAAAGTACAATTTACATGCCTCCCGGAAAGTAAAAAATTTGTCCCGCCCACCAGTGAACCTGTCCGGGAGAGCAACCTTAGGTTCAGATCTGGTTTGCTCCGGGAGGACAAAACCTTGGACTTAATGTCTGCAAATTCCATGGACAACCCCTGCAACTGCCGGGCCAGCTGGGCTACTGGATCCATGACAGCTGGGGAGAATCTTTAGTTTGGCCGGTGAAAATGTCACGCTGTATAGCAGATATATATATGTGATGTCAGTAATCTATATCAAAAGGGCAACATACTATATAACATGCGCATAGATATATGATAACATAGATTTACCTGACAGAATGTCCAGAGGGTCAAAACGGAATCCGTTATACGCTGTCTCCGGCTTGAGGGTGACCGGGGTCTAAGCTGACCCTAAACTGGGGTCCTAACTAATCCCTCAACCTGGAGGTACTGTTAAAGGTACAGAGGTCCAGGCCACCAGCGTAAACCCTGTCTCCTATCAATCCCTGCCAACTGTATTCTAGTCCTAAGAAGGACCCTGAATACCACCAAAGGGAATGAACAGGTAACGGTTAATGAACAGAAAGACATACAACAAAGACAAGACATAAAGTAAATAAAGTCTTACATACAACACTCACACACAGTAGGAACACCTAAGGTCTCAGAGAAAAAACTATAAGCTGTAAGAGTAAAAACAACTAAGGAGCTCTTAGCTTAAATATTCTCAGAAACAATCCAGTCTGCTAAACTACATGAATGCTTTCACCGGCGTCTAACACCCAGACTGGCAGAAATATAAAGGAAACTAATTAGAACATAATCAAAAGCAGCCGGGCGAGGCTGCACCTAGCCTTAGCAAAGAGCTAGGAAAAATTAACTCTCTCATTACCAAAAAACAAAGAAACAGCAGCTCAGCTGTGAGAAGTCAGAATGTGCAATCGCGACGATCTTCATGGCGATGCACCCATGACAATTAACCCTCCAGTGGATCTGCATAGCAGCGCTGGTCATCCTGACCAGATACCACAAGTGGCGTCACGATTCCCCATTTCATCATTCAAGTCACCTGTAAATATCCCACATTACGGTGAGCGCCCAGGGCACGGACCGAGCTGCGCTACCCGTGACATTCCCCATAGAAGTCGACGGGCTCGGTGCCGAGTACCCCCATAACCCTGGTGTTGTGCGACTCACATATATATTTCCATGACACAACAGGTTCCTGATATCAAACTGTTTGATCATACTGGTTGCTGTTCACACAACTCTTCTGCAACAGGTACCTGATAACGAACTCATCTCTGCTGATAATGGAATAAATCTGCTACAACAGGTACCTGATAAACTTTTCTCTGCTAATAGTGGTGCTCTTTACACTTACAACTCTGGTACAACAGTGTCTAATTTTCTGTCATATAGTGACTAGGGATTCTGGGCACCTACCCAATCCTTCGAACTAGGGGCACTCTAGTCTATCCCTGTTTCAGGATTACTAACATAGGTGGAAACGGCGGGATCACGTACCTTGCTATTCTATATCAACCCTTATTTGAGAGATGTGAGGCCAAAGTATATGGTATATAGGATAACACTAACCAGACAAACAAGGGAAGGCGGACAGGGATGAATGAAAACTACAATCATACAAAATACACTCACCAAACAACAGACTGGAACACGGGAGGTATAGGAAGGTGAAACCAAATAGGAGAGGATGAGCACACAAAAACTTCCAAGTAACAATCTCCTGAACAACTCTCCAAACACAAATTTCACCTCTAACTCCTAACCAGGCAGTAAGAACTATTACTGGCAATTCCCAAGTGCCAGTGGCGAGCATATATTCCAGAGAAGAGTGGCCAACACTGAATAGCTGAGACAATTCAGGTTGGTGAGTTCCAGGAGATCAACTGAACTGATTAACCTTTGCACTACCAGCAAAGAAAAAAACTGCACTGTTTAATAAGATGGTGAAGAAGTTCTAATCAATGCAGGAATATGTGAAACCAGACACCTTGATCTTCTGGTCCCTCTCTGTCACGTTATCCCTGTGAAATCTTCTCTGCAAGCAGGGATCAAGTTAATTTTTTCATGTCTGCTGTCCTGCAGTTAATCATTTGCCTCTGTTTGCACATGCCTCAGTCATTAACCATTTGTATGCTGCAACATCTAATGTTTCTTCTCGTGTTTCTTGCTCTGCTTGTTTATCTGCATACCCTTCTGTCTTAGTCCCCTCTGTTCCTCATGCCATCCTGCAGACCCATTCCGCTGCACCATCACCTCTGATTTGTGAGGCTTAGAGAATCCAACTCAAAAGGTGAGCCATAACAGTTGATTGGGCAAACCGAAAACACTGGTCTTAGAATATTAGAGACTAAATCCCAACCTTGTGATGGACAAAACGTACTTCCTCTAAGACTTTACCAAGATAGGAAATACTAATAAACACTAATTCGGACACATGTAATGCCACAAAAACATCAAAAGATAAGCCGTCCTCAAAAGTTACACACTATAAACAAAGCAGCCAACGAGATCAATATGAATAATATACTGGACACCTTGTTTCTTGCAGGAAAGCTTTGTTCTTCCATTCCTGTGATGTGCAAACCCAACACACCTCATTAGCGCTTGGTTTGCTCAGCCAACCTCATGGAATTGTGCATTGAGTACACGTCTTCTGGACTTTCAGAAGATCAATATTTGTGCCCACCAATTACGCTTTTATTGGTCATCATACACTTACTTGTCTTGATGGTAAAATTGCTTTACAGGTGTTGACTCCTGATAATGAACCAGTCTTTGGGTGGGTGGTTTAGGATGTATCTTCAGAAACACCGGCAGGACCCCAACTATCCACTTTTATCACCACCGTAAGCAACTATCAAGCATTGATTTTCCCTTTAGCCATGCTGTAGTAGAATTGAAGCATTACATGGCTCCCATGGAGATCCAGCAATGCCCAGTTCTGCAAAAAGGTTAATCAAAAATACTTAACATTTGTATTTTCTATTCTTTAAAAAAACAATATAATATTTCATCTGCTATTTCTTTTAATTTCTCCTTTCCTGTTAGGTCTATGACAGCAGAAAGTCAACCATTAGTCCTCATTCTTTGCAAAAACAAATTCATCTGAACATTCTAAAACCCAACAGAAAGGCCTCCAATAGCTATTACATGCCCCGAAAGAAAATAATATATTGTAAGAAAATACATAAAATAAACACACTTGTTATTTCAGTAAAAATCATTCACAGCGACATCTTACCACCAGCTATCCAATATTCATTGCAGGCTATTGCCGTGACCTGTCGTTGACTCCTGCACATAAGTTTCCATTAAGTGAGCAATTTCCACTGATCACAGGCTGGTTCTATAACAGCCCAATATGTTTTGCCACAAATAAATAATTCAGGTTTTGCAGGCAGCTCCTGATTATTACAGGAAACCAAGGTGAAAGTTATTCTTTGTAACCACAAGCTCTGCGGTTTTGTTGTGCAGAACTAATATCAGGCACGTGCCACAGCAGTCACTGAGGTGGTACATGGAGCTGTTCCCTGTTCTGAATAATTGGGAGACGTGTATTAAAGGCCAAGAATTTTTTCCAGGATAGGTAATCAATATCAGATCAGTAAGAGGCCAACTTCCAGGAAACCCTCTGATCAGATGATCGAAGGTTCTGTGGATCATCAGAAGTGGGACAGCTCCTGGATAGTATGTAGTGGCTGAAAGTGGTATTGCAATCTCTCATATACAAGTGAGTAAGGTCTTCCAGTACTATTCACGGCCACCAAAGATATGTTATCTTATCAATGTTAAAGGGGTTGTACGATACCTATAATGCTCTTTATTAATATCTCTTTAAACACTAATCACTTTTGTAATTTGCTTTATTATAAAATTTGCTAACATCTTTATAAAGTTCTATATGCTTTTTTATTTACTTCCTGTGACGTTTTGTTTGAGGGCCGTCTCAAAAGGAATGTCACAGGAGGATAGACCTGCAGTCATTTTGCCGAAGCTTCTGTCAACCCTTCTGAACAAGGACATCATCAGGGTGGTGCTGCACTTACCACTGTCACTGCTGTCCTCTTATGACATCCTAGTTCAGGAAGGGTGATGGAGCTTTAATAGGTACCGCTGTTGTGAATGTTTTGGAAATGAATTCTGAGCAGAAGCTCCCTCTGGTGGTTACAAACAGTACTGAACCATTCAATGAGGATTGGCAATCAGGAGTCACAGACTGGCTTGATATAAGGGAGGTTCCCTCCCATCATGGTTGCCGGTGATCAATTGTTCTTGTCTCAACTGTGGTTCCTGGTTCACTTGGAAGCTTGCTGAGTCTTGCCTCTTCTTCTGCTTTCAGATAAGATATTTTCTGTTTTTGTTTTTGTGCTTACCATTTGCATATTTCTCTGCATTTCTGTGAGGTTAGCCAGGTCCCCCCTGGGGGACTTTGGCTCCTCTCAGTTCCGCTGGAGCCACTGTTATTTGTTCATTTGCCTTTTCCAGTTTTTTCAGTGGCTGCGGCTTAGTTTTGTTACACCAGAGAACTGATTTAGGTGGTAGAGGTCGTGTGATCTCAGGTGTTTTTGCAATCAGTAGCGTTGGCATTTTTTAGGGTTTTTTTTGGATTGCAGTGAGTATCCTTTCTATCCTTTTCTGTCTAGGCAGATTGGGCCCCAGCGTTTGCTCATACTATTTTCTGTCTGTGTCTGTATTTCCTCTTGTCTAACCGCCATTACATGTTTGGGGGCTTCCTATGTTCTTTGGAGATCTGCTCCGGGGCAGATAGTTTTCCTCTTTCTATCTTTAGGTGTAGTTAATCTCTCAGGCTGTGAAGAGGTGTCTAGGACCAACGTAGGAATGCTCCACGGCTGCCTTTAGTTGTGGTAGTTAGTCAGGGTACTGCAATCCAATAGATTCCAACCTCTCTGGTGTATTGCCGTTTTTGCCTGCTCTCCTCAGCTACCAAAACATAACATACCGCCACACATTTGTGCCCACTTCCCGCATCTTCAGTGGCCGCTGCCACACTTCCCCCACCGTTCTCATCTTCAGTTTCCACTTCCGCCACACTTCTTCTGTCACCAGTGCTCACATCTTTACTGTCTCCTTAAAATGAGATGTCATCGTCAAGCGGTGATAGAAGTGTAAGGTGCCCAGGATGGTAGCCATGGGCAAGATGCTGCTCCATAATGCCCTGGCACTTTAGAAACAAATCGTGTGCCAGTCCATATACGTTGTGCTGTGTACATTGCATTGTACTCACTTGCAGGCGGGATCCCTTCACTGTCTCCACGTGCTCAATTCCAGGACCAGCCGCACAAACGTAAGGGACACCCTTACAGAAGCAGGATGAGTGACATCAGCACCGCCCCACAACTTCTTTTACCAACCTCAAATGAATCAACGGAGGTGGCGCTGCTATTACTCACCAGGGACAGAAGTGTGGTAGCAGCAGCCACTGCCAATGAGGGCGGAGGGGACAAGTGTGTCAGTGATGGCCACTGAAAGTGAGGACAGCGGGGAAAAGTGTGGCGGCGAAGGCCACTGAAGATGAGGGCATTCGTGAAAAGTGTGGTGGTAATGAACACTGAAGATGACAGAACTGATTTCCATTGAAGATGCGGGCGGGGGAGACAGAAGTTTAGTTGCTGCCACTGAAGCTGTGGTCACTAACATCGGTTTTCAAGCTTCCAAGACCCCACAGATTCACTGAATGAAGGGGTTACGGAGATTCAACGATGGGTTGTATATACACCAACATGGCAGGTTCTTTACAGCACCAAAAACTCTCTGTAACAGCTCACCATTTCAGCTATTAGATAGAGGGTCCCTTATTCAAGAGCCATGTAGTTAAAGCATGCAACAGCTGCAGGCTTATATTGGAGACTGTGTTGAGCAGACAGCAATATGTTAACTATTACCACTTACTGATATGTCTGAGTACTTTCTCGCAAGACTGACCTCTCTGGTTTGTGTTGCACATCTTCTGAATCCACACCGTTTCAGTAGAAAACTTCACAGAGCAGGTTACATGGGATAACAAGCTTTTACTTCTCCAAACATGAGGTAAAGGAAAAATGCACAGTCATTCCAGCATTGCATCACTAAGAGGAGAAAACAAAACTGAAGCTACAAGAGAGACTATTTCTTATACAACACATTAAGCAAGGAAACTTTACACAACATCGCCATCTATTGTTAGGTCAGCATAAAGTCCTCCTTCACACAAATATAGAAGTCCACAACTGTTGCATATACTAACACACTTTCTCAATAAGTACTTATTCAGTCAAACCTAATTTCTTCATTAGTCTCTGATGTTTTTGAGCATTCAATGCCTTTGTGAAAATGTCTGCTGTCATATACTCAGTTGGACAATATTCTAATTTCAGGATTCCTTGTTCCTGATGATCCCTCAAGAAATGATACTTCACATCAATGTGCTTGGTTCTTGGGTTAACTCTTTCCATCTGAGCAAGAACAAGACATCCTTGATTGTCCTCATTTATTTTTGCTGGTTCCAACTGTGGTTGTCCTAGGTCTGCTAGCAATTGTCTTAACCATAGAACTTCCTGACTCGCATGTGCTGCTGCAACATATTCTGCTTCTGTTGACGACAGCGTTACTATCGATTGTTTTTTACTAGTGCAACTAATTGGTCCACCTGAGAGAAAGAAAATATAACCACTGGTAGATTTTCTGCCTGTTGGATCTCCAGCCCAATCTGCATCAACGTATCCAGTTAAAATGCATTTATCATTTGTAGGCAGTTTCAGTTTAACATTGCTAGTTCCTTTCAAATAAAGTATTACTCTCTTTACGGCATTCCAATCTGATTTATTTGGCTTGGATACTTTTCTACTCAGAATTCCTACTGCTGCTGCGATGTCTGGCCTTGTAATAGTCGCTAGATACAGTAATTTTCCTATTGCCATTCTGTACTCTTCATTATTTGGTAACACATTTTTCTCACTATCCATCTCTTTAAGATAATTAATTTCCATTGGAGACTTTGCTATTTTTGCATCTTTCAATCCAAATGTTTCGGTTATGTCTTGAATCATGTGATTTTGATTCAGTAGGAAACTTCCGTCTTCTCTTTCTATCTGTATTCCTAGGTACTGTTTCACATTTCCCAAATCTTTGATCTCGAAATGTTGATTCAGGATTTTTAGTATGTCCTCTTTATCCCTTTCTTTTTCAAAACAAACTAAAATGTCATCAACATATATGAGTACATAAATCCATCTGTACATTAGTCTTTTTGTGTACAGGCAGGGATCAACTTTGCTTCTTTGAAATTTTTCATTTGTGAGTACTTCCGTGATTTTATCATTCCACGCTTTACCAGCTTGTTTTAAACCGTATATACTTTTCTGTAATTTGCAAACCATGTTTGGGTTACTTTCATCTTTGAATCCTGGAGGTTGTTCCATGTAAATATCTTCTGTTAAACTTCCATTCAAAAATGCTGTCTTTACATCCAGATGTTTCAGTTGCATTTGTTTCATTGCTGCAACTGCAAACAAAGTTCTTATTGTAGTGTGTT
This sequence comes from Oophaga sylvatica, assembly GCA_033576555.1. Classification (NCBI taxonomy): domain Eukaryota; kingdom Metazoa; phylum Chordata; class Amphibia; order Anura; family Dendrobatidae; genus Oophaga; species Oophaga sylvatica. The sequence goes on from JARQOD010000002.1 coordinate 40,024,509, forward strand.
TGACAACAGGAGCAAATGTTTCATCATAGTCTTCTTCTTCGAGCTATGTCTTCCCAAGAGATAGATTCATACATTTTACTTGTACTTGCCTTGTATGAGAGGCGTTTTGGTGGTTTTCCTTTGTATTCTCTTGTTGAACGTCTTGGTTCTGTGTCTGTTTGTAGTTGTGATTCTTCACTTTCAGTATTCTGTTCTTTATCAATTTCAACTTCTTTTTCATCAGATATTCCTTCAGCTATATCACTACTGTTTTTCTCATTTTTTGTTTCCAGTGAAATTATAGTGTCTTCATTTAAATCTTCAATGAATGTCACACTGTTACTCACCGTAACTCTGTCTGTTTTGGGATCTAAGATTCTATATCCTTTGCAGTTTTCACTATATCCAACGAATATTCCTTCCATGGCTCTGTTTTGAAATTTGGAACGTTTTTTCTGTTGGAATGAATACAAAAACCTTACAACCATAAACTCTTAAATGATTTACACTTGGTTTCATACCTTGCCACAGTTCATATGGAGTTTTTTTCAGGTTTCTGGAAAAAAGTCAGTTTTGTAGATATGTAGCTGTCATTGCTGCTTCACCCCAATATTTCTCTGGTAGTTTGGAATCTGTCAGCATACACCTTATCATTTCAGTCAGAGTTCTGTTTTTTCTTTCTGCAACTCCATTTTGTTCAAGAGTATATGGAACAGTCTTTTGATGTTCTATATACTAGTTTATTGAAAACTTCGCTTTTGTTCTTGATCAAGTATGTGACTGTATCTTGAGTAGTCATCTATAAAAGTCAACATGTATCTATTGCCTCCTGATGTAGTCACTTTCATGGGTCCACATACGTCAGTATGCACCAAATCAAGTATACATTAAGCAAGGAAACTTTACACACATCGCCATCTATTGTCAGGTCAGCATAAAGTCCTCCTTCACACAAATATAGAAGTCCACAACTGTTGCATATTCTAACAGTTTGTTTGTGCCAGTTCTTTCCAGTGTCTTCCATATTTTGACGATGAAGATAATGGTTGCAGACTTGCTGTACTACCCAAGTAAAACAGTTGATTCTCCTACAACATTTTAGCTTATACTGTAGGTACTTTCAAACTTAAAACTTTGAATCTATGAACCAAGGTCTGAGTGTTAATGATTCTGCTGAAAGCTGAAATCTACAATAATATCAGTGTAGAATGCTCTAACGCTCGAGCTACACAGCAACTTTGGCCTCAACACTAGTGATGAGCAAGTATACTTGTTGCTCGGGTTTTCCTCGAGCAGCTCGGGTGGTGTCCGAGTATTTGGAAATGCTCGGAGATTTAGTTTCTGTTGCCGCAGCTGCATGATTTATGGCTGCTGGGCAGCTTGAATACATGTGAGGAATGCCTGCTTGTTAAGGAATCCCCACATGTATTCAGGCTGTCAAATAGCCGCAAATCATGCAGCTACTGAAACAGAAACTGAATCTCCGAGCACTTCTAAATACTCGGAGACAACCCGAGCAACGATTATACTCGCTCATCACTACTCAACACCTATCCTGTGGCCAACAGTCTCTGTGACTGTGCTACACAGGGCTGCCACTAGGAATTTCGAGGCCCCATACTGGCAAAATTTTCGGGGCCCCCTTGAGACTCCACCCAGGCTCCACCCCAGCCCCGCCTCCACCCCTTGAACTGTCCACAGCCCCAGCAATCTCTCTTGGAAAAACTCCACCTCTCACCAATCACACATTAACAGTTTCCATCACCAGATCACACATATAGCCAGCAGCTTTTGTTTTGGCTAAAAGATTTTTTAAGCCGCTACCACGACAAGGTAGACTCTTTTGGCCGGGCTCTACTTTACTGTAACTTATTAAACATTTGTTAAAATATGCAATACAATTTAGGTATATTTTTATTTATTTTTCAATTTTTAAAATGACCAATAAAACCACATACAAGGGACAAATACCACCACACCATGACCAGACACCATGTTATCACTACATAGTGACCTATAATACCATCTACAAGGAACAAATGCCGCCACACCATGTCCAGACCACATATTACCACACAGTGACCGAATAATAGCACATGCAAGGAACAAATACAACCACACTATGACCAGACCACATATTACCACCACACAGTGACACAATAATAGCACATACAAGGAACAAATACCGCCACACCATGGCCAGACAACATATTACCACCGAATTGTGACTGAATAGTACAATACTGATCATTAATTTAAAAAAAATACTATCACCATAAGTGCCATTATACACAGGAGATCTGTACTTAGTATGCAGTGTCTGTGTACAGGTAATACAGTGATCACCGATGCCATTATATACAGCAGCTCTGTGTATAGTGTCAGTGTATAGGTAAGTGATCCCCAGTGACATTATACACAGGAGCTCTGCATATAGTGTGTAGTGTACAGGTAATACAGTGGTCACCGGTAACATCATACACAGGACCTCTGTATACAGTGTATAGTGTCAGTGTACAGGTAACACACTGACTCACCAGTGATGTCTCTAGCGGAAGTCCCTCATCTTTGTGTTTCTTTTTTATTCAGCGCAGACCGCCATCACTTCTTTCAGCCAGGACTCGTCTCTGCATAAAATAACACCGTTACCTAGAGCACCGCTTCCAGATCACATTCCCCACTTTTTCCCTTTCTTCTACACTACACATCTGAATACAGACGTGCACCCACCGTTAATATATAATTGGTTATTATGCAACCCACCATTCAAAATATAAATTATAATCCACCACTGTGCCCCCACTAACTATACATAGCCACTTTCCCTATTTAATATATAAATTAATTAGCAACTGTACTCTTCCCCTAATTCATTACCAGTCACTTTATCCTCAACGCCCCCCACTATGTACCTCCCGCTCTAACCCTTACCCCAATTCATTATAGTTACAGTACATGCTCTTCTGCCCAAATTAATTGTCATGTCTTCTCTCTCCCACCCTCTAATCATTATCAACTGCTCTTCCCCACATTCAATACATCATTTACTCCCCCACCCTCAAAATTCATCATTATTTGCACTCCCCACTCCCAACATTCAATTCACCATTTGCTCTCCCCACCCCTACCTTCAATTCAATTGCTGTCCCCTTCCCTCACTCACTTAATTTACAGTCCCCATCACCCCCACTTCATCATTTGCATTTGTAGTTCACTACATCTGCAGTCCCCCTTACTTCATGATTTGCAGCCCCCTATCATTTCATCATGTGCAGAACCCCTCAAACACACTTCATCATTTGCAGTCCCCATCACACCCACTTCATCATTTGCAGTCCCCATCACCCCCACATCATCATTTGCAGTCCCCATCACCCCCGCATCATCATTTGCAGTCCCCATCACCCCCACATCATTTGCAGTCCCCATCACCCCCACATCATTTGCAGTCCCCATCACCCCCACTTCATTATTTGTAGTCCCCATCACCCCACATCATCATTTGCAGTTCCATCACCCCACATCATCATTTGCAGTCCTCATCACCCCCACATCATCATTTGCAGTCCCCATCACCCCCCACTTCATTTGCAGTCCACATCACCCTCACATCATTATTTGCAGTCCACCTTACTTCATTTACAGTCCCCTATCCCCCTTCAATGCATCTGCAGTCCCCCTTACTTCATGATTTGCAGCCCCCTATCATTTCATCATGTGCAGTACCCCCTCAAACACACTTCATCATTTTCAGTCCCCATCACCCTCGCATCATTTGCAGTTCCCATCACCCCCACATCATTTGCAGTCTCCATCACCCCGCATTCATCTGCAGTCCCCGTCACTCCCACTTCATCATCTGCAGTCCCCATCACCCCTACTCATCATTGCATTCACATCACCCCTCATTTGCAGTCCCCATCACCCCACTTCATCATCTGCAGTCCCCATCACCCCTACATCATTGTATTCCATCACCCCTCTATTTGCAGTCCCCATCCCCCCACTTCATCATCTGCAGTCCCCATCACCCCTACATCATCAGTTGCAATCCTACATCACCACTTATTTGCAGTCCCCATCACCCCCACTTCATCATCTGCAGTCCCGTCACTCCCACTTCATCATTGCAGTCCCCGTCACTCCCACTTCATCATTTGCAGTCCCGTCACCCCCACTTCATCATTTGAGTCCCGTCACCCCCACTTCACATCTGCAGTCCCTGTCACCCCACTTCATCATATGCAGTCCCCATCACCCCACTTCATCATCTGCAGTCCCTGTCACTCCCACTTCATCATCTGCAGTCCCCATCACCCCCACTTCATCATATGCAGTCCCCATCACCCCACTTCATCATCTGCAGTCCCCGTCACTCCCACTTCACATCTGCAGTCCCTGTCACCCCCACTTCATCATATGCAGTCCCCATCACCCCACTTCATCATCTGCAGTCCCCATCACTCCCACTTCATCATCTGCAGTCCCGTCACCCCCACTTCATCATATGCAGTCCCCTCACCCCACTTCATCATCTGCAGTCCCCGTCACTCCCACTTCATCATCTGCAGTCCCCATCACCCCACTTCATCATTGCAGTCCCTCACCCCACTTCATCATCTGCAGTCCCCGTCACTCCCACTTCATCATCTGCAGTCCCCTCACTCCCACTTCATCATCTGCAGTCCCGTCACTCCCACTTCATCATTTGCAGTCCCCGTCACTCCCACTTCATCATCTGCAGTCCCCGTCACTCCCACTTCATCATCTGCAGTCCCGTCACTCCCACTTCATCATTTGCAGTCCCGTCCCAAATCATCCCACCCACTTCATCATATGCAGTCCCCGTCACTCCCACTTCATCATTTGCAGTCCCCGTCACTCCCACTTCATCATCTGCAGTCCCGTCACTCCCACTTCATCATATGCAGTCCCCTCACCCCACTTCATCATTTGCCGTCCCATCACCCCCACTTCATCATCTGCAGTCCCCGTCACTCCCACTTCATCATCTGCAGTCCCGTCACTCCCACTTCATCATCTGCAGTCCCCGTCACTCCACTTCATCATCTGCAGTCCCGTCACTCCCACTTCATCATCTGCAGTCCCCGTCACTCCCACTTCATCATCTGCAGTCCCGTCACCTCCACTTCATCATCTGCAGTCCCCGTCACTCCCACTTCATCATCTGCAGTCCCCGTCACTCCCACTTCATCATTTGCAGTCCCAATCACCCCACTTCATCATCTGCAGTCCCGTCACTCCCACTTCATCATCTGCAGTCCCCGTCACTCCCACTTCATCATCTGCAGTCCCCGTCACTCCCACTTCATCATATGCAGTCCCCGTCACTCCCACTTCATCATCTGCAGTCCCCGTCACTCCCACTTCATCATTTGCAGTCCCCGTCACTCCCACTTCATCATCTGCAGTCCCCGTCACTCCCACTTCATCATATGCAGTCCCAGTCACCCCACTTCATCATTTGCAGTCCCGTCACTCCCACTTCATCATATGCAGTCCCCATCACCCCACTTCATCATTGCAGTCCCCGTCACTCCCACTTCATCATCTGCAGTCCCCATCACCCCACTTCATTTATCTGCAGTCCCCGTCACTCCCACTTCATCATCTGCAGTCCCCGTCACTCCCACTTCATCATATGCAGTCCCATCACCCACTTCATCATCTGCAGTCCCTGTCACTCCCACTTCATCATCTGCAGTCCCCGTTCACTCCCACTTCATCATATGCAGTCCCCTCACCCCACTTCATCATTGCAGTCCCCGTCACTCCACTTCATCATATGCAGTCCCCATCACCCCACTTCATCATTTGCAGTCCCCGTCACTCCCACTTCATCATCTGCAGTCCCCATCACCCCACTTCATCATCTGCAGTCCCCGTCACCCCACTTCATCATCTGCAGTCCCGTCACTCCCACTTCATCATATGCAGTCCCGTCACTCCCACTTCATCATCTGCAGTCCCGTCACTCCCACTTCATCATATGCAGTCCCCGTCACCCCACTTCATCATTTGCAGTCCCGTCACTCCCACTTCATCATATGCAGTCCCATCACCCCACTTCATCATTTGCAGTCCCCGTCACTCCCACTTCATCATATGCAGTCCCCGTCACTCCACTTCATCATCTGCAGTCCCCGTCACTCCCACTTCATCATATGCAGTCCCCATCACCCCACTTCATCATTTGCAGTCCCGTCACTCCCACTTCATCATATGCAGTCCCCATCACCCCACTTCATCATTTGCAGTCCCCGTCACTCCCACTTCATCATCTGCAGTCCCATCACCCCACTTCATCATCTGCAGTCCCCGTCACTCCCACTTCATCATCTGCAGTCCCCGTCACTCCCCACTTCATCATATGCAGTCCCCATCACCCCACTTCATCATATGCAGTCCCCATCACCCCACTTCATCATTTGCAGTCCCCGTCACTCCCACTTCATCATATGCAGTCCCATCACCCCACTTCATCATCTGCAGTCCCCGTCACTCCCACTTCATCATCTGCAGTCCCTGTCACTCCCACTTCATCATCTGCAGTCCCGTCACTCCCACTTCATCATATGCAGTCCCCATCACCCCACTTCATCATTTGCAGTCCCCGTCACTCCCACTTCATCATATGCAGTCCCATCACCCCACTTCATCATTTGCAGTCCCCGTCACTCCCACTTCATCATCTGCAGTCCCCATCACCCCACTTCATCATCTGCAGTCCCCGTCACCCCCACTTCATCATCTGCAGTCCCCGTCACTCCCACTTCATCATATGCAGTCCCCGTCACTCCCACTTCATCATCTGCAGTCCCCGTCACCCACTTCATCATATGCAGTCCCCATCACCCCCACATCATCATTTGCAGCCCCCATCACCTCCACTTCATCATTTTCAGTCCCCCTTACTTCATCATTTGCAGCCCCCTATCATTTCATCATGTGCTGTCCCCCCTCAAACACACTTCATCATCTGCAGTCTCACTCCTCCCACCACAACCCATTTAAAAAACAAAAACTTTTTTTGTACTTACCTCAGTCGTTCTCGGAGTGTATTGAGTTTTCTGCAGTGAAGCAGCTAGAATGTATGGGCTGTAGTCAGGACCTGAGAGGAGCCCATACATTCTAGCACATTCACTACTGAGACGGCTAGAATGTATGGGCTGTAGTAAGGACCTGCAGGGAGCCCATACATTCTAGCTACAGCCGAGCAGGAGCTGAGCAGCCGACTAGGAAGACGGCCATGGACAGCTCCAAAAAGGCTCCCGGGCCCCGCGCCGACGTGTGCGCTGCAGTCCGCAGTATTTTAGTGCAGGATGGGGCCCTTTCAGCAGAAGCACAAGAGCGGGGTCCTGGACCTGCGGGCCCCTCTGTGTACTGCTGCTGACCGGGCCCCATACAGCAGTAAGGGCAGTAATGCCCTGATGGCGGCCCTGGTGCTACATTACTGTATTGAGGCACTCTAGGGGCGTCCTAGTGTATTGGGACATTATGCAGGCCTTATACCATAATGGCAGTATAGGGGCATCATAATGTGTGGGGGAATTGCACTTTAGAGGTATTATACTGTACATGTGTTGGGCACTGTAGTTGCAGAATGTGTGGGGAAATCACTTTGTGGTGATCATACGGTGTGGAAGGGCATCATATTGCTTTGGGAGTCATGTTGATTGTAGTGGGTGGAGACACTAAGGACGTCACTGAGGGCAATTATTCAGCAGAGCTATGGTGGGGGATTGCAGACTTTTGCTATGGGGACTCATGTACGCCTCTGTGTATACCGGTACTTTATAAATAAACGGTAATGAAGGAGGTTGCATTTCCTATAAATCTACAATTCTTTTCCATCTTAAAGATAAGTCATTCAAACTCCTAGCAACTATCCGTGGCAGCCCTGCTGTTGGGGCGATCTCCACCTGCAGGACTCGGAACAAATGGAGCAGCATGTTTCCAGACTTTTGCCTGAAATCAATCTCAGAAAAGGTCATTCACACTTATTTTCTCCCTCCGTTTTGTTCTCTACAAGACACCATTCTAGAAGAATGACAAGTTATGTCAGCGGGATCTGGCAAGGAATTACAAAAGATAACACAGAAGTGTAAAAAGCAAAGTCAATTTAGCCATCACAGAGTAGACAATAACATAGATATACTGCTGTACCAATAATAGAATAAGTCATTCTGAACACAATCATGCTATCAAAAGTGAGCTCAGCAAATAGATCGACAATAAATACATTCTGTACGACTGGATGGATGGAAGGATAGAAGTAGCGGACCTGGAGCCACCAGTCTAGTGATCAGAAGCGGTCCAAGTGATCAGAAATTTATCCTGTAGATAGTATAGCATAGCTGTGAAGGACAGAGTTATATCCCAGCTCTGCAGGGTCTTGATTAGATACACCTGTAGAGTTTTGCTAAGAAGCAGGAAGTAGCTTCATTGAGTCTCCTCACGGAGTGGCAGTCTGCTGAATAAAGCAGAGTTGAGTGTGATACTGGTGAGCGACCAGCCAAACTGTGAGCTAAGCAGTCTGTTTGTGAGAGCTGCAGAAAACCGTGTGGAAGCTGCAGCCTGTTCAATGTGAACTGTGCCAAGAGTTGAACACTTCTGTTTGGCGCTGCAAGCTTCTGGAGCTCAGGCTAAAAGAGATACCAATACTGGTGGGATCGTGCCTCTTCTGTGTATGACGACTGCTCCGGGAAAAAGGCCTGTAATCTGTTCGGGTCATCCCGCACTGACATATGTAATCATGATTAAATGCACAGGCCGTGTGCAAAGAACCGCAGGTATCAATGGTTGCTATGGACGATACCTGTTTTCTGTTACCGACCTGAGGCTAGCTCAGCCGTGTATGAGTAGCCAGGGTCTGTTCTGTTCAGCTAGCACCTGGACAAGGCTAGTGACTTATGGTTATGAGTTTGTTTTGGTGATGTGCAAACTGTGAAAGCAATAAAATCTGCACGTGTTTGGACCAAAACTGCATTGCCTGTGTGAACGCTACCTAAGCCTTAATGCCTACCAGTGAGAGTGAAACCCAACAATAGGTGATAAATGTCTATTATGGGAAAATCCCTATCATTCTGTGACGCGGTTGTCATTTTCTGCAAATTTGTACTCTGAGTAAGGCCGGAGTCACACTAAAGAGAAATACGGACGAGTGCAATGCGAGAAAAAATTGCATTGCACTCGGACCAATGTTAATCTATGGGGCAGCTCCCATCAGCTGATTTTTTCTCGCCCGTATTATACGGGCCGAGAAAATCGCAGCATGCTGTGATTGTCAGTGTATTACAGGCGTAATACTCCAATGCAAATCTATGGGGGCAAGAAAACTACGGATTACACATGGACCAGACTTGTGACTTGCGAGAAATACGCACCGGTGTCCTTTAGAAAATCCAGCAATTCAGTGCAGTTTACTGTAAAATCACACTGACAGGTTTAATAAAGAATCGAAAGAATAGATATATACACATAGAATACATATACAGTATATATACAGTGCCTACAAGTAGTATTCAACCCCCTGCAGATTTAGCTTGTTGACACATGCGGAATTAACTTGGCATTGTGACATTTGTACTGTAGATCAGCCTGGAAGTGGGAAATGCACTGCAGCAAAAATTTTTGTTTTAATTTTTTTTTTTTTAAAACGTTAAAAGTTAATTCAGAGTGTCATTTATTATTCAACCCCTCAAACCACAAGAATTCTGTTTGGTTCCCCTAAAGTATTAAGAAGTAGTTCAGGCACCAAGAATAATGAGCTTCACATGTGTGGATTAATGATCTCTTTTGCCAGCCTTTTCTGACTATTTAAGACCCTCCCCAAACTTGTGAACAGCACTCATACATGGTCAACATGGGAAAGACAAAGGAGCATTCCAAGGCCATCAGAGACAAGATCGTGGAGGTCACAAGACTGGCAAGGGGTACAAAACCCTTTCCAAGGAGTTGGCCCTACCTGTCTCCACTGTTGGGAGCATCATCCGTAAGTGGAAGGCTTATGGAACTACTGTTAGCCTTCCACGGCCTGGACAGCCTTTGAAAGTTTCCTCCGTGCCGAGGCCAGGCTTGTCCGAAGAGTCAAGGCTAACCCAAGGACAACAAGGAAGGAGCTCCGGGAAGATCTCATGGCAGTGGGGACATTGGTTTCAGTCAATACCATAAGTAACGTACTCCACCGCAATGGTCTCCGTTCCAGACGAGCCCGTAAGGTACCTTTACTTTCAAAGCGTCATGTCAAGGCTCGTCTACAGTTTGCTCATGATCACTTGGAGGACTCTGAGACAGACTGGTTCAAGGTTCTATGGTCTGATGAGACCAAGATCGAGATCTTTGGTGCCAACCACACACGTGACGTTTGGAGACTGGATGGCACTGCATACGACCCCAAGAATACCATCCCTACAGTCAAGCATGGTGGTGGCAGCATCATGCTGTGGGGCTGTTTCTCAGCCAAGGGGCCTGGCCATCTGGTCCGCATCCATGGGAGGATGGATAGCACGGTGTTATGTTTCGGTAGCTGAGGAGTTCAGGTAAAAAAGGCAATACTCCAGAGAAGTTGGAATCTATAAAATTGCAGTACCCTGACTAACCACCACAACTAGAGGCAGCCGTGGAGCGTTCCTACGTTGGTCCCAGACGCCTCGTCACAGCCTGAGAAACCAACCACACCCAAAGACAGAAAGAGGAAAGCCATCCGCCCCGGAGCAGATCCCCAAAGAACACAGAAAGCCCCCAAACATGCAACGGCGGCTAGACAAGACGAAACACTGACACAGACAGAAAATAGTATGAGCAAACGTTGGGGCCCAAACTACCCAAACAGAAAAGGACAGGAAGGGCACTCACTGCAATCCCAAAAAACCCTGAAAAGCACCAACTCTACTAATTTCAAAATCACCTGAGATCACATGACCTCTACCACCTAAATTAGTTCTCTGGTGTAACAAAATCAAAACAGCAGCCACTGAAAAAACTGGAAAAAGCAAAAGTACAAACATCAGTGGCTGAACTAAACTGAGAGGGCAAAAGCCCACGGAGGGGACCCTGAAGGCCCCCACAGAAGTGCAGGACAAAATGCAAAAATCAAGCACAAAAACAAAAAGAAGAAAATGTCTTATCTGTTAGCAGGAGATGCAGACACGACACAGCAGGCTACAAAGGAAACAGGACTCAAGGATTGAGACCAGAACAATTGATCACCGGCAACCCTGATGGGAAGGCGACTCCCTTATATAAGACCAGTCAGTAACACCTGATTCCCACTCCTCACAATCTTCACTGGACAGTCCAGTACCGCTTGTAACCACCAGAGGGAGCCTCTGCTCAGAACTCATTTCAAGTCCATTCACAACAGCACGGCCTACCTGGATATTTTGGCCAAGAACCTCCGCTCCTCCATCAAGGATCTTAAGATGGGTTGTAATTTCATCTTCCAACAAGACAACGACCCAAAGCACACAGCCAAGAAAACCAAGGCCTGGTTCAAGAGTGAAAAAGTCAAGGTGTTGGAGTGGCCTAGTCAGTCTCCTGACCTTAACCCAATTGAAAACTTGTGGAAGGAGCTCAAGATTAAAGTCCACATGAGACACCCAAAGAACCTAGATAACTTGGAGAAGATCTGCATGGAGGAGTGGGCCAAGATAACTCCACAGACCTGTGCCGGCCTGATCAGGTCTTATAAAAGACGATTATTAGCTGTAATTGCAAACAAGGGTTATTCCACGAAATATTAAACATAGGGGTTGTATAATAATTGACCCACACTTTTATGTTTAAAATTTATTAAAATTCAACTGAGCAACATAACTTTTTGTTTTGTAAGATTTATGCTTCTGTTAATAAATCCTACTCTCGTTTGCAGTTTGAAGGCTCTAACTTATTTGCATCTTATCAAACCAGCTAAATCTGCAGGGGTTGAATACTACTTGTAGGCACTGTAAATATATATATATATATATATATATATAAGCATGTCATTGTGACACATATATATATTTATAGTTCATAGAGTTCTACATAGCATAATGGCCGCTGTAACGCTGGTATTGTCTGTACTTTGTTTTCCAGCGTTACTCTGAATGTCTTTTGCATTAACCCTTTTTCTCCTTTCCCCCTAACCAGCTGGGATACTGTTGTCTGTTACCTGTATGGATGCTGCTCAGTTCCCAGCTCTGCTGCGTGGCCGTACTCGCGTGAGTGTCTCCGCTGCGTTGTATGACCACCCGCATGTGCGGTCCCTGACCTGCTGCAGAAGCCATCCGTAGGTTCCAAAGTCCTCTGCAATGGTGCATGATTTACTACGTGTGTGACAGCAGCTTCTGTCAGGCGCCTGGCCTGCTGTGAAGACCATCCGTAGGTTGCAAAGTCCTCTGCAATGGTGCATGATTTACTACGTGTGTGGCAGCCACTGTCAGTTGTTCCTCTGTAATGAGTTGTCTGGCTCTGCATAGGGGGCGCGGCCCACACCTGTCCTGCTTTTATGAGGATTGGGTGTGTACTAGAATTACTGCTCCAGCCTATCACTGTGAAGCAGCTCATATATAAAGTTCCCCAGCCCTGATGGGCATTGCCAGAGCTTCACATTGAATCCACATTGAATTCCTGAACCTAGCCGTATGTGGTTGTGTGTTCAGTTCCTGCTCTGAGTTTGATCAGCTCTGGAGAGCTGATTCCCCTTGTCCTGTCTTGTGTTTCTGCCTGGGCTGAGTACCCAGATCGCCGTTCCTGGAGGCTGCATATCCAGGCCTGTTCCTGTTGTATCTTGTTTCCTGAATCCCTGATCCTGGATCTAACCCGGTACCTGAATGTCTGAACTGTGTCTTGTGTTTCCGCCTATGCTGGGGGCTGATTACCCAGATCGCCGTTCCTGGAGGCTGTATATCCAGGCCTGTTCCTGCTGTGTCTAATTACCTGAACCCTGATCCTGGATCGCATCCTGTACCTGACTGTCTGAACTGTGTCCTCTGTGTTATGTTCCTGAAATCCTGCTGTGTCCTGAACCCTGTGCCAGTGACTGTGAATCCTTGCTATATAACCTGAGTTCATCTTGGAAGGAGGAGTCCGGTGTGTGCTGAGTTTCCGTTACTCTGTGCTCAGCTTCTGTGCAATTCCCGGCCAGCTCCCGTTGAGCCTGGCGGGGCTTGCACCAGACCGCTGGGGTTCCTTTTCAGATCGATACTAGATGTCCGGAGTCGGAGGACCGTGTCCTCCCTGATGACCACTGCCTGATATCCGATGTCCGATGACCACTTCCAGATGTCCGGATCCTATCCTCCCTGCCTGATGTCCGGATCCTGCCGATCGTTGCCAGATGTCCGGAGCCTGCTGATCGGTGCCAGATGTCCGGAGTCCGATGCCTGTGTTCCAGTCCGTGTTCCTGTGATCCAATCCATGTTCCTGTCCGTGTTCCTGACTCCCTGAGACCCAATCCGTGTTCCTGATGTTCCAGTCCATGTTCCTGACTTCCTGAGATCCAATCCATGTTCCTGTCCGTGTTCCTGACTCCCTGAGACCCAATCCGTGTTCCTGATGTTCCAATCCGTGTTCCTGATGTTCCAATCCGTGTTCCCGATGTCCTGTCCGTGTTCCAGTGTCCCTGAGATCCAGTCCGTGTTCCTGATGTTCCGATGTCCTGCCGGTTCCTCCTTGGTCTACCCTGTGATGACGTCTGTCCTGGGTCAGTGTCTGATGTTCTCCTGCTGAGCCTGTGCTACGCCTGAGGCCTGAGAGAGAGGCCGTCCTAGTATGCCCGTGCCAGATGACCCTGGACTTCATCAACCCGTGATGACCCCGCCATCGTCTGACGTTCGTCCTGGGCCGGTGTCTGATGTTCTCCTGCTGAGCCTGTGCTACGCCTGAGGCCTGAGAGTGAGGCCATACTAGTATGCCCGTGCCAGATGATCCTGGACTGCATCTACCCGTGATGACCCCGCCATCGTCTGAAGTCTGTCTGAGGTCGGTGTCTGATGTTCTCCTGCTGAGCCTGTGCTACGCCTAAGGCCTGAGAGAGAGGCCGCCCAAGTATGCCCGTGCCAGATAACCCTGGACTGCATCTACCCGTGATGTCCTCCAGCACTCGTCTGTGATCCTGAGTCGTGTACCCTTCTCTGATGTGAGGAATCGGGAGCCCGGTCTTATGTTCTGTTTATGTACTGTGTTTCTTTAAGTAAACTTTATGTTTCTTCTTACCTGAAGTTGTGCGGTGTTGTCTAGTCCTGCAGGTCGCCACCTTGCCCACATGCTCAGCTGCCACAGATCCCGGTCGCTGCCCTTCCTAGTCCGGGCAGGCCCGGATCTCCCTCCGTGGTCCAGTGGGTCCACATTCTCTTACCATCTGGGACTCATGCCTCACGTCGTCGTGGACTGGCGGCGTGGGAGCATTGGCTAGTTAGGCAAGCTATGCCATGTCCCGACGCCCCGCGGCCGTGGGATGCGTCACAGCCGCTAAGTCAAATGCCGGCTTCTGTAAAATTATTACAGAACCCGACATGAAATGACACATGGTTTACATACAGTAAACCATTTCATTTCATTTAGTTTGATATATGGTTTTGAGTAATAATTAGATGAGTGTATGTGTGAAAAATTTCGGACAATATGGCTGAAATGAGCTGTAAAAGCGCCGTATAAAAGGAATGTAAGGGCTCCGCACAAAGCCCCGCCTCTTTCTGTACGCGTGTGTTTATGAACACATCCGGAATTGCCGCACGGTATACATAGGACTATGCTACTTACCTTGTAGCGACGGAGTGTCGCCACAAGGTAAACAGACATGCTGCGGTCTAAAAAGACGCGCCGCATGTCCGGAAACGCAGGGCCGCCGGGTGCATGTTCGCACGCATAGTGGAAACGGGATTTCATAAAATCCCCTCCACTATGCTGTAACATCTGGACGCTGTGGATTGAACTCTGCGTCTGTACACAGCGTTCAATCCGCAGCTAATCCGGATGTTATCCAACCCGTGGAAACAAACCCTTGTGCTTGTTCTGTCTTATGTCACTTCTTTAAATCACTTTGAATTTGAAACCGTGAAGAAGTGACATGCTAATTTTTTCGGGCGGCTTCCACAACAACAACATGCGCTGTACTAGTACTGCTCTGTGGGAGATGTGTTCCCACAAACTGCAGTACTAGTACGGCGGCACGATTGCGCGGCCTCACGCTGAGCACCGCGGCGATCGAATTCGGGTGTCAGCTGTATGTGACAGCTGACACCCCACAGCAACGCCCACAATCGGTGCTAGCACCGATCGTCGAAATTTAACCCCTCTGATGCCGCTGTCAGTAGTGACAGCAGCATAGAGGAGCATCGCGCAGTTAGGGGGCTCCCTGGGCGCTTCCATCAGGACAACACGATGCGATCGCCTTCCATACAGTCCCTTTTCATTCAGACGCCGATGGATAGTACGGATTGATACTGTTGTACCCTCGGACTGCAGGGCAGCTTGAACTTGTTTGGATGTTAGTCGAGGTTCTTCATCCACCATCCGCACAATCTTGCGTTGAAATCTCTCGTCAATTTTTTTTTCCTTTCACATCTAGGGAGGTTAGCCACAGTGCCATGGGCTTTAAACTTCTTGATGACACTGCGCACGGAAGACACAGGAACATTCAGGTCTTTGGAGATGGACTTGTAGTCTTGAGATTGCTCATGCTTCCTCACAATTTGGTTTCTCAAGTCCTCAGACAGTTCTTTGGTCTTCTTTCTTTTCTCCATGCTCAATGTGGTACACACAAGGACACAGGACAGAGGTTGAGTCAACTTTAACCCCTTCCCGACCTGTGACAGCGTATGTGTCATGAAAGGATCGCGTTCCTGCAGGGTCGGGTGACCGGGGTCACTGAAAGGTCACCCGACCCGCAGGCACAAGACCCTTTGTGCTTCACCACAGGGGGGGTTGGCTTAACCCCCACGTAGCTACGATCGCTCTGATTGGCTGTTAAAAGTGAAACAGCCTATCAGAGCAATCTGTAATATTTCACCAATGAAATTTGGTGAAATATTACAATCCAGCCATGGCCGATACTGCAATAGCATCTGCCATGGCTGGAGACCGAGATCCGACCCCCCCCCCACACCGAGTCACGGCGGCGACTGGCCGCCGCCACCGATAGATGGCGGCGATCGGTCACCGCCGTCACTAAATGCTCCCCTCCTCCTTGTCTCCACTGCCCCCACCTTCCGATCCACCCCTTACCTCACCTCTCCCGGTCCTCCGATGTCCCTGGATCATGCGCAGTGTGCCCTCCAGAGTCCAGAAATTTATTTTGATCACTGTGATAAACTCTCACAGTCATCAAAAAAAAAAGTAAATAAATGCCCCATTTATCACCCCCATGGGGAGGGACAAATAAAAAAAAATAATATATATATATATTTTTTATCTTTTTATTAGGGTTAGGGTTACGATTATAAGGCTGTGTTCATATTGCGTTATGGCAGTCCATTAGAAGGACTGCGTTACACCGCGTTATAACACGTTGTGACGCTGTCTGTTAATGCTGTCTTCACCCCTATTTTCGGGCACATCGTGACGCATGCCGTAAAGCGGCATGCGTTCGCGACGTGCCGTCATTCAGTGACGGAGCCTCTGACGCGGCCTGCAGCGTCTGGGCTCCGTCACCGCTAGCGCAGATGAATCATCTGCTGATTCATCTGCGCTAGCGGGTATAGCATAACGTGATCGCGTTATGCTATACCGTTACCAGCCCGTCAACGCTATGTGTTGAACGGGCCAGTAAAACGCAATATGAACCCAGCCTTAGGGTTAGAACTAGGGTTAGGGTTAGAACTAGGGTTAGGGTTAGAACTAGGGTTAGCCTTAGGGTTAGCGTTAGGGTTAGAATTAGGGTTAGGGTTAGAATTTTCACTGTTTAGGCACACAGGGGCTCTCCAAACATGACATGGTGTCCGCTAACGATTGGAGCTAATTTTCCATTCAAAAAGTCAAAAAACTGAGGCAAAAAAATAAAGTTTTTGTCAAAAAAGTACTTTCTTTTTTTTATGGATCAATTTGTGAAGCACCTGGGGGTTCAAAGTGCTCACTATGCATCTAGATAAGTTCCTTGGGGGGTCTAGTTTCCAAAATGGGGTCACTTGTGGGGGAGCTCCAATGTTTAGGCACACAGGGACTCTCCAAATGCGACATGGCATCCGCTAAATATTCCAGCATATTTTCCATTCAAAAAGTCAAATGGCGCTCCTTCCCTTCTGAGCCCTGCCGTGCGCCCAAACAGTGGTTTATGACCACATATGAGGTATCTGTGTACTCAGGAGAAATTGCCCAACAATTTTTAGGATCCATTTTATCCTGTTGCCCATGTGAAAATGAAAAAACTGATGCTAAAAGAAAATTTTTGTTGGCAAAATGAAAATGTCCATTTTTTCCTTCCACGTTGCTTTAGTTCCTGTGAAGCACCTGAAGGGTTAATAATCTTCTTGAGTGTAGTTTTGAGTAGCTTGAGGGGTGCACTTTTTATAATGGTGTCACTTTTGGGTATTTTCTACCATATAGACCCCCCCAAAGTGACTTCAAATGTGAGGTGGTCCCTAAAAAAATGGTTTTGTAAATTTTGCTGTAAAAATGAGAAATCGCTGGTCAACTTTTAACCCTTATAACTTCCTAACAAAAAAAAATTTTGTTTCCAAAATTGTGTTGATGTAAAGTAGACATGTGGGAAATGTTATTTATTAACTATTTTGTGTCACATAACTCTCTGGTTTAACAGAATAAAAATTAAAAATTTGAAAATTGCGAAATTTTCAAAATTTTCGCCAAATTTCCATTTTTTTCACAAATAAACGCAAAAATTATCGACCTAAATTTACCACTAACATGAAGCCCAATATGTAACGAAAAAACGATCTCAGAATCGCTAGGATCCGTTGAAGCTTTCCTGAGTTATTACCTCATAAAGGGACACAGGTCAGAATTGCAAAAAATGGCAAGGTCATGAAGGGGTTAATCCATGTTAACTGGCTGCAAGAGTCATTTAGTTATTGCCAACACCTGTTAGGTGCCACAGGTAAGTTACAGGTGCTGGTGATTACACGAATTAGAGAAGCATCACATGATTTTTCAAACAGTGCCAATTTTTTTGTCCACCCCCTTTTTTAGGTTTGGTGTGGAATTATATCCAATTTGGCTTTAGGTCAATTCTTTTGTGTTTTTTTTACAAACTAAATGAAAATAATAATACCAAAGAATTTGTGTTTGCAATCATTTTCAGGAAGAAACTGAGTATTATCTGACAGAATTGCAGGTGCCAATACTTTTGGCCACCACGTAGCTGTCTACAATATCTCAAGGCTGTCACATTGTAGAAGGATCATCTTTATTCTCATTTGCAAAATAAACTAGAATCAATGGATGAAACTGAATGGAGGAGACACAGATTAGATATTAGAAAAAACTTTTTGACAGTTAGGTGATCAATGATGAACAGCTGCCACGAGAGGTGGTGAGTTCTCCTTCAATGGAAGTTTCATACAGAGGCTGACAAACATCTGTCTGGATGAATTTAGTGAATCCTGCTTTTAAACAGGGTTGGACCAGATGGCCCAGGGTCCTTCCAACTCTACATTCTATGATTCTATGATATGAACATGAGTCAACAGTTGATGCAGCAGCCAAAAAGACAAATACAATTGTAGGATGTATTAACAGAAGCATACAGTCTAGATCACGTAGGTCATTATTGCCTCTACTCTCTTTGGTCAGACCTCATCTGGAATACTGTGTCCAGTTTTGGGCACCACATTTAAAAAAGACATCAACAAACTGGAGCAAGTTCAGAGAAGAGCGACCAAATGGTGACCGGTCTGCAAACCATGTCCTATGAGGAACGGTTACAGGATTTGGAATGTTTAGCTTGCAAAAGAGAAGACTGAGAGGAGACTTAATAGCTGTCTACAAATATCTCAAGGGCTGTCACATTGTAGAAGGATCATCTTATTCTCATTTGCACAAATAAAAACAGAATCAATGGGATGAAACTGAATGAGAGAGACACAGATTAGATATTAGAAAAAACTTTTGACAGTTAGGGTGATCAATGAGTGGAACAGGCTGCCACGAGAGGTGGTGAGTTCTCTCAATGGAAGTCTTCATACAGAGGCTGGACAGACATCTGTCTGGATGATTTAGTGAATCCTGCTTTTAACAGGGGTTTGACCAGATGGCCCAGGAGGTCCCTTCCAACTCTACCATTCTATGATTCTAGAATGACATGAGTCAACAGTGTGATGCAGCAGCCAAAAAGACAAATACAATTGTAGGATGTATTAACAGAACATACAGTCTAGATCACGTGAGGTCATTATTGCCCTCATACTCCTCTTTGGTCAGACCTCATCTGGAATACTGTGTCCAGTTTTGGGCACCACATTTTAAAAAGACATCAACAAACTGGAGCAAGTTCAGAGAAGAGCGACCAGAATGTTGACCGGTCTGCAAACCATTCCTAGAGGAACGTTACAGGATTTGGGAATGTTTAGCTTGCAAAAGAGAAGACTGAGAGGAGACTTAATAGCTGTCTACAAATATCTCAAGGGCTGTCACATTGTAGAAGGATCATCTTTATTCTCATTTGCACAAATAAAAACTAGAATCAATGGGATGAAACTGAATGAGAGGAGACACAGATTAGATATTAGAAAAAACTTTTTGACAGTTAGGGTGATCAATGAGTGGAACAGGCTGCCACGAGAGGTGGTGAGTTCTCCTTCAATGGAAGTCTTCATACAGAGGCTGGACAGACATCTGTCTGGGATGATTTAGTGAATCCTGCTTTTAACAGGGGGTTGGACCAGATGGCCCAGGAGGTCCCTTCCAACTCTACCATTCTATGATTCTATGATATGAACATGAGTCAACAGTGTGATGCAGCAGCCAAAAAGACAAATACAATTGTAGGATGTATTAACAGAAGCATACAGTCTAGATCACGTGAGGTCATTATTGCCTTCTACTCCTCTTTGGTCAGACCTCATCTGGAATACTGTGTCCAGTTTTGGGCACCACATTTTAAAAAAGACATCAACAAACTGGAGCAAGTTCAGAGAAGAGCGACCAGAATGGTGACCGGTCTGCAAACCATGTCCTATGAGGAACAGTTACAGGATTTGGGAATGTTTAGCTTGCAAAAGAGAAGACTGAGAGGAGACTTAATAGCTGTCTACAAATATCTCAAGGGCTGTCACATTGTAGAAGGATCATCTTTATTCTCATTTGCACAAGGAAAGACTAGAAGCAATGGGATGAAACTGAATGGAAGGAGACACAGATTAGATATTAGAAAAAACTTTTTAACAGTGAAGGTGATCAATGAGTGGAACAGGCTGCCACAAGAGGTGGTGAGTTCTCCTTCAATGGAAGTCTTCAAACAGAGGCTGGACAGACATCTGTCTGGGATGATTTAGAGAATCCTGCTTTGAGCAGGGGGTTGGACACAATGACCCTGGAGGTCCCTTCCAACTCTAACATTCTATGACTCTATGATTCCAGGGACAGACAACGTGTGAGTGGGGGCGCCACTGGCGTGCTGTCTTTAGGGTGCCAACCCCTGTGGACAGGAAGGGTAACTTTAGGGGACATTAAAAGGAGACTAGCAAGTCCAATTTTTATGTCCCATTGTGTATAATTATTCTTTATATCCATTAATTTACTAACCACTGTAATATACAGTATGGTGTATTTTTTTCTGATGATATTCATTATGTTTATCAATGGGGAGGACTTGCCATATAATAGGCCATTTTGTCAAGATCGATAAATATATTGCATATTGTGTTCAAAACTTTTATGCACATTTTCACAGATGTTTTTTGCCATTTTCATATTCTAATAAATGTAATGAATTGGATATGGTGAAAATGCTAATAATTATGCACCCAGCGTATACACATCAAATAGGATATAGTGAGGATTATGACTGAGCTCTAACACTTACACGGGGATGAACAAACCAGGTAAGATGTTCAGTCTGCTCACCACAGGTTCCTGTACAGACTAGGCAAATCAATAACTTGACCCTGATTTGTTCCCACCTGACCACGGAGGTTGTCACCCTAAAATTACACAATGGAGCCCTCCCACTTCACTTCAGCTGACCCTGAGTGTCCTTAGCTGCACCCTCAACTGTACACAGAGTGTAACCCAAAACAACAGAGAACCTCAGCAAGACAATAGTTAACTGGGGAACTGTGACTCCATGTGTCAGGAGAGTGTAAATAGCCCCTCCAAGATGTGATTTTAAAAACCAAAAGAGGAAATGAAAACACCTGCACCGAAGCAGAACCGCAAAGCAACAGAAAGACAAGAGCATTATCAACAGTTAGGCCGGGGTCACACTTGCAAGAAACTCGCACAAGTCTTGCACCTCAATACCCGGCACTGCTGCCAGCACTCAGGACCGGAGTGTGCGGCTGCATGTCTTTCTATGCAGCCGCATACTCCGGTCCCGAATGCCAGCGGCAGTGCCGGGTATTGATGTGCGAGACCCGTGCAAGTTTCTTGCAAGTGTGACCCCAGCCTAAGACAGAGACAACACAGGCTGTAGTGAAACACAGAGGGAAACCAACCCACAGCCAGAGTTCACAGGATTGAGCCCCGAGTTGAGCCATGACAGAGACTCCGCTATATACATCACATAGGATAAACTGAGACCCCTGTATACCTCACATAGGATCAGAGACATAGCTAGAGTTTTGTATTGGGGGGGGTGGGCAAAACTTCTGAGTGGGCCCCTAACCAGGTAACCCTGATTTAAACTATGTTGGCGCACCCTAAGCCTCTTTCACACATCAGCTTTGAATCAGGCGCGATCGGCGTGTTTCTAAAAAAACGGATCCGGTACCGATGCGTTTTTAGCATTGACTTACATTAGCGCCGGATCGCGCCTGATGTCACTGCGTTGCATCCGTCTTTGGCGGATCCGTCGGAATTGTACATCCGGCGGCCGGACAAGACGTTTTTGTAACGTTTTTTTTTTTTCCGAGCACCTGACAGTGCCTGAATCGGCACTTCAGGCGCCGGAAACAATGCAAACCTATGGAGCCGACCAGTTTTTTGACAAATCCGTCAGAAAACTGATCCGGAGTCCAAGTCTCTCTCTCTCTCTCTCTCTCATCCTCTCTCTCTCTCTCTCTCTCTCTCCTCTCTCTCTCTCTCTCTCTCTCTCTCTCTCTCTCTCTCTCTCTCTCTCTCTCTCTCTCTCTCCCTCTCTCTCTCTCTCTCTCTCTCTCTCTCTCTCTCTCTTCTCCTGGAAAAGCTTCTTTTTCCGGGTTCAAAAGGTCAGCCGGATCAGGCAAAAAACTGATCATTCCATCATTTTTTTAAAATCAGCGCCGATCCGTCCTATCAGCATAAGACGATCAGCATGATTCAAAAGCTGATGTGTGAAAGTAGCCTAGAGTGAATGTAGGAGAACCACAGCAGATGACCAGTCTGTTACTGAAAATAATCTCTATACAAGACCAACACTGATATTACCACCATACCTGTATAGTGTAGATAGCAGTCTTGTAGAATGTATAGGAGATTACAGTGCAGTTACATATAGAAACTTACAGCTGACGTTCTTTCTGATGGAATCGTTCACTTTTCCCATCTTTTCCATCTGGCCCAGACCGACATGACAACTTCTTCCAGCCAGGACTTGGCTGCAGCGATTACAACAAAGACATATATGACTTCTCATATTTCCTGCACCATCCACATCTATTCCCAACCTGCACAAACTCCTCATCCTGCTGATACCCCAATGCTGAGCCGTGGCTGTCATATGTGTCCCTATTACTGCACCTACTGTGGGGTACTGTGCGCCCTCTACATGGTAAAAAAAAACCCTCTAGAATATGTTAATACCCTGTGCAAGTGGCCTAGAAAACGATGCCCACATTTTGCCCCCTAGAAATTAACAATGCTCCCTGTGTGCCCCTTTGACAGTCACAATAACCTAAGTTCCCCTGTAAAAATAAGTGCCCACTTAACATTTAATAATGTCCTGAGTCTCCCCAGGTACAGTTCCCCTCTACACAGTGTGATGCTCTCCTTTAAACAGTATAATGCCCCCCACGCTGTACGGTACCCCTCACTCAGTTTACTTACCTCTTTGTAGCCCCCAAACTGTTTGATGGCTCCAAAACTGTATGATTGCCCCCACACTGTACAAAGACCCTACATTAGGTCCGACACTGCATGAAAGCCCCCTCGCTGTAATCTCCACACTGTATAATAGCCCCCTAAATAGCCTCCATATAGTATAATGCACTCAATAGTCATCCATATAGTATACTGCACTCACCATAGTCCTCTATGTTGCATAATGCATTTCCCATAGGCCTCTATATGTTATAATGAACATAGTCGCCATAGTCCTCCATATAGTATAATGCACTCCCTGTAGGCCTCCATACAGTCTAATTCACTCCCCATCAAAAAAAAAAAATATATATATACACAATACTCACCTCTCCTCCTTGTTCCCTCGCTGCTCTGGTCTCTGCAGCGAACCCCCGCACATCTCAGCACAGCGAGCGCCTTGTAGTAACGTCATTGAGCCCACTGTCAGTGTCTGCGTCAGTGACGACAGACACAGAGGGGATTGATGGGAGAGGGAGCGTCATGCGATAACGGGCGGGGAGGCTCGGCCACGTGGCAGTGCAGCGAGATCATGTCTCCCTGCTCTGCTCCAGAGTTTAACTGTATCGAACCACGCCAACAGTTTTCAGTACCGTAGCTACTGGGTGTCATACATTACACCACTGATCCCATAGAAGTGAACGGGCACAATGTACGGACACTACAATGGCAGATTTGCAATTTTCACTCAGCATCATTCACTGTTGCTTATTTCTGTAAAACATCCATGGAGTAAAAACCGTCACCACACACGTAGATGAATTCCCAGAAGGGTGTAATTTCCAAAATGTGGTCACTTGAGGAGGTTGATGCTGTTCTGGTACTTCTGGGGTCTGTATATGGAGTCCGCAAACTATTCTAGGAAAATCTGTGCTCCTTGAGTCAAATAGCGCTCCGTCCCTCCTGAGCCTCGCCGTGTAGTGCAGCAGTACTGTACAGCCACATATGGGGTATTGGCATCATCAGGAGAAATTGTGTAACAAATTATGGGCCATTTTTAACCATTTCTGCGTTTGTAAATGTAAAATCTGGAGTTAAAATTTTTTTTTGTAGTAAAAATCTAAGTATTTTTTCTTCACCGCCCAATATATAAAATTCTGTGTTGTTTTGGAGCTAAAAGAAAGATCAGCCCTAAGTATAGGTCTGTAAAGATGACTGCAGGTTCTGGGATCTTTATTGACCAGGAGTGTACATAGAAATCATGGTACCCCATAGCAGAATTTGCAATTGGGTCTTGCCCCCCAAAAAAGAGCATATCTCATAACTTTACAGCCCTTAAAAAGTAATTTTCCTCTTACTGAAACCCAAGATTCAACTTTAATTGCATCCATAAAGTATGATGCCAGCAAAAGTGCCCCACAAACAACTGTATGATACCCCCCACAGTGAATTCCTCCACTGTAACCTCCACACGCACAGTATGATGACCCTACTGAACCCCCCCTTAAGTCCCCTGGCAAAGTATGGTGACCTCAACACAGTATGATACCCCAATTGTGACCCCCACAAAGCCTTCCATGGAGTATACTTTGTCTACATACAATAAAATGCCCCCCACACCTCTCCACACACTATAATGGCTCTCACTAGCCTTCCAAACCATACAATGGCCCCCACACAGCCCTCCACACAGTTTGATGGACCCCACACAAACCTTCACACTATATAATTGCTTGAATACAGTATAATAACCCCCACATAGTCCTCCATAAAGTATAAAGGCTTCCACATAGACCTCCAAATATTATAATGGCCACTATATTGCCTTTTATATAGCATAATGAGCCCAACATAGCCTTCCATATAGTATAATGCATTCCTCATAGTCCTCCATAGAGTATAATGCACTCCCCATAGTCCTTCATAGACTATAATGCACTCCATAGATCTCCATATAGTATAATGCACTCACCATAGTCCTCCATAGAGTATAATGCACATACTATTAGGCCTCCATATAGTATAATGCATTCCCCATAGTCCTCCATAGAGTATAATGCACTCCCCATAGTCTTTCATATACTATAATGCACTCTCCATAGACCTCCATATAGTATAATGCACTCTCCATAGTCCTCCATACAGTATAATGCACCCCATAGTTAGTCATCATTGCTTTCAACTGTATCAGCAACCATTGGACCCCCAGCTCACAAGCCCCATAGGACCTCGTGGCCTGCTGCCATTCGCAGTACGTCACTGGTAAAGAAGTCTTTTTATTGTGTTTTCATACTTACGTTTAATTTCAGTAGCAGTATGTGTGGTCAAAAAAGCAACATCTCTCCTTAGTTTACTGAAAATCCATCTCTCATCATCAACAGTGTAGACAAACACACTATCTTCAGGGTTCATATTACTAGTAGACATCATGGTGAGGAAGTAACGTAACAAGTTGCTGTGCAGTCATCCAATCCTTCAAATATAATCAAAAATATAACGCAGCACCAGCTTCAGAGTCAAGGATAGGTTCTAGCCTTCTGATTGTAGCCCAGAAAAACAGATAATATAAAAAATAAAGCAGGTGGCAGTCAAAAATGGGAAACTGTGAAAAGTCCAGTGAAACTTTTAATAAGCCTTATGTACAACAGGCAACATTTCAACTCCAAAGAAAATTTCTCAAGCAATATCACATGTTGGACCTTTAGGTGACACAGCCATTCCTTGATTACACTGGGGTGTAAGGTAGTGCAACAACTCACATGGGAAAAAATAGGTAAAACACTAAAAAACTGCAACTGACCCAGATGGTTCATGTACAGGTTCTGACCCCCTAGTGGTTGCTATGTTGGCTGGAATAGCCCTAACAACAGAGTAAACAATAACAGCTTGGACCTATGGTGCCTTAAAGGCCGTTGAGGGCTTCACATTTCTCCTAAGCAACTGGAGGCATAGCAGAGTGCAATTTACCTACAGAAGGGAAAGAGTGCTGAGATAGAAAGAGATCCCAAAGTGAGTTAAAACAAACCACTAAATACAAAATTAAATGATAAGACTGCTAGATTGTATGCCACCTACTTCCTAAACTAGAAACAGAAGATAGATGTGGGTGAAAAGCGCAATCAGC
This sequence comes from Oophaga sylvatica, assembly GCA_033576555.1. NCBI lineage: Eukaryota > Metazoa > Chordata > Amphibia > Anura > Dendrobatidae > Oophaga > Oophaga sylvatica. Next base: position 40,050,727 of record JARQOD010000002.1, read on the forward strand.
ATAGAAATAAACCCTAGCTGGATTTTCACTGATTGGAATAAACAGCAGCAGTATGGCTGTGCATCCAGCAGGAAATACCAGCAAGGGGAAAATATATATAGCTGCACCTGAAAGGTGATTGGGTAGACAAAAATTAATAAATGAAAACACATGTTAACCTTAAAAGACTAAAGCAAGGACAACAGACAATAAAAACCAGGAGAAAATGTGTATATGCTGTGGTTCAGTGGATAGAGAAGCAAAGCACAAGATCAAGGCTTCAAACCAACACACACGACAGGTAGACAGTGGACTGAGAGGAGCACTCTCTGTCCGTCACTAACTCTTCAAATGTCATGATTGCTATTAACTGTGGCATCTAAGCAGTTAAACTGCTGGGATCGGAGATTGCCCCGGTCCCAGAAGGTGCAGCGGATGCTCACGTATATGTCACAGCCAGGTCCTGCTCCTGTGCCATCACTGGGATGTATATTTACATCCTGATAAAGGAATTTGTTAATTTTCAGGATTTTAACTCCCTCAGACTTCTGCCATGAATTTGTAGATTTCATGGATTTGCGCAAAGATTAGATTCCTTTTCATTCAAAGGGGCAAAATATTTGCTTTTAAGTATCTTGATAGTTTTTTTTCCATGAAAGCTATGTGGATATTTTTTTTTATAAACAACTATTACACAAAATTCCTTTAAGTGAACAAAAAGGGGTAATGAACAAAAGCCATTTAATACATAGCAAATAGAAAAAAATTGCTCTGCGTGCCACATGAGTCTCATTATTCTGATACCCAGCTTTTAATTCTAATGATATCATGCCATCTAGTGCGCGCTGAGCGATTGCACTTGATAAAATAGCGTCACATAAGATGTATTTTTTTCTGTAATCACGTTTATCCTCTTTATTATATCACTATGGCGATAAGATAAAAAAAAAAAAAAATAAGTAATACAGTCCAATGCTGTGACATTAAGGCGTCTGAGACTGATTTTTTTGATTGTAGTTGGAGTAAATTTTTCCTCTTCCTTGTGTCATAACTTCTCTATAATGATGCACCAATTTCCCCAATTGTGGTAACTGTGCCGGACGGTGACACCGGTGACTCTTATGCACAACGCTTCCAGCTTCCTTGAGGATACTGGTGATGCACCGAGCCGGTCACCAGCTGGTTTTCCTCCTTGGCACTAGTGGCTTCATTATTTCTAGGTTGATTGTTTGCTTTCAGATGCCAAGGAACTAGAAGGTCCTGAGAATCGAATGCAGAACTGTTGGTGTGTATGCAGTGCGCAGAACCGGACCCCTGATGAGTCTGATCACACTTGGCATTCTGCGGGATCGCCTCGTTAGGCGTCTTGCCTTCCTTCTTGTACTCCTGTTCCATCAACACACATAAATAAGAGCTTTTCCTTCTGCTTTCAGGAGACTTATTAATTCTTCTATCGTTGCCCGTCTTCTTTCCTGCAAGTAAAGTTAAAAAAAAGTAAAAAATAAATAAAAAATCATAATCAAGCAGCTGTCAATATGTATTGGATATACTGTGTATATATATTAATATACAGTGTTCAGCATAAATGAGTACTCCTCAACAGTTTTGTCAGAAAACCTTTAGTTTCCTATCAGAAGCAAAATTTTCTATTGATACCATACTACACAATATTCCCACAAATTTAAGCCACTGATTGCAAACAAGATTTGTTATTTTGCACACCGCAAAAAAGTAGTTTTCTTAACAAATTCATTCAAGACCATGTTACAAAAATTAGTGAAAGTTTTGAATCAAAGCTAAAATTTAGACTGCAAAATTCTAATTAACAAGATTTCAACCACATGTAAGTCTAAGTCTAATTATACATTATTCAGGTGTCCAGCAGACAGTTGGCTATGAAAGAGTGATACTTAACCCCTTTCTGACCTTTGACGTACTATCCCATCCATGTGACCTGGGCCTTGTTAACCCTGGACGGGATAGTACGTCATATGCGATCGGCCGCGCTCACGGGGGGAGCGCGGTTGATCGCGGCCGGGTGTCAGCTGATTCTCACAGCTGACACCCGGCACTAAGTGCCAGGAGCTGTCACAGACCGCTCCCGACACTTTAACCACCAGCACATTGCGATCAAGCATGATCGCAGCGTTCCTGGAGCAGGCAGAAGGGCAGTCAGATCTGACAGCCCCTCTGCCTTTGGATCGGAGACCCCACATCATAACGCAGGGTCCTGATCGCTGCCATGGAGACCCAATGTCATCATGACAACATCCGGGTCTCCAGAGCTCAGAGACTTCCTGGCAAGTCTCTGAGGTCAGTGTAAAATCTATGCAGCGTTGACAGCTTCTATAGCATACAGATCTGCATGCTATAGAAGCGATCAGCCTGCACAAAAAGAGTGTCCCATAGTGGGACAAAAGTGTAAAAGTAAGAATGAAAAAAAAACATTTTTTAAATAATTGTAAAAATATTTTATAAAATAATTAAAAAAATCAATAATTAATCTATTAATAAATAAATATTTTAATGAAAAAAAATCTAAACAATAAAAGTACACATATTTAGCATTGCCGCGTCCATAACGACCCGCCCTATAAAACTGTCCCGTTAGTTAACCCCTTTAGTGAACACCATAAAAAAAGGCAAAAACACAATGCTTTATCATCATACCGCCGAACAAAAAGTGGAATAACATGCGATCAAAAAGACGGATATAAATAAACATGGTGCCGCTAAAAACGTCATCTTGTCCCGCAAAAAACAAGCCGCCATACAGCATCATCAGCGAAAAAATAAAAAAGTTATAGCTCTCAGAATAAATAATTATTTTTATATAAAATAGTTTTTATTGTATAAAAGCGCCAAAACTGCCTTATCAATTTTACCACACGCGTAACTGTGTAAATACCCCCCAAAGAAATTCATGAACTGCTGGTTTTTGCTCATTCTGTCTCCCAAAAATCGGAATAGAAAGCTATCAAAAAACGTCATGTGCCCGAAAGTGGTACCAATAAAAAACATCAACTAGTCCCGCAGAAAACAAGACCTCACATGACTCTGTGGGCCAAAATATGGAAAAATTATAGCTCTGAAAACGTGGTGATGCAAAAACTATTTTTTGCAGTAAAAAGCATCGTTTAGGGTGTGGCAGCTGCCAAACATAAAAACCGTCTATAAAAACCCGCTATAAATAGTAAATCAAACTTCTCTTTATCACCCCTCTAGCTAGGGAAAAATAATAAAATAAAATAATGTATTTATTTCCATTTTCCCATTAGGGCTAGGGTTAGAGTTGAGACTAAAGTTAGGGTTAGGGTTGGGGCTAAAGTTAGGGTTAGGGCTGGGGCTAAAGTTAGGGTTAGGGTTGGAGCTAAAGTTAGGGTTAGGGTTGGGATTAGGGTTAGGGTTGGAATTAGGGTTAAGGTTGGGATTAGGGTTAGGGTTGGGACTAGGGTTAGGGTTGGAACTAGGGTTAGGGTTAGGGGTGTGTTAGAGTTAGGTTTGTGGTTAGGATTATGGTTAGGGTTGGGATTAGGGTTAGGGGTGTGTTGGGGTTAGGGTTGGAGTTAGAATTGGGGGGTTTCCACTGTTTAGGCACATTAGGGGCTCTCCAAACGCAACATGGTGTCTGATCTCAATTCCAGCCAAGGGAGGCGCTCCTCCCTTTCCGAGCTCTGCCATGCGCCCAAACAGTGGTTCCCCCACATATGAAGTATCAGCGGACCCAGGACAAATTGCACAACTTTTGGGTCCAATTTGTCCTGTTACCCTTGGTAAAATAAAAAAATTGGATCTGAAATAATTTTTTTATGAAAAAAAGTTAAATGTTCATTTTTTTTAAACATTCCAAAACTTCCTGTGAAGCACCTGATGGGTTAATAAACTTCTTGAATGTGGTTTTGAGCACGTTGATGGGTGCAGTTTTTAGAATGGTGTCACTTTTGCGTATTTTCTATCATATAGACCCCTCAAAGTGACTTCAAATGTGATGCGGTCCCTAAAAAAAAAAGGTGTTGTAAAAATGAGAAATCGCTGGTCAACTTTTAACCCTTATAACTTCCTAACAAAAAAAAAAATTTTGGTTCCAAAATTGTGCTGATGTAAAGTAGACATGTGGGAAATGTTATTTATTAACTATATTGTGCGATATAACTCTCTGATTTAAGGGCATAAAAATTAAAAGTTTGAAAATTGTGAAATTTTCACAATTTTTGCCAAATTTCCATTTTTTTCACAAATAAACACAAGCTATATTGAAGAAATTTTACCACTAACATTGAGTACAATATGTCACGAAGAAACATTCTTAGAATCGCCAAGAACCGTTGAAGTGTTCCAGAGTTATAATCTCATAAATGGACAGTGGTCAGAATTGTAAAAATTGGCCTTGTCATTAACGTGCAAACCACTCTCGGGGGTAAAGGGGTTAACAAAGAAAACCCCTCCCCATTTCATGATGTCAGCAATGGTACCACATAAAAGAGAAATGTCACAATACCTAAAAAAAAAAAAATTCTTTACACAAGAAAGGTGAAGGCTACTAGAAGATCAGCAAAGCTTTACTTATCAATCAGAATACTGGAGCAAAAGTGATACAACATTTTACATAGATGGAACCGCAACCATCTCACAAATACGTCCAGGCTGACCACGGAAGTTAGCACTCAAACATAATCATCTTCTGATAAGAAAGATTGAAGTTATGTGCAAGTAGAAAGCCAAACCGATGTGAGTGTTTCCATGACACAATATGGTGTACACTGCAGAGGAATGGCATGCATGGGTGTCTTTCACGAAGGAAACCTCTCTGAAAGCTCATGCACAAAAAAACATCTAAAATTTGCCATGGCCCATTCTGACAAATATGAAGACTACTAAGACTCTATACTCAAGGAGTGATAAGACCAAGATAAATGTTTATGCAAGTGATGGCTTCAAAACTGTATGAAATTATAAAGGTGATCAGTACAAATAAAAACGCATGACGCCTACAGTGAAACATGATGGTTTCCTTATGTGGGGTTGTATGAGTGCTGTTGGTGTCCAGAGCTACATTTCATTGATGATATCACAAATTCACAGATATACTGCTCTATATTGAAAGAGAAGATGCTGCCATCACTCCGTGCCCTTGGTAAATGTGCCCTTTTCCAACATGACAATGATTGAAAATACACATTAATTCCACTGTTGCAATTTTGAAGAAAAACATGGTGAACATGACCAAGTGGCTCCTGATCTGAACCTAATCGAAAACCTGTCGTGGATTCTGAAGAGGCAAGTTGAGTATCAATCTCCATCCAGCATCCAGGCTCTAAAAGAGAATGTTCATTAAGATTGATTGCACATCTGCTATAGAGTCCAATAGAAACTTATCACTCTCAGCCACAAAGCTCTTCACATTTCTGCACCATCCTACATTTCCTCTATCAGCTCTCTCTATCACCCTACCCTTGCCCTCTGTTCCATTAATGCCTAAGACTAACATTCTTGAACATCTGAACCTCCCATTCTCATCTCCAAGACTTCTCTTGTGCTGCACCAATTCTCTAGAATGCACTACCCAGGATAATTCGATTAATTCCCAATACCCACATTTTTATGCGCATTTCTTTAGTCTGGCCTATCGCCTCACCTCACTTACAGTATGTAACAATTCCTGTTTTGCCCTTCCAAAATTTTCTTCCACATCAGGACACTTGTAGCATCTTTTCACACACCCTCCATGCACTCTGTATCTGTACTTATACACACACTGGCCGGTGACCGTTTCATCCAGCGTTATGTGCATACCCTATTTATTATATTGATGGTTGAACCATACAATACTGGCATTTTTTACCATTCTCCTTTCGTGTCTCCCCTATTTCCTCATAGATTGTAGCTTGCGAGCAGGAACCTCACTCCTTTTGGTATCTGATTTATGTGTTATTCTGTAATGTCTTTAGTGTCTATACAAGTCTACTCTGTAATGTACAGTGCTGCGGAACATGTTGGTGCTATAGAAATAAAATTGTATCATTATTATTATTATGGAAAAGATGCTGCAATTTGTCACCAACTTGTTCATTCCATACCTAGAAAATTTGGTGCTGTCCTTAAAAATCATGGAGGGCATACAAATACTAGATGTAGGTTTTGATTTGGGGTGTACTCATTTTTGCATTAACTAATTTGAGTAAAACTGAAGCTTTTGTTTATAAATCCAGGCAGATGTGCTGTGTGTAAACTGTGTAATGTGGGTCTTTTCTACACCCTCCATCATCTTTATAAAAGTGAATGTGTGGTGTGGAGATGGAGAGTTGTGCGGTGAGCTCTGAGTAATCAACTGCGACTCCCTCCCCCCTCTCACAGGATAAGGCCGATTTTCACGGATTGTGTACGAACCACAATGTCCGGGTTGACCGCAGGTCTCCTAAAATGATCTCAACTGCCTCATATATGCCTATGAGGCTGTCAGGAAACACAAGACCAGTCCATACATATGGGTTTAACAGCCTGAAACAGACTGTAGTGGAGTTTCAGGTTTGGCATTTATCCCTGGTCATGCTGCAAGGTTCGTTATCAGGTTGGACATTGACTTATAGCGGTCTCTCCAAAGTCAACCAGCATCAGACTCTTGGTCAACCCCTTATCTTTACAAGATTCCCCCTAAAAAAGATGTCAGTGGTGGGAAATTCAGCATATGCCTGTGTGATATATAAATATTCAGAGAAAGGCCTGGCTGGTGGTGAGATCCAACATGGGTGACCCCATGATGAAAATGAACTGCCCTATTATATCTTCTGACAATGGGATTATGCCATAAATGTCTGACATTTTCAGGTTACACTTCTGGTGGGAGTGTGCAAAGGTCCCTTGACCACCATTTTGACAGAATTATGGAACATGGGGGATATAAGTGATTGGCTGCTTCCGTGCCTGCTCTATTCTCCCAATAGATGATGAAATGTCCTGACAGACAGTGTGATAGGGTTTATTCTTCAAAGCTGATTGAAGCATTCACACTCATCCTCCATATGTCTGTGGCAAAATGGTGGCTCACAGCTATGGAGATGAATTCTTCAAAGGAGCCACTTCTGAAAGAAGAAGACAAGGCATAGCACACGCAGGCCTCAAATTTCTTATCTCCACAAATGTCTACAAATTAATGTTCTTACTGCGGTCACAGCCGATCTGGGGAGAGAAATGATAGCCTTATAATTCACAAGAGACATCCCAGAGAGTCACATCACAACAGAAGAGACAGCCATGGTACAAAAGAGACCCTAGAGAAGGATATACCAGGAGGACTGGTTTACTTTATATTCACTTATTCAATGAATATGTAAATTTTTACACCATTTTTAAAAATGTTTTCAGTTTTGTGTTTTACCCCCATTTAATGCCTCAATCAGACATCTGTTTTTCACGTCTGGTTCCTATCTGTGTTTTTCATTATAGCCTATGGGGCTGTTCACATGTCAGTGTTTGTTTGCGAACTGTGTGGTCATGAAAAAATCGCAGAAACATTTCCACTTTTGATCCAAATCATAAATCGACATTACCCATTGAGGTCTAAAAGGTTGTGAAAATCAAGGCAACAGACAGCGTGTGGATGTTTGGTGTTTTTTTGTTTTTTTTTAACATCGTAATGGGTAGTAGAATATTTGCAATTTTTTTTTTCTACAGAAGAGAAAATCAAAGCGATGAATCGATCAGAATCAGCCTTGTGAAAAAGCCTAAAACCAAAAACACATGTATACTAAAATCCAGAATATTTTATAGGGGCAAGCAAACAACACTGATCAATCCCACATCCATTGGAAGCAATCTACTCCCCGAACCCATTCAGAATAGTTAGATAAGTTACGTTTGATTTATAGACTGGAGGAATTGTCAAGCTGGGAAATGCTTACTCATTCATCATTCCAAAAGACTTGGTCACCTTGGATTCTAAAATTAGGCACTGAAGCTAAATTGACATAATCCCTCTTGATACTGCCCACTTTCCATCCTCCACCACCATAGTCCATCCCTATTTAACTACACCCCTTCTGACATTTAATCAATCCAGTCTCCCTGTTAATCTCCCTTCTATTACTTGATGGATTAATCTAGTTTACAATTACTTCACCATTTAAATTTATTCATTTTCTTGTTGTATATAATGACTCTTTAAATTGGTTGTTGTACTACCCATTCCCCTTGATTTATATTTCTTGTTTGTACTTTTATTTATATATTATTTGCTGTTGTTACTTATATACCCAATAAATAAAGAATTATTTTTCAAAAATTTTAAAAATTTTTTTTGCGTATGAGAAAAATCACTGATGTCTCATTGAGTCCAAAATGGTAGGTATCATATAGGATTACAGTTTACCTATGTTGTCCATTGAAAGTCAGGAAATCGGAAACATGTCTTATCTAACCGCTGCTCTGGCTCTTCCGCCATATTTGTCCTTCCGCCATATTTAAAATGACAGCTCTGCTTGTTCTGATTGGCTGCCGAACGCCAGCTCCCTACAAACTATAATTGTATCTTAGAATTAGGCAAGTGCCACATGTAGGGGAAAAGTAACCTCAATAAGGAAAGATCCTGGAATTCTAAGTCAAATAAACAGAATCTGACAACCCCACCAACACGTCTGTTTTTATGGTATGCTCTCTTATTCTGGATCATCTTTTCTCAGAAGTGTATGTTGTGACTTACCTCCGATCACTTGTTAATTTAGGGAAAAACTGACTTGTGGGAAGGTTCAGTGGGGGGGATGTCTCTACATAATCTCACACTGTTCATTCAGTGCAGACAGTTCCAAGAACCTCTTTGTTCACATCTTGTACCCAATTCCTTTGCCGGTTTACGGAAGGAATGATGGTTAGAACAGATCCTCTGTGTCTTTAAAAACTTTCTCACTGGAAAGTCATCTTACATAGGTCGGAGTGCGTGCATGTAATAGGTAATTAATTGCCATTTCTTTGTGGAGGAACCTACCCTCTCCTCTAAAGATACGGTTGTCCAAAAAATACTCAATTGACTGTGTTCTCGTTCAGTCGTTGTGAAAAAGCCAGTAATTCATCCTCAGTCCCCTGCCAAATTGCGAAAATGTCATCAATATAGCAAGTTCACATAAGGATTTTTGCAATAGATGGTAAAGTGAAAATTATGGACCTCTCCCGCAGCCACAAGAAAAGATTTGCGAAGGAGAGTGAAACGGCCACCCCTATAGCAGTCTCCTCGAGTAGGTCGCCTTGAAAATTAAAATATTATGTGTTAAAGCAAACTATAAAAGAGTCAAATGAAACTGAGCAAGTTGTCCAAAAAAGCATTGACAGATTAAACCATCTGATGGAGGTGTAGAGAGAGTCTACATCTAGTGTCAAAAGTCAGATATTCTCCTCCAAAAAAATGTCTACTTTCCTCAAAACATCTCCTGTATCCCTCAAATATAAGGGAAGTGTTTCCACTAGTGGTTTAAGATAGAATCTAAATACTTACAGATTAATTATTCTAGGCTTCCACTCCCAGACACGATTAGGCAACGTGGTGGAGATCTCATACACTGATGTACTTTGGAAAGTAGATAAAGGCAAGCAGTACGTAGGAATTCATGAACCACACCATCCCGAACTTGTTTGCAGATGATCCTGTCGTGACAGGCCTTATCCGCAATATACTGTAGTGGGCCCTGAAACATGGAGGTGGGATTAAAAGATTTTTAATAACAATTCATGTCTCTTAATTAGCGGTAAGCCTCTTTTTCATACAGCAAAGAAGACGATATCGCCACGTGGCCCCCTTTATCAGTAGGCTTTATAACAATATCTTTCAGTTGTCTCGATTCCTTCCCTTTGTATAACAGATTGTCATTAGAAATCCTCAGAGGTATTTTCCAAAATTCCACACTAACCACATTTCCAAAGAATTCAATATTGAAGTACAGATTTGAGGGCTAGAATCCTACCATCATTAAGGGTCTTCTTTTTCCTCTCTCCACTAAGGTCTTCAAGAGTGGCAATAGCATCACCTGGTCTAAGACCATGCTCCATCAATAGGTGTTTTTTCATGTAATTTTTTTTAAACTAAGTTCTGCGCAAACTGATGTAGAACTTTTACTGCTGTGAAAAAGTCAAATGAAGAGACGTGAGAAAAAGTAAGTCCCAGGCTCAGAACCTCAATCTGAACACTGGTCAAAACAGGTTTAGATAAATTAATAACCTCTAACTTAGATGATCCGGTGTAAAGGCAGGACTCAATTTCATCCCCTTGTTATTTATGGGATTATTATCCCGTTTGCCATTACTTAATGTTTAAGTACGTCTTTTCGGATGAGAGTCCTGGTTTTCTTCTGTAGTGGATAAAGAGGAAACCAGGGAGGAGCGGTACATGGGACGAGTCTGTCTATACAGTGTTGTTCTGGAAATCAAGTAGATCCTGATGAAATAAATTTTGCCTAAGCATTTTGGACTTCTTTTTCCCAAAGCTAAAATGGTTAATCCTCATTGGTTTTAAATAATTCCATGTTGGTGGCCAACAAGGCTTTAATCAATTTGTCCTGGGTAGACAAAATTTCCATCTCTAGAGACTCGAGGCTTTTCTTGCTCATACTCATTAATACCTAGAGCGCACATTACAAACCTTCTCCCAACGAGTTCAATAAAAGGCATCATCAGCAAGAGATGAGGGAAAAATCTTAAACACAATCCTTCAGAGCAGGGGTCCCCAACATGTGGCACGGGAGTCACATGTGGCTCACGGGTCCATGATGTGTGGCCTGACAGGTGTAGCAAACATCTATAAGGAGCAGGTCTCCAGATGGTGAATTTTTTGAGTAGCCTGCCCAAAAGAGCAGATCTGGATGTGCATATTCTGGCCTTGGGGGTTTAGAGTTAATTTAAGTATGGTAATCTGTGATATTGGATAATGCTGTCATGGAAGGTGCTTGAAGCTGGATGCAACAGTATGGTTGGAGTGATTGATGTGAGAATACTGAATGGAGATATTGTGGGAACCTTTGCATCTTGTTATACTGCCTTGGTGTGATTTCCATGTAAAAGCTTTGGCTATTATACGAGTAAGGCCAGAGTCACACTTGCGAGTGCAATGCGAGAAACTCCGAGTCTCTTGTATCAATACCTGGAACTGCAGCGCCAGCACTCGGACCGGAGTGTTCAGCTGTATAGAAAAATGATAATTACTTATCGGTAATTTGATTTTCCAGAGCCATGACAGCACCGACATGAGAGTATGGTATCCGCCCCCAGGAACAGGAAACCTGCAGCAGAGATAAAAGAAGGGGGGCGGTACCTCTCCCTCAGTTTGTTTCAGAGTATGCAAGGTAACCGCCAAAATTAGTCGTTATATATACACATATACTAGCATATTTACGACATCTACCTTCTTTATATATCAATTTATATATGCATATTTATATATATATATATATATATATATATTTTTTTTTTTTTTTTTGTGAGTCACACAACCATCATCAAGATAGGGCGGGAATTAATACGGTGCTGTCATGGCTCTGGAAAATCAAATTACCGGTAAGTAATTATCATTTTGTCCCTTCCCCATGACAGCACCGACATGAGAGGAAGAAATAGAAGAGCCTCCTAGGGTGGGACAACAGCAGATAATACCTTTCTACCAAAGGCTAAATTCAAGAGACCTAAATCTAGCCTAAAATGTCGAAAAAAGGTGGAGGGTGACGACCATACCGCTGCCCTGCAAATCTGTTCTATTGACGCATTTGCCCGTTCGGCCCAAGATGTCTCAACAGCCCTTGTGGAGTGAGCCGTTACACCCAGTGGTGGAGTCTGACCTGACGAAGAATAAGAAAGTGAGATAGCCATGCGTAGCCACCATGCAATTGTAGCTCTTGAAGCTTTTTTACCCCTGTTTATCCCCTGGAAGGAGACAAAAAGGGCTGACGACTGTCGCCAAGATTTTGAAACTTCTATATATTGAAGTAGGCAACGTCTTACATCTAAACAATGAAAGGTTTGCTCTCCCTGGGATTTTGGGTTGGCACAAAACGAGGGCAAAATTATCTCTTGGTCCCTGTGAAATTTTGTATTAACCTTCGGGAGGAAGGCTGGGTCAGTTCTTATGATCACTCTGTCATCCATAAAGGTAGTATATGGGGGATTTACAGAAATAGCTTGCAGCTCGCTGACTCGCCGAGCTGACGTCAGGGCAACCAAGAGCACTGTTTTTAGTGTTAGAGCCTTTATTGAAATAGATGAGATAGGCTCAAACGGGTTTGTAGTTAATGCATTTAATACTAAATTGAGATCCCAGGGAGCTACCTTAGGTACAAATTTCGAGGGTCTGGCTGAAAAGGAGGCCCGAATGAATCTATAGATCCATGGGTGGCAGCCAGTTTTTTGTCAAATAGCGCACCTAGTGCCGAGACTTGCACCTTTAGAGTGCTTGTGGACAACCCTCTTTCCAGGCCTTTTTGTAGAAATTCTAGGATCTCCGTCATCGGGACCATCTGGACTGTGCCCGAAAACCGTCGTCCTGAGAAGTCTAAGAATTTTTGCCAGATTTTATAATATTTGGCCGAGGTGACTTTTTTTCTACTAGTGAGCAAGGTGGTCACCAAGGGTCCTGAGAACCCTTTTGCTAATAGGAGTCCCCTCTCAGGTTCCAGGCAGTGAGGTGTAGACTGTACACCTGATACCACTGGTCCCTGGTATAGTAGATTGGGAACATCGGGTAAGATCCATGGGTCCGAGGCAGACATGCGTGTGAGCCATGTGAACCACGCTCTCTTCGGCCAGAAGGGCGCTATAAGAATTACACGGCTCTTGTCTTCCCGTATTTTTCTCAGGACTACTGGTATTAGAGGAAATGGTGGAAAGGCATATGCTAGTTTGAATTTCCAGCGGTGTAGTAGCGCATCTACTCCTTCTGGTTGTTCCCTCGGGTTCAGGGAGTAGAATCTGTTCACTTGTCGATTTTCTTTTGTAGCGAACAGGTCCACTTCTGGTCTGCCCCAGCTGGCACAAATTTTCCCAAATATGTCCTGATTTAGGGACCATTCTCCTTGGTGCAGTACATGCCGACTTAGAAAATCCGCCACCGTATTGTCTGTCCCTTTTAAGTGTGTGCTCGACAGGGATAACAGGTTGTTTTCTGCCCATGCGAATAACTCTCTTGCTTCCGCCATCAGGGATGGTGATCTCGTACCTCCTTGTCGATTTATGTAGGCTACTGTCATGTTGTTGTCTGACAGTATTGTGACGTGTCTTCCTTGTATCTCTTTTCCCACCTGATAAAGTGCCAGCCTCACCGCTGTTAGCTCTTTCAAATTGGAGGATGTTTCCCTCATTGAGGGTTCCCATAGGCCTTGTACAAGCCGTCCTGTTAGATGTGCTCCCCATCCTGAGGGACTTGCATCTGTGGTCAATATCACCTGGTTGTGAATTGACCAGGGCACAGCTCTTTTGAGGTTTTCGGGTTGTAGCCACCATTCCAATGAGCTGAGGACCTGTGACGTTAGAGTGAATCGTCGATTTAGGCTGGTCGGATCTTTTGCCTGTTCGGCTAAGATTTGCTTTTGCAGGTCTCTTGTGTGGCTTTGTGCCCACTGGACCGCTGGTATTGTTGCTGTTAATGTTCCCAACAACGACATTGCTTGTCGGATTGTTATGGCCCTGCTCGACCTCAACTGTTGTATCTTGTGTTGAATGGAGTCTATTTTTCTGTCTGGGAGGACACATTGTTGTTTGCAGGAATCTAACACTATTCCCAAGAATTCTTGTTTTCTGGCTGGGATTAGCTTTGACTTTCTCTCGTTTATTATCCGCCTAAGCTGGTTAGGATTTCTAGCATCCTTTTTATTGCGTTCCTGCATTCTCCTTCGGTATTTGCTATTGCTAGGAAGTCGTCCAAATAGGGTACCAGTAATATGTCTTCTTTCCTCACAAAAGATGCCACTTCTGAAATTAATTTCGTGAATATACGGAGTGCCACCGATATCCCGAAGGGAAGACATTGGTACTGCAGATGCGTAGGGACCTGCGCAATCTGTACCAACAATCTTAGATATTTTTGTTGTTCTTCCCAGATTGGTACATGGTAGTATGCATCTGTCAGATCGATCACTGCCATGTAGCAGCCCGGTTCTAGCAACTTCACTGTTGATCTTAATATCTCCATTTTGAACTTCTCTACTCGGATGTATTGGTTTAATGCTTTCAAATTGAATATTACTCTCAGGGAGCCGTCTGGTTTTGGAGTAAGAAACAGGGTACTGTAGAACCCTTCTCCTACTTGATGACTTGGTACTTCCACTAACACTTTCTTTTCCATAAGGAGGGTGATTTCTTTTTCCATCGTGGCTTGGTTCTTCTTGGCGACCTGAGTTATCTTTAGCCGCTGTGGCGGGAGGTTGAGAAAACTTAGTCGTAGGCCTTCGGATAGTAGATTGGTTACCCACCGTGAGGCGGGCAATGTTTCCCACTGATGTACAAAATTTCTCAGTCTTCCTCCCACCGGAGTCTTGGCGTCATTGACGTTTAGTATCTGATCTGGGAGGACCCTTGAAGAGGAATCCTTTCTCCTTTCTCTCTCCCCAAGGTCTGCCCCGGATAGACCTCTCATCTGGCCGACTTCTGCCCCCTCTATTCCTTGCTCCACGAAAGGATGAGCGAGCATCACTCCAACGACGTCTTGAAACAGGCGGTAGCGGAAATCGTTTCTTCTTATCCGATGCTTTTTCCAATATCTCATCCAATGTTTTTCCGAACAGGTATTGCCCCTCACAGGGAATTGCGCAGAGTTTTCCTTTCGACTGGAAGTCTGCCGTCCAATTTTTCAGCCATAATGCCCTGCGACCTGAATTAGAGAGAGCGCATGCACGGGCGGCACCTCGCACGGAATCCACCGCTGCATCTGCTAGGAACCCTGCCGCTTTTTGTAGTGACGGTATTACGTCCAATAGTTCCTCTCTTGGGCATTTATTCTTAATCTGCTCACTGAGCTCTTCCAACCATTTGACCATGGCCCTAGTGGTGCAAGTGGCGGCTACCCCCGGTTTAATTGACCAGGCCGATGCTTCCCATGCAGATTTTAAAAAAGCATCCGCTTTTTTATCAAGGGGGTCTCTCAAGGCCCCCATGTCCTCGAATGGTAACGCTATTCCTTTAGATGTACTAGCAATGGCGGCATCTAGTTTAGGGGCTTTTTCCCATTCCCCACAAATTTCCTCATCAAACGGATATTTCCGTTTTAATGCTTGTGGCACAGACATCTTCTTATTGGGTTTCTTCCACTCTTTTTTAATCAATTTTAATAGATTTTCATGGAAGGGAAAAACTTTACGTTTTTTCCCCTCTAAATTACTGAACATAGAGTCATGTACGGAAAGATGTTCTTTTGGCGTCTCAACCCCCATGGTAGATCTAACCAGTTTTAATAATTTTCCAATGTCCTCGGACAAAAAATAAGGGCGACCATATTCCTCGTCTGAGGAATCTCGGTCTGAGCTTCCAGAGAGTCTTAACTCCGTCGGTTCGCCATCCGACTCTACGTCACTTTGTTCCGTAGGAGGGGGGGGGAGGATGGCCTGAACTGACTGGCGTGTGCTGTTTTAACTCCTCTTTAACTGTTGTTTTTACTTCCTGACGGATGACGGCTCTAATATCCTGTAACAAGGACGGTGATTCCTCCGCTACCGTTTTCTGCACACATGAGCGGCACAACCGTTTATTGTAATCTCTGGGAAGCGTTTTTTTACACAAAGCACACGCTTTGTTTTTTTGTTTCGCCGTAGCTTTCCTGCCCTAGGGAGAGGGGAACAGGGTAAAGGCCATCACTATATGTTTCTTTGCCTTACAAAGGCACTCACCCACCGACCCCCTGGTACCACAGCGGTCTGCTGGCCTCCCTCCTCTGGCACGCGCTCCTCATCTGCGCCTTCCATTCTCCAGTCACCGTGATGTGAAGCGCTTCTGCAGTGGATTCTGCTCAGCTCGTCGGTCTCAGCCTGGACAAGTAGTCCAGCGATTTCCTGCCCTCAGGCAGGTTATGTATGCGAGGGGGGGTTCAGGGGGGAGGCGGTGTGCGTGCCTCTGGAGCGACTTCCGCCCGGAAGTGTCCAGCACACCGCTTCTCCCGGCGTGTAGCGTCACTTCCGGTGCGACCGGAAGCCGCCCCACTCAGTCGGCGCCAGCGTCGTGGTGGACACGCCTCCCCCGGCTCTGCCTCCTGCTCGGAGCGACCGCCATGGAGTCCACCGGGGGGCGAGATGTGGCCAGGCAGCCCCCAAGAAGCCGGGATAAAGAACGCGCGCCGCCGCGCTCAGCTGCGATGCCTCCCCTCAGGACCTCGGTCTCCAGACCGGCCATCCAGGGGAAGATTCCCCTACAGGTACTCTGTCCCACAGGCATCCACCTGCAGGAACAGGAAACCAAAACTGAGGGAGAGGTACCGCCCCCCTTCTTTTATCTCTGCTGCAGGTTTCCTGTTCCTGGGGCGGATACCATACTTTCATGTCGGTGCTGTCGTGGGGAAGGGAAAATACATGTAGCCGCACACTCAGGTCCCGAGTGCCGGGTATTGATGTGAGAGACTCGTGTGAGTTTTTCGCATTGCACTCGCAAGTGTGACACCAGCCTAATAGAGGCTCTGTGTGTTGTTACTGTGAGTACTCCCTTTTGATAAAGCAAACGCGAAACGCGCGTCAGGGGTGGCACGTGGATCCAGGGCATTGCGGCACTTGCACTTTATGGGTAAGCATTGTGGCACTTATCTTGCATACCAAACCTTTTTACTTTTTGGGCTTTTCTAAAGACTCACATATTTGGAGTTCACCCATGTGATTGAAATGTCTTTTTTTTGCATTTGCCTGTGCTTTTGTTAACCCATTTATACTAACATTCATCTCACATTGGATGCATATTTTGTTGCTGCTATATACCAGACATGTTTTATGCTCTGGTCCCATGCATTTTGTATTAGGGTTTCATTTAATACACCACTGTGTGTTTTTATTCATGTCATGATTTTAAATTAATATTAAATAAAAAAATATTTTTTATACTTATGTATAGAACTCCATTGTTTTGTTGGTAAATCGTATCTGGGAGTATACATTTTGTTCTATTTCATTGGCGTGGTGGATTAAGCAAATTTTATCCATTTGGATTATATATACTCATATACACCACTTTTCTCTTTTTGCTGGTATTTTTCATTGCATGATCTATTTCAAGTGTTTATTTCTGTTAATGTTGATGATTATGGCTTACAGCCAGTGAAAACCCAAAAGTCATTATCTCAGTAAATTAGAATACTTTATAACACCAGCTTGAAAAAAAGATTTTAAAATCTTAAATGTTGGCCTACTTCATGCTTCCCACTGCCGACAAGCTTTTTGGAGATGGAAATTTAATTCTCCAGTACACTACCAAAACAACAGTATCACGGTGCTTGATTGGCGATCAGACTCGTCTGACCTTAACCCAATAGAGAATCTATGGGGTATTGTGAAGAAGATGAGAGACACCAGACCCAACAATGCAGACGAGCTGAAGGCTGCTATCAAAGCAACCTGGGCTTCCATAACACCTCAGCATTGCCACAGGCTGATCGTCTCCATGCCACGCCGCCAAAAGCTGCCCCGACCAAGTATTTACTGAACAGACATTTCAGTAGGCCAACATTTCAGATTTTAAAATCATTTTTTCAAGCTGGTATTATATAGTATTCTAATTTACTGAGATAATAACTGGAGTTTTCATTGGCTGTAAGCCATAATCAACATTAACAGGAATAAACGCTTGAAATAGACTTTTTGTATTGAAGAACTGAAGTAAATTAACTTTTGATGACATTCTAATTTTGTGAGATGCACCAGTAGATAGCCTTCTAACGAAGCCTTGTTCCACCATAAATCCATTCTTTCCTCCAGCAGATGCTTCTTGTTGTTTTGTGTTAACATCTTCCAGGGGTGTAGGTATATGGGCAATAGTCAGTCCTTTAATATAGACACTCACAAACTAGCGTGTGGAGCGGTATGAAGCAGAACTTGAAGCCAAAGACAAAATGCCGGTGACACAAAGAGGTAGGAAACGGCTGGTTTTCCTCCTTGGTACTAGTGGCTTCACTTCTAGATTGACTGAGAATTGAATTCTTTCATATGCCGTGGAACTAGAAGGTCCCGAGACTCAAATGTCTTGTTGACGTGTATGGGGAGTGCAGCGCCTGACTCCCGATGAGCCTGATCACGCTTGGCATTCTGCAAGATTGCCTTGTTGGAAGTTTTGTTTTTGTTCAAGTTCTTTGACATGTTCTTCTTGCTCCATCGCTCACATATAAATAAGATCTTTTCCTCAATGACCTAGAACACACATTACAAATCTCCTCTCATCGAGGCTTAAAAAAGGCATCTTTCACAGGGAATGAACAATCTGGACATGTAACCAGCTAAGTATAGATGTATATAAGTATATATGCAATCTTTCCTTCAATACATGCTTTATGGTATGGTTGCCGAGACAGAGATGCCAGAAGACCGCGCCCTCTGATTTCTCCTTCTTCTGCACTGACTAGAAGCAGGCCATATTAAGCAGTGCATGCCTCCTCTAGAAGTGCAGGGGTTAATTACTCCATTGAGAGCTCCTTTAAGCTTACCTGCCTTAAGGCTCTCAGCTGTTCACTGTTGTCCATTCCCCTCTCCTATATAAACTAAACTCTGGCAATCAGGAGAAATGCGAGAGTTAGCCTCATTGCTGAATGGTTCAGGAGTTGGTGGTGTGTTGTTTGAGAAGGTGTTTGGTTGATTTATATAAGACTGTTGCTAGGTTTTGGTTGTGTGCAAATCCTCTCCTACTGTGGTATCTCACTATGTTTGTGTGTGCATTATTGTATGATTGGTATTCTTTATCCCTGTTCTGATTACCTTGCTAATCTGGTTGGTGTATAGACATACACTACTCATACTACTCAACTCTTCCCTGAGTGGGGGGGGGGGAAGGAACAGGTTGAGAGTGGATTCAGAAGCTCAGCAAGGTACATGGCCCCAGCCTCTTCACCATTAGAAGTAATCCAGGGAATAGGGATAGCTAGGTCGCCCCAAGCGTTAGGGACAGAGAATGAGCCCTTAGCCCCGGGATACCCAACAATAGAATCGTTACATTAATTCTGGCTGAAAGTTTTTTTTTTGATCCACCATGAATCCTATCACTGCTTTGACAGGGAAAGTGCAGCAACTCAGCGTGGAGGTGGCAGATCTACGCACTGTTGTTTTGCAGCACCTCACATCTCATCAGGTTTGGGGACAGTGACTCCTAGGCAACCCCAAATGGAGACAAAGATCGCTTTACCTGAAAGCTTCTCGGGGAGGGGAGGGGGGGAGAGGGCATGACAAGTCTGTTGTTTTCAGGGAGGCTTGGTTTGTATTTATATTTTTTTATGACCATTTTGCTTCTATTTCTACTATTGGGTTCACTTTACACAGGAAGTTGCCAATCTGGGGTGTGAGTGGGGTTATACGCGGCTCAGCATTACGACAATGGCTATATCTACAACAGATGTAACAGGGGTTCTTTCAAAACTGCACCGTCAGTCCAGCAAATGACGCATCCTTGGAATCAGGCGCTCTTGCTCTTATCATACTGCTCTCAGATTACAAAGCAATAACCTGCTGATAAATTGCATGCTACTTAAAGGGAATCTATTTCCACGGCAGATATGTGGATATGTTATCAAGAACTATTACAGAAAGTCCCTTTAAATGAACGAAAACGTGCAATGAACAAAATCCTGTAATGTTTCTGATAAGTAATTGCCCGGTATTTCCCTGTTATTATCTATTTATTAGGTAGCATTAGTGCAGATTGAAAATCTCTCTGCACGCCACATTAATCTCATCATTGTGATTCCTGATACCCAGACTATTTATTAAATGCAAACTAGATGGCATGATGTCAATAGAAAATCGTCTCACGTAATATGAAATTTTATTGTAATCAGACTTTTCTTTATTATATCACAATGGCGAAAAAATACATATAAAAATAAATACAGACATCAGTCCAATGCTGTGACATTAGGCCGGCTGAGACGGATTTTTGCTTCCATAGTTGAGTAGATTTTTTTCCCTCGTGTCATAACTTCTCTATAATGACGCACCAGTTTCCCTGATCGTGGTAACTGTGCCGGACGGTGACACCGGTGACTCTTGTGCACAATGCTTCCAGCTCTCCTTCTCGGAAGACATGATAATACCGGTGATGCACCGAGCCGGGCACCAGCTGGTTTTCCTCCTTGGCACTAGTGGCTTCATTATTTCTAGGTTGATTGTTTGCTTTCAGATGCCAAGGAACTAGAAGGTCCTGAGAATGGAATGCAGTCCTGTTGGTGTGTATGGGGAGCTCAGCAACGGACTCCTGATGAGCCTGATCACACCTGGAATTCTGTGGGATCGCCTCGTTAGACGTCTTGCCTTCCTTCAGGTACTTTGACTTGTTCTTCTTGTACTCCTGTTCCATCGCCCACACGTAAATAAGAGCTTTTCCTCCTGCTTTCAGGAGACTGATTAATTCTTGTATCGCTGACAGTCTTCTTTCCTGCAAGTTAAAAAAAAAAAAGAATAAATCAGCTTTGATTGGAAACAAGATTTGTCATTGGAAACAAGACTTGTCATTTTGCACACCCAAACAAGCAATTTTCCTAACAAATTTATTAAAACATGCTGCAAAAATGAGTACACTTAATGAAGTGAAAGTCTTACGAGCAAAGCTAAAATTTACACTACAAAATTCGAACTAACAATTTAGTCTAGTTCTTCATTACACAGGTACCTAGAAGAAAGTTCACTATAAAAAAATACAAACAACAATATTTTTCATATTTCGTGTTTGCAAGCTATAGCGCTACAGTGTGCTACCTTTTCTTCTTGTATGTATATGAGTTGGTGACTCTAGGTTTAGCACCTGTTCACACTGAATCTAAGTTTGGATGTGCCGGTCAGTTTTTTGATATGTATTCATTTACCTTCTGCCTGAGCACTCCACCTGGTGGTCACAGGCCTTTTAATTACAGCAGGTTCATCACCCCTCCACAGAGATGTAGATTTTAGTCTGAAAAGAGGATTCATAGGTTCCCATGCAGACAGACTTTTCTAAAGCGAGGATAGGCATTAGTTAGGGACCTGATATACGAGAAGAGCCTTGACGTGGCTATCAGGCTCACATAATTTGGCCATCTTATGCGCTAAGACTTCTCAATTTTTCATATTTCTAAGGTAATGATGTAATTCATTTTTCATATTTTTCATATTTCGTGTTTGCAAGCTATAGCGCTACAGTGTGCTACCTTTTCTTCTTGTATGTATATGAGTTGGTGACTCTAGGTTTAGCACCTGTTCACACTGAATCTAAGTTTGGATGTGCCGGTCAGTTTTTTGATATGTATTCATTTACCTTCTGCCTGAGCACTCCACCTGGTGGTCACAGGCCTTTTAATTACAGCAGGTTCATCACCCCTCCACAGAGATGTAGATTTTAGTCTGAAAAGAGGATTCATAGGTTCCCATGCAGACAGACTTTTCTAAAGCGAGGATAGGCATTAGTTAGGGACCTGATATACGAGAAGAGCCTTGACGTGGCTATCAGGCTCACATAATTTGGCCATCTTATGCGCTAAAACTTCTCAATTTTTCATATTTCTAAGGTAATGATGTAATTCATTTTTCATATTTTTCATATTTCGTGTTTGCAAGCTATAGCGCTACAGTGTGCTACCTTTTCTTCTTGTATATGAGTTGGTGACTCTAGGTTTAGCACCTGTTCACACTGAATCTAAGTTTGGATGTGCCGGTCAGTTTTTTGATATGCACTATAAAAAAATGTCACTTAAAGAAAAAAACATTCCCATTTCATCCCATCAGAAATGGCACCACATGGAAGAGAAATGTCAAGACCAGAGAGCGAAAATTTCTCTAAATATGAAAAGTGAAGGATACAAGACTATCGGAAAAGCTTTACTAATCAGTCAAAAAGTGACACTAAAATTTAACAAAGGTAAAACAGAAAACATAGCACAGAGACATCTAGGTCGCCCATGGAAGTGACCTAAACAGGAGAGTCTCCTGATGAGTAGGGTTGAAGAAAATACACATGCAAGTTAACTGTAGTTAGTTAAAGAAGTAGAAAGTCAAACCAGTGTTTCCCATGACACAATGCGGCTTACACTGCAGAGGAATAGCATGCACAGGTGTCGTCCACAAAGGAAGCCTCTCCTAAAAAGTCCATGGACAAAAAAAGCCCACCTACAATTTACCAGGACCCATGCTGAAAAATATTAAGACTACTTGAACTTTATACTCAG
The DNA here is from genome assembly GCA_033576555.1 of Oophaga sylvatica. Classification (NCBI taxonomy): domain Eukaryota; kingdom Metazoa; phylum Chordata; class Amphibia; order Anura; family Dendrobatidae; genus Oophaga; species Oophaga sylvatica. The sequence continues at coordinate 40,073,036 of JARQOD010000002.1, forward strand.
GGGTGGGCAATTAATTTTCCAAAGAGGCCACGTGAGATACTGTGACTGTTGTGGAGGACCAAGTCTCCCGGACAAACTTAATTCTGCTCAATATTAAGGGATAAAAATGTATATAAAACAAATTAGCAGAATTAAGTCTGTTGACTCACTGCTACTGTTAAGACATGTCACGGCAGTAGCTATAATCAACACCTTATAATTTACTGGGGTTTTTTTTTGTAAAGTTTAGAAATCATACGGCTCCTGGTATTCAACCCTTGCACCTTGATCAACAACTCCTCCCAAACAGGATGCCCCTACACACAGTATGATGCCCTCACAAAACAGCACCCCACATAGTATAGTGTCCCAACACAGCCTTCAACTCAGAAAGATGTCCCCATACAGCCACCACCAACACATTATGTCCTCATGCAGTCCCCACTCAGAATACGGTCCCCACACAGTTCCTTTAAACAGCAATATGTCCTCCACACAGCCCCTATGCAGAATGATGTCCCCAGACAGCCCCCTTACACAGTATATTATGTCCCCAAACAGCTGTCCACTCAGAATGATGTCCCACACAGCCTCCCATTCATAATTCTGTCCCCCACACAGATCCTTTACACAGTGTTATGTCCCCACACAGAATGATGCCCCCACATAGCACCCTTACACAGTATTATTTCCACCCCCCCACACAGCTCCCATGCAGAATGATGTCCCCACACAGGCCCCATGGAGAATGTTGTCCCTCCCAATCCCCTTAAACAGTATTATGTCCCAACAGGGTCCCCTATTTTCTTGGTGTTCTGGTCTGCACTGTGTAATGAGGCACTGCTGAGGCAATATTAATGACGCTATCACGCCTGCTGCACTTTCAAGTGCACAGGCTCAATGATGGAAGAGGGATTTGACTGCTCCCTGTTTAATCATTGCATTCATTGGTATCTCATCTGGATTATTTCAGTACTAGTGAATTTAAGATGCTAGGCATGAGGCGGCCATGTGGTGCAGGACGCCACTGCCTAAAGCCCTTTGGCTGTCCTAGTCTGCGGGCCGCACCGTTTGCTCTGCAGTGATGGAGACGAAGATAAATGTTTTTGGAACTGATTGCTTCAAACTTTATGGCATTGAAAAATTGAGGAGTATAAAGAAAAAGGTCTTTTGCCTACAATAAAACAAACGGGGTGTACTCCTTTATGCTGAACACTGCATATAAATGCAGGCAGATGTGTATAAACTTTCAAATTTGTGTCTTTTCTGCCCCCCTCCAACATCTTTATAAAAGTTAATGTGTAAAGTTGGAGAGCTGTGCTGTGAGCTCTGAGTAAACCGCTGCGGCTCCCTCCCCCCTCTCACAGCATAAGGCCGGCTTCACACATTCGACTTCCATAGCCCATGTAGGACCCCAAAGTCCAGGATGGCCACAGGTCTCCAGAATTGATCTTAACCTATATGCCTAGGAGGCAGTCAGGAAACCCAAAGCCAGCCCATACATGTGGGGAAAACAGCCCTAAAAAGACCGTCTATAGGAGAGTTTCTGGCTTGGCATTTATCCCTGGTCATATTGCAAGGTTCGTAAAAGGGGTGGACATTGCCTCATGGGTGTCTCTCCAAGGCCAAATCTGCATCATACTCTTGGGAAGCCACTTATTTTAGGGGGAACCTTCTAAAGATAAAACGTCAGTGGTGGAGAATTCAGCTCATGCCTGTGTGATATATAAACAGACATTCAGAGACACATCTGCCATTTGTAGTGATTCTATAATGGCTGGTGGGGAGATCTCACATTGGGGAGCCATTTTATTGACATGAACTGCCCTACTACAGCTTCTGAAAAGGACAGTATGCCATAATGTCCGACAGTTGCAAGTTCCATCTCCGGGAAGAGTGAGCTAAGGTCCCTTGACCACTGTTATGCCAACGATTAAGTGTACCATGTTCTCCATTCATATCTATTAGAATTATGAAACGAGGGAAATCTGATTGATCTGCGGCTTCTGAACCTGCTCTATTCTCCCAATAGATGGTGAAATGTCCTGACAGTCAGTGCGATATGTTGTATTCTTGAAAGCTGATTAAGGCATTCACACTCATCCGCCATACATACCTCTGTGGCAAAGTGGTGGATCACAGCTATGGAGATGCATGCGTCAAAGGAGCCACTTCTGAAAGGAACAGACAAGGCGTCACACACGCAGGCCTCAAATTGTCTCTCTCCACAAATGTCCACAAGGTTCTTACTGCGGTCACAACCGATCTGGGGAAAGAAATTGACAGTTATAATCCACAGGTGACTGACACGTCACAGCAAAGGTGACAGCCATGGTAAAAGACACTCCAAAAAAGGATACACGAGGGAGGACTGGTTTTCTTTATCTCAATTATTCAATATATTTGTATATTTATACACCAGCAAATGTTGGCAGTTTTTTTTGGGGGGAGGTGGTGGTGGTGGTGTTGCACCATTTAACGTCTCAATTTTCATGTCCAAGCTCTATCTCTGCAAAAACATGGACATGTGAATAACCTCATAGGCCATGAAGAACAAACTGTATGGCCACGAAAAAAAAATAAAATCATGGAGACAGGTCCACTTCTGATTCGAGTCTCAGATCAACATTACCCATACAAGTCTAAGGGTCCTTGAAAATCACAGACAGCCCACTTTTTTTTTTTCTTTTAACATCGCAATCAGTAGGAGAAACTGCAATTTTTTTTTATTTTTAGGGGATACGAGAAAATCACTGCTGCAAATCTGTATCAAAACATTGTTGAAAATCAAACCTTTTTTTGTGAGTGACATATTGTGATTCTGGTGATTCTGACTTTGTTTTCTCGTGACATATTGTACTTCATGATAGTGGTAAAATTTCTTTGATATAACTCATTAATAGTTGAAAAAAAAAACAGAAATTTGGCAAAAATTTTGCAATTTTTCAACTTTGAATTTTCATGCCCTTAAATCACAGAGATATGGCAAACAAAATACTTTGTAAGTAACATTTGCCACATGTCTACTTTACATCAGCACAATTTTGGAACCCAAATTTTTTTTGTTAGGAAGTTATAAGGGTTAAAAGTTAACCAGCGATTTCTCATTTTTACAACACCATTTTTTTTGGGGGGACCACATCACATTTGAAGTCACTTTGAGGGGTCTATATGATAGAAAACACCCAAAAGTGACACCATTCTAAAAACTGCACCCCTCAAGGTACTCAAAACCACATTCAAGAAGTTCATTAACCCTTCAGGTGCTTCACAGGAATTTTTTTGAATGTTTAAAAATAAAAAAATTAACATATAACTTTTTTCACAAAAAAAATTATTTCAGGTCCAATTTTATTCCCAAGGGTAACAGGAGAAATTGGACCCCAACAGTTATTGCGCAATTTGTCCTGAGTACGTCGATATCCCATATGTGGGGATAAACCACTGTTTGGGCGCACGACAGAACATGGAAGGGAAGGAGCGCTGTTTGACTTTTTCAACGCAAAATTGGCTGCAATTGAGATCGGACGCCATGTCGCGTTTGGAGAGTCCCTGATGTGCCTTTAATAGTCAAAACCCCCCAATTCTAACTCCAACCCTAACCCCTACACACCCCTAACCCTAATCCCAACCCAAACCCTAACTTTAGCCCCAACTCTAACCCTAATGGGAAAATGGAAATAAATACATTTTTTTAATATTATTTTTCCCTAACTAAGGGGGTGATAAAGGGGGGTTTGATTTACTATTTATAGCGGGTTTTTATGTTTGGCAGCAGTCACACGCTAAAAGATGCTTTTTATTGCAAAAAATAGTTTTTGCATCACCACATTTTGAGAGCTATAATTTTTTCTTATTTTGGCCCACAGAGTCATGGGAGGTCTTATTTTTGCTGGACGAGTTGATGTTTTTATTGGTACCATTTTCAGGCACATGACATTTTTGATCGCTTTTTATTACGATTTTTGGGAGGCAGAATGAACAAAAACCAATTCATGAATTTCTTTTGGTGGGGCCTTTATACCATTCCGTGTGTGGTAAAATTGATAAAGTGGTTTTATTCTTCGGGTCTGAACAATTACAGCGATACCTCATTTATATCATTTTTTTTTTAATGTTTTGGCGCCTTTATACAATAAAAACAATTTCATATAAAAAAAATAATTGTTTTTGCATTGCTTTATTCTGCGAGCTATAACTTTTATTTTTCCAACAAGGACGCTGTATGGTGGCTCGTTTTTATGCGGGACAAGATGAAGTTTTCAGCGGTACCATGTTTATTTATATCCGTCTTTTTGATCGCGTGTTCTTCCACTTTTTGTTCGGCGGTATGATGATAAAGCATTGATTTTTTTTGCCTTTTTTTAAGGGGTTCACTAAAGGGTTTAACTAGTGGGACAGTTTTATAGGGCGGGTCGTTACGGACGCAGCAATACTAAATGTGTACTTTTATTTGTTTTATTTACATTAAGAAATGAATTTATTGGGGAATATTTTTTTTTTCTTTACTTAGGATTTTTTTTTTTTATATACTTTTTTACATTGTCCCAGGGTGGGACATCACTGTATAGTGTCAGATCACTGATCTGACAGTTTGCAGGGCACTGTGTCAGATCAGCGAACTGACAGGCAGTGCAGGAGGCACTGAGAAACCAACTCTCTGCAGGACCCGGACGGACCCCGCGGCCATCTTGGATCTGGAGGCCTGTAGGGAGGAGGCCCTCGGAACAGCGCAATCACATTGCGCTGTTCTGAGGGTCTCAGGGAAGCACGCAGGGAGCCTCCTCCCTGTGCGATGCTTCCCGATGTCGCCGGAACACTGCGATCATGTTTGATCGCAGTGTGCCGGGGGTTAATGTGCCGGGAGCGGTCCGTGACCGCTCCTGGCACATAGTGACGGGTGTCAGCTGTGATAATCAGCTGACACCCGGCAGCAATCAGCTGCGCTCCCCCCGTGAGTGCAGCTGATCGCATATGACGTACTATCCGTCCATGGTCATACGGGCCCGGGTCACCTAAACGAGATAGTACGTCAGATGTCAGAAGGGATTAAATGACAGCTCTGCTTGTTCTGATTGACTGCTGAACGCTAGCATGAGCTCCCTATAAATGGTGTGTGTATCTTATAATTAGGCAAGTGCCACATGTAGTGGAAAAGTAACCTCAATGCGGCAAGATCCCGGGATTCTAATTTAATTAACCCCTTCACGCCTTGCCCATTTTCCTTTTTTTCCTCTTCTTTCAAGAGCCATAACTTTTTTATTTTTCCATTCCCATAGCCGTAGTATGAGGGCTTGTTTTTTGCTGAACGAGTTGTAGTTTTGAATGACACCATTCATTTTATCACATGATGCACCGGAAAGTGGGGAAAAAAAATTCTAACTATGTCAAAACTGTTTATAAAAAGTGCAATTCAACAATTATTTGGGGTAACTTGTAAAATTCAAATTTTTTGCTTGTTTTGCCATTTTCTGACACCTATAATGTTTTCAATTTTGGGGAAACGGGGCTCGGTGAGGACTTGTTTTTTGTGCCCTGAGCTGACGTATTTATGGATACCATTTTGGGGTACTTATGATATTTAGATCGCCCCTTATTGCATTTTATTCCAATGTTTAGGCGGTCAAAAAACTTAATTCTTGTGTTTTGACTTATATAGCACTGCTATGCATAGAGAAAATCACGGTCTCTTATGAACGCCAGCTATAGGCTGGCTTTCACAAAAAAACAGTCATGACAGGTACGGAGCTTGGTAAAAAAAAAAAAAAAATGACAATCAATAAACCTCCGTCACCTTGAAATATGACAAATCTGTTAAAAGAAGCAACACAGAAAAGAATATCCGCGGGTTTGGGACAGGAAGCCGTCAATATTATTTCCAAAAAAAAAAAAGCAAGAAAAATGAATGCAGCATTTAACCAAACGGTCATGTGGAAAATGTACTGATTATGTGAGACAAGAAGGGAGAGAAAAGTGACCTTGAGAGTGATCTTAACACACCAAGAAATGTTAATGAATTGTAAACTAATTGGAGGGAACAAAGCAGATTACTTTGTAATTTGCATCTAAATTGCATGAAATACATTTCGCCTCAGATCTGCTTTCGGTCCTTGCCTCTGACCACAAAAAAGCAGCGAAAATGACAAAGCGGGAAGGGAGGGTTGAGTTATGGTCTCAATTACAGTTTACCAGAGCTGTTAATTACGGGTTATTGGCGCTTATTTCCATGTCCGCTCCTCAGTCTTATTTATTAAGTATTGAAATGGCAGTGAAGTGACCGGAAGGTCCAACAAAACTGGTGAAAAAAAAAGGATTTTTGGTACTCACCGCAAAATCCCTTTCTCGGAGCCATCATTGGGGGACACAGGTAACAGTGTATGCGGCTGTCGCTAGAAGGCTGACACTAGGCAAAAAAGGTTAGCGCCTCCTCAGCAGTGTACACCCCACTGACTGGCACAAAGCTCGTCAGTTAGTGAAGAAAAGCAGGAGGAGATGCAACCACAAATAACTACACAGAAACATAGAATGGTAGAGTTGGAAGGGACCTCCTGGGTCATCTGGTCCAACCCCTTGCTCAAAGCAGGATTCAGTAAATCATCCAAGACAGATGTCTGTCCAGCCTCTGTTTGAAGACTTCTATTGAAGGAGAACTCACCACCTCTCGTGGCAGCCTGTTCCACTCACTGATCACCCTAAATGTCAAAAAGTTTTTTCCAATTTCTAACCTGTGTTTCCTCCCATTCAGTTTCATCCCATTTCTTCTAGTCTTTCCTTGTGCAAATAAGAATAAAGATAATCCTTCTACAATGTGACAGCCCTTGATATATTTGTAGACAGCTATTAAGTCTCCTCTCAGTCTTCTCTTTTGCAAGCTAAACATTCCCAAATCCTCTAACTGTTCCTCATAGGACATGGTTTGCAGACCGGTCACCATTCTGGTGGCTCTTCTCTGAACTTGCTCTAGTTTGTTGATGTCTTTTTTAAAATGTGGTGCCCAAAACTGGACACAGTATTCC
>JARQOD010000002.1:40080130-40187549 GCA_033576555.1 Oophaga sylvatica
ACCCCCCAAAACCCCAAGTGTGACAACCCTCGGGGTCCTTTCCCTTGGCACTGCATACCCCCAACATTTTCTGCTTTCGATTCTAAAGGCCCTTCTACCCCCTTTTGGAAACTAAAAGCAAACTTTAACCCCAAAAAATAATGAAGCCACTAGTCCCCAAGGGGGGAAACCCCCTGGTGCCCGGTCGTGCATCACCAGTATCCTAAAGGAAGGAACGTTGTGATAAGAGAAAGGGTGCCCCCCCCCCGGGGCCCAGTTCCAAAAATTTGGGGGGAAATTTTGGTGCATCTTTAAAGAAGTTTTTACCAAGGAAGAGAAAAATTTTTATCAACTACAATAAAAAAAATTTCTCTCAAAACCGCCAAATGCCAAGCTTTGGACTTTTTTAAATTTTTTTTTTTTTTTTTTTTTACCTTATGCCATAGTAAAATAAAAAGGGGGAAATTAAACGTGATTACAGAAAAAAAATACATCTTTGTGACCAAATTTTATAAATTTGAATCGCTCACCCCAAAAGGGGTAAAATTTTTTAAAAAAAAGCTTGGTATCAAAATGAACTCATGTGGCACGAAAAAAAATTTTTTTCTTTTTGTATGAATTAAATTTTTTTTTGTTCTTTACCCCTTTTGTTTTTAAAAAAGGAATTTTTGGGTGTAATATTTGTTTATAAAAAAAATATCCACAAGCTTTCATGGAAAAAAAACTATCAAGATAAAAAAAGCAAATTTTTTGCCCCTTTGAAAAAAAGGGGAATTTAAAATTTTTTCGCAAATCCAGAAATTACAAATTAAAGGGGAGAAGTCTGAGGGGGGTTAAAACCCCGAAAATTAACAAATTCCTTTATCGGGGTTAAATATACACCCCCGTGATGGAAAGGGGGCAGCCCTTTGGCGTGCCCTTACGTGGATCCCTCCCCTTTTCGGGGCCCCGGGAAATCCCGACCCCAAATTTTTTAAATGCTTAAAGGGCCCCAGTTATGCAATATGCTTTTAAAGGAGTGAGGGGCAGAGAGTGCTCCTCTAAACCCCGTCTACCTGTGTGTGTTTTGGGGTTTGAACCTTGATCTTGTGCTTTGCTTCTCTATCCACTGAACCACAGAAATATAAAATTTTTCCTCCGGGTTTTTTTATTGTCTGTTTGTCCTTGTTTTTAGGTTTTTAAAAGGGTTTTAACATTTTGTTTTCATTTATTAATTTTTGTCTACCCAATCACCCTTTCAGGTGCACTATATATTTTTTCCCCCCTTGTGGAATTTCCTGCTGGTTTGCACAGCCATACTGCTGCTGTTTTTTCCAACCCCAGGAAAATCCAGCTAGGGTTTATTTCTATGCTGATTGTTTTTTTTCACCCACATCTACTTCTTTTCTAGTTTAGGAAGTAGGGGCATAAAATTTTACAGTTTTAATCATTTAATTTGTATTTAGTGGTTTGTTTTAACTACTTTGGGATCTCTTTTTTTTCTCAGCACTCTTTCCCTTCTGTAGGTAAATTCACTCGCTATGGGCCCCCAGTTGCTTAGGAGAAATGTAAAACCCCAACGGGCCTTTAAGGCACCATAGGTCCAAGCTGTTTTAATTTTTTACTCCGTTGTTAGGGCTTTTTCCCCGCCAAAATAAACAAAACCCCTGGGGGGGCAAACCGTACATGAACCATTTTGGGTCAGTTGCAGTTTTTTAGGTTTTAAAAACCCATTTTTTCCCATGTGATTTTTTGCACTAAACCCTTTCCCCCCCAGTGTAATCAAGGAATGGCTGTGTCCCCCCTAAAGGTCCAACATGTGATATTGCTTGAGAAATTTTCTTTGGAGTTGAAATTTGCCTGTTGTAAAATAAGGCTTTTTAAAAAATTTCAAAATGGACTTTTCCCCAGTTTCCCAATTTTTTACTGCCACCTTTTTTTTTTTTATATTTCTTTTTTTCTGGCTACAATCAAAAGGCTAAACCTATCCTTGCCCCCTGAAGCTGGGGGGTGCGTTATATTTTTGATTATATTTTTAAAAAGGGGGGGATGACTGCACAGCAAACTTGTTACGTTACTTCCTCCCCATGATGTCTACCCAGTAATAGAACCCGAAAAAAGTGTTTTTTCTACACTGTTGATGATGAGAGATGGATTTTTTAGTAAAACTAAGAGAAAATGTTGCTTTTTGACCACACTTTCTGCAAATGAAATTAAAAATAAGTATGAAAACACAATAAAAAGACTTTTTACCAGTGACGAAATGCGAAGGCAGCAGGCCACGAGGTCCTAAAAAGGGGTTGTGAGCTGGGGGCCAATGGGGTTTCTGATACAGTTGAAAGCAAAGAAAACTAACTATGGGGTTCATTTTTACGTATGGAGGCCATGGGGAGTGCATTATACAAAAATGGGGGGTTTTATGGGAGTGCATTATAGTATATTGGGAAAAACTATGGGGGGTGCATTATACTCTAAAAAGGACATGGGGAATCATTATACTATTGGAGGGCCCAATAGTATGTGCATTATACTCTATGGGGGACTATGGGGAGTGCATTTATACATATGGAATCTATGGATTTTCATTATGTCTATGAAGGACTATGGGGGGTGCAATTTTTAAATCTATGGAGGACTATGAGGAATGCATTATACTATAGGGGAAAAGGGGGGTTTTTTGGGGGGATTTTGCTATATAAAAGGCAATATAGTGGCCAAATTTTAATATTTTGGGGGTCTATGTGGAAGCCTTTATACTTTATGGAGGACTATGGGGGGGTTTTTATACTGTATTCAAGCAATTATATAAATGTTTAAATTTTTTTTGGGGTCCATCAAACTGTGTGGAGGGCTGTGTGGGGGCCATTGTATGGGTTTTGGGAAAAGGGGGGTGAAGCCAAAAAAAGTGTGTGGAGAGGTGTGGGGGCATTTTTTTGTATGTAACAAAGTTCTCCAAGGGGGAAAGGGGGTTTTGGGGGTCACAATTGGGGTATCATACTGTGTTGAGGGGGCCATACTTTGCCGGGGGACTTAAGGGGGGGGTTCAGAGGGGACAACTTTTCGTGTTTCAGTGGAGGAATTCAGGGGGGGGTATCATACATTTTTTGTGGGGCACTTTTGCGGGCACATATTTTATGGATCAATTAAATTGAATTTTGGGGTTTTCCAGTAAGAGGAAAATTACTTTTAAGGGGCTGAAATTATAATATTTTTTTTTTTGGGGGGGAAAACCCCAAATTTCAAAATTCTCTATGGGGCCCAAATTTTCTATGTACACCCGGGCAATAAAAAATCCAAACCTGCATAAACTTTACAGACCTTTTGGGCTGATTTTTCTTTTAGCCCAAAACAACACAAAAATTTTAAAATTGGGCTGAAAAAAATCTTAGATTTTTACCCCAAAAAAAAATTTTAACTCCGATTTTAAAAATTACAAACGCAGAAATGGTTTAAAAATGGCCCAAAAATTTTACAAAATTTCCCTGATGATGCCAATCCCCATAGGGGCGACGTACCTGCACTACCCAGGCTCGGGGGGAGGGAGCGCTATTTGACTCAAGGAGCACAGATTTCCTAGAAAGTTTGCGGACCCATATACAGACCCCAGAAGTACCAGAACACATAAACCTCCTCAAGTGACCACTTTTGGAAATTCCCCCTTTCTGGGAATTCATCTACTGTGGGTGAGGGTTTTTCCCAGGATGTTTACGAAAAAAAAACATGAATGATGCTGAGTAAAAATTTTCAAATCTGCCATTTTTTGGTCCGTACATTGTGCCCGTTCACTTCAGGGGCATGGTGTAATTATGACACCCAGTACTACGTCTGAAAACTTTTGGGCGGGTTCGATACAGTTAAACCTGGACAGAGCAGGGGACTGATCCCCGCTGCATGCCACGGGCCGACCCTTTCCCCCCCCCCTTTCGCTGACGCTCCCTCTCCCATCAATCCCCTCTGTGTCTGTCGTCACTGACCAGACCTGACAGTGGGCCCAAAGACGTTACTACAAGGGGCTCGCTGTCGAGATGGCGGGTTCCTGCAGAGACCGAGCAGCGAGGGGAACAAGAGGGGAGGGGAGTATTTTGTATATATAATTTTTTTTTTTGATGGGGTGAATTAACTGTTAGGCCACAGGGATGCATTAACAAGGAGGGCTAAAGGCACTATTTCATTAAACATAAAGGCCTATGGGGAAAGCATTATGCAAAAAGAGGGCTAGGGAGTGCAGTATACTATATGGGTGACTTTGGGCATTAACAAATTGGGGCTAAATTTTTGGGGTATTAACAGTGTGGAATTTCAGCGAGGGGGCTTTCATGCAGTGTCGGCCAAGTAGGGTCTTTGACAGGGGGGGGCCCTCATACAGTTTTGGAGCCATCAAACATTTTTGGGGGGTACAAAGAGTAAGTAAAGAGTGGGGTACCCTACGCGTGGGGGGCCTTTTCTGTTTAAAGGAAGCATCACAATGTTGAGGGGAACTGTACCTGGGGGACTGGGCATTTAAATTTAAGTGGGCACTTATTTTTAAGGGGAACTTAGGGGTTTTTTGATTTTAAAAACACACGGACATTGTTATTTTTTAGGGGGGAAAATTTGGGGACGTTTTCTAGGCCACTTCCCGGGGGATTTAAATAATTTGAGGGTTTTTTTTTTCCCCTTTGAGGCGACGTACCCCCCCCGTAGTGCGTAAAGGCCAAGACAGCCCGGCCACATTGGGGGGCAGCAGGTAGGGTTTGTGCGGGGGGAAAAGATGTGGGGTGCGGGAAAATAGAATCTTATTTTTTGTTGTAATCGCTGCAGCCAAATCCGGCGAAGAATTGCATTCGGGGGGGGCCGATGGAAAGATGGAAAAGTGAACTTTTTTCAAAAGAACGTCATGTAAGTTTTATGAAAGAAAGTAAAACCCATACTTTTTCAAGATGTATTACCACAAAAAGGTATGGGGAATATAGGGGTTGGGTTTTTTTGGTTATTTTTTACCCAAGGTACTGGGGCCCTTTCACTTTAGCCTTTCAAATCAGGTTTTTTAATCTGTGACCGCTTATTGATGGAAAGACCGGCTGTTTTTTAAAAAAAATGTGGAATGAAGGGCCGACCGGCAAAACCCTTTTAAAACCCCCGGAAAAAAAAGCTTTTCCGAGAAGAGAGAGAAGAGAAAAGAGGGGAGAGAGAGAAGGAGAGAGGGGAGAGAGAGAGAGAAGAGGAGAAAAGAGAGGAGAGAAGGAGAGAGAGAAGGAGGGGGAGGAAGAGAGAGAGAGAAAGGGAGAGAGAGAGAGAACCTTGGACCCGATCATTTTCTAGGTTTGTCAAAAAACTGGCCCCCGGGTCCATAGGTTTGCATTTTTTCCGGGCCCTGAAGTGCCGATTCCACTTCAGGGGCCCCGGAAAAAAAAAAAAAAACGTTAAAAAAAACCTCTTGTCCGGCCCCGCCGGAATGTAACAAATTCCGAGGATCCGGCCAAAGACGGATGCAACGCAGTGACATCAGGCGCGATCCGGCGCTAAGTAATCAATGCTAAAAAAACGCATCGGTAACCGGTCCTTTTTTTAGAAACCACCCGGATCGCCCGATTCAAAAAGCCTGAATGTGTAAAGAGGCCTTAGGGTGCGCCAACATAGTTTAAATCAGGGTTACCTGGTTAGGGGCCCACTCAGAATTTTGCCCACCCCCCCCAAAACAAAACTCTAGCTATGTCTCTGATCCTATGTGAGGTATACAGGGGTCTCAGTTTATCCTATGTGATGTATATAGCGGAGTCTCTGTCATGGCTCAACTCCGGGGCTCAATCCTGTGAACTCTGGCTGTGGTTGGTTTCCCTCTGTGTTTCACTACAGCCTGTGTTGTCTCTGTCTTAGGCTGGGTCACACTTGCAAGAAACTTGCACGGGTCTCGCACATCAATACCCGGCACTGCCGCTGGCATTTCGGCCCGGGAGTATGCGGCTGCATAGAAAGACATGCAGCCGCACACTCCGGTCCTGAGTGCTGGCAGCAGTGCCGGGTATTGAGGTGCAAGACTTGTGCGAGTTTCTTGCAAGTGTGACCCCGGCCTAACTGTTGATAATGCTCTTGTCTTTCTGTTGCTTTGCGGTTCTGCTTCGGTGCAGGTGTTTTCATTTCCTCTTTTGGTTTTTAAAATCACATCTTGGAGGGGCTTTTTTACACTCTCCTGACACATGAGTCACAGTTCCCCAGTTAACTATTGTCTTGCTGAGGTTCTCTGTTGTTTTGGGTTACACTCTGTGTACAGTTGAGGGTGCAGCTAAGGACACTCAGGGTCAGCTGAAGTGAAGTGGGAGGGCTCCATTGTGTAATTTTAGGGTGACAACCTCCGTGGTCAGGTGGGAACAAATCAGGGTCAAGTTATTGATTTGCCTAGTCTGTACAGGAACCTGTGGTGAGCAGACTGAACATCTTACCTGGTTTGTTCATCCCCGTGTAAGTGTTAGAGCTCAGTCATAATCCTCACTATATCCTATTTGATGTGTATACGCTGGTGCATAATTATTAGCATTTTCACCATATCCAATTCATTACATTTATTAGAATATGAAAATGGCAAAAAACATCTGTGAAAATGTGCATAAAAGTTTTGAACACAATATGCAATATATTTATCGATCTTGACAAAATGGCCTATTATATGGCAAGTCCTCCCCATTGATAAACATAATGAATATCATCAGAAAAAAAATACACCATACTGTATATTACAGTGGTTAGTAAATTAATGGATATAAAGAATAATTATACACAATGGGACATAAAAATTGGACTTGCTAGTCTCCTTTTAATGTCCCCTAAAGTTACCCTTCCTGTCCACAGGGGTTGGCACCCTAAAGACAGCACGCCAGTGGCGCCCCCACTCACACGTTGCTGTCCCTGGAATCATAGAGTCATAGAATGTTAGAGTTGGAAGGGACCCTCAGGGTCATTGTGTCCAACCCCCTGTTAAAAGCAGGATTCACTAAATCATCCCAGACAGATGTCTGTCCAGCCTCTGTATGAAGACTTCCATTGAAGGAGAACTCACCACCTCTCGTGGCAGCCTGTTCCACTCATTGATCACCCTAACTGTCAAAAAGTTTTTTCTAATATCTAATCTGTGTCTCCTCTCATTCAGTTTCATCCCATTGATTCTAGTTTTTATTTGTGCAAATGAGAATAAAGATGATCCTTCTACAATGTGACAGCCCTTGAGATATTTGTAGACAGCTATTAAGTCTCCTCTCAGTCTTCTCTTTTGCAAGCTAAACATTCCCAAATCCTGTAACCGTTCCTCATAGGACATGGTTTGCAGACCGGTCACCATTCTGGTCGCTCTTCTCTGAACTTGCTCCAGTTTGTTGATGTCTTTTTAAAATGTGGTGCCCAAAACTGGACACAGTATCCAGATGAGGTCTGACCAAAGAGGAGTAGAGGGCAATAATGACCTCACGTGATCTAGACTGTATGCTTCTGTTAATAAATCCTACAATTGTATTTGTCTTTTTGGCTGCTGCATCACACTGTTGACTCATGTTCATATCATAGAATCATAGAATGGTAGAGTTGGAAGGGACCTCCTGGGCCATCTGGTCCAACCCCCTGTTAAAAGCAGGATTCACTAAATCATCCCAGACAGATGTCTGTCCGCCTCTGTATGAAGACTTCCATTGAAGGAGAACTCACCACCTCTCGTGGCAGCCTGTTCCACTCATTGATCACCCTAACTGTCAAAAAGTTTTTTCTAATATCTAATCTGTGTCTCCTCTCATTCAGTTTCATCCCATTGATTCTAGTTTTTATTTGTGCAAATGAGAATAAAGATGATCCTTCTACAATGTGACAGCCCTTGAGATATTTGTAGACAGCTATTAAGTCTCCTCTCAGTCTTCTCTTTTGCAAGCTAAACATTCCCAAATCCTGTAACCGTTCCTCATAGGACATGGTTTGCAGACCGGGTCACCATTCTGGTCGCTCTTCTCTGAACTTGCTCCAGTTTGTTGATGTCTTTTTTAAAATGTGGTGCCCAAAACTGGACACAGTATTCCAGATGAGGTCTGACCAAAGAGGAGTAGAGGGCAATAATGACCTCACGTGATCTAGACTGTATGCTTCTGTTAATACATCCTACAATTGTATTTGTCTTTTTGGCTGCTGCATCACACTGTTGACTCATGTTCATATCATAGAATCATAGAATGGTAGAGTTGGAAGGGACCTCCTGGGCCATCTGGTCCAACCCCCTGTTAAAAGCAGGATTCACTAAATCATCCCAGACAGATGTCTGTCCAGCCTCTGTATGAAGACTTCCATTGAAGGAGAAACTCACCACCTCTCGTGGCAGCCTGTTCCACTCATTGATCACCCTAACTGTCAAAAAGTTTTTTCTAATATCTAATCTGTGTCTCCTCTCATTCAGTTTCATCCCATTGATTCTAGTTTTTATTTGTGCAAATGAGAATAAAGATGATCCTTCTACAATGTGACAGCCCTTGAGATATTTGTAGACAGCTACAGTGGTGGCCAAAAGTATTGGCACCCCTGCAATTCTGTCAGATAATACTCAGTTTCTTCCTGAAAATGATTGCAAACACAAATTCTTTGGTATTATTATTTTCATTTAGTTTGTAAAAAAAACACAAAAGAATTGACCTAAAGCCAAATTGGATATAATTCCACACCAAACCTAAAAAAGGGGGTGGACAAAAAAATTGGCACTGTTTGAAAAATCATGTGATGCTTCTCTAATTCGTGTAATCACCAGCACCTGTAACTTACTGTGGCACCTAACAGGTGTTGGCAATAACTAAATGACTCTTGCAGCCAGTTAACATGGATTAACCCCTTCATGACCTTGCCATTTTTTTGCAATTCTGACCTGTGTCCCTTTATGAGGTAATAACTCAGGAAAGCTTCAACGGATCCTAGCGATTCTGAGATCGTTTTTTCGTTACATATTGGGCTTCATGTTAGTGGTAAATTTAGGTCGATAATTTTTGCGTTTATTTGTGAAAAAAATGGAAATTTGGCGAAAATTTTGAAAATTTCGCAATTTTCAAATTTTTAATTTTTATTCTGTTAAACCAGAGAGTTATGTGACACAAAATAGTTAATAAATAACATTTCCCACATGTCTACTTTACATCAACACAATTTTGGAAACAAAATTTTTTTTTGTTAGGAAGTTATAAGGGTTAAAAGTTGACCAGCGATTTCTCATTTTTACAGCAAAATTTACAAAACCATTTTTTTAGGGACCACCTCACATTTGAAGTCACTTTGGGGGGGTCTATATGGTAGAAAATACCCAAAAGTGACACCATTATAAAAAGTGCACCCCTCAAGCTACTCAAAACTACACTCAAGAAGATTATTAACCCTTCAGGTGCTTCACAGGAACTAAAGCAACGTGGAAGGAAAAAATGGACATTTTCATTTTGCCCAACAAAAATTTTCTTTTAGCATCATTTTTTCATTTTCACATGGGCAACAGGATAAAATGGATCCTAAAAATTGTTGGGCAATTTCTCCTGAGTACACAGATACCTCATATGTGGTCATAAACCACTGTTTGGGCGCACGGCAGGGCTCAGAAGGGAAGGAGCGCCATTTGACTTTTTGAATGGAAAATATGCTGGAATATTTAGCGGATGCCATGTCGCATTTGGAGAGTCCCTGTGTGCCTAAACATTGGAGCTCCCCCACAAGTGACCCCATTTTGGAAACTAGACCCCCAAGGAACTTATCTAGATGCATATGAGCACTTTGAACCCCCAGGTGCTTCACAAATTGATCATAAAAAAAGAAAGTACTTTTTTGACAAAAACTTTATTTTTTTGCCTCAGTTTTTTGACTTTTGAATGGAAAATTAGCTCCAATCGTTAGCGGACACCATGTCATTTTGGAGAGCCCCTGTGTGCCTAAACAGTGAAAATTCTAACCCTAACCCTAATTCTAACCCTAACGCTAACCCTAAGGCTAACCCTAGTTCTAACCCTAACCCTAGTTCTAACCCTAACCCTAGTTCTAACCCTAAGGCTGGGTTCATATTGCGTTTTACTGGCCCGTTCAACACATAGCGTTGACGGGCTGGTAACGGTATAGCATAACGCGATCACGTTATGCTATACCCGCTAGCGCAGATGAATCAGCAGATGATTCATCTGCGCTAGCGGTGACGGAGCCCAACGCTGCAGGCCGCGTCAGAGGCTCCGTCACTGAATGACGGCACGTCGCGAACGCATGCCGCTTTACGGCATGCGTCACGATGTGCCCGAAAATAGGGGTGAAGACAGCATTAACAACAGCGTCCACAACGTGTTATAACGCGGTGTAACGCAGTCCTTCTAATGGACTGCCATAACGCAATATGAACACAGCCTTATAATCGTAACCCTAACCCTAATAAAAAGATAAAAAATATATATATAATTTTTTTTTAATTTTTTTTTTATTTGTCCCTCCCTATGGGGGTGATAAATGGGGCATTTATTTTACTTTTTTTTTTGATGACTGTGAGAGTTTATCACAGTGATCAAAATAAATTTCTGGACTCTGGAGGGCACACTGCGCATGATCCAGGGACATCGGAGGACCGGGAGAGGTGAGGTGAGGGGTGGATCGGAAGTGGGGGCAGTAGAGACAAGGAGGAGGGGAGCATTTAGTGACGGCGGTGACCGATCGCCGCCATCTATCGGTGGGGCGGCGCGCCAGTCCCGCCGTGACTCGGTGTGGGGGGGGGGTCGGATCTCGGTCTCCAGCCATGGCAGATGCTATTGCAGTATCGACCATGGCTGATTGTAATATTTCACCAAATTTCATTGGTGAAATATTACAGATTGCTCTGATAGGCTGTTTCACTTTTAACAGCCAATCAAGCGATCGTAAGCTACGTGGGGGTTAAGCCAACCCCCCTGTGGTGAAGCACAAAGGGTCTTGTGCTGCGGGTCGGGTGACCTTTCAGTGACCCCGGTCACCCGACCCGCAGGAACGCGATCCTTTCATGACACATACGCTGTCACAGGTCGGGAAGGGGTTAAAGTTGACTCAACCTCTGTCCTGTGTCCTTGTGTGTACACATTGAGCATGGAGAAAAGAAAGAAGACCAAAGAACTGTCTGAGGACTTGAGAAACCAAATTGTGAGGAAGCATGAGCAATCTCAAGACTACAAGTCCATCTCCAAAGACCTGAATGTTCCTGTGTCTTCCGTGCGCAGTGTCATCAAGAAGTTTAAAGCCCATGGCACTGTGGCTAACCTCCCCAGATGTGAAAGGAAAAAAAAATTGACGAGAGATTTCAACGCAAGATTGTGCGGATGGTGGATGAAGAACCTCGACTAACATCCAAACAAGTTCAAGCTGCCCTGCAGTCCGAGGGTACAACAGTATCAATCCGTACTATCCATCGGCGTCTGAATGAAAAGGGACTGTATGGAAGGCGATAGCATCGTGTTGTCCTGATGGAAGCGCCCAGGGAGCCCCCTAACTGCGCGATGCTCCTCTATGCTGCTGTCACTACTGACAGCGGCATCAAGGGGTTAAATTTCGACGATCAGTGCTAGCACCGATTGTGGGCGTTGCTGTGGGTGTCAGCTGTCACATACAGCTGACACCCGAATTCGATCGCCGCGGTGCTCAGCGTGAGGCCGCGCAATCGTGCCGCCGTACTAGTACTGCAGTTTGTGGGAACACATCTCCCACAGAGCAGTACTAGTACAGCGCATGTTGTTGTTGTGGAAGCCGCCCGAAAAAATTAGCATGTCACTTCTTCACGGTTTCAAATTCAAAGTGATTTAAAGAAGTGACATAAGACAGAACAAGCACAAGGGTTTGTTTCCACGGGTTGGATAACATCCGGATTAGCTGCGGATTGAACGCTGTGTACAGACGCAGAGTTCAATCCACAGCGTCCAGATGTTACAGCATAGTGGAGGGGATTTATGAAATCCCGTTTCCACTATGCGTGCGAACATGCACCCGGCGGCCCTGCGTTTCCGGACATGCGGCGCGTCTTTTTAGACCGCAGCATGTCTGTTTACCTTGTGGCGACACTCCGTCGCTACAAGGTAAGTAGCATAGTCCTATGTATACCGTGCGGCAATTCCGGATGTGTTCATAAAACAACGCGTACAGAAAGAGGCGGGCTTTGTGCGGAGCCCTTACATTCCTTTTATACGGCGCTTTTACAGCTCATTTCAGCCATATTGTCCGAAATTTTTCACACATACACTCATCTAATTATTACTCAAAACCATATATCAAACTAAATGAAATGAAATGGTTTACTGTATGTAAACCATGTGTCATTTCATGTCGGGTTCTGTAATAATTTTACAGAAGCCGGCATTTGACTTAGCGGCTGTGACGCATCCCACGGCCGCGGGGCGTCGGGGCATGGCATAGCTTGCCTAACTAGCCAATGCTCCCACGCCGCCAGTCCACGACGACGTGAGGCATGAGTCCCAGATGGTAAGAGAATATGGACCCCTGGACCACGGAGGGAGAACCCGGGCCTGCCCGGACTAGGAAGGGCAGCGACCGGGATCTGTGGCAGCTGAGCATGTGGGCAAGGTGGCGACCTGCAGGACTAGACAACACCGCACAACTTCAGGTAAGAAGAAACATAAAGTTTACTTAAAGAAACACAGTACATAAACAGAACATAAGACCGGGCTCCCGATTCCTCACATCAGAGAAGGGTACACGACTCAGGATCACAGACGAGTGCTGGAGGACATCAGGGTAGATGCAGTCCGGGGTTATCTGGCACGGGCATACTTGGGCGGCCTCTCTCTCAGGCCTTAGGCGTAGCACAGGCTCAGCAGGAGAACATCAGACACCGACCTCAGACAGACTTCAGACGATGGCGGGGTCATCACGGGTAGATGCAGTCCAGGATCATCTGGCACGGGCATACTAGTATGGCCTCACTCTCAGGCCTCAGGCGTAGCACAGGCTCAGCAGGAGAACATCAGACACCGGCCCAGGACGAACGTCAGACGATGGCGGGTCATCACGGGTTGATGAAGTCCAGGGTCATCTGGCACGGGCTGTAAGGTTCTGTGTATCTGTTTCTGAAACTCAGTTTGTTCGTCGGCCATTTTGCTTTCTGTTTTGCTGCAGCTATCTTGCCCTCAGTTAAAATGGAGTTTTCCAGCTTGCATGTTCCCGCCCTGATTCTCTCCGTTTGCTTCTTAAACAGCACACCTGAGCAATCAGTGCTTCAGAATCTAGCCTGCAGTGAACCTGTGTTCTGACTCCTGAAGCCTTGGACCTTGTACTCCAGCCATTTCTACTGAGAAACTCTGAAGCACTTGTGGACTCTGAACTCTGCTCTTGAAAGCCCCACGTTGCATGGACTTGCGGTAACATAGAAGAAGATCTGAATCTGTTGTGGAGAGTTATTGATGAACTTAGATAACTCTGGCCTGCTGTGTCTCCTGCTTCTGTGTTTGCAACCTGTGTGTTTATTTTTGCCAATTTGTATGAAGCAATACAAGACTTTCTTTATCAACCTGTGTCTCAAGTATTTTCATCGCACCCAAGCACAAGACGCTATATGAACTGAAACCACATACATTACAAGATTCTGAAGCCAAACGTTAGTGTCTGCTGGGTCTGGAAAGGCTTGTCTGCTGTACTGTGGATATTGGATGTCCGGTTGTACTTTCTGTGATGACAGTGGTTGTGACTTCTCACAACCATTCCAGGTGAGCAATTCCCTTAAGTTTTTTTTCTGCAGTGTTATCACAGGTAAACACTATTGTTTTTTTTTTCTCTTCTCTTTTTGTCTGCTGAAACTCTGGATATCAGATGTCTGGTTGAAAGCTTTCTGTGATGATAGTGGTTGTGACTTCTCACAACCATTCCAGTGGAGCAGTTCCCTTAAAGTTTTTTTCTTTCTTCAGTGTTGCCACAGGTGAACACTATTGTTTTTTTTCTCTCTCCTCTTCTTCCAGTATCCTGTCTTAAAAGATCTGGAAAATGGAGGCCCGCATAAAGGAACTTTGTGGAGTGACTGATAATATCCTTGCAGATTTGCAGAATATAAAGACCCGTTTTACAAATCTTCAGGACCTAAATAATCACAATTTGCAAGTGGTTGGACAGACTACTCAGGATTTGCGAGCCAGGATTGAGGTTCTGGAGGGGCAAGTCCAGGCTCCTGCCGTGGCCCCGAGTTCTGGGATTCCCAAGTTGCCCCCTTTTCGTTTTGGTGGTGAACGTGAAACTTCAGGGGATTTGTTAATCAATGTAATCTTTTTTTTTCTGCACAGGGCTTCACAATTTCCTACTGAACGATCTAAGGTGCTTACTATAATTATGTTGCTTACCAACAAGGCTTTGATATGGGCAAACCCTCTGATTGAGACTGAGGATGATTGTTTGAATCACCTTGATGATTTTATTTCAGCCATGGGGCAGGTGTTTGATGACCCAATCGAGGTGCAACAGCTGAAGCAGCCATGTTAGCTTTGCGCCAAGGTAAGCACTCAGTAGCTGAATATGCCTTGGATTTCAGGAGATGGGCCCTTGATACCACCTGGGACAATTCCGCCAAAAAATCTATTTTTCGAAAGGGTTATCCCCACTAATTAAGGATGAACTTGCTCGTGCCGACCCTCCCACTGCGTTAGGTGACTTTATTAACTACTGCATCCGTATTGATACTCGTTTAACTGAACGCAGGCAAGAGAGATGGTTCGAAAGCAATCGTACTAACCTTTTCCTACCTTCCTCTCCAGCTAAGGAACCTTTGAATAGGATTACACGGGAACCTGAACCTGAACCCATGCAGGTAGACTCTTTACTACGACGGGTTAGTGATGCACGCAAGGAACATCGTTTTAAAGGAGAATCTATGTTTTATTGTGGTAAGTCAGGGCACTTTATTATTAACTGTCCCAGCCGTTCTCGCAAGACTACTGCAGCACTCATTCATTGTGAGTGTTGCGAGAGGGGATCTGTCAGGTCCGAGCCTCAGGCTCCAGAGAGAGCTGCAGCAACAGATCTTGATTTCTCGGACTTAAACTCCGTTACCTCTGAGGACGTAGACTGTGTAAATGCTGCCATCTTTCAAGTTTCCTCAGCGGTGTCCCAGCTGAGTTGTAAGAAAAACAATTCTCACTGTTTTCTTTCCATCAAACTCTGGTTGACTCAGCCTGGGTGTCTAGCTCTGCCATGATCGACTCAGGTGCAAGTGGAAATTTTATGGATGTCTCCTTTGCTCTAAAACAGGGAATACGTTCAGTGAAGAAGGCTGCTCCAGTACAGATGGAAACTGTGGGATGGCTCCCTGCTGACCTCTGGACCAGTGGATCAGGAAACAGAGCCTTTAAAGGTTCTTATGGGTAAAGATCATCAAGAGAAACTGTCCTTTATGCTTATCTCTTCTCCTCACTTTCCCATTATTTAGGGCTACCATGGCTGCAGGCTCAGAATCCTACCATTAACTGGGAGACCAAGAATTACACTTTCCAGAGAAACAGATGAGTCAAAAAATTTCAGCTTGCTCTGTTCCTAAAGGAACCATGTCAGTCCCTGAATTACCAGCTGTATACCAGGACTATGTGGATTTTTTGTGACAAGAAGAACGCTGACCAGCTTCCTCCTCACCGTCCATATGATTGTCCAATTGAATTATTGCCTGGAGCAGAGATACCTTTGGTAAGATCTACTCCCTGGCGGGGCCCGAGCTGAAGGCTTTAAAAGAGTACATAGACGAAAATCTAGCCAAGGGCTTCATACGCCCCTCTTCATCTCCTGCAGGGGCACCCATATTCTTTGTAAAGAAGAAAGATGGATCCCTGAGACCATGCGTAGACTATAGGGAACTTAATAAGGTTACTATTAAAAACCGTTATCCATTGCCTTTAATCCCTGAGTTATTGGAGAGAGTGCGACATGCTAAAAATTTTTTCTAAACTAGATCTTCGTGGGGCCTATAACTTAGTCCGTATTAGACCTGGGGATGAATGGAAGACTGCATTCAGGTCACGCTATGGACACTTTGAATATCTGGTTATGCCTTTTGGTCTGAGTACCGCCCCAGCCACTTTCCAACACTTGGTGAATGACATCTTCAGGGATCTCCTAGATACATTCTGGGAATTTATTTGGATGATATTTTTAATTTTTTCTAACTCCACAGAGGAACATCATGGACATGTGAGAATGGTCTTGGAACGTCTAAGACAAAATCATCTTTACATCAAGCTTGAAAAGTGTGAATTCCATAAGACCGAGGATTTACTGGGAGTTGCCACCCGGCATGAAACCCCAAAAGTGGGGAAAATTTCCCCCCCGGAAATTTAATGGGGAACAAAACCCCCCCACACCGAGTGGCTTGGATCAAAAAATAATACCACAACAAAAAAATTTGGAGCTCCCGGGGGCCCAACCCCTTTAAAGGGTTAGTAAAAATATTGAAAGGGGGGGGCCTTTCCGGGGGAATTAAGGATTTTGGAATTTGGGGGGGGGGGGGGGGGGGGGGGGAGGTTTCAACGGGGCAAAAAAAATAAGGGGCATTTAAAAAAAAAAAAAATAAAAAAAAGTTATCAAAGATTCCACAAAAAAGGCAGGAAACTAATCAACACCCTGAAAAAACAAAAATCAAAAACATTCTGGTTAAACTAAGCCAAAGCCCCAAATGGACCAAAAATCGGGGGGGGGGGGAAATTGGGGCCAAAGCCAAAAAAAACTTTTAACAACAAAGGGGGCAAAAAGGGGCCAAGGGGGCACAACCCAAAACCCAAAAACCCATTAACGAGGGGCAAGATCACGGCCCCATAGGGGGAAACCCCCCTGAAAAAAGACATTGGGATCCCGGCCACC
The DNA here is from genome assembly GCA_033576555.1 of Oophaga sylvatica. NCBI lineage: Eukaryota > Metazoa > Chordata > Amphibia > Anura > Dendrobatidae > Oophaga > Oophaga sylvatica. Next base: position 40,096,907 of record JARQOD010000002.1, read on the forward strand.
CTTTTAAAGGGGGGGGGGGGGGTAATTGGGGAACCCAAATCTTTGGACCTTTCCCACTTCTGTTGTCCAAAACTTGGGAAAAACAGGGGGGGGGGGCAGTATTAAACTCAACCCCGTCTAAGGGGGGCAATCTAAGAAGAAGGCGCGGTGGGGCCGTGGTAAGTGCGCACCACCCCTGTGATGCCCTTTTCAAAGGTTACAGAATTTGGGGGGGGGGGCAAAATGGGGTGGGTCTACCTCTGTACATTCTTTTTAAACTTCCCTCAAACAAAACGCCCCAGAATAAATAAAAAACATATAAATTATAAAGATTAGCAATTTTAAAAAAAAGCAAAATTACAAAAGTGATTAGGTTTTAAGAGACTTTTGGGCAGCACGGTGCTCATGGATTTGGGACTACAGCCATGCAGCGCTGAGTCCGGTTCGAATCCCACCAGAAAAACATCCCCAGGATTTGTTTTGGTTCTCTCCCCGGGGGGGGGCGTGGGGGGGGGGGGTCGGACTCTTGGGGCCCCCACAAACCCCCCAAAACTACAATAGAAACTAGATGTGACCCCATTGGACAGCGACGATAATGTGTGCTAACTGTAAGCCTGCGGAATAAATTTTGCCAAATAAAAAAAAAAGATTATTTTATTAATTAATAAAGAGCATTATTGTATCGACAACCCCTTAACATTGAAAGAAAACAATCTTTGTGGGCCCTGAATAGTATTGGAAAAACTTTCCTCACTTGTAATAGAAAAATTGCAATACAATTTCAGCCACTACGTTTCCAAAGGGGCGTCCACTTCGGGTGACCACAGAACCTTCGATCATCTGATCAGAGGGTTTCCTGGAAGTTGGCCTCTTACTGATCTGATATTGATTACCTATCCTGGAAAAAAATTCTTGGCCTTTAATACACGTCTCCCAATTATTCAGAACAGGGAACAGCTCCATGTACCACCTCAGTGACTGCTGTGGCACGTGTCTGATATTAGTTCTGCACAACAAAACCGCAGAGCTTGTGGTTACAAAGAATAACTTTCAGCTTGGTTTCCTGTAATAATCAGGAGCTGCCTGCAAAACCTGAATTATTTATTTGTGGCAAAACATATTGGGCTGTTATAGAACCAGCCTGTGATCAGTGGAAATTGCTCATTTAATGGAAACTGTTATGTGCAGGAGTCAACGACAGTCACGGCAATAGCCTGCAATGAATATTGGATAGCTGGTGTAAGATGTCGCTGTGAATGATTTTTCCTGAAATAACAGTGTGTTTATTTTATGTATTTTTCATACAATATATTATTTTCTTTCGGGCATGTAATAGCTATTGGAGGCCTTTCTGTTGGGTTTTAGAATGTTCAGATGAATTTGTTTTTGCAAAGAATGAGGACTAATGGTTGACTTTCTGCTGTCATAGACCTAACAGGAAAGGAGAAATTAAAAGAAATAGCAGATGAAATATTATATTGTTTTTTTAAAGAATAGAAAATACAAATGTTAAGTATTTTTGATTAACCTTTTTGCAGAACTGGCATTGCTGGATCTCCATGGGAGCCATGTAAATGCTTCATTCTACTACAGCATGGCTAAAGGGAAAATCAATGCTTGATAGTTGCTACGGTGGTGATAAAAGTGGATAGTTGGGGTCCTGCCGGTGTTTCTGAAGATACATCCTAAACCACCCACCCAAAGACTGGTTCATTATCAGGAGTCAACACCTGTAAAGCAATTTTACCATCAAGACAAGTAAGTGTATGATGACCAATAAAAGCGTAAATGGTGGGCACAAATATGATCTTCTGAAAGTCCAGAAGACGTGTACTCAATGCACAATTCCATGAGGTTGGCTGAGCAAACCAAGCGCTAATGAGGTGTGTTGGGTTTGCACATCACAGGAATGGAAGAACAAAGCTTTCCTGCAAGAAACAAGGTGTCCAGAATATTATTCATATTGATCTCGTTGGCTGTTTTTGTTTATAGTGTGTAACTTTTGAGGACGGCTTATCTTTTGATGTTTTTGTGGCATTACATGTGTCCGAATTAGTGGTTTATTAGTATTTCCTATCTTGGTAAAGTCTTAGAGGAAGTACGTTTTGTCATCACAAGGTTGGGATTTAGTCTCTAATATTCTAAGACCAGTGTTTTCGGTTTGCCCAGTCACTGTTATGGCTCACCTTTTGAGTTTGGGTTCTCTAAGCCTCACAAATCAGAGGTGATGTTGCAGCGGAATGGGTCTGCAGGGTGGCATGAGGAACAGAGGGGACTAAGACAGAAAGGTATGCAGATAAACAAGCAGAGCAAAACACGAGAAGAAACATTAGATGTTGCAGCATACAAATGGTTAATGACTGAGGCATTGCAAACAGAGGCAAATGATTAACTGCAGGACAGCAGACATGAAAAAATTAACTTGATCCCTGCTTGCAGAGAAAAATTTCACAGGGATAACGTGACAGAGAGGGACCAGAAGATCAAGGTGTCTGGTTTCACATATTCCTGCATTGATTAGAACTTCTTCACCATCTTATTAAACAGTGCAGTTTTTTTCTTTGTGGTAGTGCAAAGGTTAATCAGTTCAGTTGATCTCCTGGAACTCACCAACCTGAATTGTCTCAGCTATTCAGTGTTGGCCACTCTTCTCTGGAATATATTTCTCGCCACTGGCACTTGGGAATTGCCAGTAATAGTTCTTACTGCCTGGTTAGGAGTTAGAGGTGAAATTTGTGTTTGGAGAGTTGTTCAGGAGATTGTTACTTGGAAGTTTTTGTGTGCTCATCCTCATCCTCTCCTATTTGGTTTCACCTTCCTATACCTCCCGTGTTCCAGTCTGTTGTTTGGTGAGTGTATTTTGTATGATTGTAGTTTTCATTCATCCCTGTCCCCCTTCCCTTGTTTGTCTGGTTAGTGTTATCCTATATACCATATACTTCGGCCTCACATCTCTCAAATAAGGGGTTGATATGAATAGCAAGGTACGTGATCCCGCCGTTTCCACCTATGTTAGTATCCTGAAACAGGGATAGACTAGAGTGCCCCTAGTTCGAAGGATTGGGTAGGTGCCCAGAATCCCTAGTCACTATATGACAGAAAATTAGACACTGTTGTACCAGAGTTTGTAAGTGTAAACAGCACCACTATTAGCAAAGAAAAGTTTATCAGGTACCTGTTGTAGCAGATTTATTCCATTATCAGCAGAGATGAGTTCGTTATCAGGTACCCGTTGCAGAAGAGTTGTGTGAACAGCAACCAGTATGATCAAACAGTTTGATATCAGGAACCTGTTGTGTCATGGAAATATATATGTGAGTCGCACAACACCAGGGTTATGGGGGTACTCGGCACCGAGCCCGTCGACCTTCTATGGGGAATGTCACGGGTAGCGCAGCTCGGTCCGTGCCCTGGGCGCTCACCGTAATGTGGGATATTTACAGGTGACTTGAATGATGAAATGGGGAATCGTGACGCCACTTGTGGTATCTGGTCAGGATGACCAGCGCTGCTATGCAGATCCACTGGAGGGTTAATATTGGGCAGCTAGGTGTTAAGCCTTCCACAAGTAAGGCTGAGTGATCCTCCAGGGCAGATAGATATGCAAAGGTGCAGGACAGACTGGGACCCGGCAGTCAGAGATAATAAGGGAGACACACACATAAGTCACTTTGGTACCTTTACTGTAGGTGTTGCAGGCACTCCCCGGAGCACTGTAGGGTGAAGGATGCTGTCATGTGTGCATCGCCACGAAGATCGTCGCGGTTGCACATTCTGACTTCTCACAGCTGAGTTGCTGTTTCTTTGTGTTTGGCAGTTAGGGAGTTAATTCTGTCTGTGCTCAGTTCTGGGACTGGGTGCAGTTTTCTCCCGGCTGCAATTAATTATTTGTTGATTGGTTTCCTTTAAATCTCTGGTTGTCTGTGTTGGGAGTTGCCAGTGAAATTCTTCATGCAGACCACAGATAGGATTGTATCTGTATAGACTTAAGTTAAAGAGCTCCTTAGTTGTTTTAAGCTCACCTTGCTTAGAGTTTAATATCCCAGATCATTTATGTTCCTTCTGTGTTTGAGTGTGTATGCAAGTCTGTGTTTTCTCCAGTCTGTCTTATATGTCTAATCTGTGTATTTAGCAGAGATCAGCCCATATCCCTTTGGTGGTAATCAGAATCCTTCTTAGGACTGATTACAGGGTTCAGGGACTGATAGGAGACAGGGTTAGGCTGGAGACTTGGACCTCTGAACCATTATCAGTACCTCCAAGGTGAGGGTTTAGTTAGGACCCCAGTTTAGGGTCAGGTTAGACCCCGGTCCTCCTCTTTCCTGTCACAGTGTATCAAGTCCTCAAGATTAACCCTGAGTTCAACGGATATCGTGTCAGGTAAATCTATTCTATATTTACATGCTGATGTTGCTAATCTATATGTTGTATAGAGTGTTGTTCTTTTAAGAATAGTTTACTGACATCGTACACATATCATAAGACCGCGTGACATTTTCACTGGCCCATAAAATTATTCCCAGTTGCCATGGATCCAGTAGCCCAGCTGGCTCTGCAGTTGCAGGGATTATCCATGGAGCTGACGGACATTAAGTCCAAAGTTTTGTCTCCCTCGGAGCAAACCAGATTTGAACCTAAAGTAGCGCTCCCGGACAGGTTCACTGGTGGGCGAGACAAATTTTTTACCTTCAGGGAAGCATGTAAATTGTATTTTCGGCTTCGGCCTCGATCATCAGGGAGTGAAGAGCAGAGAGTGGGAATTGTTATCTCGCTCCTACAAGGGGACCCTCAATCCTGGGCCTTCTCCCTTCCTCCGGGATCCCCGGCTCTACAGTCAGTAGATCGATTTTTTACTGCCCTGGGTTTGGTATATGATGACCCAGATCGGGTCTCTCTTGCTGAGACAAAATTACGTAAGATACAGCAGGGAGATCGTCCGGCGGAGGAATTTGCTTCTGAGTTCCGTAGATGGGCCACAGATACTCAGTGGAATGACCCAGCTCTTAGGAGCCAGTTTTGTCATGGGCTTTCTGACAAATTAAAGGACGTTTTGGCTCAGTATGATTCTCCTCCATCACTGGAGGCTGCTATGGCCCTAGCTATCCGTACTGATAGACGGCTCCGGGAGAGGTGCGAGGTAACTCCGCCCCCTGTTGTTACTCCACCTACTACTAAAGTCCCTTATGTTGAGGTTCCCCTTGTCTGTTCGGAGAAGCCTATGCAGTTGGGAGGGACATCATTTCGTAGGAGGGGATTGGCGGTACGCCGCAGGACTAGAAGGTGTTTCTTCTGCGGGAAAGAGGGACATTTTGTTGGGGGATGTCCATCCCGTGCCTTGTTGAGCAAAAAGTCGCCGGAAAACTGTTAATCCCAGGTTGTGTGGTGGACGACAACCTGGGAGTATGTATTTCGTCCGCTAGTTCTTCTCAGTTCCTTGTACCAGTGGAGGTGGTGGTTGGTACGAGAGTGGAGAGATTTTCTGTTCTTCTTGATAGTGGGTCCGGGGCTAATCTGGTTGACGCTCAGTTTGCTCAGGCTCAGGTATGCATCTGAGTGTATTGGTCAAACCGATCCCTATATTCTCCATTGACGCCAGGCCTCTCGGCCAAGGTAGCTTTGTTCATGAGGTTCATAACATTGACCTTCGGGTAGGGGCAATACATAGGGAACTATTATCTTGTTATGTGTTGGAGGGTCTACCTACTCCTATTGTGTTGGGACTTCCTTGGTTGGTTAAACATAACCCTGTGATTAATTGGCAGTCCAGAGATATAAGCCAATGGGGGGAGTTTTGCAAAAGTAACTGCATGAACACAGTCATCAGTGCGGTCGTGCCTAGTACTTTGCCTCCTTTTTTGGAGGACTTTGGGGATGTGTTCTCTGAGGAGGGGTGTCAGGAGTTGCCTCCTCATCGCGTGTATGACTGCTCTATTAATTTACTTCCTGATGCTAAGTTACCTAAAGCTAGGTTATATAACCTTTCTGGTCCTGAGAGGCAGGCTATGAAAGATTATATTTCGGAAAGTCTGGCCAAAGGGCATATTAGACCTTCATCTTCCCCAGTGGCCGCGGGGTTCTTCTTTGTGAAGAAAAAAGATGGAGGACTACGCCCTTGCTTGGATTTCCGCGAACTTAATCGGATTACTGTTCGAGATCCGTATCCACTCCCTCTGATTCCTGATCTCTTCAATCAAATTGTTGGCGCCAAATGGTTCTCTAAATTGGATCTCAGGGGGGCGTATAATCTGATTAGGATAAAAGAGGGGATGAGTGGAAAACGGCGTTTAACACGCCGGAGGGACATTATGAGAACCTTGTCATGCCTTTTGGTCTGTATTCCAACATTTTGTTAATGACATTTTTCGTCATCTGGTGGGGCTGTTTGTGGTCGTATATTTGGATGACATTTTAATTTACTCACCAGATCTTGTGTCTCACCAGGAGCATGTGAGACAGGTGTTGCAGATCTTGCGAGACAATAAACTATACGCCAAACTGGAAAAGTGTGTATTCGCCGTACAGGAACTTCAGTTTTTGGGTTTCTTGGTGTCAGCCTCCGGTTTCCGTTTGGACCCTGAAAAGGTGAGAGCAGTGCTTGAATGGGATCAGCCAGAGGATCTTAAGGCTCTGCAGCGTTTTCTGGGGTTTGCTAACTACTACCGGAAATTTATTTGTAATTTCTCATCTGTTGTCAAACCTCTCACTGACATGACAAGAAAAGGGACGGATTTTTCTAAATGGTCGGACAAAGCTTGCCAAGCTTTTTCCTCTTTGAAAAATGTTTTGCTTCGGCACCCGTTCTCATCCAACCAGATGCATCACAGCCGTTCGTTGTGGAGGTGGACGCGTCTGACGTAGGGGTGGGTGCAATATTGTCCCAGGGTCCGTCCCCTGGTAAATGGCATCCGTGCGCTTTCTTTTCTAAAAAATTGTCGTCCGCCGAAAGGAATTATGATATCGGCAATAGGGAACTTTTGGCCATTAAGTTGGCTTTTGAAGAATGGCGTCACTTTTTGGAGGGGGGCAGTCCACCCGGTCACCGTCATTACTGATCACAAGAACCTGCTGTATTTGGAATCTGCTAAGCGTCTGAATTCCAGACAAGCTCGATGGTCGTTGTTTTTTACCAGGTTTAATTTTGTTGTCACTTATCGCCCTGGATCTAAGAATGTTAAGGCGGATGCCTTGTCTCGCAGTTTCCCAGGGGCCGGGAAAATGGATGACCCGATTCCCATCCTTCAGGAGGGGGTGGTAGTGTCGGCTGTATGTTCTGAGCTTGAGGAGGAGGTGTTAGAGGCTCAGGGGGACGCCCCTGCAGGACCTCCAGGGAGACTGTTTGTCCCAAATCAGTTGAGACAAAAGGTTATTGAGGCACATCATAATTCTGCTTTAGCAGGACATCCAGGGAGTAAGGCTACTTTAGATCTCCTTTCTCGCCGGTTTTGGTGGCCTAACGTTAATAAAGATGTTTTAACTTTTGTTGCGTCCTGTGGGGTTTGTGCTCGCTCTAAGACCCCTCATACCCGTCCGTCTGGGACCCTTTTACCCTTGAAACTTCCGGAGCGTCCATGGACTCATTTGTCTATGGACTTCATCACGGACCTTCCTCAGTCGTCAGGGAAGACTGTCATACTGGTGGTTGTTGACAGGTTCAGTAAGATGGCACATTTCATTGCTCTTCCTGCCCTCCCTAATGCTAAAACTCTGGCGCAGGTGTTCATTGGGGAGATTGTGAGACTTCATGGGTTGCCTTCTGATGTGGTGTCAGATAGGGGGTCTCAGTTTGTGTCCAAGTTTTGGAGGGCATTTTGTTTACGTCAGGGGATGCAATTGTCATTTTCCTCGGCTTTTCATCCACAGACCAATGGTCAGACAGAGCGTCTGAATCAAAGCTTAGAGACTTATCTTCGGTGTTTTGTCTCAGAGAACCAGGAGGACTGGTCTTCTTTCTTGCCTCTGGCAGAGTTCGCTCTTAACAACAGGCGGAGCGAGTCCACTGGTAAGTCCCCGTTTTTTGGGGCATATGGTTTTCATCCCCAGTTTTGTACATTCAATGGGGGGGGCCCTTCTGGGGTTCCTGAGGAGGAGCGTTTCTCGTCGTCACTTGCTTCAGTGTGGAGAGGTGTATTGAATAATCTGAGTGCTATGGGGAACCGTTATAAACGTATGGCTGATAGGAGGAGAGTTTCTGGTCCAGATCTTAATGTGAACGATCTGGTATGGTTGTCTACCAGGAATATAAAACTTAAAGTTCCCTCCTGGAAGCTGGGCCCCAGATTCATCGGGCCGTACAGGATCAGTTCCATAATTAATCCTGTGGCATTTCGTCTGGACCTCCCTCCTACGTTTAAAATTCATAATGTGTTCCACAAGTCATTACTTAAGAGGTACGTGGCACCAGTCATACCATCACCTCTACCTCCTCCTCCAGTGGTGGTCAATGGTAACTTGGAGTTTCAAGTGTCAAAGATCATTGACTCACGTCTGAATCGCCGGTCCCTTCAGTACTTGGTGCATTGGAAGGGGTATGGTCCAGAGGAGAGGACGTGGGTTCCTGCGTCTGACATTAACGCAGATCGTTTGGTGCGGACCTTCCACAGAACTCACCCGGGCAAACCTGGCCCTGAGGGTCCGGAGGCCCCTCGTAGAAGGGGGGGTACTGTCATGTGTGCATCGCCACGAAGATCGTCGCGGTTGCACATTCTGACTTCTCACAGCTGAGTTGCTGTTTCTTTGTGTTTGGCAGTTAGGGAGTTAATTCTGTCTGTGCTCAGTTCTGGGACTGGGTGCAGTTTTCTCCCGGCTGCAATTAATTATTTGTTGATTGGTTTCCTTTAAATCTCTGGTTGTCTGTGTTGGGAGTTGCCAGTGAAATTCTTCATGCAGACCACAGATAGGATTGTATCTGTATAGACTTAAGTTAAAGAGCTCCTTAGTTGTTTTAAGCTCACCTTGCTTAGAGTTTAATATCCCAGATCATTTATGTTCCTTCTGTGTTTGAGTGTGTATGCAAGTCTGTGTTTTCTCCAGTCTGTCTTATATGTCTAATCTGTGTATTTAGCAGAGATCAGCCCATATCCCTTTGGTGGTAATCAGAATCCTTCTTAGGACTGATTACAGGGTTCAGGGACTGATAGGAGACAGGGTTAGGCTGGAGACTTGGACCTCTGAACCATTATCAGTACCTCCAAGGTGAGGGTTTAGTTAGGACCCCAGTTTAGGGTCAGGTTAGACCCCCGGTCCTCCTCTTTCCTGTCACAGTGTATCAAGTCCTCAAGATTAACCCTGAGTTCAACGGATATTGTGTCAGGTAAATCTATTCTATATTTACATGCTGATGTTGCTAATCTATATGTTGTATAGAGTGTTGTTCTTTTAAGAATAGTTTACTGACATCGTACACATATCATAAGACCGCGTGACAGATGCACATCGAGATTCCTCCACTGGTAGGTGTGTGGCCTCCTGTCCTCTGCCTTTATGTGATAAAGTCCTGACCTGCCTGTAGCTAGGTCTAACTTGGTCTCTGTCTTGCACCTGGCTGATCTTGTGATTGGACCTTCTCCTGAAGCACACAGTCTCTATTTGCCGTGCACGGCTAGACTCCGTTCTCCTGATCCAGCTACGTATCAGCTCTGTGGTACTCCTGGGACTTGTAGTCCTCCAGGAACTCCGGTGTTCTCCTAATGGGTCGTGGAGATCCCTATAGGCTTGGACCCCGGTGTCCGGTGATACTTGCCGAGATGAGTTACTAAGGCTCCACTGTCTCATAAACTTTTCCACTTGCCTTCGGCCTACCTAGATCCTCACACGATCACACACGCTGGCAGTTGGTGGGTTGCCTCTTCGCCGCTCTTTAAGCGTCGGCACGCTTTCCACAGAGCTACACTTCTAAATTCAGCTCTGACTAGGCTGGAGTGACTTCTCTGTATCACTCGTACTAGACTCCACTTAAAAACAACTGAATATCTCTGCAGCCTCTCTGAGGTGACTGAGCTGCGCTGAGCTGCTCTGCTCTCTGACTGAGCTCTGACTGAACTCTCCTAGCAGACTCCCAAACTCAACTCAACTAAACTGAAACTAAACTTTTTTTTATATGCCTAACACAGCTCCCTCTGGTGGTCTTTAGGATAAGCTGTACGTGTGTGTGTGTATAATGACCTCTAGTGGGATCTTCTTTCAGTGCACCCTTCTGGGAGATATGGATTCAGTCACAGCTGGGCTCCACATTCCCCCCTAGTAGAACTCAGCACTCCGGGGCTGAAATACAAAAACAAAGAACAATAACATTTTATAAATAACTCTTCCTTTACAGGAGGTAAGGCACTCTTGAACGGTTGCATAACGGTAAATAAACAACTATGTACATTAGCATAATGAGGGGTTGAGGAATTGAGCAACCATAAAAGTCCCAGTCTCTTTTGGAAAGGATGCTCAAAAGGATGGAGAAAACAAGTAAAATAATGTCCATTCTTCTTGTTTCAATTTTTAAGAGGAAAAAAATAGGTTAATAAATAGCAGTATTATAAAGGCATATTATAACAATATATACATTTATATACAGTGGTTCTTGATAATTATTTACATGGGTTAGGTCCTACTCTCTGTACCTAACAGGTAATTGCCCCTTGTTATGCGTACTGACCTACGTGGTGTAGTGGTAGGTGAGGTGTCAGTTACCCTGTTATTCCTGCGTGCAGGTAAGTTGTAGTACTGCCTTAGCCTCTCTAGGGATCTGGCAAGTATACTGGGAGCTGGATGAACTGGCTCAACTTCCGCAGGGGATCCTTCGTCCTGAGGTTCAACTTCTTGGGGTACCACTTCTTGGGGTTCCACTTGTTGAGGTTCTGCTGGGGCAGGTTCCTCTGGTACTGACTCTACTGCAACAACTGGTGCAACTGGATGTAGAGGTTCTCTTTGAGGTTGATAGAATTGAAGCACGGGAATGATTACAGCTTCTCCAATTCTGGGCCAATCCGCGGGGAAATCTCCTAAGTCTGTATGGATGACTGGTTCATCACGCTTTTCCTGATTGACAACAGGTTCTTCTTCCTGAAGCTTTAATGGGTTTGGACACAACTTTAGGTGATCTCGGGATACAGTTGCAGTCGTTCTTCCTCCATCCTTGCTAATTATGCACGTTTTCTTGTTGTCAAACCTTGATTTCTGGATGATGTAGGGCTCTCTTTCCCATTGATCGTCGAGTTTGTGTAACCTCCTCTTTCTCTTCAGAACGACTTCACCAGGTGCGAAAGGTTCAGCTGGCGCACTTTTGTTGTAGCGATCTGCTTGTTTATCCCTTACTCGATTGAGACTATCTTCAACGCAGGTTTGTACTTTTCTGTACTGTTCCTGTCTGGTTGTGTCCAGTCTCCAGTAGTCACATCTGCTTCTGGTTCTACAACATCAAGCTCTAGATCCATAGGCAGCTTTCCTGGTCTTGCCCGCATGAGGTAAGCTGGGGTGCAATTGGTGGAACTCACAGGTATGTGATTGTACAGATCTACCAGGTCAGGTAGTAAGTCTGGCCACCGATTTCTCTCTTCGAGTGGTACAGTCTTCAGCAGGTCAATGACGATGTGATTCATCTTCTCACAGAGACCATTGGTTTGGGGGTGGTACGGTGTGGTTCTGATCTTCTTACACCCGTACAAGTGACAGAACTCTTTGAATAATTCGGCCTCGAAGGCTGGGCCTTGATCAGTTAGTACCTGCTCAGGATATCCGTGTGGTCTGCAGAAATACGTTTGGAACGTCTTTGCTGCTGTCTCTGCCATCAGATCCTTGACAGGGGCGACCACCAGGAACCTGGAGTAGTGATCCACCATAGTCAGGGCATAGGAGTATCCTGACCGGCTGGGTGACAACTTGACATGGTCCAGGGCCACGATCTCCAAGGGACGAGTCGTCTGGATGGGTTGCAGGGGTGCCTTCTGACTGTTGTAGTCCTTTCTTCTGAGGCCACAGGGTCCACAGTTCTGGCACCATCTCTCAATGGAGCTGCGCATTCCCACCCAGTAGAAACGACACTTCAACAGGGTCTCCAGCTTCTTCCAGCCAAAGTGTCCCGCTTAATCGTGGTAGGCTTCTAACACCATCTGGATGTCTGCTCTGGGGACTACTATCTGCCATACCATCTCATGGGTCCTTGGATTGACGTACCTCCTGCACAGCTTCTCACGGTAGATGAACAACCGGCTTCTCTCATTCCACAGCTGCCTTGCTTGTAGAGGCGCATCCTTCTCCAAGGAGGAACCTTCTTGAGTTATCAGCTCCTTGATTCGGCTGACAACTGGATCGCTGTCCTAAGTCTCCTTCCAGCTGTGGTGAGGTAAAGGATTTAACGTCTTACCACGCGATCTCCTGCTGGCTTGTTGCTCATGGATCATCCCATTCCTGTGAAAGGCAGGTAGTTCGATCTCTTCCAGATCATCCACTTCTTCTTCTGCGTCCGATTCATGAGGCATCCTGGATAGGGCATCAGCGTTGGCATTCTTGCGGCCTGCTCGGTACTTGATGGTGAATTGGTAATTGGACAGCCGAGCCATCCATCGTTGTTCCATGGCTCCCAGCTTAGCTGTTTCAAGATGCGTTAAGGGGTTGTTATCAGTGTAGGCAGTAAACTTGCTGGAGGCTAGGTAGTGCTTAAACCTCTCCGTGATAGCCCAGACCAGTGCCAGGAACTCCAACTTGAAGCTGCTATAGTTCTCTGGGTTTCTCTCGGTCGGGCGGAGCTTCCTGCTAGCATAGGCGATGACTTTCTCCAGGCCATTTTGCTTCTGACTGAGGACTGCTCCAATCCTTCATTGCTGGCATCAGTATACAGCAGGAACGGCTGGCTGTAGTCAGGGTAAGCTAGGATCTCATCACCTGTCAGGATCTCCTTCATTTCCTTGAATGCTTCTGCCTGTTCTTTTACCCCAATGGAATGGAGAATTTCTGCTCTTGAGGGACTGTCCCACAGGAGGTCTTGCAGAGGCACTGCTTTCTTGGTGTAGTCCTTCACAAACCTCCGGTAGTACCCTGTCAGTCCCAGGAACTGTCGCACCTCCTTGAGATTTTTCGGCTCCGGCCATTTCTGGATGGCGGTGATCTTTTCAGGGTCTGGCGCTACTCCTTCTGAGCTGACAATATGTCCCAGATACTGTACCTTCTGTTTGAGCAGATGGCACTTTGAAGGCTTCAGTTTCATCCCATACTTGGACAGTGACTCGAACACCTCCGCCAGGTGCTTCAAGTGATCTTCATACGTTTTGGAGTACATGATGACGTCGTCCAGGTACAGCAACACAGTTTCAAAGTTGAGATGTTCCAGGCAGCGCTCCATCACTCTCTGGAACGTGCCAGGGGCACTGCTGAGTCCAAACAGCATCCTGTCGAACTCACAGAGTCCCATCGGGGTGGTGAAAGCCGTCTTCTCCCGATCCTCCTCAGCCACAGCTACTTGCCAGTACCCACTAGTGAGGTCAAGGGTGGAAAAGTAGTTAACAGTTTTTAAGGCAGCTAAGGATTCCTCAATGCGTGGTAAAGGGTATGCATCCTTATGTGTAATGTGATTTACCTGTCTGTAATCTACACACATTCTCATGCTCCCATCCTTTTTCCTGACTAGGACTAGAGGTGCTGCCCAGGGACTACAACTATCCCTTATCACCCCCGCTTCCTTCATATCACGCAACATTTCCTTGGCTTTCTGGTAGTGTGCTGGAGGTATAGGCCTGTACCGTTCTTTAATGGGAGGATGATTGCCTGTGGGGATGTGATGTTGAACCCCTTTAATTTTCCCAAAGTCGAGTGGGTGTTTGCTGAATACCTGTGCATACTCCTGAACTACTCGGTATACTCCTTGTTTCTGGTGGGTTGGAGTGGTGTCTGTCCCGATATGGAGCTGCTGACACCAATCCTCCACCTGGGTGGTCGGACCATTATCCTCCACTGGTTGTGGGGAGGTTAAGGGCTCCGTTGTGTGAATGGAGTTATTATCCACAGCATGTAACTTAGCAACAGTGGCATAACGTGGTAATTTTACTTCATCCTCTCCCCAGTTGAGAAGACGCACTGGCACCCTCCCATTATGTACATCCACTACCCCTCTGGCAGTCAAGAGTGTAGGTCTGTGCTCTGAACAATGGGGCTCTACTACTGCTTGGTAGTTCTGTCCTCTCAGACCTATTGCTGCTATACACCAAATAAGCATTTCACTCATTGGGGTATCACAATGGGGTTCGGGTCTGTTACCCGTACATTACCAATCTCACCACCGGTCAGTTTCACTTGCTGCTGGCACATCAGGGTTCGGATCTCCTTCCGGATCACTCCCTTTTGCCTTGGTCTGGCAATTTCGGCGAGCTGTTGGAGTAAAAACACAACCTCCTCCAAACAGTTACTAATAATGTTAGTGCCTAAAACCACATTCAACCCATTTTCCTCATTAACAGTCTTTACTACAAGAAGTCCCTGGTTCTTTAGCTCCACTCTCCCACCTTTACGTCTACATTTTTAGCCCCCAGTAAGTCAAGAGGGAGGCCATTAGAGGCATATACGGCAAAGTCAGGGTTTGGGGGTTGGAGACCGTCATTGGACCAGTATTTATTGTAGAGAACATCAGGTATGACGGTTACCTGAGATCCAGTGTCCAGCAGGGCAGGGATGGCGATCCCGTCCAATATGATGGACAGGTAAGGTCTTCCTCCCACAAACCTGCGGTTCCAGTCTGAGGGGCCTGAAGAGTCTATTCCTGGGTGTTGGCCCTCGGACCCAGGATTTGCTCGTTTAAAGGACACCGATGTGCTGGGTGACCTTCTCTGTGGCAGCGGTAGCAGATGATCTCTCGGCGGGGATGATGCTGGTCGCGGGTCCTTCCTGGGGGTGGCGTTGTCCTCCTCCTGTGGGGCGACGTCCTCCCTCTCCTCCGGCGCATCCAAGGGACATCCTCTGGGCAGTCAGCTAGCAGGATCTTTCCTTCTTCCTCCGTCGACAGTTGCAGGGCACTCATTACAGTGGCCAGGTTTTTGGTCAACTGGCGCACTTCTGAGCGCAGACAGTCCAGCTCAGTAGGGGGCACCACCTGCGTTTTGGCTTCCCCAACCAATGGGGAAAAGGTGGCTGCTGCTGGCTTTAGGGTGGCTTCACTCGGGTGACACTGGGTTGCCATCCCGGGTGTTTCCAGGGGTCACAGTCCTTTTATAGCCATGTCCTTAAGAGCATCAAAGGTAGCATCAGGATGATCCAAGGACCACCAGTGCACAGTCCGGCTTTCAGCTTGGGACTTCAATCCCCGTACAAATTGTTCTTTTAACATTTTATTTTCGTTGGAGACACTCATGGGGTTAACTTGTTTGAGCGCTCGCAGGGCCCCTTGTAGTCGGCAGGTGTGAGGAACTAAGCCGACCGCCACACGGTAGCCTGGGTATCACAGCTTCTGATCCCACCTCCGCTACCAAATGTGAGGGACGATCCCCTTTCCTCCCACGTCACCAATGGGACGTAACTCCACAGGTACAGCTCTCCGGCGCCCCCTTTGTCTCTCAGGTCAGTAAGGGAACTGCACCTAGAGCGAATGGCCGCCGGGGAGGGTGTCCTGTTACCCAATGGGTATTCTAAGATTCGTGATCAGAGTAAAGCATCAGCCCAAGATTAATTTTATGGTTTAATTTGCCTTAAGGGCGCACTAGATAATTACAGAAATATACAGTAAAGCTATACAACGTAATTACAATGGATTTGCAGTCAGAGTAAAAAAATACAACAATAATGTACAAGGCTTAAAGGTATTAGCTATAGATCAATATTACCGGGTTGTAGTATGGTCATGGGAAGGCAGGGGCTTTGCCATTCCCAGGTAACAGTCTTCAGTTACTGGATAGTCCCCAAAGCATATGTTGCTGCACCCTTGGCAAGACAAATCCGTTTTCTTGTGGTCCTTTCCTAGACCATCTTCTTGGCTTCTGTGTGTGAAATGGAAAGACCACCCTGTACATGGCTACAATTCTTAAACCTGCTAGGCCCTTCCCTCTTGCTTTGAAGCACGCATATTAACTGGCCTGCAATTCATATGGAGCAGGAAACAAGGGCTTGAGCTTGAGCTATTTACCATACGACTGACCATCTTATTCAGACACTGGCCTAAACTAATTAGCATGCTAAAGCCCCTTTGATTCCTAGTGGACATCAAAACCGGTCGTACTGGATATGCTAATAGGCCCTGTGTAGTTAAAAGTTTGTGGCTCTGTGAACAGACAAGATGGAGGCTGGTATACAAAATGGCGACGTCCCTTTCCTTACAGCAGGCATAGTCCCTAATGCTGTCATCTGGTTTCTGGGAGCATTGGTAAAACATCATCCGGAGATCTGTTTCAGTGCGGTCCTCAAAGATAGACTGTAGCTTTAAGAAAATTGTAAGCTCTGATTCCTGGTCTGCAGCTGTCCAAGTCTCTACTTCTCTCTCTGCAGCACCAGTTAATTGTCCCACTACTACTGCAGCTCTCTGCTTTTCTGTCATAGGGTACATGTCCATTATGCTGCATATTTTTCGCTTGAACCCTGACAGGGTGTCTGGCTTGCCGCTGTACTGAGGGAGCCACTTCGCTCCAGGCATATATGGCAGCGTTAGCGGTACTATTGGGACCACAGGACCAGGTGAGGGGCCAGCATTTCCAGCCTGCGCGGCAGCGCCGAGGGGTAAGTCATTAGGACTATCGGCCTGGGCCACATCGTCGACCTGGGCCGCGTTGTTGGCTGGCTGCGACATGTCTGTGCCCCCCTAGTTAATCGTGGCCTACCTTCTCTGAAGGCTACAGCTCCACAGGGCACAGGGGTGTAGGAGGACCTGTGTCGCTGGCGCTCTGACGTCAGAGCGTTCACTGTAGCTCTTCACAGGACCTGCCGCCGCGTCAGCGCTGGGGGCGTGTCCAGGACTCAGCGCGCTTTTGCAGGTACGCCCACTAGTTTTCGCGCCGTGGCGCTGTAATTGGCGGGCAAATGGCGGGAAATCTTCACCACATACAAGACACAGTCTTTTAGTGAGGCACACAGTACCCGGTGTCAACGGGCACAAGTTACTCCGTTGCTGCAGGGCACGCAATCCTGTTCGTGACGCCAGAAAGTAGATGAGTCGCACAACACCAGGGTTATGGGGGTACTCGGCACCGAGCCCGTCGACTTCTATGGGGAATGTCACGGGTAGCGCAGCTCGGTCCGTGCCCTGGGCGCTCACCGTAATGTGGGATATTTACAGGTGACTTGAATGATGAAATGGGGAATCGTGACGCCACTTGTGGTATCTGGTCAGGATGACCAGCGCTGCTATGCAGATCCACTGGAGGGTTAATATTGGGCAGCTAGGTGTTAAGCCTTCCACAAGTAAGGTGTAATACTATTGTAGGAACTCGAGGATTCTGATAGCGTGGGGCAATGAACAATCAGAGACGGGTTTCTTTGAATGCAAATAATGTATTTGTGAAACAGCAAAACCCCCAAAAACAATATTCAAACAACCCGTAGTGACATGCAATGAGTCCATATATATATACACAAGTCCAGTTATATGAATCCGGATATATAAGTCCTTGAACCTCTATAGCGAGGGTGGTAAAGTTCTTACGACGAAGTCCTCACACAAATGTGACCACAAGGTAAGTCTAATGCACAGATAACGTGGCTGGATCTACACACTGCTGGTGTGTGAAGAGTCAGATCCAGGTATGCAGAAAACACAGGGAGGTCCAGGAACAAGTTAATCTCAGTTGTGGCTTAATTCAGTGAAGTCCAACAACAAGTTCATAAGTCAGTAAGGTTCCAGTAATAGTTCCAACAGCTCTCACCAGAGGTAATGCACAAAGGGTTAAACAGCAACAGTTCAGAAACACAGTTCTTATCAGATGGAGTGAACCAAAGGTTAAATTCCCAAGTCAACAGTTTAGTGACAACACAGTATGTGCAACTTACATATGCAGAGAATGTCCAGAACCATGGGTAGAAACTGCTGTGGCTGAGAAACACCTGAAGATAAGGCTATGTACTTTCCTGGTAAATACACAACAATCTGTGAGGAACAAGCAGCTGGGTTGCAGGGAAACAGAAGCAGAATATTCCAGCAGTGAAGCCAGCACCTGAGCCGGGTTTTAAACAAACGAACAGGAAGTAGGGCACAGAAAACAGCAAACTCCATCTTAACAAAGGGCAAAATCATTGACAAAGTTACCTAGAAAACCCGGAATACTGACATTACTCCCCCCCCTAAAGACGGCCTCCGGACGGTCCTGGACCAGGCCTGTCCGGGTATCTCCGATGAAACTGAGCAATCTTCAGAGGCGCATTGATGTTACTTACTGGTTCCCAAGAATCATTTTCAGGAGAGTAACCTTGCCATCTAACTAGATACTGAAGCCGGTTTCTATGAAGTCTCGAATTAACAATATCCTGTACCACGAATTGTTCTTCGCCATCAACCAACACTGGTGGAGGGGGAGGTACGATACGTCCCTGAAATGTGTTAGAAGAGACTGGTTTTAATAAGGAAACATGAAATACTGGGTGTACCTTTAAAGTCCGTGGTAGCTTCAACCGACAGGCAACAGAGCTCACAATCCCCGTGATCTTGAATGGACCGATGAATTTCTGTCCCAGTTTCTGCGAAGGAACACCCAATTTTAGATTCTTGGTGGACAACCAAACTGAGTCTCCTACCTTATACATAGGTGCTGGTTTCCGGAATCTATCGGCCGACTTTTTGTAACGCTCCTGTGCTGTGGTCAGGGAGTCCTTCAAAACTTCAAGATTACGTTGCAACGCCGTCACTCTGTCTTCAACCGCTGGTACCGAAATCGTAACCGGAGACCTAGGCAAAATATTTGGATGATAACCCAGGTTGGCAAAAAAAGGCGTTACCTTCGTGGAACTGCTTTGGGAGTTGTTGTACGAAAATTCCGCTAGAGGAAGTAGCTTCAGCCAATCATCCTGCAAATGACTGACGTAACAGCGTAGATATTGCTCCAAAGTTTGATTTGTCCGTTCGGTCTGCCCGTTGGTCTGAGGATGGTATGCAGAAGACAAGCAAACATTAATGTGGAGCGCAGAACAAAATCCTTTCCAAAATCTAGAGGTAAATTGTATTCCCCGGTCAGAAATGATGTCATCTGGTACCCATGCAGCCGGAAAATGTTCTGGATAACTAGATCTACTGTCTCTGTAGCTGAGGGAAGACCAGCGCACGGAATGAAATGAGCAGCTTTCGTTAAACGATCTACTACCACCAAAATAGTATTTTTACCACCAGAGGTGGGTAACTCCACAATAAAGTCCATCGAAATAGACCCCCAAGGGCGAGACGGTACAGGTAGCGGTTTAAGAAGACCAGTAGGTGAAACACGAGGAACCTTGTACCGGGCACAAACTTCACAAGAGCGGACATAGTCATTCACATCCTTCAAGCAGGTAGGCCACCAAAAAAAACGAGTTAACAATTCCTGCGTCTTCTGTACCCCCCTATGACCAGCCAATTTAGAGTCGTGGACCAATCTGAGAACTCGAAGTCTTACAGCCTCTGGGACATAAATACATCGATCTCTAAGCCACACCATTCCGAAGGACAAGATTCACATTGTCAGGTGGAGCTGCAAGAAATACGTCACCGTCATAGGCCAGCTTGATCTCCTGCCACAAGTCCCGGTTCCGGAGCACTCCAACGAAATTGGCCTCCGACAAGATGGTCTTCGACGGGGTCCCAGGCACGGAATCCACGGTATGGATTCGGGATAATGCGTCAGCTTTCCCATTACGTGAACCTGGGCGGTACGAAATAATAAAATTAAACTGGTTCAAGAACAAACTCCACCTAGCTTGTCGAGGAGAAAGACACCTGGCAGACTTAAGGAATTCCAAATTGCGATGATCCGTGAGTACTACTACCTGCTGAGTTGCCCCCTGCAAATGGTGTCTCCATTCCTTAAAGGCAGAAATAATTGCCAAAAGTTCCTTATCTGCCACATCATAGTTCAGTTCTGCAGAAGATAACCTACGAGAGAAGAAGGCACACGGGTGCAGCAAACCTTTGTCTCCGGTACGTTGTGAGAGGATAGCTCCCAATGCACAGTCAGACGCGTCCACCTCCACGATAAAAGGCTGTGCAGGATCCGGATGCATCAATATTGGAGCTGTGGTAAAACAACCCTTCAGGCGATCAAAGGCTTCCTGAGCTTGCGAAGACCATTCAAACTTCTTCCCCTTCTTAGTGAGGAGAGTGATGGGACGGACAATTTCTGAAAAATTTCGGATAAACCGTCTATAAAAGTTAGCAAAGCCAATGAATCGTTGTACCTCCTTAATGTTTCCTGGTACCGGCCAGTCCAAGATTGCCTGGATCTTGCTGGACTCCATATTCAATCCCTGAGGCGAGATAACATAGCCCAAAAATTGAATTTCAGAACAATGGAACTCACACTTTTCGAGTTTGATGTACAAATGATTATCTCTCAAACGTCTAAGTACGGTCTTGACATGTTCCTGATGTTCCTGTAAGGAGTCAGAAAAGATTAAGATGTCATCAAGGTAAATTACCACATATTGGTCCAATAAATCCCTGAAAATGTCGTTGGCTAAATGTTGAAAAGCAGCAGGAGCGTTACAGAGTCCGAATGGCATCACCAAATATTCAAAATGTCCATACCGGCATCTAAAAGCTGTCTTCCATTCGTCTCCGGGCCGTATACGGAGTAAATTATATGCCCCACGAAGATCTAATTTGGTAAATACTTTGGCCTGGCGAACTCTTTCCAACAATTCTGGAATTAGGGGCAACGGGTACCTGTTACGAATGGTTACCTTATTTAACTCCCGGTAGTCAATGCAGGGTCTTAGAGTACCATCCTTCTTCTTTACAAAGAATATTGGAGCTCCCGCTGGTGAAGAAGATGGTCGGATAAACCCCTTGGCTAAATTCTCATCTATATACTCTCGTAAAGATTTTAATTCCGGAGCCGCCAACGGGTAAACATGGCCGAAAGGAATCGCTGCTCCAGGAAGCAATTCTATGGGGCAGTCATACGGTCTATGTGGGGAAGTTGATCTGCCTTCCTTTTATCACAAATGTCTGAGAATTCCTGATAAATCAGAGGGAGAGTAGGTACCTGTATCACCTCTTCCAAGTTCTGGGTAACTGGAGCCGCTACAGTTGGACTGATGGTAGAACTGCACTTCGGGAGAAAGGTTATCTCCTTGGTTTCCCAATTGATGATTGGATTTTGTGACCGTAACCAGGGAATTCCTAAAATTACAGGAAAATGAGGAGAAGATATTAACATGAATGAAAGTGTTTCTTGATGGTCTGGTTCCATCTTACACTCCAAAGGCACTGTCTCCCGATCTACTGGTCCAGAAACTAATGGGGAACCATCCACCGTTTCCATAGTGATTGGTGAAGCTCTTAGTTGTGTCTTTATACCATGTTTCTCTGCAAAAGAAGAATCCATGAAATTCCCACCTGCTCCAGAGTCTATCATGGCAGAACTTGATATCCACTGTTCCTCCCACTGAATCTGTATAGGAAGAGAACAATGTGAATATTTCTCCCCGTGATCTTTAGGGGAAGTCGGCATCAGTATTGGGGGAAAAACCGCATCTAGATGTAGACTGGTTTCTGAAACTTCAGACTCAGCGTCTGTGTTATCATAATCTCCTACTACCGCCAACACCTTGTTGGGTCGCCTAGGACATTTAGGACAATTGATGAGGAAATGGTCCGATTGACCACAATAGAAACATAAGCGCTCACGGAAACGGTGTTCGCGGCGTTCATTATTCTCACGTCTCTGCAGTGAGTCCACCTGCATAGGCACCTCCTCAGCCTCTCGCGGGTTTTTGCCTGTGGTTTCCCTGGACGGAAGAGAGTAATTAGTAATGCGATTTACAGCGGCCCATTTTTCTTGTCTGCGTTCAGTTAAACGGGTATCAATACGTACACAGTGCTGTATAAACAATTCAAACTCCTGTGGAGACTCTGAACGAGCTAGCTCATCCTTGATTACATTTGACAAACCTTTTCTAAAGATTGGTAATAAAGCATTGTTTTCCCACTGGGTGTCCACCACTAACCTTTTAAATTCAGTAACATATTCTATGACTGACCGTTTCCCCTGGCGTAAGGAAAGCAAGGCAGATTCAGCGGTAGCACGGCGGTTGGGATCGTCGAACATTTGCGCCATGGCTGCCAGAAAATTGTCCAAATTATTTAGACGGGTATCATGACTTTCAACCATAGGATTTGCCCAAGCCAGTGCACGTGATGTCAACAACATAATAATACATAGAACCTTAGATCTATCAGACCGGTAGTAAGAGGCATGTACATCAAAAAATAATATACATTGATTAACAAACCCACGGAATTGACTTCGGTCACCATTAAAACGGAATGGAGGCAATTTGGGCATACTGGTGGATGAGGTAGGCTCAGTAGGTAAGGCCTCCAGGACTCCTAACCTAGAACGTAGATCTTGGAGAGCCTGACCAAACCCCTGTGCATTGTGGTTAACCCGAGACTCCAAGTCTCTAATTTGATTGAGTGCAGCCGACACCTCCTGCTGCAAGGAGTTAACTATGGTGAACAGTTTGTCTGCCCGTGTCTCCGTCATTGCCCCAGCAGAATCCTCTTTTTTAGGCTGGAATATCCTGTAATACTATTGTAGGAACTCGAGGATTCTGATAGCGTGGGGCAATGAACAATCAGAGACGGGTTTCTTTGAATGCAAATAATGTATTTGTGAAACAGCAAAACCCCCAAAAACAATATTCAAACAACCCGTAGTGACATGCAATGAGTCCATATATATATACACAAGTCCAGTTATATGAATCCGGATATATAAGTCCTTGAACCTCTATAGCGAGGGTGGTAAAGTTCTTACGACGAAGTCCTCACACAAATGTGACCACAAGGTAAGTCTAATGCACAGATAACGTGGCTGGATCTACACACTGCTGGTGTGTGAAGAGTCAGATCCAGGTATGCAGAAAACACAGGGAGGTCCAGGAACAAGTTAATCTCAGTTGTGGCTTAATTCAGTGAAGTCCAACAACAAGTTCATAAGTCAGTAAGGTTCCAGTAATAGTTCCAACAGCTCTCACCAGAGGTAATGCACAAAGGGTTAAACAGCAACAGTTCAGAAACACAGTTCTTATCAGATGGAGTGAACCAAAGGTTAAATTCCCAAGTCAACAGTTTAGTGACAACACAGTATGTGCAACTTACATATGCAGAGAATGTCCAGAACCATGGGTAGAAACTGCTGTGGCTGAGAAACACCTGAAGATAAGGCTATGTACTTTCCTGGTAAATACACAACAATCTGTGAGGAACAAGCAGCTGGGTTGCAGGGAAACAGAAGCAGAATATTCCAGCAGTGAAGCCAGCACCTGAGCCGGGTTTTAAACAAACGAACAGGAAGTAGGGCACAGAAAACAGCAAACTCCATCTTAACAAAGGGCAAAATCATTGACAAAGTTACCTAGAAAACCCGGAATACTGACATAAGGTTGAGTGATCCTCCAGGGCAGATAGATATGCAAAGGTGCAGGACAGACGGGGACCCGGCAGTCAGAGATAATAAGGGAGACACACACATAAGTCACTTTGGTACCTTTACTGTAGGTGTTGCAGGCACTCCCCGGAGCACTGTAGGGTGAAGGATGCACATCGAGATTCCTCCACTGGTAGGTGTGTGGCCTTCTGTCCTCTGCCTTTATGTGATAAAGTCCTGACCTGCCTGTAGCTAGGTCTAACTTGGTCTCCGTCTTGCACCTGGCTGATCTTGTGATTGGATCTTCTCCTGAAGCACACAGTCTCTATTTGCCGTGCACGGCTAGACTCCGTTCTCCTGATCCAGCTACGTATCAGCTCTGTGGTACTCCTGGGACTTGTAGTCCTCCAGGAACTCCGGTGTTCTCCTAATGGGTCGTGGAGATCCCTATAGGCTCGGACCCCGGTGTCCGGTGATACTTGCCGAGATGAGCTACTAAGGCTCCACTGTCTCATAAACTTTTCCACTTGCCTTCGGCCTACCTAGATCCTCACACGATCACACACGCTGGCAGTTGGTGGGTTGCCTCTTCGCCACTCTTTAAGCGTCGGCACGCTTTCCACAGAGCTACACTTCTAAATTCAGCTCTGACTAGGCTGGAGTGACTTCTCTGTATCACTCGTACTAGACTCCACTTAAAAACAACTGAATATCTCTGCAGCCTCTCTGAGGTGACTGAGCTGCGCTGAGCTGCTCTGCTCTCTGACTGAGCTCTGACTGAACTCTCCTAGCAGACTCCCAGACTCAACTCAACTAAACTGAAACTAAACTTCTTTTTATATGCCTAACACAGCTCCCTCTGTGGTCTTTAGGATAAGCTGTACGTGTGTGTGTGTATAATGACCTCTAGTGGGATCTTCTTTCAGTGCACCCTTCTGGGAGATATGGATTCAGTCACAGCTGGGCTCCACATATGTATTCCATATATTCAAAGTATATTCATATATATGCATTCACAGTTAGATAGATCTCACTTGCTAAAAATCCTGTGCTCACACATATCTATGCAAAAGCTGATTTCAGCTATAATCAGTCGTTTTAAACGACTCTGGCCTTCATAAGGAACAAGTACATAGAGTCTTAGTAGATATCTATTGTTTACTTTTCTAGTCATGCAAGAAAACTAGGGCAAAAGAAAATAAAACAATAAATCTGCAACTTCAGCTCTTTTATCATAATTATCATACTTACACTAGAACAGCCAATAATCTAGCAGCTTTTAATTGTATGTTAATTGACTAACCAGCCCCTTTTGTAAACGTATAAAACCTTGAATGAATAATAAATGTGTGGTCTTGACGAACTAACTGCTATACTGACACTTCCGTGTGGACAGTTTAATTTCGTTCTGAGCGCTCAAAAAGACATTAAATAGAAAACTGGGAACGGCAAGCAGCAAACACTGAAGGATAAATTTATCCTAATTAAATTTCCATAACAGTTGGCGCCTGCACGCGGGGCATTGGACGAAACGCACGAGGACCCGGCCGACTGGAGAGACGGGGGTGTTTGCCCTGGCCTTGGCACACGGGACGGAGACTGCAGCTCCATAAGTAAGGTAAGAAAACTCTGTCATCTTACCTGAATGTTCCCTGTGCCTAGTCCTAGCCTACACTTCTAGCCGGTCGGACGTGGTCATCACCGCATTCCCAGGTAATGTAAAAAGTCCATACCCTTATCCAAAAGCCCTGGGATATAAGCCGAGATGTTTGCTGCTGTGCTGTGTATGTGTTTCATGTTTTATGTGAACCGGGAGAAAAGTTGGAACGGTGACTGTGTTTTTGCTTGCTGATTTCTGGAAGCTGTATAGCAGGAAAAGCCAAATTGCTGGATAAGTTGTCACAAATTCTTTCAGACATTGGAGGGAGACTGTTGTGAATGGACTTGAAATGACTTCTGAGCAGAGGCTCCCTCTGGTGGTTACAAGCGGTACTGGACTGTCCAGTGAAGATTGTGAGGAGTGGGAATCAGGTGTTACTGACTGGTCTTATATAAGGGAGTCACCTTCCCATCAGGGTTGCCGGTGATCATTTGTTCTGGTCTCAATCCTTGAGTCCTGTTTCCTTTGTAGCCTGCTGTGTCGTGTCTGCATCTCCTGCTAACAGATAAGACATTTTCTTCTTTTTGTTTTTGTGCTTGATTTTTGCATTTTGTCCTGCACTTCTGTGGGGGCCTTCAGGGTCCCCTCCGGGGGCTTTTGCCCTCTCAGTTTAGTTCAGCCACTGATGTTTGTACTTTTGCTTTTTCCAGTTTTTTCAGTGGCTGCTGTTTTGATTTTTTTACACCAGAGAACTAATTTAGGTGGTAGAGGTCGTGTGATCTCAGGTGATTTTGAAATTAGTAGAGTTGGTGCTTTTCAGGGTTTTTTGGGATTGCAGTAAGTGCCCTTCCTATCCTTTTCTATTTAGGTAGTTTGGGCCCCAACGTTTGCTCATACTATTTTCTGTCTGTGTCAGTATTTCATCTTGTCTAACCGCCATTACATGTTTGGGGGCTTTCTATGTTCTTTGGGGATCTGCTCCGGGGCAGATAGCTTTCCTCTTTTTATCTTTAGGTGTAGTTAGTTTCTCAGGCTGTGACGAGGCGTCTAGGACCAACGTAGGAACGCTCCACGGCTGCCTCTAGTTGTGGTGGTTAGTCAGGGTACTGCAATCTCATAGATTCCAACTTCTCTGGTGTATTGCCTTTTTTACCTGCACTCCTCAGCTACCGAAACATAACAGTATCACCGGCCTAAAAATTGAAAATTGTATGGTACTCACAGAAGGGAAAAAATATTGTGAAAGAAAAAAGGTTGTCAGAGTTGTCAGAGATATTTTTCTGTTTGTTGCATTTTTTTTTTCCCTCTGTATCTCTGGGTGCTGGGGAGGATTTTTTTTCTCTCAATGGAGTTTGCACAGTTGTCTGGCCGTGTGGATCAGCTTGCCACTGAGGTTCAGAGTATTGCTGCCTATCTTGCTAGGTTGCCTGTTGTGGAACCTAGGATTCCCATGCCAGATTTGTTTTTAGGGGATCGAGCTAAGTTTCAGAATTTCAAAAATAATTGTAAATTATTTTTTGCCTTAAAATCTAAGTCCTCAGGGAATGCAGCGCAGCAGGTTCAAATTGTCATCTCTCTCCTGCGCGGCGATCCTCAGGATTGGGCTTTTTCCCTGACACCTGGGATCCTGTTTTGAGTGATGTTGATGCATTTTTTCAGGCTTTGGGGTTATTGTACGCTGAGCCTAATGTCACTGATCAAGCTGAAAAAGCCTTGTTGGCATTAAATCAGGGTCTTGATGACGCTGAGTTATACTGTCAGAGATTCCGTAGGTGGGCAGTCCTGACCAAGTGGAATGACGATACTTTGGCGGCCCTTTTTCGAAAGGTCTGTCAGATAATGTAAAGGATGTTATGGTGGGATTCTCTGTCCCCTCTGGTCTCAATGATTCTATGTCATTAGCGATTCAAATTGACAGACGTTTGCGTGAGCGGAGAAGTATGCGTGGAATGGTGTTGTCTTGTGAACCTGCTTCTGAACCCATGCAGTGTGATAGAGTGGTGTCTGGGGCACAGCGTCATGAGTTTCGAAAGCGCAATGGGTTATGTTTCTACTGTGGTGATGCCTCTCATGCTATTTCAGTCTGCCCTAAGCGGGGAAGACGTTTTGCATGCTCAGCTGTCTTGGTAGTGTTTCAGACTAAGTTTTTATTAACTGTCACTCTGATATGCTCTCTGTCCTCATTTTCTGCTCAGGCTTTTGTTGATTCTGGAGCAGCTATTAACCTGATGGATTATGATTTTGCTAAACGTTGTGGGTTTCCCTTGATACCCCTACAGAAGTCTATTCCCCTACTGGGGATCGATTCTACCCCTTTGGCTGAGAATAAACCTCAGTTCTCTACTCAGGTGATAATGAGGGTTGAACCTGATCATCAGGAGTGCTGTAAATTTTTGGTTCTGTATAATCTGCATGATATTATCGTACTGGGCTTCC
This sequence comes from Oophaga sylvatica, assembly GCA_033576555.1. Lineage (NCBI taxonomy): Eukaryota > Metazoa > Chordata > Amphibia > Anura > Dendrobatidae > Oophaga > Oophaga sylvatica. The sequence continues at coordinate 40,124,435 of JARQOD010000002.1, forward strand.
CTTGGTTGCAGTCTCATAATCCTGTTTTGGATTGGAAATCTGTGTCTGTAACCAGTTGGGGCTGCCAATGTGTTAATACCAACACTCCTGTTTTTTCTGCCTCCCCCCAGGCTCAGGATGTTCCTGACTTTTTGATTGATTTTTCTGATGTGTTTAGCGAAAGTAAATCTGCATCCTTGCCTCCCCATAGGAGCTATGACTGCGCTATTGAATTAGTGCCTGGTAGTAAATTCCCTAAAGGTCGCCTTTTTAACTTGTCTGTACCTGAACATGACGCTATGCGGTCTTATATCAAGGAATCATTGGAGAAGGGTCATATCAGACCATCCTCTTCACCCTTAGGTGCCGGTTTTTTCTTTGTGGCCAAAAAGGATGGTTCATTAAGGCCGTGTATTGATTATCGTCTTTTGAACAATATTACTGTAAAATATCAATACCCGTTACCTTTGATTTCTGACCTGTTTTCCAGGGTGAAAAACGCTACTTGGTTTACCAAGCTTGACCTCAGGGGGGCATATAACCTTATTCGCATTAAGCACGGGGATGAATGGAAGACGGCATTCAATACCCCTGAGGGGCATTTTGAGTACCTTGTGATGCCCTTTGGGCTCACTAATGCTCCTTCTGTCTTCCAGTCCTTCATGAATGACATTTTCAGGGATTTTGTGGATAAATTTCTGATTGTTTATTTGGATGATATCTTGATTTTTTCTAATGACTGGGACTCTCATGTGAAACATGTTCGAACTGTATTCCAGATTTTGAGAGAGAATGCTCTGTATGTGAAGGGATCAAAGTGTCTTTTTGGCGTACAGAGGATCTCATTTCTGGGATTCATTTTGTCCCCATCTGTTATTGAAATGGACCCGGTCAAGGTTCAGGCTGAAGCGCTTCCCACGGCTGTGGGGCGTCGGGACATGGCATAGCTTGCCTAGCTAGCCAATGCTCCCACGCCGCCAGTCCACGACGACGTGAGGCATGGGTCCCAGATGGTAAGAGAATGTGGACCCACTGGACCACGGAGGGAGACCCGGGCCTGCCCGGACTAGGGAAGGGCAGCGACCGGGATCCGTGGCAGCTGAGCATGTGGGCAAGGTGGCGACCTGCAGGACTAGACAACACCGCACAACTTCAGGTAAGAAGAAACATAAAGTTTACTTAAAGAAACAAAGTACATAAACAGAACATAAGACCGGGCTCCCGATTCCACACATCAGAGAAGGGTACACAACTCAGGATCACAGACGAGTGCTGGAGGACATCACGGGTAGATGCAGTCCAGGGTTATCTGGCACAGGCATACTTGGACGGCCTCTCTCTCAGGCCTTAGGCGTAGCACAGGCTCAGCAGGAGAACATCAGACACCGACCTCAGACAGACTTCAGACGATGGCGGGGTCATCACGGGTTGATGAAGTCCAGGATCATCTGGCACGGGCATACTAGTATGGCCTCACTCTCAGGCCTCGGGCGTAGCACAGGCTCAGCAGGAGAACATCAGACACCGGCCCAGGACGAACGTCAGACGATGGCGGGGTCATCACGGGTTGATGAAGTCCAGGGTCATCTGGCACGGGCATACTAGGACGGCCTCTCTCTCAGGCCTCAGGCGTAGCACAGGCTCAGCAGGAGAACATCAGACACCGACCCAGGACAGACGTCATCACAGGGTAGACCAAGGAGGAACCGGCAGGACAGGCAGGTTGTCACGGCAAGTGACCAAGGCAGTCTCTGGACAGGCAGGTTGTTCACAGCAAGTGACCAGGCAGTCTCTGGGACAGGCAGGTTGTCACGGCTAGTGACCAGGGCAATCTCTGGGACAGGCAGGTTGTCACGGCAAGTGACCAGGGCAGGCAGGTTGTCACGGCAAGTGACCAGGCAGGCAGGTTGTCACGGCAAGTGACCAGGCAGGCAGGTTGTCACGGCAAGTGACCAGGCAGGCAGGTTGTCACGGCAAGTGACCAGGCAGGCAGGTTGTCACGGCAAGTGACCAGGGCAGGCAGGTTGTCACGGCAAGTGACCAGGGCAGGCAGGTTGTCACGGCAAGTGACCAGGGCAGGCAGGTTGTCACGGCAAGTGACCAGGGCAGGCAGGTTGTCACGGCAAGTGACCAGGCAGTCTCTGGGACAGGCAGATTGTCACGGAAAGTGACCAGGGCAGTCTCTGGGACAGGCAGGTTGTCACGGCAAGTGACCAGGCAGTCTCTGGGACAGGCAGGTTGTCACGACAAGTGACCAGGCAGTCTCTGGACAGGCAGGTTGTCACGGCAAGTGACCAGGCAGTCTCTAGACAGGCAGGTTGTCACGGTAAGTGACCAGGCAGTCTCTAGACAGGCAGGTATATACGACCTGATATGGTGGAGCCTCCAGGTAGGCTGCAGTCGGATGGCAGATGATCGCTCCCAGGTGAGCAGGCAAGAGCCGGGGATCTCTGCAGATGATGTCCGAACTTCCGGATGGAGCTGCAGTCGGATGGCAGATGATCGCTCCTAGGTGAGCAGGCAAGCCGACAGGTAACAGGCAGGTAACTGGAATCAGGAGCTGATGGCTGAAACAGAGTTAGACTGCACAGGAACAACAGGGACACGGATTGGATCTCAGGGAGTCAGGAACACAAACAGGAACATGGATTGGATCTCAGGGAGTCAGGAACACAGACAGGAACATGGATTGGAACACAGGCCTCGGACTCCGGACATCTGGCACCGATCAGCAGGCTCCGGACATCTGGCAATGATCGGCAGGATCCGGACATCAGGCAGGAAGGATAGGATCCGGACATCTGGAAGTGGTCGTCGGACATCGGACATCAGGCCATGGTCATCAGGCATAGGATCCGGACATCTGGCAGCGACCTGAAAAGGAACCCCAGCGGTCTGGTGCAAGCCCCGCCAGGCTCAACGGGAGCTGGCCGGGGATTGCACAGAGGCTGAGCGCAGAGTAACAGAAACTCAGCACACACCGGACTCCTTCTTCCAAGATGAACTCAGGTTATATAGCAAGGATTCACAGTCACTGGCACAGGGTTCTGGACACAGCAGGATTTCAGGAACATAACACAAAGGACACAGTTCAGACAGTCAGGTACAGGATGCGATCCAAGATCAGGGGTTCAGGTAATTAGACACAGCAGGAACAGGCCTGGATATACAGCCTCCAGGAACGGCGATCTGGGTAATCAGCCCCCAGCATAGGCGGAAACACAAGACACAATTCAGACATTCAGTACCGGGTTTGATCCAGGATCAGGGAACAAGACACAACAGGAACAGGGAATCAGCTCTCCAGAGCTGATCAAATTCAGAGCAGGAGCTGAACACACAACCACATACGGCTAGGTTCAGGGATTCAGTGTGGATTCAATGTGAAGCTCTGGCCACGCCCACTAGGGCTGGGGAACTTTATATATGAGCTGCTTCACAGTGATAGGCTGGAGCAGTAATTCTAGTAAACACCCAATCCACATAAAAGCAGGACAGGTGTGGGCCGCGCCCCCTATGCAGAGCCAGACAGCACAACACAGAGGGAACCCAACAATGGCTGCTGCCAACCACGCAGTAAGTCATGCACCACTGCAGAGGACTTTGCAAGCTACGGACGGCTTTCACAGCAAGTCAGGAACCGCACATGCGGGCGGTCATGCAAAGCAGCGGAGCCACTCACGCAAGTACGGGTACGCAGCAGAGCCGGGAACTGAGCAGCATCCATATAGGTAACAGACAACAGTATCCCAGCTGGTTAGGGGGAAAGGAGCAAAAGGGTATAATGCAAAAAACATGCAGAGTAACGCTGGAAAACAAAGTACAGACAATACCAGCGTTACACAGGCCATCTGTGATTGGGTCCAACCTACTTCATTAAAGGCTCTTCAAAGATTTTTGGGTTTTGCCAATTTTTATCGTAAATTTATTGGTAATTTCTCGGTTATTGTTAAACCATTGACTGATTTGACCAGAAAGGGTTCTGATGTGGTGAATTGGCCTCCTGAGGCAGTCTCTGCATTTCAGGAACTTAAGCAGAGATTCACTTCTGCTCCTGTTCTACGGCAGCCTGATTTTTCTCTGCCATTTCAGGTGGAGGTTGATGCCTCTGAAATTGGGGCAGGTGCCGTTTTGTCCCAAAAAGATCCAGAGACCTCTAAAAGTAACCCTTGTGCCTTTTTCTCTCGAAAATTTTCTCCTACTGAATGTAATTATGACGTGGGTAATCGGGAGTTACTGGCCATGAAGTGGGCTTTTGAAGAGTGGAGACATTGGCTGGAGGGAGCCAAACATCAGGTGGTGGTCCTTACGGACCATAAGAATCTGGTTTATCTGGAATCTGCCAAGCGACTCAATCCTAGACAGGCCAGGTGGGCCTTGTTTTTCACACGTTTTAATTTTGTGGTTTCCTTTCTTCCTGGCACTAAGAATGTTAAGGCGGATGCCCTCTCGAGGAGTTTCCTTGCGGACTCTCCTGAGTTATCTGATCCTTCTGTTATTTTGAAAGAGGGTGTAGTTCTTTCCGCCATCTCACCCAATTTGAGACTTGCTCTGGAGGGGTGTCAGGAGGATAGGCCCGAGCGCTGCCCTGTTGGAAAATTGTTTGTCCCGGACCAGTGGAAAAAGAGTGTGATGTCTGAGATTCATTGTTCCGCGTTGGCTGGGCATCCCGGAATTTTTGGTACCAGAGACTTGGTTAGTCGGTCCTTTTGGTGGCCTACCTTGTCTCGTGATGTCAGGGAATTTGTGCAGTCCTGCGGGACTTGCTCTCGCTCCAAGCCTTGCTCTCGCTCTAGTGGTTTGTTGATGCCATTGCCTGTGCCCAAGAGACCATGGACCCATATCTCTATGGATTTCATTTCCGACCTCCCTGTTTCTCAGAGAATGACCGTCATCTGGGTGATTTGTGATAGGTTTTCCAAGATGATACATCTTGTGCCATTACCTAAGTTGCCTTCCTCCTCTGAATTGGTGCCTTTGTTCCTTCAGCACGTGGTTCGTTTACACGGCATTCCTGAGAACATTGTGTCTGACAGAGGAGTCCAGTTTGTTTCCAGATTTTGGAGGACCTTTTGTTCTAAACTTGGTGTTCAATTGTCTTTCTCCTCGGCGTTTCATCCTCAGACCAATGGTCAAACTGAGAGAACAAACCAGACATTGGAGACTTATCTAAGATGCTTTGTGTCTGCTGATCAGGATGACTGGGTCTCTTTTTTGCCTTTGGCTGAGTTTGCTCTTAATAATAGGGCTAGCTCTGCCACTTTGATGTCTCCATTTTTCTGTAATTCTGGGTTTCACCCTCGATTTTCTTCAGGACAGACGGAGGCTTCTGTCTGTCCAGGTGTTGACTCTGTTGTGGAGCGTATGCAACAGATTTGGGACCAGGTAGTGGAGAGGTTGTCCCTCTCTCAGGAGAGGGCCCAGCGGTTTGCTAACCGGCATAGGACTGATGGTCCTCGGTTTAAAGTGGGGGACTTGGTCTGGTTGTCCTCAAGAAATATTCCTATGAGAGTGGCATCTCCTAAATTTAAGCCTAGGTTCATTGGACCTTATAAGATCATGGAGATTCTTAATCCTGTTTCTTTTCGTTTGCTTCTTCCAGGGACATTTAAGATCCATAACGTGTCCCACAAGTCCTTGTTGAAGAGGTTTGTTGAGCCAGTGGTTCCTACTGCTTTGCCTCCTGACCCTGTTCTGGTTGAGGGCAATATGGAGTTTGTGGTTGAGAAAATAATGAATTCTCGTTTTTCTAGACGGAAACTCCAGTATTTGGTTAAGTGGAGAGGTTATGGTCAGGAAGACAATTCTTGGGTGTTTGCTTCAGACATCCATGCTAGGAGACTCATCCGTGCGTATCATAGAACTCATCCTGACCGACCTGGTTGCTCAAGTGAGGGTTCTGTGACCCCTCCTCAAGGGGGGGTACTGTTGTGAATGGACTTGAAATGAGTTCTGAGCAGAGGCTCCCTCTGGTGGTTACAAGCGGTACTGGACTGTCCAGTGAAGATTGTGAGGAGTGGGAATCAGGTGTTACTGACTGGTCTTATATAAGGGAGTCGCCTTCCCATCAGGGTTGCCGGTGATCAATTGTTCTGGTCTCAATCCTTGAGTCCTGTTTCCTTTGTAGCCTGCTGTGTCGTGTCTGCATCTCCTGCTAACAGATAAGACATTTTCTTCTTTTTGTTTTTGTGCTTGATTTTTTGCATTTTGTCCTGCACTTCTGTGGGGGCCTTCAGGGTCCCCTCCGGGGGCTTTTGCCCTCTCAGTTTAGTTCAGCCACTGATGTTTGTACTTTTGCTTTTTCCAGTTTTTTCAGTGGCTGCTGTTTTGATTTTGTTACACCAGAGAACTAATTTAGGTGGTAGAGGTCGTGTGATCTCAGGTGATTTTGAAATTAGTAGAGTTGGTGCTTTTCAGGGTTTTTTGGGATTGCAGTAAGTGCCCTTCCTATCCTTTTCTATTTAGGTAGTTTGGGCCCCAATGTTTGCTCATACTATTTTCTGTCTGTGTCAGTATTTCATCTTGTCTAACCGCCATTACATGTTTGAGGGCTTTCTATGTTCTTTGGGGATCTGCTCCGGGGCAGATAGCTTTCCTCTTTCTATCTTTAGGTGTAGTTAGTTTCTCAGGCTGTGACGAGGCGTCTAGGACCAACGTAGGAACGCTCCACGGCTGTCTCTAGTTGTGGTGGTTAGTCAGGGTACTGCAATCTCATAGATTCCAACTTCTCTGGTGTATTGCCTTTTTTACCTGCACTCCTCAGCTACCGAAACATAACAGGAGACAATCCCAGTATTCCAGGTGTGAAGGGTGGGGGCTTTGTTTGGATAAATTCTCACAAATTCTTTCACACATCGGAGGGAGACACTCCCAGTATTCCAGGTGTGAAGGGTGGGAATTTTGTACAGGCTATTACAGATTACTGTGACCAGCGCACTTTAAGAAGTGATAGACCTGGAGCATCGGCGTGCTCAGTGCAAAATTTGTGAGTTATCAGTTACCAGAGCAGCTTGTATGTGTCACAGATCATCAAAAGAGGGATTCGTATTCTCCCGGGTGTCTGTCTTATTGTACATGTCACTGTCTGTCTTGCAGGTACTGTCACTTTAAATCTCATTCAGAGCAGCGTGCGCTCTGTCAGTATCTCATTCACTGCTGGCTGTAGCAGCGAGAAACCCCTTTGACCCCCCCTCCTCTGCTAATCACGTTGTCACATCTGTTTCCTGGTTTTGATCTTTTTAAGCTAGTTTTTTGGCTACAGGCTGAAGCGTGAAAATTCTTAGGCATTCAGACTGAACTATATTCATTTTTTGCTATTCTGAGGGATAATAATATTATTTTTTTTTGATACGTGATTTCAGTGCCTGTAAAGACAGCAAGCAGAGCTATAAGGGAGGGGGGAAGTGCTGGCAGCAGCGAGATGACATTCAAGAAGGCGGTAGGAAAAAGCCTACGCTACCAGACAAATGTTTTAAAGTACTTTTCTTTTTGTTTTTATCATTTTACAATCAGTTTTTTCCACCTCTTTTCTGTTTTTAATTAGCTGTTTTAGTAACAAGGGTTGTTTTTCAGAGTTTTATGATTAATACGGTTTTTCTTTTCTCCCCTTTTTGGTGAATTTATTTTTTTCTTTTTCTAGAGTTTTTTACTAAATCTAACTTTTGTTTTTAAAGTTTTTCTTTTAAGTATATTTTTAAATGATTTTGGAGAGATTTTTCTAATCAACTTATTTTAGAGTTTTATTCTCCAACCAGCAAGATCTACTAGCTTGCTTTAGACCAAGGTCGCTCCACAGATAAGGAAACTGCAGGCTGAGGGAGAGCACACACACAAACTGCGCAGTGGCACCACTCATCCCTCCCATCCGGCATTCAGCGAAGACACGCAGAGCCAGAGTGCAGCAGTTTTCAGATTTTTAATCACCTTTGTTGAATAGGTTTTTGGAATAGACACAGTACGTGAGAATCGAAGAGCTAGGCATGTGAATAGAAGGTCAGAGTACGTGAGAAGCAAATTGACAGGCAGATTTTACGCTGCATAATGAAATGTTTTTTTTCTTGTTTTTTTGTTTGAAAGGTAACGGGAAAGTTTGTTAATAGATTACCGTCTGCTATAAAAGAGCAGTGGTGCATCGTGTAGAAGGTACAGCAAGTTAATTTGAACGGACCAGGAAGTGATTTTTTTTATGTGAATAAGATTGAAAAGGTGTTAAATCTTCTGTGAGAAAATGATCACTGACATGTCACAAGAGCAGAATTCAGAGTCACACACATCACATGTCCATCATGTGGAGACACGGACAGGTGTAGTCTGCTCTCATTGAATAAGGAGCCTTGTACAGGGAAAAACGCTCCCCGCCTCTCTCCACAGGGAGAAGGCATTTTTGATTCAACCATCCCCTCTCAAGAGTCACAGGGGGGACACCCTCTCCTTTTTCTTCTCTCAGTCCCTTTCTCCTTTTTCTTCAGACTTTTCTCCTCTTTCCTCGCTGCCATCCCTCTCATTCCTTCTTTCCCCTCCCTCACATCTCTGACACATCCATTTTCTTCCTCTTCCTCTTCTTCTATCTCTTCCTCTCCAACTCTCAAATCTTCTTCTTCATCTTCTTCTACTTCTCCCCCTCCATCTTTCTCCTCTCTCTCTCTTCTCCATCTTTCTCTCCTTTCCCCCTTTCACTCTTCTCTCCCTCCCCTCTTTCCTTTTCCTCCCTTTCTCCTCCCACACCACACACACCTGCTCGTGCTTGCTCTCCTCCTTCTTCCTCCTCTCAGGCACATCCCACCTCTTCTTCACCCTCTCCTCCTTCATTTTTTCCTCTCTCCCCGCCATCTCTCCCACCTCCTCTTTCCCTCGCTCCTCCCTCACACCTCCCTTCTCTTCCTCTTTTTTCTACTTCGTTATCAACTGGGTCAACGCCCAATCAAAGCAATGTGGTTTCCCTGTATTCAGTGCCTCCAGCACAGGGCACCCTGTCTTTCCCAAGCACAGTACAAACATTGCCAGTCATTATATCAGAGAAGAAAGTGCAAATCTCCCTACACAAAACGCTGCATGTAGCCCCCAGACATAACAACTAGTAGAACCCACAGCTAGGGCTTCACAGGGGGTGGTATAGCTCAAGACAAAAATGAGGAACCTCAGTGCCGAGCAGGGCTGCCAGCATGGAACCATGACACTGATCCACCGCAGCCTCAGCAAGGAAGTGGGAAATCCCCAAGCAGCAAGACAACTTTTAAGCCCAAATCTCACCCAGTGTATGCACCAAGTACACGTCACTTCTTATCTGATGAAGATGAAGATGCAACGTCACACATGCTGCCCAATACTGGGGAAGAAAACACACAAGCACCAATAGAGCAGGGACAGGTAGAGGCACCATCCTATGAGCCCTTCATCCCAAGCCAGGTGATCAGTATGCTGCCAGACCCAGGGATACACCCCATGCCATTTTGCCAAAAAATGCAGCAGATCCAGCGAACGTATGCAGCAGCCTGGACTGATCTCTGGACCGTAATGGAAATAAAAGCAGGTGATGCATTCTGGCCAATTATGAGAGAACACTTCAAGCTTCCAACAGAGTTAGATGCGTATGCCTGGGAGACAGGACCAAAGCTAATTGAGAAACTCAGAGAATGGGCCAAAAGCAGACTGACAGGACAAACTCTCAGCCTACATGACATGAGTCAAGACAAGACAGAGTCTGTGGAGAAGTTCTATGACAGAGTAATGCAAGTGTTTCAAGATTTGGGCCTCATTACCCATGATCAGACACACAGACGGATGTTGGCACAGGCTTTTGTGCATGGACTGAGAGAACCAATCAGGAAACCACTGGTAGTAGCCAGGCCTGAGTACACGTCAATAGCAATGGATACCCTGCTCGCAGTAGCAAAAAGGATTGAGTCCCGCCAGGACAGAAGGGATGTCCAGTGTTACAACTGTGGCGAGTTTGGTCATTTCCGGAACCGGTGCAGAACACCGACTTCGCAAAGAAGAAGAAGAAACACAGAAAGCAGTGAAGAACCCCGTCCATAGGACAGGAGCACACCAAGTCCACAGGGAACCCCACCAGTGGGACCAATATCCTGAGAGTGGATGGCGTAGTCAGATTTTTTCTTGTGGAACTCCGCAACCTCACCTATCTATCAGAATCTTCTGCTTCCTGCATGGGAATTGATGGTCAAGTCAGATATTTCCAGATTATGAAGCCCCTGAGCGTGTGGACTCAGCCAGAACACTCCATCATGTCCCAGTTTGTTGTGTCAAAGACCTGCACCCTCAACCTATTGGGAGTAGGGTTGAGCATTCCGATACTGCAAATATTGGGTATCGGCCGATATTGGCTGTATCGGAATTCCGATTCCGAGTTCCGATATTTTCGTCATATCGGATACCGGAATCGGGATGTCACTGTCACTGTCAGTGTCCGTCTGTCGGGTCTGTCAGGAGTCAGCGGCACTTACCTGGCAGAAGATCTCCGGCGGTCACGTCCTGGACTGCTTCATGGCCGCCATCCTCTTCTCCCCGGCGGTCACATGCAGTTTCCTCGCGATAACTGCAGTGACTGCTGGGTAATCTCGGCCGTAAAGCAGTCAGTCCGATGACGTCACCGCCGGGGAAGCAGGTAATCAGCTGTGCTGCGTTGCAATGGATCGTCGTGGGACTGTCGTTATGGACTGCGTCGGACAGGTGGTATACTGTTGGTTTGTTTTTTTTCTTTTTTTACAGGAGATCGATGGCGTCGCAGGAATGAGAGAGTAATAAAAAAATGAAAACTGTGTTGTCTCTTTTATTTCATTAAAATACTTTTTTCTTGCTGTGTCTTTTTTTTACACATTTAAAAACTTTGGGATTAATAATGGATCGGTGTCTTATTGACGCCTATCCATTATTAACCAGGCTTATTGTCACCGTGCAATCAACGGTGACATTAACCCCTTATTACCCCACTTGCCACCGCTACAGGGAAGTGGGAAGAGCCAGGTAAAATGCCACAATTGGCACATCTTTTGATGCGCCAAATGTGGGGCTGCTGTAGCCTGGTATTATCAGGCTGTTGAGGGCCAAAATCCATGGGCCTTGACAGTCTTTTAATACCAGGCCGCAGCAGTCTGCATTTTACTTGGCTGGTTAACAAAAATAGGGGGACCCCTACGCCGTTTTTTTTTCGAGGGATCCCCTATTTTTGTTAACCAGCCAAGCTAAGCAGACTGCTGTGGCCTGGTATTATCAGGCTTGCAAGGTCCATGGATATTGGATCCTTACCAGCCTGAAAAACCAGGCCTCAGCGGTCTGCTTCATCTGGCTGGTTAACAAAAATAGGGGGGACCCCACGCCAATTTTTTTCGAGGGGATCCCCTATTTTGTTAATCAGCCAAGATATGCAGACTGCTGTGGCCTGGTATTATCAGGCTGGCAAGGTCCATGGATCTTGGCTCCTTAACAGCCTGAAAATCCAGGCCTCAGCGGTCTGCTTCATCTGGCTGGTTAACAAAAATAGGGGGGACCCCACGCCAATTTTTTTCGAGGGGATCCCCTATTTTTGTTAATCAGCCAAGATATGCAGACTGCTGTGGCCTGGTATTATCAGGCTGGCAAGGTCCATGGATCTTGGCTCCTTAACAGCCTGAAAATCCAGGCCTCAGCGGTCTGCTTCATCTGGCTGGTTAACAAAAATAAGGGGGACCCCACGCCATTTTTTTTTCGAAGGGAACCCCTATTTTTGTTAATCAGTTCCCTCTGACGTCACTGATGGTGTCCCTGGCTGACCTGAAGTGAAAGTGGAAAGCAATCAATTAAGCTTTCCACTTCCTCTCCTGTCAGCCAGGAGAGGAACTCATTCATTTGGGGGTTTACTGTGAGGCTGCAGCATTAGCTGCGGTCCCTGCAGTAAACATTAACCCTTTCTGAAGGATTACACCGTGGGACCTGACTGTGCATCGGATTGGTAAGAATAATTTTGCTTTATTATTTTATTTTTATTACAGGAAATGGTTTTAGCAGGTAAATAAAATATGGTCAAAAACTGTGTGATTATTTCATTAAACTTCTTTTTTATTAAAGTGTGTGTGTTTGATTTTTCTTTCATACAATAGGATTAATAATTGATAGTTGTCTACTTGACAGCTCTCAATTATTAACCTGGCTTAAAGTGACCTTTCAATTGCAAGGTCATTTTAACCCCTTATTAACCCATTCGCCACCGCTACAGGGCAATGGGAATAGACGGGCAAAGTGCCAGAAAGGGCAAATCTAATTAGAGATTTGCCCTTTCTGGGGTGTCTGGGGGCAGATGTTAAGTAGCCGGGGGGGGGCAAAAAAAATGGTCCCTCTCTGGGCTATTATTATCTGCCCCCACTCACTGGCTTTGTCTGTCTGGTTGCGAAAATAGGGCGGGAGCCCACGCATTTTTTTTCAGCAATTTTACACCTCATATATATATATACATGTCATTGAATTTGTGACACATATATATATATATTTATATTTATAGTTCATACACTTCTACATAGTATAATAGCCGCTAATTCAATTGCCGGCTTTTGTGAAAATGCAGAACCCGACATGAAATGACACTTGGTGTACATAGGGTTAACCATGTCTTTTCATGTCGTTTGCTATCTGATTTGCACATACAATTACATCAGTCTATGTGTGCAAAATTTCACACCTGTAGGGGTTAATTAAAGGTGTAAATTCGTAGCAAAAAAGTCCGTTTTTTTTACAACGAATTTACACCTTTAATTAACCCCTACAGGTGTGAAATTTTGCACACATAGACTGATGTAATTGTTTGTGCAAATCAGATAGCAAACGACATGAAAAGACATGGTTAACCCTATGTACACCAAGTGTCATTTCATGTCGGGTGCTTCTGTCTTTTCACAGAAGCCGACTTTACCCGGCAATTGAATCAGAGGATATTTTACTATGTAGAAGTGTATAAACTATACATATATGTATATATATATGTCACAATGACATGTATATATATATATATGTATTCTATGTGTGTATATTTAGTGTTTACAAGGAAAGAAAGAGGTTTTTTTAGTTGCGATATTTTGTTCCCATAGACTTACATGGGACTTCCGGTATCGGTATCGGGTATCGCCGATATTTTAATGGTATCGGCGATACCATTCCGATTCCGATACTTTTGGATATCGGAAAGTATCGCTCAACTCTAATTGGGAGTGGACTTACTGCAGAAGCTGAAAGCGACCAGAGTGTTTCAGGAAGATGGGACCATGACACTTTCTTCACCCCTGACTCAAGAAGAAACAGGAACAACCACACTGCAGACCTATCACAGGAGGTGCTGGACATAGTACCAGAAAAGCCACTCCATCACCCAGAGTCAAGATGTCTCTGACCAACTGAAGGTCTAAGTGAACTCGCCTAAGAAGATGGCCTGAGAACTTTGACATTGGCCAGGATATTCAACTCAAGAAGGACCCTACTCGCTTCATGGAATGGCAACACCTCATCCGGCTCCAACGCCAGAGGTTCATCTTTTGCAAGCACCAGGAGGTGCCCCCTGCAATCAACCAATTCACCCAGGCCCTAGACCGGCAAAAGGCCACTCAGCTCTTCAAACTTGTGCACAAATACTGACCTGAGACCAAGCTGGAGAAAAAGAAACTACTGATGGCCCGTGCTAAGAAAAAAGCAGCCGGTTAAGGAGACGTCCCAACAAGAAGACCCCCTGTGACCAGAGCAGGTGTTAACACAGTGACTGTCTTGGTGGAGAACAAGAAAGCCAGCTGGTCGTCATCTCTCATGATGTGGATCCTAGTAGACGGACTGTTTTCCCGCCAGCTCTGCGCCGGCAGATGGGAGTCCCCTGCCGCATACTGAAGGACAAGGCCAAACTGGGCTGCCTCGCCCATCGGAATCAATCCCAGCTTTCCACAGTGAAGAAAAAGACTGTAAACCCCACTGAGTTCAGAATGGTGCAAGGCCTGGAGGCCGTGAAAGAGGGTGCGGTATTTGAAACCCCAACAGTGCTGAACCCGCACACTCTGATCTCAAAAGTCCCAGTCACCGCAACGGTATTCACGGTGATCAGCCTGGCCAGTACCTTCTTCAGTGTTTCCCCCTCCAACTGGAGGCCTGCCTTCACGCACCAGTGCAGTGCATATGGACAGTGTTGCCTCAAGGTGCTCAAAACAAGCCCTTCAAGTTTCACCAAGACAATGTCCTCCATCCTCGTCAACTGGATTGCAGAATATGCAAGGGTCACTCTTCTACAACACGTGGATGACTTTCTCTTTTGTGTGGTTGACATCGACACCTGCACAGTCCATTCCTTGTCTCTCCTACTCTACCTGGAAGAACAGCAACGCAAGGTCTTGAAGAACAAAGTCCAGTGATGTCAGAAGCAAGTTACATCCCTGAGACACTGTATTGCCCACCAGATGAAACACATGTCAAAAGACTGGAAGACCACTGTGGAGAAGATGGCTCCCCCAACAACTCCAAGAATGCTGCAGGCCTTCCCTGGTCTAGTGTCGTATTGCAGAACCTGGATCCCTGATGCCTCAGTCCTAATGCAGCCTCTGTGCGCTTGCATCAACGCAACCCCGCTCTTTCTATCAGACGCAGCCTTCAACCCATTCAGGAGATTGGAAGAACTCCACAGTCTCAGCGCCAACACCAGGCCTACCTGACTACGAGAAGTCTTTCCGTCTACCTGATGGAAGAAAGAAGGTCATGCTACTGGAGTCCTGATATGGATTCACGGGGGAAAACAGAGACTTTTAGGCTGCCTCTCAGCCCGCTTGGATCCAGTTGCAAGAGGAGCACCCTCCTGCCTGATGGCAGTATCTGCAGCACACACCTTCCTGGACAAGGTTGCTGACATCACTCTTGGACAGCCACTGGAAACTCTCACTCCACATGACATCTTGGCAATCTTCAATCAAGCTCAACCAACAATAATCTCCCCACCGCCAGGCATCTTTGTGGCGCCTCTATCGCCTTTGTCTCATAATGTCACCGTCTCCAGACCTATAGTCCTCATCCCGGCTACTCTACTCCCACTCCCAAGGGGGGATACAATATGGACTTTTCAGAACAAAATTTACAGAATTTATCATCTACTTGGATGGCTCCAGATTTGCAGATGATGAAGAAGTTTCCACACAGGAAGTGCAGTGACCAGCAATCAAGAAATCCTGTGGTCCAGAAGTCTGTCACCTAGCCTGTCAGCCCAGGAAGCAGAACTGATAGCGCTGACGAAGGCCTGCCAGATGGCAGAAGGCAAGACTGCAAACATTTTCACCGACTACAGGTACTCGCATGGCATAGCACACGACTTTGGGCCCATCTGGGCTACAAGGGACTTCATCACAGCAAACGGGACAACTGTGAAGCATCATGGAGCCTTCAGGGACCTGCTGGGTGTACTCCAACTTCCAAAATGGTGGCAATTTGAAAAATCAAAGTGCATGAAAAACTGAGAACAGAAGAGGCGTGAGGCAACAACATGGCGGACATGGCAGCCAAAGAAGCGGCCAAAGGAAGACAACATGGAGAAGTGGGAGAGGTCGTAGAGCCGGACGGCTACTACATGACGACTGAAGACAAGAAACCTGACAAAAAGACGTCCCGGGATCTGCTCAAGAAGTTGCAAGACCAAGCTCCAAAAGGAGAAGAAGAACTGAATGCGAAAAAAGCAACACGTGAAGAAGGAAGGCTATCAATAATAGACTTCAAACTCTGCCTACCACAAAGTATGCACCCTATGGTGGTCCAATGGGCACATGGACCCACACCCACATATCAAAGACACAGATGAATGATCTGATTGGTGCTTACTGGTTCGCTTCAGGGATCTCCACCCTAACAGCCAAATTCACCAGCAGCTGTCTGACCTGCGGCAAATGCAAGCCTGGACGTATGGAAGAAAGTCCCCCTCACCTCATCTGGAAAGACCACTCTACCAGCTTCAAAGGATCCAGATAGACCACATCCAGATATCGCCAAGTGAAGGATTCAAATACGCCATTGTGGTCAAAGAAGTATTTTCAAGATGAACAGAAGCCTTCCAAGTCAGCAAAGACTACTGCAAAGCAGCTACTTTCGGAAAATAGTGTGCAGATACGGGTTCCAGAAATGAAAGAAAGTGATCAGGGACCCGCATTCACAGCAAATCTGACACACGAGACCCGATTAGCAGTAGGGTCAGACCTAGGCCTACACACTCCTTACCACCCCCAGAGCAGCGGGAAGGTAGAAAGACTGAACGGAACACTTAAGAATAGGATGCTGAAAATTGCCCAAGAGACACGCAAACCATGGCATGACACACTCCCTATTGCACTGTTTAGCGTAAGGCACACTCCCAGAGACCCAGAAAAGCTGTCACCATACGAAATTTTGTTTGGGTCTAGTCCCAAGTTAGGTACATTCTTCCCTCAGCAGCAGAATATGCAAAATGATATCTTGTTTGCTTATGTAATTGAATTCGTCAAAAACTAATGTCCATTCTCGAGTTTTTCTCTTCACTGCCAGATTTGATGGTCCTGTCCAAGAGCCCCAGATGACACCAACCTCTGTGTAACTAGAGGGAAACCTGCTTGGATCCACGTATCGCATTGCAAGGAAGCTCCCATACCAGGAGAGACACCTAAGCCATGAAGGATGTCGTGGATGCTCTGACTGACCAGACAGATGACCTACCTGATGAAGAATACACACGTTATTTTTCTGAACATGCAGTTAAATAAAGAGACTATGATTGCAAACACATAAACCCCGACAGGGACAGTCCTCCTGACCGCCCATTTGCAAAAAGTCTGTATTCGGTGGGGGAGGCATGCGCTAGGCATATTCTCAACCCGCCGGCAGCACAAAAGAGTTGCAGCGCTTTGGGACAGGAGCAGGTTTTTAGGGCAAGTGGTATCTAAGGGGGACTGTCATGGAAATATATATGTATTCCATATATTCAAAGTATATTCATATATATGCATTCACAGTTAGATAGATCTCACTTGCTAAAAATCCTGTGCTCACACATATCTATGCAAAAGCTGATTTCAGCTATAATCAGTCGTTTTAAACGACTCTGGCCTTCATAAGGAACAAGTACATAGAGTCTTAGTAGATATCTATTGTTTACTTTTCTAGTCATGCAAGAAAACTAGGGCAAAAGAACATAAAACAATAAATCTGCAACTTCAGCTCTTTTATCATAATTATCATACTTACACTAGAACAGCCAATAATCTAGCAGCTTTTAATTGTATGTTAATTGACTAACCAGCCCCTTTTTGTAAACGTATAAAACCTTGAATGAATAATAAATGTGTGGTCTTAATGAACTGCTATACTGACACTTCCGTGTGGACAGTTTCATTTCGTTCTGAGCGCTCAAAAAGACATTAAATAGAAAACTGGGAACGGCAAGCAGCAAACACTGAAGGATAAATTTATCCTAATTAAATTTCCATAACAGTTGCAGTGAAGTTGTGACTGCAATAGCACCAAGATTCATAGGTCTGAGCTACGAAATACTGTGGCTTGCAAAAGTATTCTCCCCCTTGGCATTTTTTTATGTTTTGCTACCTCACAACTGTTTCTTTTAAGGGTTTGCATCAGTTCATGTAAAGAACATGCCTACAACTGTGAACATTTGGTTTTCTTTTTATTGTGAAGCAAACAATAGATAGGACAAAATAACTGAAAACCTCAGTGTGCAGTGTCCTCTAAAGTCAGTACTTTGTAGAGCCTCCTTTTGTGGCAATTTTAGCTGCAAGTTGCTTTGAATAAGTCTCTGTGAGGTTTCCACATCATGTGTTATGATTTGGTAGCTGAGGAGAGCAGGCAAAAACGGCAATACACCAGAGAGGTTGGAATCTACTGGATTGCAGTACCCTGACTAACCACCACAACTAAAGGCAGCCGTGGAGCGTACCTACGTTGGTCCTAGACGCCTCGTCACAGCCTGAGAGGTTAACTACACCTAAAGATAGAAAGAGGAAAGCTATCTGCCCCGGAGCAGATCCCCAAAGAACATAGGAAGTCCCCAAACATGTAATGGCGGTTAGACAAGAGGAAAATACAGACACAGACAGAAAATAGTATGAGCAAACATTGGGGCCCAATCTTCCTAGAAAGAAAAGGATAGGAAGGACACTTACTGCAATCCAAAAAACCCTAAAAAATACCAACTCTACTAATTGCAAAAACACCTGAGATCACACGACCTCTACCACCTAAATTAGTTCTCTGGTGTAACAAAACTAAGCCGCAGCCACTGAAAAAACTGGAAAAGGCAAATGAACAAATAACAGTGGCTCAGATAAACTGAGAGGAGCACAAGCCCCCGGAGGGGACCTGGCTGACCTCCACAGAAGTGCAGGAAAAAATGCAAAAAGCAAGCACAAAAATAAAAGCAGAAAATATCTTATCTGTTAGCAGAAGATGAAGGCAAGACTCAGCAAGCTTCCAAGTGAACCAGGAACCAAAGTTGAGACAAGAACAATTGATCACCGGCAACCCCGATGGGAGGGAACCTCCCTTATATAAGACCAGTCTGTAACTCCTGATTGCCAATCTTCACAAACTTCATTGAATGGTTCAGTACTGTTTGTAACCACCAGAGGGAGCTTCTGCTCAGAATTCATTTCTAACACATTCACAACAGTACCCCCCCTTGAGGAGGGGTCACCGAACCCTCATTTGGGCAACCAGGTCGGTCAGGATGAGCTCTGTGATTCGCACGGATCAGTCTCCTAGCATGGATGTCCGAAGCAAACACCCAAGAATTGTCCTCCTAACCATAACCTCTCCACTTAACCAAATACTGGAGTTTCCGTCTAGAAAACGAGAATCCAATATTTTCTCAACCACATACTCCAGATTGCCCTCAACCAAAACAGGGTCAGGAGGCGCAGCCATAGGAACCACTGGCTCGACAAACCTCTTCAATAAGGACTTGTGGAACACGTTATGGATCTTAAATGTCCCTGGAAGAAGTAAACGAAAGGAAACAGGATTAAGAATCTCCATGATCTTATAAGGTCCAATGAACCTAGGCTTAAACTTAGGAAATGCAACTCTCATAGGGATATTTCTTGAGGACAACCAGACCAAGTCCCCCACTTCAAACCGAGGACCATCAGTCCTATGCCGGTTGGCAAACCGCTGGGCCCTCTCCTGAGAGAGGGACAACCTCTCCACTACCTGGTCCCAAATCTGCTGCATACGCTCCACAACAGAGTCAACACCTGGACAGACAGAAGCCTCCGTCTGTCCCGAAGAAAATCGAGGGTGAAACCCAAAATTGCAGAAAAATGGAGACATCAAAGTGGCAGAGCTAGCCCTATTATTAAGAGCAAACTCAGCCAAAGGCAAAAAAGAGACCCAGTCATCCTGATCAGCAGACACAAAGCATCTCAGATAAGTCTCCAATGTTTGGTTTGTTCTCTCAGTTTGTCCATTGGTCTGAGGATGAAAAGCCGAGGAGAAAGACAATTGAACACCAAGTTTAGAACAAAAAGTCCTCCAAAATCTGGAAACAAACTGGACTCCTCTGTCAGACACAATGTTCTCAGGAATGAAGTGTAAACGAACCACGTGCTGAAGGAACAAAGGCACCAATTCGGAGGAGGAAGGCAACTTAGGTAATGGCACAAGATGTATCATTTTGGAAAACCTATCACAAATCACCCATATAACGGTCATTCTCTGAGAAACAGGAAGGTCGGAAATGAAATCCATACAGATATGGGTCCATGGTCTCTTGGGCACAGGCAATGGCATCAACAAACCACTAGAGCGAGAGCAAGGCTTGGAGCGAGAGCAAGTCCCGCAGGACTGCACAAATTCCCTGATGTCACGAGACAAAGTAGGCCACCAAAAGGACCGACTAACCAAGTTTCTGGTACCAAAAATTCCGGGATGACCGGCCAACGCGGAACAATGAATCTCAGTCATCACACTCTTTTTCCACCGGTCTGGGACAAACAATTTCCCAATAGGGCAGCGCTCGGGTTTATCCTCCTGACACCCTTCCAGAGCCAGTCTCAATTGGGCGAGATGGCAGAAAGAACTACAACCTCTTTCAAAATAACAGCAGGATCAGATAACTCAGGAGAGTCCGCAAGGAAACTCCTCGAGAGGGCATCCGCCTTAACATTCTTAGTGCCAGGAAGAAATGAAACCACAAAATTAAAACGTGTGAAAAACAAGGCCCACCTGGCCTGTCTAGGATTAAGTCGCTTGGCTGATTCCAGATAAACCAGATTCTTATGGTCCGTGAGGACCACCACCTGATGTTTGGCTCCCTCCAGCCAATGTCTCCACTCTTCAAAAGCCCACTTCATGGCCAATAACTCCCGATTACCCACGTCATAATTACGTTCAGTTTGAGAAAATTTTCGAGAGAAAAAGGCACAAGGGTTACTTTTAGAGGTCTCTGGATCTCTTTGGGACAAAACGGCACCTGCCCCAATTTTAGAGGCATCAACCTCCACCTGAAATGGCAGAGAAACATCAGGCTGCCGTAGAACAGGAGCAGAAGTGAATCTTTGCTTAAGTTCCTGAAATGCAGAGACTGCCTCAGGAGGCCAATTCACCACATCAGAACCCTTTTTGGTCAAATCAGTCAATGGTTTAACAATAACAGAGAAATTACCAATAAATTTACGATAAAAATTGGCAAAACCCAAGAATCTCTGAAGAGCCTTTAATGAAGTAGGTTGGACCCAATCACAGATGGCCTGAACCTTGACCGGGTCCATTTCAATAACAGATGGGGACAAAATGAATCCCAGAAATGAGATCCTCTGTACGCCAAAAAGACACTTTAATCCCTTCACATACAGAACATTCTCTCTCAAAATCTGGAACACAGTCCGAACATGTTTCACATGAGAGTCCCAGTCATTGGAAAAAATCAAGATATCATCCAAATAAACAATCAGAAATTTATCCACAAAATCCCTGAAAATGTCATTCATGAAGGACTGGAAGATGGAAGGAGCATTTGTGAGCCCAAAGGGCATCACTAGGTACTCAAAATGTCCCTCTGGGGTATTAAATGCCGTCTTCCATTCATCCCCGTGCTTAATGCGAATAAGGTTATACGCCCCCCTGAGGTCAAGCTTGGTAAACCAAGTAGCACTTTTCACCCTGGAAAACAGGTCAGAAATCAAGGGTAACGGATATTGATATTTCACAGTGATATTGTTCAAGAGACGATAATCAATACACGGCCTTAATGAACCATCCTTTTTGGCCACAAAGAAAAAACCCGGCACACAAGGGTGAAGAGGATGGTCTGATATGACCCTTCTCCAATGACTCCTTGATATAAGACCGCATAGCGTCATGTTCAGGTACAGACAAGTTAAAAAGGCGACCTTTAGGGAATTTACTACCAGGCATTAATTCAATAGCGCAGTCATAGCTCCTATGGGGGGGGCAAGGATGCAGATTTACTTTCGCTAAACACATCAGAAAAATCAGTCAAAAAGTCAGGAACATCCTGAGCCTGGGGAGAGGCAGAAAAAACAGGAGTGTTGGCATTAACACATTGGCAGCCCCAACTGGTTACAGACACAGATTTCCAATCCAAAACAGGATTATGAGACTGTAACCAAGGGAAACCCAGTACAATAATGTCATGCAGATTATACAGCACCAAAAATTTGCAACTCTCCTGATGATCAGGTTCAACCCTCATTATCACCTGAGTAGAAAACTGGGGTTTATTCTCAGCCAAAGGGGTAGAATCAATCCCCAGTAGGGGAATAGACTTCCGTAGGGGTATCAAGGGAAACCCACAACGTTTAGCAAAATCAAAATCCATCAGGTTAATAGCTGCTCCCAAATCAACAAAAGCCTGAGCAGAAAATGTGGACAGGGAGCAAATCAGGGTAACAGTCAACAGAAATTTAGTCTGAACACTACCCAAGACAACTGAGCGTGCAAAACGTCTTCCCCGCTTAGGGCAGACTGAAATAGCATGAGAGGCGTCACCACAGTAGAAACATAACCCATTGCATTTTCGAAACTCATGACGCTGTGCCCCAGAAGCCACTCTATCACACTGCATGGGTTCAGAAGCTGGTTCACAAGGCAACACTATTCCCCGCATACCTCTACGCTCACGCAAAGATCTGTCAATTTGAATCGCTAATGACATAGAATCATTGAGACCAGAGGGAGCAGGGAAACCCACCATAACATCTTTTACATTCTCTGACAGACCCTTCCGAAAAAGGGCTGCCAAAGCATCATCATTCCATTTGGTCAGGACTGCCCACTTTCGGAATTTCTGACAGTATAACTCAGCGTCCTCAAGCCCCTGATTTAATGCCAACAAGGTTTTTTCAGCTTGATCAGTGACATTAGGTTCATCGTACAATAACCCCAGAGCCAGAAAAAATGCATCAACATTACTCAAAACAGGGTCCCCAGGTGTCAGGGAAAAAGCCCAATCCTGAGGATCGCCGCGCAGGAGAGAGATGACAATTTGAACCTGCTGTGCTGCGTTCCTGAGGACTTAGGTTTTAAGGCAAAAAACAACTTACAGTTATTTTTGAAATTCAGAAATTTAGCTTGATCCCCTAAAAACAAATCTGGCATGAGGATCCTAGGTTCCACAACCGGCAACCCTGCAAGATAGGTAGCAATACTCCAAACTTCAGTGGCAAGCTGATCCACACGGCCAGACAACTGTGCAAACTCCATTGAGAGAAAAAAAAATCCTCAGCACCCAGAGAAAAAGAGGGAAAAAAAATGCAACAAACAGAAAAAAAAAAAAAATCTCTGACAACTCTGACAACTTTTTTTTTTTTTTCACACTATTTTTCCCTTCTGTGAGTACCATATAATTTTCAGTTTGGCCGGTGATACTGTTATGATTTGGTAGCTGAGGAGAGCAGGCAAAAACGGCAATACACCAGAGAGGTTGGAATCTACTGGATTGCAGTACCCTGACTAACCACAACTAAAGGCAGCCGTGGAGCGTACCTACGTTGGTCCTAGATGCCTCGTCACAGCCTGAGAGATTAACTACACCTAAAGATAGAAAGAGGAAAGCTATCTGCCCCGGAGCAGATCCCCAAAGAACATAGGAAGCCCCCAAATATGTAATGGCGGTTAGACAAGAGGAAATACAGACACAGACAGAAAATAGTATGAGCAAACGCTGGGGCCCAATCTTCCTAGAAAGAAAAGGATAGGAAGGACACTTACTGCAATCCAAAAACCCCTAAAAAATACCAACTCTACTAATTGCAAAAACACCTGAGATCACACGACCTCTACCACCTAAATTAGTTCTCTGGTGTAACAAAACTAAGCCGCAGCCACTGAAAAAACTGGAAAAGGCAAATGAACAAATAACAGTGGCTCAGATAAACTGAGAGGAGCAGAAGCCCCCAGAGGGGACCTGGCTGACCTCCACAGAAGTGCAGGAAGAAATGCAAAAAGCAAGCACAAAATAAAAGCAGAAAATATCTTATCTGTTAGCAGAAGATGAAGGCAAGACTCAGCAACCTTCCAAGTGAACCAGGAACCAAAGTTGAGACAAGAACAATTGATCACCGGCAACCCCGATGGGAGGGAACCTCCCTTATATAAGACCAGTCTGTAACTCCTGATTGCCAATTTTCACAATCTTCATTGAATGGTTCAGTACTGTTTGTAACCACCAGAGGGAGCTTCTGCTCAGAATTCATTTCTAACACATTCACAACAATCATGCCATTGGGATTTTTGCCCATTCCTCAAGGCAAAACTGCTCCAGCTCCTCCAAGTTAGATGGTTTCCTCTGGTGAACAGCACTCTTCAAGTCTGACCACAGATTCTCAACTGGATTAACCCCTTTACGAACTCCGATGTACTAGTACCACGGAGGTCGCTTCCCTCCCTTTGATGTGGGCTCCGGCGCTGAGCCCACATCTTTACAGGGACATGTCAGCTGTTTTTAACAGCTGACATGTGCCTGGAATAGCCGCGGTTGTAATCGCGATCCACCCGCGGCTATTAGCTAGTTAAATGCCGCTGTCAAACTCTGACAGCGGAATTTAACGCGCTCTTTCGGCCATCGGTCCGGAAAACCTCCCATCGGCGACCCCTGTCACGTGATCGCGGGTCACCGGATCGTTGGCATGACAACCAGAGGTCTCCTGGAGACCTCTATAGTTGTCAGTGCCGGAGTGCTATGAGCGCCACCCAGTGGTCGACACTCATAGCAACTCAGCAATTCTACTACATACAAGTGATCTGATCATTGCCTGTGTTTAGCAGAGCCGATCGGGTTATGGCAGCTTCTACTCTCCCATGGAGACTATTGAAGCATGCCAAAAGTAAAAAAAAATGTTTTTAGAAATATTAAAAAAATATAAAAGTTTAAATCACCCCCCTTTCGCCCCATTCAAAATAAAATAAAAAAAATCAAACATACACATATTTGGTATCGCCGTGTGCAGAATCGCCCGATCTATCATAAAAAAAAGGATTAACCTTATCGCTAAACGTCCTAGTGAGAAAAAGTCAAAACGTCAGAATTACGTTTTTTTGGTCTCAGTAATATTGCATTAAAAAGCAATAACGAGTGATCAAAAGATCATATCTGCACCAAAATGTTATCAATAAAAACGTCAGCTCGGCACACAAAAAATAAGCCCTCAACTGACCCAAGATCACGAAAAATGGAGACGCTACGGGTGTTGGAAAAGGGAGCAATTTTTTTTTTTTAACAAAGTTTGGATTTTTTTTCCACCACTTAAATAAAAAATAATCTAGACATGTTTGGTGTCTATGAACTTGTAATGACCTGGAGAATCATAATGGCAGGTTAGTTTTAGTATTTGGTGAACATAGTAAAAAAAATCCAAAAAAATGTTGTGGAATTGGACTTTTTTTGCAATTTCAGCGCCCGCACTTGGAATTTTTTTTTCCCATTTTGAGTACATGATATGGTAAAATCAATGGTGTTGTTCAAAAGTACAACTCGTCCTGCAAAAAAGAAGCCCTCACATGGCCATATTGACGGAAAAATAAAAAAGTTATGGCTCTGGGAAGAAGGGGAGCAAAAACAGAAACGCAAAAACGAAAAAGGGCAGGGTCTTGAAGGGGTGAAGGTCTAGGCTTTAACTAGGCCACTCCAAAACATTTACATGTTTCCCCTTAAACCACTGAGTGTTGCATTAGCAGTATGCTTTGAGTCATCGTCTTATTGGAAGGTGTCTCTTGGCAGGTTTGTTGTGGTACCATGTTCTTTCCATTTGATGATAATGGATTTGATGGTGCTGCGGGGGATCATGAGAGATTGGGATATTTTTTTTTATAACCCAACCCTGACTTGTACTTCTCAGCAACTTTGATTAGACAGATGAGAGAAGTGGATGATGAGAAAAACTCATGTAGTAAATTTGGAATCTGAATGCTAAGATTACTCAAAACACTGCCAGCACATGGCTGCCTGAGTCAGCATTTAAAGGCCTTGGGTGATGATTGTAAAGGTGTACAAAGAGATCCGACCCAAAAAGGGAAAAAACAAAACCCGGTGTGTGAGCCAGGACAAGTGCATTAAAGAGGTTGTCCAGTTTTGGGATGAAAGTCTGCAGTCATTTTATGTATAACTGCAGACTTCTGAATTCTCACAGTGCGTACCCTGCATGCTGTCAGGATTCTCTGGTGCTGGCAGCAAGAACAGGTGGTCAAGTGATAGCAAATATGCGATTGCATACTTCCGTCCACATTCCAACTAGACATACGCGTCCTTACTCAATACAAGTGAACTGACCATCTACTCTCATGCCGGTCCAAGAGAATCCTGACAGTACTCACCAGTGCACACGCTGTGGGGATTCAGAAGTCTGCAGTCAGACGGAGTGACGGCAGACTTTCATCCCAAACCTTTACAACCCCCTTAAGTAATGTTTTACTCAAGGTCAAAACCATTCTTGAGGATGGGAAGGAGAAACTTTTTTGGGTGGATATAAGGACTACTATTCCGCTTAAAGCTATTTTGCATCCATCCGATGCTAAATTTTACAAGGTGCTGGACCACATACTATTTCATTTTCCGTCTTCATAATAAGAGGCTCAATTCTTCTAGTTGTACGCCACCTGAGTATTCAGGTAATAAGTCCATGCTTATAACACATGCTGCCATCTCTGCTGTGTGTCAAGATGAACCCAGCTCTGCTATTGCTGTTTTCTGCTACATTCTTAATAAAGTGTGCCTCCAGTCTAATTCTTCTCTGCATACCTGGCTTTGCTGTACCAAGGTGATTACTGACTTATTTCAAGGCACCTAAATGCCTATCGGTTCTGTTATTCCAAGGGTATTGTCTGCACATTCGACCTGCTACGTCAAGGTCTCTGACTACGTATACAGCTCAGTTCGACGGTATTGTCCACACACTCAGGCAGTTAAACCCCTTGAAATAGCAGAGTTGTCTGGTTCTGCTGTTCTAAGGTACTGTCCGCACTCTCAGATCTGCTGCATTAAGGTGCCGTTCAGTATATCCAGCTCTACAGTTCCATCTGCTCCACGTCATTCATCATATCCAGATTCACTCTTCAATGTCGACCTGCTGATCCAGCTCTGCTTCTCCAAGTACGTTCCGGTTATCCTGCTCCGTTGTATCTCATTGCACCAATGTTACCGGTCTGAGACGTTCAAGAATTTTTATTCTTTAAGTGGTATAATCTGTCTGATGCCCTATCGGGGCAAATTGCATACTTGCGGTCGAATGACAACCTTCTCCAGCCGCCAGAAAATCCAGAGTGACTACAGACTTGTACCCTAAGGCTGGAAACCCCTCTAAATGTTTTTACCTCCATGATACATCCACCTTGTGTGGACTTATACCTTCATTTCAAATCATTGACAGTCATTTTACCATTTCAGGAACGTTTCTCTAACTTGAAAAATCAAATATCGAATGTTTTATCCTTTTCAGAAAACTATTATTCAGCTTTTTTTCAATGACATCCAGAGAGAGAAAAAAAAACAAAAAAACCCGAAGAAAGTGTGATCTCATGTGGAAGCAAGAATCTCTCAAAGGTGATGACTTTATTGATTGCACCGAGCAGATTTAGTGGTGGCCATAAAAAGTGATGTATTAAGTCTAAAATGTCCTTTTATCTGGAGAAAATGGTGTTTTTATCTGCATTTCTGGCTAATGATCCTCAAATTGCTTAATCGCACAGCTTGAAATCACAGGGTAAAAAAAAAAAAGAGAACAGGAAAGACTGAAAGAAAACGCTTTATACACAAAAGATCTGATAAAAATCACTTATCTTGAAAGTCTGGAGAAATATTTGATTCTTAAAGGAAATTGTTCAATGACAGAGCTACTTGTTTCATTATTCAGCAATTCAATGGAAGCTTCTCTCCTGAGCATTCTGTCATTTCCGTAATAGCCGGTGGACAGCGTCTACGGATTGCGGAGAGGAGAGCCTGTGCATGGGGCTGCGTTGAGATTTCATGGATTAGTTGAAAATGTAATGAGATTCCTTGGTTCAGGGACTGAGACGTTGATTGTGGTCGGATACGGTTTGAATATTAAGTGAAGCTACGTTGTTGGCAAAAATAAAAAAAAGTAATTTATTCTGACAAGTAGCGCGGCCGCTATCAGCACAAAGCTAATGAGCACATTGTGGGTGAATGGCAATCTCAGGTATCATTGTGTCGTGTCACCGACGCTGGAACCCATTTCGGCTGCTCTGACGTTGTATGATCTACTTTGCTAATGGAGCTTAGTGAAAACTTTCCAGGATTTCCTTCATGGGAAGGGGTCCTATACGAATCATTAACACGGGGTCGTGGAGGCTGGAAATCTGGATGGAGACTGTATGGTGGCAGAGTCCTTGTGTTGCTTCTTGAAACTTAGTTCCTGTGAATGCAAAAGTAGTTGAAATGAATTAAAAGTGATCCAAGAAGAGAGTAGTCATGATGACCCCATCTTACCAACCACTCCACGTAGCTATCCTACAGGTCAATATTGACTAGAGATGAGTGCATTGATTTGCAAGGTACTGGTCCGACGACAAGGTCAGTACTCTTTTACCACTGGATAGGAGCCCTGCGAGTTGTGTCCTACCTGCTTCCATCCCTTTTGATTACCTGCCTTGGGATGATGTCATTGTTGCGGTGTTCCATACATGTTGTCGTGCCAGGCTGGCTAATCAATCAAGGAGTCGAAGATGCCAGCAGGTAGGAGGCGTTTTGTAGGGCTCAAATTCAAAAGTCATCGAATATGGATCTGGTGGCTGGACCAGGTTCCTGCAAATTTATTTTCTAAGATTGACCCGTAAAAAGCCTTGCTACGTGATATAGGATATAAAGCCAAACCAGGGTGTTCTCGAAAATAGAGATGAGCGAACATCGTCAGCTCCCTCCTTATTCGGCAAGCTATAGCACTTACCGAAGAATCTGCATTGGGAACCCGGATACCTGGAGTGCTCTGTTGTGAACACTTTAAATCCGGCTTCTGAGTTTGGGCTCCCTGTAATGCTTGCTGCTGGTAATGGAGCTAGTCTAGTTGACAGAAGTCGACCACCTGAGGAGGTTGATTGGCAATCAGGTGTTACTGACTGGGGAGATTTAAGTGAGCACCCTTCCTATGATGCTTGCCGGTGATTTGTTTCTTCCAGAGCCATTTGGAAGTCTGCTTGCTCCCTGCTGTGTCCTGCATCTTTCAGATAAGTTATTTTGCTGTTTATTTCTGTGGCTTTTGTTTATCTTTCGCTTTTCTCAGTTTTCTGCCTTGCTGGAGTTAGTTCAGCCAGGTCCCCTGCGGGGGCCTATGCAGGACTCTATATCATTTGCCACAGCTTCTGCATTTCTAGTTCCCTGTTATTTCAGCATCTGTTGTTTTCGTCCAGTTCACACCAGAGTTCTGATTTAGCGGGGGAGAGGTCGTGTGGCCTCAGTATTTTTGCATATCAGATGTGTTGGAATTTTTCTTAGGGTTTTTGCAGGATTGCAGACAGTATCGTTTCTGTGCTGTTCTATTTGGACAGTTTCGGCCCAGAATTTGCTTACACTATTTTCTGTCTGTGTTTGTGCTTCATCTGACTCACCGACAATATATGTGTGGGGGCTATCTATTCCTTTGGGGCTCTACTCCGGGGCAGTTAGCTTTCCCCTTTCTCTCTTTAGGCTTAGTTAACTGTTTGGCTGTGTCAAGGCGTCTAGGTCATCGTAGGTACGTCCCACGACTAATTCTATGTTGTGAATGGGTTTGAGATGAGTTCTGAGCAGAGGCTCCCTCTGGTGGTTACAAGCGGTGCTAGTGAAGATTGTGAGGACTGGGAATCAGGTGTTACTGACTGGTCTTATATAAGGGAGTCATTTTCCCATCAGTGTTGCCGGTGATCAATTGTTCTGGTCTGAATCCTTCATTCCAGTTTCCCTTGTAGCCTGCTGTGTCGTGTCTGCATCTCCTGCTTACAGATAAGTCTCTTGCTTCTTTTGTGTTTGTGCTATATTTTTGCATTTTGTACTGCACTTCTTTGGGGGCCTTCAGGGTCCCCTCCGGGGGCTTCTGCCCTCTCAGTTTAGTTCAGCCACTGAGTTTTGTTCTTTTGCTTTTTCCAGTTTTTTCAGTGGCTGCTGTTTTGATTTTGTTACACCAGAGAACTAATTTAGGTGGTAGAGGTCGTGTGATCTCAGGTGATTTTGAAATTAGTAGAGTTGGTGCTTTTCAGGGTTTTCTGGGATTGCAGTAAGTACCCTTCCTATCCTTTTCTATTTAGATAGTTTGGGCCCCAGCGTTTGCTCATACTATTTTCTTTCTGTGTCAGTATTTCCTCTTGTCTAACCGCCATTACATGTTTGGGGGCTTTCTATTATCTTTGGGGTTCTGCTCCGGGGCAGATAGCTTTCCTGTTTCTGTCTTTAGGTGTAGTTAGTTTCTCAGGCTGTGACGAGGCGTCTAGGACCAACGTAGGAACGCTCCACGGCTGCCTCTAGTTGTGGTGGTTAGTCAGGGTACTGCAATCTCATAGATTCCAACTGCTCTGGTGTATTGCCTTTTTGCCTGCTCTCCTCAGCTACCGAAACATAACATTCTAGTTGTGTTATCAGTTTATGGGTCTGCAATCCGCTAAGTTACAAACCTCTCTGGTGTTGTGCTGCCTAGCCATTTATTTGTTGTCCTCCTCGGTTACCATATCATAACAGTGCTCCCGAAGATCAGTTGTTCGGCGACGCAGCTGCATGTGTCACGGCTGTGTGACAGTCACAACACATGCATGGAGAGCCTTAGGCTCCCGATGCAGCTTCTTTGGTAAGCACTATAGCTTGCTGAATAAGGAGGGAGCTGACGATGTTCGCTCATCTCTTCTCGAAAACCTCTGTTTGCAGTCAGACGTTTTGGTGTTCTTTCCCTACATCAGTGCAAAGCAGGATACTGGTTGGCTGGGTCAAAGGGCCAAATGACTTAGAGTCTTCTCCAAAGATCAAGACATAATTTGCAGACAGCCTATTTCTGTGTTCTTGCCCCACATCACTGCAAAGCAGTAAACTAGTTGGCTGGATCAGAGGCCAACATGACTTAAAATCTTCTCCAAGAGGAAAAGATATAAATTTGATGACCGCTATTTCTCTGTGAAGAGGCTATTTACATATTTTATTTCACAAGGAGCATTGCATAACCTATACCTCTCTAGACAAGCTTGGTAGTCTACTTAAAGAGAAATATTACCTCCTATACAGAGGCCCCCATTGAAGGTCTCTTACTCCGTTAAACAGTTCCCCACTTTGGATTGATAAATAAATGATGGTCCAACTAAACGCAAACCGGATGGAATAGCATGCCGCTACAAGATGCTGTGGTAGCCATGCTGCTTCAGTATGCCTTCAATTTTGAATAAATCCCCAACAGTGTCATCAGCAAAGCACCCCCACACCATCACACCTCCTCCTCCATGCTTCACGGTGGGAACCAGGCATGTAGAGTCCATCCGTTCACCTTTTCTGCGTCGCACAAAGACACGGTGGTTGGAACCAAAGATCTCAAAGTTGGACTCATCAGACCAAAGCACAGATTTCCACTGGTCTAATGTCCATTCCTTGTGTTCTTTAGCCCAACAAGTCTCTTCTGCTTGTTGCCTGTCCTTAGCAGTGGTTTCATAGCAGCTATTTTACCATGAAGGCCTACTGCACAAAGTCTCCTCTTAACAGTTGTTGTAGAGATGTGTCTGCTGCTAGAACTCTGTGTGGCATTGACCTGGTCTCTAATCTGAGCTGCTATCAACCTGCGATTTCTGAGGCTGGTGACTCGGATAAACTTATCCTCAGAAGCAGAGATGACTCTTGGTCTTCCTTTCCTGGGGCGGTCCTCATGTGAGCCAGTTTCTTTGTAGCGCTTGATGGTTTTTGCAACTGCACTTGGGGACACTTTCAAAGTTTTCCCAATTTTTCGCACTGACTGACCTTCATTTCTTAAAGTAATGATGGCCACTCATTTTTCTTTACTTAGCTGCTTTTTTCTTGCCATAATACAAATTCTAACAGTCTATTCAGTAGGACTATCAGCTGTGTATCCACCAGACTTCTGCACAACACAACTGATGGTCCCAACCCCATTTATAAGGCCAGAAATCCCACTTATTAAACCTGACAGGGCACACCTGTGAAGTGAAAACCATATCCGGTGACTACCTCTTGAAGCTCATCAAGAGAATGCCAAGAGTGTGCAAAGCAGTCATCAAAGCAAAAGGTGGCTACTTTGAAGCACCTAGAATAAAAGACATGATTTCAGTTGTTACAAACTTTTTTGTTAAGTATATAATCCCACATGTGTTAATTCATAGTTTTGATGCCTTCAGTGTGAATGTACAATTTTCATAGTCATGAAAATACATAAAAATCTTTAAATGAAAGGTGTGTCCAAACTTTTGGTCTGTACTGTATATATATATATATATATATATATATATATATATGTATATATATATATATACATACAGCTCTGGCAAAAATTAAGAGACCACTGCACAGTTTTATAAAAATCAGCTTCTCTACATGTCTGACAGCCGTTCCATTCCAGTGGCAATTGAATTCCAACCAGCGTTCACCTCATTCTACTTAATGTGCTTCTGATTAGGTGATCACCTGAGCCAAATCTTATTTAACGAAGGAAAGTATAAAAAACCCTGCTGTGGTGTTCACAATCCTCTTGCAATAGGACAAGCTGGATGGCAAAACAAGTGCTAGTAATATCCCAAAAGTAATAGGAATGAAATAATAACTTTTAACCATGCCAAAGGAGTTGAAAAGAAAAGTCTTGAGTGAGGAAAAGAAGGGCTCAATTCTGGCTTTACTAGCAGAGGGATACAGTGAGCATCATGTTGCCTCCAATCTTAAAATTTCTAAGATGGCATTCCATTACAACAAGGTCAAGCAGCAGACATTGGGGACAACAAAGCTACAGACAGGCCGAGTGCGAAAACGAATCTCCACTGACCGGGATGACCGTCATGTTATTCGAATGTCACTCAGCAACTGCAGTGACCTACCAAAGGAATGGCAATTGGCAGCTGGGGTGAAGTGCATGGCAAGAACAGTTTGTAACAGGCTCCTTTACATGACTTGAGCAGAAAAAAGCTTTTCATCAATGAGAGGCAAAAGGATAGCCAGGCTGGCTGAAGTTTGCCAAAAATCATAAGGATTGGACCATACAGGACTGGAGTAAGGTAATCTTCTCTGATGAGTCTAATTTTCAGCTTTGCCCAACAACTGGTCGTCTAATGGTTAGACGGAGACCTGGAGAGGCGTACAAGCCACAGTGTCTTGCACCCACTGTGAAATTTGGTGGAGGATCAGTGATGATCTGGGGATGCTTCAGCAAGGCTGGAATTGGGCAGGTTAATCTTCGCAAAGGACGTATGAATCAAGGCGCATACAAGGTTATCTTGGAAAAACAGTTGATTCCTTCTGCTCAGGCAATGTTCCCCAACTCTGAGGACTGTTTTTTCCAGCAGGACAATGCGCCATTCCACACAGTTCAATCAATGTGAGGATGAAGGACCATCACATCAAATCCTTGTCATGGCCAGCTCAATCTCCAGACCTGAACCCCATTGAAAACCTCTGTAATGTAATCAAGAGGAAAATGGATAGTCACAAGACATCAAACAAAGAAGAACTGCTTACATTTTTGTACCAGGAGTGGCATAAGGTCACACAAAAGCAGTGTGAAAGACTGGTGGAAAGCATGCCAAGACGCACAAAAGCTGTGATTAAAAAGCATGGTTATTCCACAAAATATTGATTTCTGAACTCTTCCTGAGTTTAAACATTAGTATTGTTGTTTCTAAATGATTATGAACTTGTTTTCTTAGCATTATTTGAGGTCTGCAAGCACTGCATTTTTTTGTTATTTTGACCATTTCTCATTTTCTGAAAATAAATACAAAATTTATTGCTTGGAAATTTGGAGACATGTCGTCAGTATTTTATAGAATAAAAGAGCAATTTACTTCTTACTCAAAAATATACCTATGAAGAGGAAAATCAGACAAACTGAAAATTTTGCAGTGGTCTCTTAATTTTTGCCAGAGCTGTTCATGTCCCCTAAGAAAAATAAAATACAAAGCAAAAAATAAATATAGTTTTAAAAAATATTAAAATATTTTGCTTATAGTATTCTTAATCAACTTCCTTTTCTTCCATTAACAATAAATAAAAACATATTTGATATCACTACATCTATAAAAGTCCAGTCTATCAAAATGTAAAATTAATTAACTAATATAGCAAATGCTGGAATTGCTGCTTTTTTTTTTGGTAAACACATCTGCCTAAAAAAATGCAATATAAAGTGATCAAAATCAAAACGTTATTAAATGAATAAAAAGAAAAAACAATGGCGGAATTGCATTTTTTTCACCATTTCATCCAACTTGGAATTTTTCACGTTTTCCAGTACACTGTTTGGTGGATTAAATGGCGTCATTCAAAACATCAGACAATGGTAGGAGCTATCGGTGGCGGTATAGGGCATCATACCCTCACCGATCAGATATTGATGACCTATCCTAAGGATAAATTGAAGCGAAATTGGAATACAGTGTATGGACTGATCGGTGGCTCTCTCAACCCGAGCGTGACGGCTTCATGTATTTCCTATACAGCTGTCATGCTCGGGTTGGGAGAGTCGCCGGCCAGTCCATGAACTGCGTTCCGATCTCGCTCCGATTTATACGGCTGTCTGACTATGCCCTAATGTTGGCCAATCC
The DNA here is from genome assembly GCA_033576555.1 of Oophaga sylvatica. Lineage (NCBI taxonomy): Eukaryota > Metazoa > Chordata > Amphibia > Anura > Dendrobatidae > Oophaga > Oophaga sylvatica. The sequence goes on from JARQOD010000002.1 coordinate 40,158,635, forward strand.
TTCTGATTTTCTCAGGATGGCTGTCTAATCTGTAAGGGGGCTTCCAAACTTTCCCCCGGTAGCAGAAATTAATTAAAAAAAAGCATTAGGCAGTTAAATTTCAACATGCCCAATCCTCAGTTCTCAAGGATGTTAAATTTTGACCGACAGCCATGACATGTTCATGGCCAGTCTAAGAGCCTGTGGGTCCTTCTTTGAAACCTCAAAAATGGCTTCAATGCCCACTGGATTAGGCCAATCCAGGGAAGTTCCCATACTGCAGATTACAGTGGGTCTTTTTTATATTTACAAGTTTGCGGTGTTGGATCTTAAATCTGCAGTAATTATAAAATATTGAGCCCATGTTCATTGTCATGGTCAATTAATAAAATAACATGTTTGTATATCCACAAAATATGATCCTAAATATATTACTTGGAAGATGGGGGGACTAATCCCAGGGATCGTCACTAATAACTTTTACAAAAGATTCTTCGGTGCTTGCCTTGTCTGGGAAAGCAAGAGGGCTAAACTTTGCTGCCGATCCTTTATTTTATCATTTACTTTTCCTTTACTTCCTGCAGCAAGGGGTACACTACCCTGTCCGTAAAAAAAAAACAAAAACTCTTTTGTCCTGTAGTTTCACAAAATATTTCCTGCACCAATCATGGGTTTCCAAGGAAGGTGTCAGCAGTTCTTCGATCATGAGATATCGAGGACATCACCTTCTGCAGCTCCATCACTTTCTCCATCCACCATCCTGATTGTTTCCCACAGGTCAACGAACAGAAATTGTATTTATCAGTCATAAACTGAATCCACCAGAGCACTCATATCTTCAAAACGTGACCTATTTTATACCGATGATGACCAATTCTGCTTTTCTAATATTATGGCTTCTCCGAGATCTACATCATATTGTATCAGTGTTCTTACATTTCTCGTGAGTTTGCATCATCACATTAGGTTCACAAGTCGCATACTAGCTGCAGATTTTACATTATCATGAGGGTGAATGGACAATCTCATCCACATCTGTGTTTTATTTTTACTTGTGTAATCCGTGCAGATATTTTTCTTGCATTTTTTAAAATCCGAGGCATGAAAATTCTTGGTCCACAATCAACTCAGATTTCATCATTTTCAATAGCAATGGTACATTTTGACCAAACATAGGCATGTAAAAGGGGGATTCTACTGTAGACAAAGAATCCGCACCAAAAACGCAAAGTTTGAACCAAGATTTACATTTTGGCATGCTGAGTAATTTTGAGTCTCGATGACCACTTTAAGCCACCAAACAGTAAGATGATATTTTACAGCTCCCAACAAAAATTATCCAAAAATAACTGCACTCATTACAGAATTACACATGACTTTTCAACTCAGCTGAGCATTTGTACGTTCTCTGTGGGGAGAGAGAAGTAAGTTGTTGCTAGACTTATCTGCCAGTGACTTATCTGCCTGCAGAGCAAAAGATCCATCGAGAACCCCCATACACAATAGATGGTCAGCTGATCCCACCGATGTATATCATGTTTCGCTCCAGAAGGAGTCTTAGAACTTGATTGGATTCTAAGCAAATCGGAAGTTTAAGATCAGTCGGCATCTCGTTGACTTCTTTTCAAAATCTTGTCCTAGTATGTCTTCTAGAGTAGAGAAGCACTAACTTGCAGGACAGCATCTTCTTTTTAGTGTAAAGCTTCTAACTCGCAAGTGGTGTCTGTCACAGATTTTGCAATTAAGGCTTTACATTGCGTTTCTGGCTAGACATCTCATCTTTTATGTCTCACAGCCGGGTAATGATCAGGTTTTAGGTTTAATGCCAAAGTGCAAGACATTTCTAAGAAGCTTTCCAGGTTCCTTTCAAGAAAATAAATCCAGTATTGATTCCTCATTCTCTTTCGTTATTTTCACAGCATTGTGTGACCTTGAGTTATCAGAGGAACATCACTTTACTCCAACTCCAGAGAGGTAAGCACAATAACCATGGCATTCTCTAGGAGCGCTTACACTACCGCGGTGATAAAGGGTTGTCCTATGCCCCCATTCACATCACAGTGCCTCTAACATCTGGCAGATGGATGAACACATCTTACCAGGGCTCTTCTTCCCTACAATTACTTCCATTCATTCCAAGTCGCTGTCTCCTCAATTTCACTGAATAATTTTCTCCTCCATTGCACTTGACCCAAGTAACAACCCACAGAGCTATTATTATTCTCCTTCACTGTGCACCATCCCCACGGACTCCTGGATGCAGCACATGTATGGAATGTGTGTACAGGACCTGGTTTTATGCCTTTGTACTTTGGCAAATTTATCCTGATACATTATAAAATATTACAATTTTTTTAAGTTTATTTTGTACCATCTGCTTGTTTGTGCGAGAGAAGTCGGAGATCCAGTCTAAAGTCTTGAATGTTCTCAATGTGGTACAAGGCAAATCTGCGTTGTACTAAGATGGGCGTAGCCAAACATTGTTATTTCCAATGTACTCGAGTTAAACGGGTGGTCCGGCACCTGAAATGTCCTTTTCTAACCATCTATCCTTACACCCTAACCACTTTCGTAATTTGCTTTCTTACAGGACACCCTACACTTCTCCCTAACCAGCTAATCTCTAAATATATATTTTTTTACTGTACTTCCTGTGAAGTTTTGTTTGAGAGGGGTCTCACACAGGCTATCACAGAAGGCTGGTGCTGCACTCACTCTCTGCAGCATCCATCGCCCCTCCTGAAACAGAATGTTACAGAGGGCAGCGCTGCAGTTACTCACTAGTTTCTATCATTGCTACCACCTCTGAAGATGTTCTGTATCCTGGGTGATGGATACTCTGAGTTAAGTGCAGCGCCGCTTCCCTGATTTTATCTCCGTCGCTGCTGCAGCTTCTAACTAAAGAAGATGTTGTCGGGGGCGAAGATAAAAGCAGTGAGTGACACTAGCGCTGTCCCCTGACAACAAATAATTTGAGGGTGCTGATCAAATCTGTGGGGCATTGCTGGTGTCACTTACTTCTGTCTTTGCCCCCTGATGTCTTCTTTCACAGAAGATGTGGCGGCGGTTAGAGATAGAAGCAGAGTGCCGGCACTGCACTCACCTGTCACACAGCGTCCATCACCCAGGATTCAGGATGTTGTCACGGGGGCAGCGATGCAAGAAACTAGTGAGTAACTGCAGCACTGCCACCTGTCACGTCTTGTTTCAGGAGGAGAGATGGACGCTGCAGGCTGTGAGTGCAGCACCAGCCTCCTAGTATAATAACAAACACCTTTAGAGATTAGGTAAATAGAGAAAAGTATAAAAAAAGATACTCCAATGAAACATTAAATCAAGGTACTGCCACACTAAACAATCCCGCTAGCGATCACAATAACGACGCATACTAATGCGATCGCTAGCGGATTGTTTCTATATCGCTAAATGCGGCCACATTTAGCGATATAGTTAACGACGCTATCGCCGTTAGCGATCTTCTTAACGACTTTAGGGGTACAAAAGTACCGCTAAATCGCTAAGAAAAGGTGCCACACAGCGATTAGATACTTACCCAGCGGGAGCGCCAGCGATGAAATAGGGTCCGGAGCGATTCCAGCGACGAGCGAGATCACAGCAGGAAGCTCGTCGCTGGAAGCTGCCGCACTGAACAATATCGCTAACGGGATCGCTAAATAGTGACGTTTTTTAGCGATCCCGTTAGCGATATTGTTTAGTGTGGCATACCCTTAAGTCATAGCGCATACATATGCTTAATGAGACCCAAAGAGGTATATTGTAGGAACGACTCACTGATTAGCAATTTAAACAAAAAGACAATTGAGTCAAATCTACTGAAAAGATATAATTTATTCAATACAAAAAGACACATACTGGAACAGACACATGTGTAAGACAATGAATAAGATCAGTAAAGAGAAAAATGAGGGTAATACAGTGACCAAAATACCCAGAGATGAAGTTGGCCGGTGGGTACAACAGTCAAAGTAAAGGTACTGCCACACTTAGTGATCTCGTTAGCGATCTCAATAACGACGCAACCTAATGAGATCGTTTTTGTGATCGTTTTAATGTCTCTAGTAGCTGCCACACTTAGTGATCTCGTTAACGACTCAAAAACGGTTAGTGATCTCATTAACGACTTTAACGGTCATTGCGATGTAAAAAACAGCGCACATCGCTCACAAAAGGTGCCAGACACAGCGATATAGGCTCACCAGCGGGACGCCAACTATCTGAATACGGTCCAGAACTCTAGTGAACGATCAGCGAGATCACAGCAGGGGCCACGTCGTTGCTACATGCCACACACGTTAGCGTCACGAACGAGATCGCTAAATAGTGACGTATTTTAGCGATCTCGTTAGCGACGCTGTTTAGTGTGGCATACCCTTAAGAAATGAGTACAGTTAAGGATATATAGTGTCAAGGAAAAAAGGAGGGGGGATAAGTGTACCATAGTCCAAGCGTCCAAGCACAATGGCTCATTAACACAATGGTTAATCACAGCAAAATATCTCCACTCAAAAAATGCAAACACCCATGTCCAAATAAGACAGCAGGATCAATGAAAATGAGAGGCATAAAACTGACCATAAATATCAAGTGATAATTCAAAGGTCAATGATAATGATCCTGATGTCATGTACAGTAGGTAAAATATGTTTGCATTATCCAAGACCTAAAGATAATAAAAAAAGTCTAAAATTGTACCCATAGTAGACGAGAAAGTGAGTGTACCTGCCAGCTGTCCCCAACGCACGTTTCGCAAACAAACTTGCTTCCTCAGGGGGCTCTCATTTTTCTCTTTACTGATTTTATTCATTGGCTTACACATGTGTCTGTTCCAGTATGTGCCATTTTGTATTGAATAAATTATATATCTTTTCAGTAGATGTGACTCAATTGTCCTTTTGTTTAAATAGAGAAAAGTGTAAGGTGTTGTGTAATAAAAGGAATTAAAAAAGTGGTTAGGGTGTAAGGATAGATTGTTAGAGAATACATTTTAGCTGCAGGACAACCCATTTAAAGAGTAATTTCCTTATGTCCTATTAGGTCAATGGATGTCAGGCGGGGAGAAAGGGATGAAGGGTGCCCAGCACAGCTACCCTTATATGAGCCAAAGCAGAGATAATAAAAGGATACCTGTGGTCACATCAGGCACCATACATGAGAGCACAAATTATGGGGGCACAATGCATTGAGTCAAAGCAGGCATAATACATAAGGACACAATACTTAAGCCACAGCGGACACATACATGGAGTACATTGGGGCACAGCTGGCACAATACAATGGGGCACAACAAGCACAATACAGGAGGGTACACTGGGCACAATACAGGGTGATACACAGGACACAATACATAAAGGTCCAGTTTTTTGCCAAGTATTTAAAGGGATCCAATATGGCTTTAAAGAAGGCAATTAATTTTATTATAACAATTAAATGATTTCAGAAAATAGGAGTGTGATATTGCGTACACGTTTGCATAATATAAATCACAAAGATAAAGTACTTACATTGCACATTACACAAGAAAAAAACTTCACCAGGAATAGCACATCATCTGTCCGGGAACATCAGCTGTGAGAAGTGAACAGCGAAGACAGACAAATTCCTGGGATCCACACTGTGGTTCACGGGCATCCCATCCACAGGTTAATGTGCACACATTGCAGATTGGTCTGCAGAATTTTATGCACAGAATCTGCATCTCTTGGCAGAAACTGCAGGTCAAAATCCGCGCAGTTTTTATCCTTTTTTTGTCCTTTTTATCTGCAGATTTACTGTAGTTTTTGTGCAGATTTCCCCTGCGTTTTGAGACCTGCAGATTCCTATAATGGAGCAGGTCTCAAAACGCTGCAGATCTGCACAAATGAAGTGACATGCTGCAGTTTTAAATCCGCACCAAATCTGCGCGGGAAAATCTGCAGTATGTGCACTGTGTTTTGTGATTTCCATTGACTAGAATGGTACTGTACATCACTTGCAGTTCTGCTGCAGATCCGCAGGGCAAAATCCGCTGCGGATCTGCAACAGAATCCGAAACGTGTGCACATACCCAGGGTATGTGCACACGTTGCAGATTGGTCTGCAGAATTTTCTGCATAGAATCTGCATCTCTTGGCAGAAACCACAGGTCAGGCTATGTGCACACGTTGTAGATTGGTCTACAGAATTTTCTGCACAGAATCTGCATCTCTTGGCAGAAACTGCAGGTCAAAATCCGCGCAGTTTTTATCCTTTTTTTGTCCTTTTTTTCTGCAGATTTACTGCAGTTTTTGTGCAGATTTCCCCTGCCTTTTGAGACCTGCAGATTCCTATAATGGAGCAGGTGTAAAACCGCTGCAGTTCTGCACAAAAGAAGTGACATGCTGCAGTTTTAAATCCGCACCAAATCTGCGCAGAAAAATCTGCAGCATGTGCACTGCATTTTTTGATTTCCATTGACTAGAATGGCACTGTACATCACTTGCAGTTCTGCTGCAGATCTGCAAGGCAAAATCTGCTGCAGAACTGCAACAGAATCCGCAACGTGTGCACATACCCTCAAAATCCGCGCAGTTTTTATCCTTTTGTTGTCCTTTTTATCTGCAGATTTAGGCCCCGTGCACATGTTGCGGATTTTTCAGCGCGGATTACTGTGGATTAACTGTGGTTTTTGTGCGGATTTGCCCTATGGTTTTACATCTATAATGGAATAGGTGTAAAAACGCTGTGGTATCCACACAAAGAATTGACATACTGCGGATTTAAATCCGCAGCAAATCCATGCGGAAAAATCCGCAGCATGTGCACAGCGTTTTTTTTTCCCATTCACTTTCATTGTATTGTACATGACTTGCAGATCTGCTGCGGATCCGCAGCACAATCCGCAACGTGTGCACAGACCGAGGACTTCTGTCTTAGCTGAAGTCTTCCCCAGCTTATGTATTGTTTAGAAACAAATGCTTGTGTAACAAGTATTACACAGGCGCTAACAAATTCTATTTGTCCAACATAGCATCCCTCTAGCTAAGTGGCCAACTCCCCAGACGTCAATCGACATCGGACAAATACATCACCGGATATGACATTCCAAAAACTCTCCAGGTACCGAATGTTCTACCAAACTATAAACACGACATTTCTCACTAAGCATTAATATCGAAACTATGCAGTAACTATAAACATACACTTTCCTACTAGAGATACTATAATCATTGATAAAGAAGTTATGCGATCCAAGTGTTGGGAAAATTACAGAAAATACAAGGCTAATATAAGCTGAATTGTTACTGTCTAATATCTTAATGAATATCTTAAAGGTTCCTTAAAGACAGGCTGCCAATATGGATTCCTGATGGTCATTAACATCTTAGCACTACACATAGGAGCATAGCAGGCACAATGCATAGGGGAACAGAGAGCACAATATAAGGGTACAACAAGCACAATACATAGGGGCATACAGGACATAATATATGGGAGCATAGCAGACACAATACATAAGGGTACAGGGGGTACAGTACATAGAAGCACAGCAGGTACAATAAATAGGGGCAAAGCGTCCAAAAACACAGGAGCACAGCGGGCACAATATATAGGAGCACAGCTAGTGGAAGAAAAACAGTAGACAGCACCGCTGATATACCATTTGCTGTGTGTTCCTGCCAGAGAGCTTCTTATCACGGTCTACACCTCAAGATACTGGGTGCTTGTCCATAAATCACAGTGTAAAAGTAATTTCAAAGAAGGAGAGGGATAGCACTCACCAATCTTGCGAATTCAGTCTTTATTTGACACAAAAGAATTTCATGGTCGGGAGGGAGAAATAGGGAGTGTGCAGCGGCAGACGACCGCCGTTTCGCGCTCTCAGCGCTTCAACGGGTCAATGAGCAGGTGGATGTGACGAAAGGAGAAATAACTAACACAGATACACTCCTCCTCTCACCACCCCTGCCCATTATCACATGAAATACAAAGAATACATATGATAAAACAACTAATGTACAGTACAATGGTACATGGAAAAATAATAAAAACAAACACTGAAATGCTCCATCAGAAAAAATACCAGTGACCACTATACATTCATTCATAAGAAAATGGACATGTCCACTCGATCATTGAAGCCAATTGGACCCATGGCATTCGTATCCATGATCCACCTGGCTTCTCGTCTCAAAAGTAGCTTATGTAAATTCCCACCTTGTGGGGGTAAAGAGACTTTTTCGAGACCTGCAAAAGTCAGAACATTCGGGTCCCCTTTATGTACATCTCTTACATGGTTAATCAAACACGGGACCCCTTTTCCCGTTGTAACTGATTTATAATGTTCTCTAAATCTGACATAAAGGGGTCATATTGTTTTACCAATGTAATAATGCCTACATGGACAAAAAAGAACATAGACAACAAACTTCGTTTTACATGTGATGAATTGAGAAACAATGTGATTGACTGCCCCCATTCTGAGGGTCCGATCTGTAATATGATATTTACAGTACGAACAATGGCCGCACTTATGGTTACCTTTTGGGATCCCTGTCTGGATCCAATTGCTCTGTTCCTTTTTAACCTGATTCCTTACCAGGACATCTCTCAGACGTGTACTTCGTTTGCAGGATATGAGTGTTCCTCTGGCTACAATCTCTGCCAGTTCTTTGTCCCTCTCCAAAATATGCCAGTTTTTTTCTTATGGCCGAACGTATCTGACGGTCCATCGGACCATACTGGAAACAGAATGCAAATATTTTCTGACTTGAATTAGCACTGACCAATGTATTGTTGGGCACGGATCTATCATTAACCCTTTCCATGGCAGAATAAAGTAGTATCCCCTCTGCCTCTATCTCTTGAACATGTCAGGGGACTGTCTAGAACACCCTGTATGAGTGTTATTGATTCTTTTTACTCTCAGAAATTGACTGTAGGGTAGGGATTGTTTTGTGTACGGGGGATGGAAGCTGTTGTAATGTAAGTTCGAGTTTGGTTGTGGATGAATGCCAGGGACAAGATGGAAAAGATGATACTATGTGCGTTTCTATACGGGGTACCCTCTGCGAGTTATGATTATGAAAAGTTTTTTAGCCAGATTGTAACTGTGAGAGCAGGGGGGAGGACTGTCACAAGCCAGCCCCTTTAGTGATGTCACAAGCCCAGACTTATAAGTCTGCAACTGAGCCACCCCCCAGTTAGTTGCTGCCTGGGAGCTGTTGCCACAAGACCTCATCCATGAATTATGATGTATGGCTCCACCCCCAGCATGGTTTTGCCTAAGATGATCTAAGCAATATGTGAGTTTATTTATTTCCTTAACCCCTTCTATTTGTAACTGCATTGTACATATTTTTAATTGCCTCACTTTGTAAAATCTTTTTATACCTTCTGTAAACACTGCCTATATTTTTGGAGTAAAATATAAAATTACTAGTTAGTCTCTATGCTCTATAACGAATTTGCACGTGCCTGAAGTGAACTACGCTACTAAATTGGGCTGGCCTCTGCCCAGATTCTAGAACCAGAGGCTGGTGGCAGCGAATGTGTGCTGGGCGTGGGGTATAGTTGGCAGTGACGGAGCAGGTTTTATAAGTGTATTGCCTGGCTGCGGCTAGGAGTAGTTATAATTCCCTCACTGCAGCGTGCCTAATAGCCAGTACACATCCAAGCGGCCTGTCCGGTGACTAATTATCCTAGGTGCAGTTCCCTGACTGACCTGAGGGTAAGGGGGGGCGCCAGAAAGCTGCGAGTTCCAAAGGAGAACTGGAAAGTGGGATAAACATAAATCCCTGCAGTTCGTGACATATTGGTGGCAGCGGAGGGATAACTAAAATAAGCCCACCTGCGGTAAAGTGTAAGGTCAATAGACTTATTTGCTGTGTTTTCATTACATTTGGTGGCAGCAGTGGGATCATAAACCGGGATTCCCCGGGCCTCCATCCGTGTGTGTCCGTGCCGTTCGTGACAAGGTTGGCACACACTGTTGGTGGTATGTTGGCCCATTCCCCCATGCATATCTCCTCTAGAGCAGTGATGTTTTGGGTATGTCACTGGGCAACACGGACTTTCAAATCCCTCCAAAGGTTTTCTATGGGGTAGAGATCTGGAGACTGGCTAGGCCACTCTAGGACCTTCATATGCTTCTTACGAAGCCAGTCCTTCATTGCTCTGGCGGTGTGCTTGGGATCATTATTATGCTGAAAGACCCATCCACGTTTCATTTTCAATGCCCTTTTGTCACGATCCATTTTTGGATTTGTGGCAGCTCTGGTTCCTCTCACTTAAAACTTTTTTCCTTTTGGACCATCGGGGGTTAATGTCAGTTTTTCCCCGCTGACTATCTGGTGTAATTGCATTGCTGCTCGGTCAGCTGATGTGGGTGGTGACCACTCCCCCCAGCCTTTACAAGGTCACCTGATGCATCAGCTGACTGTTGGTGATACAGGTCCTTCCTGGAAACCAGCCTAGCAGGAGCAGGTCTCTGGTGTCAGCCACATCTGATGTTTGGAGTCCAGCTGCTGTGTTTTCTGCTGTGTGGAGCTGAGCAGCGGTGTTCTCAAGCTAAGAGTTTTTTTTGTTACCTTGTCCCTTTGTTGTTTGTCACTTCCCCTGTGTTTATTATCTGCAGAGGTGAGTCTAAAGGTACTGCCACACTAAGCTATCCCGCTAGCGATCTCGTTAGCGTTGCATACTAATGAGATCGCTAGCGGGATTGTTTCTATATCGCTAAATGCGGCCACATTTAGCGATATAGTTAACGACGCTATCGCCGTTAGCGATCTTCTTAACGACTTTAGCGGTACAAAAGTACCGCTAAATCGCTAAGAAAAGGTGCCACACAGCGATTAGATACTTACCCAGCGGGAGCGCCAGCGATGAAATAGGGTCCGGAACGATTCCAGCGACGAGCGAGATCACAGCAGGAAGCTCGTCGCTGGAAGCTGCCGCACTGAACAATATCGCTAACGGGATCGCTAAATAGTGACGTTTTTTAGCGATCCCGTTAGCGATATTGTTTAGTGTGGCATACCCTTAATGCTCCTTGCCGGCAAGTGCACTAGCCAGGGGAGTTATAGGTGACAACTAGGGATGAGGTATCCTGACGGCGGCTGGGGGAAGAATCCGCATAGGGCGTTAGGGGAGTGCAGGAACAGGCTCAGGTTTGAGCTTAGGTGGTGACCATCCCTCATTCACTATTGTTAGGCCCCTCCTCTCACCTTTCCCATCCTGTTGTGAGTTGTGCCATCCGCTGACCGACCACCCGTTGGGTTGAGTCACACATCGGACACTTTGCTGATGGAAGGAGGTTTGCACTAAAAATCTCACACTACATGGCCCCATTCATTCTTTCATGTACACGGATCAGTCGTCCTGGTTCCTTTGCAGAGAAACAGCCCCAAAGCATGATGTTGCCACCCCCATGCTTCACAGTAGGTATGGTGTTCTTTGGATGCAACTCCGCATTCTGTCTCCTCCAAACACGAGTTTTATTTCTACCACACAGTTCTACTTTGGTTTCATCAGACCATATAACATTCTCCCAATACTCTTCTGGATAATCCAAATGCTCTCTAGCAAACTTCAGACGGGCCCGGACATGTACTGGCTTAAGCAGGGGGACACGTCTGGCACTGCAGGATCTAAGCCCCTGGCTGCGTAGTGTGTTACTGATGGTAGCCTTTGTTACGGTGGTCCCAGCTCTATGTGTTGTGAATGTGCTAGAAATGAATTCTGAGCAGAAGCTCCCTCTGGTGGTTACAAACAGTACTGAACTATCCAATGAAGATTGTGAAGATTGGCGATCAGGTGTTACTGACTGGTCTTATATAAGGGAGGTTCCCTCCCATCAGGGTTGCCGGTGATCAATTGTTCTGGTCTCATCTTTGATTCCTGTTCACTTTGTAGCTTGCTGTTTCGTGCCTGCATCTTCTGCTAACAGATAAGACATTTTCTTCTTTTAGTTTTTTGTGCTTGCTTTTTGCATTTTGTCCTGCACTTCTGTGGGGGTCTGCCGGGTCCCCTCCGGGGGCTTGTGCTCCTCTCAGTTTAGTTCAGCCACTGTTGTTTGTTCATTTGCCTTTTCCAGTTTTTTCAGTGGCTGCTGTTTAGTTTTGCTCCGGGGCAGATAGTTTTCCTCTTTCTGTCTTTGGGTGTAGTTAGCTTCTCAGGCTGTGACGAGGCGTCTAGGACCAACGTAGGTACGCTCCACGGCTGCCTTTAGTTGTGGTGGTTAGTCAGGGTACTGCAATCCCATAGATTCCAACCTCTCTGGTGTATTTCCTTTTTTGCCTGCTCTTCTCAGCTACCAAATCATAACAGTATCACCGGCCCAAAAACTGATATTTGTATGGTACTCACAGAAGCGAAAAATAGTGTTAAAGAAAGAAGATTGTCAGAGTTGTCAGAGATTTTTTTTTTCCCTCTGTTTCTCTGAATGCTGAGGAGATTTTTTTTCTCTCAATGGAGTTTGCACAGTTGTCTGGCCGTGTGGATCAGCTTGCCACTGAAGTTCGGAGTATTGCTACCTATCTTGCAGGGTTGCCTGTTGTGGAACCTAGGATTCCCATGCCAGATTTGTTTTTAGGGGATCGAGCTAAATTTCTGAATTTCAAAAATAACTAAGCTGTTTTTTGCCTTGAAATCTAAGTCCTCAGGGAACGCAGCACAGCAGGTTCAAATTGTCATCTCTCTCCTGCGTGGCGATCCTCAGGATTGGGCTTTTTCCCTGACACCTGGGGATCCTGTTTTGAGTAATGTTAATGCATTTTTCAGGCTCTGGGGTTATTGTACGATGAGCCTAATGTCACTGATCAAGCTGAAAAAGCCTTGTTGGCATTAAATCAGGGGCTTGAGGACGCTGAGTTATACTGTCAGAGATTCCGAAGGTGGGCAGTCCTGACCAAATGGAATGACGATGCTTTGGCAGCCCTTTTTCGGAAGGGTCTGTCAGAGAATGTACAGGATGTTATGGTGGGATTCCCTGTCCCCTCTGGTCTCAATGATTCTATGTCATTAGCGATTCAAATTGACAGACGTTTGCGTGAGCGTAGAGGTATGCGTGGAACAGTGTTGCCTTGTGAACCAGCTTCTGAACCCATGCAGTGTGATAGAGTGGCTTCTGGGGCACAGCGGCATGAGTTTCGAAAACGCAATGGGTTATGTTTCTACTGTGGTGATGCCTCTCATGCTATTTCAGTCTGCCCTAAGCGGGGAAGACGTTTTGCACGTTCAGTTGTCTTGGGTAGTGTTCAGACTAAATTTTTGTTGACTGTTACCCTGATTTGCTCCCTGTCCACATTTTCTGCTCAGGCTTTTGTTGATTCGGGAGCAGCTATTAACCTGATGGATTTTGATTTTGCTAAACGTTGTGGGTTTCCCTTGATACCCCTACGGAAGTCTATTCCCCTACTGGGGATCGATTCTACCCCTTTGGCTGAGAATAAACCTCAGTTCTCTACTCAGGTGTATGAGGGTTGAACCTGATCATCAGGAGAGTTGCAAATTTTTGGTGCTATATAATCTGCATGACATTATCGTACTGGGTTTCCCTTGGTTACAGTCTCATAATCCTGTTTTGGATTGGAAATCTGTGTCTGTAACCAGTTGGGGCTGCCAATGTGTTAATACCAACACTCCTGTTTTTTCTGCCTCCCCCCAGGCTCAGGATGTTCCTGACTTTTTGACTGATTTTTCTGATGTGTTTAGCGAAAGTAAATCTGCATCCTTGCCCCCCCATAGGAGCTATGATTGCGCTATTGAATTAGTGCCTGGTAGTAAATTCCCTAAAGGTCGCCTTTTTAACTTGTCTGTACCTGAACATGACGCTATGCGGTCTTATATCAAGGAGTCATTGGAGAAGGTTCATATCAGACCATCCTCTTCACCCTTTGGTGCCGGTTTTTTCTTTGTGGCCAAAAAGGATGGTTCATTAAGGCCGTGTATTGATTATCGTCTCTTGAACAATATCACTGTGAAATATCAATATCCGTTACCCTTGATTTCTGACCTGTTTTCCAGGGTGAAAAGTGCTACTTGGTTTACCAAGCTTGACCTCAGGGGGGCATATAACCTTATTCGCATTAAGCACGGGGATGAATGGAAGACGGCATTTAATACCCGAGAGGGGCATTTTGAGTACCTAGTGATGCCCTTTGGGCTCACTAATGCTCCTTCTGTCTTCCAGTCCTTCATGAATGACATTTTCAGGGATTTTGTGGATAAATTTCTGATTGTTTATTTGGATGATATCTTGATTTTTTCCAATGACTGGGACTCTCATGTGAAACATGTTCGGACTGTGTTCCAGATTTTGAGAGAGCATGCTCTGTATGTGAAGGGATCAAAGTGTCTTTTTGGCGTACAGAGGATCTCATTTCTGGGATTCATTTTGTCCCCATCTGTTATTGAAATGGACCCGGTCAAGGTTCAGGCCATCTGTGATTGGGTCCAACCTACTTCATTAAAGGCTCTTCAGAGATTCTTGGGTTTTGCCAATTTTTATCGTAAATGTATTGGTAATTTCTCTGTTATTGTTAAACCATTGACTGATTTGACCAAAAAGGGTTCTGATGTGGTGAATTGGCCTCCTGAGGCAGTCTCTGCGTTTCAGGAACTTAAGCAGAGATTCACTTCTGCTCCTGTTCTACGGCAGCCTGATGTTTCTCTGCCATTTCAGGTGGAGGTTGATGCCTCTGAAATTGGGGCAGGTGCCGTTTTGTCCCAAAGAGATCCAGAGACCTCTAAAAGTAACCCTTGTGCCTTTTTCTCTCGAAAATTTTCTCCAACTGAACGTAATTATGACGTGGGTAATCGGGAGTTATTGGCCATGAAGTGGGCTTTTGAAGAGTGGAGACATTGGCTGGAGGGAGCCAAACATCAGGTGGTGGTCCTCACGGACCATAAGAATCTGGTTTATCTGGAATCAGCCAAGCGACTTAATCCTAGACAGGCCAGGTGGGCCTTGTTTTTCACACGTTTTAATTTTGTGGTTTCCTTTCTTCCTGGCACTAAGAATGTTAAGGCGGATGCCCTCTCGAGGAGTTTCCTTGCGGACTCTCCTGAGTTATCTGATCCTGCTGTTATTTTGAAAGAGGGTGTAGTTCTTTCCGCCATCTCGCCCAATTTGAGACTGGCTCTGGAAGGGTGTCAGGAGGATAAACCCGAGCGCTGCCCTATTGGGAAATTGTTTGTCCCAGACCGGTGGAAAAAGAGTGTGATGTCTGAGATTCATTGTTCTGCGTTGGCCGGTCATCCCGGAATTTTTGGTACCAGAGACTTGGTTAGTCGGTCCTTTTGGTGGCCTACTTTGTCTCGTGACGTCAGGGAATTTGTGCAGTCCTGCGGGACTTGCTCTCGCTCCAAGCCTTGCTCTCGCTCTAGTGGTTTGTTGATGCCATTGCCTGTGCCCAAGAGACCATGGACCCATATCTCTATGGATTTCATTTCCGACCTCCCTGTTTCTCAGAGAATGACCGTTATCTGGGTGATTTGTGATAGGTTTTCCAAAATGATACATCTTGTGCCATTACCTAAGTTGCCTTCCTCCTCTGAATTGGTGCCTTTGTTCCTTCAGCACGTGGTTCGGTTACACGGCATTCCTGAGAACATTGTGTCTGACAGAGGAGTCCAGTTTGTTTCCAGATTTTGGAGGACTTTTTGTTCTAAACTTGGTGTTCAATTGTCTTTCTCCTCAGCTTTTCATCCTCAGACCAATGGACAAACTGAGAGAACAAACCAGACATTGGAGACTTATCTGAGATGCTTTGTGTCTGCTGATCAGGATGACTGGGTCTCTTTTTTGCCTTTGGCTGAGTTTGCTCTTAATAATAGGGCTAGCTCTGCCACTTTGATGTCTCCATTTTTCTGCAATTTTGGGTTTCACCCTCGATTTTCTTCAGGACAGACGGAGGCTTCTGTCTGTCCAGGTGTTGACTCTGTTGTGGAGCGTATGCAGCAGATTTGGGACCAGGTAGTGGAGAGGTTGTCCCTCTCTCAGGAGAGGGCCCAGCGTTTGCCAACCGGCATAGGACTGATGGTCCTCGGTTTGAAGTGGGGGACTTGGTTTGGTTGTCCTCAAGAAATATCCCTATGAGAGTTGCATCTCCTAAGTTTAAGCCTAGGTTCATTGGACCTTATAGGATCATGGAGATTCTTAATCCTGTTTCCTTTCGTTTACTTCTTCCAGGGACATTTAAGATCCATAACGTGTTCCACAAGTCCTTATTGAAGAGGTTTGTCGAGCCAGTGGTTCCTATGGCTGTGCCTCCTGACCCTGTTTTGGTTGAGGGCAATCTGGAGTATGTAGTTGAGAAAATATTGAATTCTCGTTTTTCTAGACGGAAACTCCAGTATTTGGTTAAGTGGAGAGGTTATCGTCAGGAGGACAATTCTTGGGTGTTTGCTTCGGACATCCATGCTAGGAGACTCATCCGTGCGTATCACAGAGCTCATCCTGACCGACCTGGTTGCTCAAATGAGGGTTCGGTGACCCCTCCTCAAGGGGGGGTACTGTTGTGAATGTGCTAGAAATGAATTCTGAGCAGAAGCTCCCTCTGGTGGTTACAAACAGTACTGAACTATCCAATGAAGATTGTGAAGATTGGCGATCAGGTGTTACTGACTGGTCTTATATAAGGGAGGTTCCCTCCCATCAGGGTTGCCGGTGATCAATTGTTCTGGTCTCATCTTTGATTCCTGTTCACTTTGTAGCTTGCTGTTTCGTGCCTGCATCTTCTGCTAACAGATAAGACATTTTCTTCTTTTAGTTTTTTGTGCTTGCTTTTTGCATTTTGTCCTGCACTTCTGTGGGGGTCTGCCGGGTCCCCTCCGGGGGCTTGTGCTCCTCTCAGTTTAGTTCAGCCACTGTTGTTTGTTCATTTGCCTTTTCCAGTTTTTTCAGTGGCTGCTGTTTAGTTTTGTTACACCAGAGAACTAATTTAGGTGGTAGAGGTCGTGTGATCTCAGGTGTTTTTGTAATTAGTAGAGTTGGTACTTTTCAGGGTTTTTTGGGATTGCAGTAAGTGTCCTTCCTATCCTTTTCTATTTAGGAAGTTTGGGCCCCAACGTTTGCTCATACTATTTTCTGTCTGTGTCTGTATTTCCCTTGTCTAACCGCCATTACATGTTTGGGGGCTTTCTATGTTCTTTGGGGATCTGCTCCGGGGCAGATAGTTTTCCTCTTTCTGTCTTTAGGTGTAGTTAGCTTCTCAGGCTGTGACGAGGCGTCTAGGACCAACGTAGGTACGCTCCACGGCTGCCTTTAGTTGTGGTGGTTAGTCAGGGTACTGCAATCCCATAGATTCCAACCTCTCTGGTGTATTTCCTTTTTTGCCTGCTCTTCTCAGCTACCAAATCATAACATCTATGCAGGTCATTCACTAGGTCCCCGCATGTGGTTCTGGGATTTTTGCTCACCGTTCTTGTGATCATTTTGCTCACCGTTCTTGCATGGAGCCCCAGATCGAGGGAGATTATCAGTGGTCTTGTATGTCTTTCATTTTCTTATTATTGCTCCCACAGTTGATTTCATCACACCAAGCTGCTTGACTATTGCAGATTCAGTCTTCAGCCTGGTGCAGGGCTACAATTTTGTTTCTGGTGTCCTTCCACAGCTCTTTGGTCTTCACCATAGTGGAGTTTGGAGTGTGATGTTTGAAGTTGTGGACAGGTGTCTTTTACACTGATAACAAGTTCAAACAGGTGTCATTACTACAGGTAATGAGTGGAGGACAGAGGAGCCTCTTAAAGAAGTCTGTGAGAGCCAGAAATCTTGCATGCTTTTAGGTGACTAAATACTTATTTTCCACCATGATTTGCAAAATAAATCTTGCCAAAGCAGACAAGGTGATTTTCTGGATTTGTTTTCACATTTTGCCTCTCATAGTTGTGGTCTACCTATGATGTCAATTACCAGCCTCCCTCATCTTTCACAATTGGTGGCTCACTAAATACATTTTTCCCCACTGTACAGCTCAGCGGGCACAATACACAGGAGCATAGCAGGCACAATACATAGGAGCATAGCGGGCACAATACATAGGGTGCACAGCAGACAATACAAAGGAGCACAGCGGGCACAAGAAATAGGGGCACAGTGGGCATAATATATAGCAAAATGGGCACAATACATAGGGGCACAGCAGACAATACATAGGAGCACAGCAGACACAAGACATAGGAACTCAGCGGGCACAAGAAATAGGGGCACAGCAG
Source organism: Oophaga sylvatica (assembly GCA_033576555.1). Taxonomy (NCBI): domain Eukaryota; kingdom Metazoa; phylum Chordata; class Amphibia; order Anura; family Dendrobatidae; genus Oophaga; species Oophaga sylvatica. The sequence goes on from JARQOD010000002.1 coordinate 40,176,809, forward strand.
GCACAAGAAATAGGGGCACAGTGGGCATAATATATAGCAAAATGAGCACAATACATAGGGGCACAGCGGAAAATACATAAGGGCACACTACCTGGAAACACAAGACACGCGGTGCCATTCTGCACGATTTGCTGTGGCTGGCACAGGACGCCTCCGGCAGTATTCGGCACCTTACAGTCATCGTTATCTCAGGCCAGGTTGGAGGGTCCTGTGTTTCAGGGGGGCATCACTATCTGTGTACTTAGTGTGATATCAGTGGCCCAAGGTCATTTAACCCTTTCATTAACACCCTCTGGTGCCCGCTTTGATGCCCATTTTTGTGCCAGTTTTATAATTTTTGTAGCTGTTTTTAAGTGTAGTCACATCAGGGCTCCTCGCTGCAGTGTATGTTATTATTGTGATGATGTTTTGTTGTTAAACCTATAAAAAACAGAAAAGAAAAAATTGCTGAATATAAACAAGAAACCAACTTCAGCCTCGTCTGATCTGTAAGATGATGATCAGTCACAATATTCTGTACAAGTTTCTCCAACCTCAAAAAGATCACGATGTCTGAATTTTTTATTTTCACAGAATGTTCCACACCGTCTGGACGGCTGTCAGCCCTGTGCACACCACGTGCGATTCCAGTCAGTGTGAGAGGATGGATCCATCCTCTCCCGATGTCGGTCAGATTCGGGCCTGGCACTATGTCCAGGGCCGTGACACGCTGTGAGCACAGTGAAGTCAATACCTGCCACACATCACGTGACGGAAGTCCTCACTGTAGAGGCTCAGAGAGCGCCTTGTTACAGGCTTGCCAGTTCCAGTCTATCCTTGTGGGAGTACAAAATGTCCTCTGAACAGCTTACCTACTTTACGGTGCTGCGCAATGCTGGTTGGAACTCAGACTCTGCGTGTCACGCGGCTTACCACTTTACGGCTGCAGCACAATGAGGCAACGGGGTAGTTGAAGTCGGGAGTAGAGGAGAAAAAGAGCAAGAGACGACGGAGAGCTGCTGCGCAGGTATGGCGCAGGATGGTGTGATGCCCGCAGTCATTGTGTGCCCTGTCCCTCCTAATCCTGTCTGGCAGGTGCCCAGGTTACCAATAATAAGCTTTATATGATGTATGCATGTAACGCAGGCTGTGCCCGCTGCCTCGTCCCTTGCGCCTTGTCACATGACTGTGGCACACTCATGGCCGCTCCTCGGCGCTTCTTCCCCCTACACGGGAGCGTGTGATTGGCTGCTGCAGTGGTCACATGACCCATCGCTGCAGCGGGAGGTAAAGCATGGGCCGCGTCAGAATGAGAATGGCGGTGTCGCTTGTTTTCTAGTAGAGTGACCCTTTAAGCGCGTTCCTGACGTCCGCTGTACATGTCTGTCCTATAGTGGCTGGTGGTGTATGGAGCAGACTCAGGACCGGAGACCGCTGGTATCTGCCTGTAACAGCAGCGACCAGAGCTGGCCGATCACTGCTTATTAACCGTTTAGATGCTGCTGTCAGTCTCCGCCAGCGGCATTTAAGCCCTGCGCTCCCATCCTGCTTCCTATCGGTGTCCCCAGTACGATATCGCCCCTAAAGTTTGGGGAAAAACAATTACTGTATTTGTAGGGTTATAATGCGCACTTTTACCCTCCCCAAATTTGGGAGGAAAATTGAGATGGTCTTATAATCCAAAGGTAGGTTATCGGAGGAGCGGCTGCAGCGGAGCGGGGTAACAGGCATGGCTGTGGAGTCGGTAAGCCAAACCTCCAACTCCAGCTCCTCAATTTCCATGACTCTGACTCCCTCATACCAGGGCAGTGGCGTCAGTAAGCCAAACCTCCAACTCCGACTCCTCAATTTCCATGACACCGACTGAAACTCCGACTCCCTCATACCAGGGCTGTGGAGTCAGTAAGCCAGACTCCTCCAACTCCTCAATTTCCATGACACCGACTCCAACTCCACCAAAATGGGCTCCACTACGACTCCGACTCCACAGCCCTGGTAACATGAGGCAGGGTCGCTGCTTTAGGAGGCCCATGACTGCAGCAGGAGTGGGGCGATGTTGTGGGCCCTGGTATCCCATCTCCAGAGATCTCAATCTGCGCATGTGCCGCCTCAGCCACCATTTTCCTGAAGCTCACCGCATGGAAATCAATGGGAAAGGGAACTCCGCTCAACGGCGCCGACATCTCATGAGAACTCAGGGCCCGCAGCCTCACCGCTCCTGGACACCCCCTCCTCTGAGCCTGGGGCCTGCGGCATCACCGGCCTCCTGAAACAGCGACCTTTCCTCCTGTGACCCTGTTCCACCGCCGCCAACCCCCCTCAGTAATCTACTTTTGAAGTGGACTATAAGACGCACCACCATTTTATTAAAAAAAATAAATAAAATTCCCCCTAATTTTACACCCCAAAATATGGGGTGCGTCTTATGGTCCAGTGCATCTTATAGTCTGCAAATACGGTAAGTCAATTTTTTCGGTCACACCACCTATTACTAATTTCAACCTTCAGCTCCCAACACACAGGATTTGCGCTTTGTATGGTTTTGAAGGCGCACATTTTATCCTAACTTGATCTCGTTTATGTGCTGTAGCCAGTTGTCGGACTTCTTTCTCTCTTATATGTACTGTTCGCTGGTATGCGATAGGCTGATTCCCATTCGTAAAATAACAATTCTGAAACATTTTTCACCATAACTATTTTTTTGTGTGATTCTGTGAAAAAGTATTTACCTTTTTATGCTTAATGCAGGCGAAAGAAGACTACGAAAAGGAAGAGAGAAGGAAGGAGCGGAGGCGGCTGCGGGGGAGAGACACCTGGATGCTGAGCGATGTGACCGAGCGCCTGGAGCAGATAGAGCAGGTAACACCAGACTCCTATTAGCCTCTGTTCACATGGCCTGTTTTTAGTTTTTTTTTTTTTTTTTTTGATCCATGTTACGATAATAAAAATGGAAATAAAAGCTTCCAGCAGTACAGGATCCGTCTATGAATGGAATGACCTATAATGTCTTCTGTTCCCTCCTTTCCAGTCTCTATTTTTTGCTTGAGCGAAGAATGTAGTGTGCACATTTTTTTATTTTTTTTCCCTGCCCAAAAACATGTAGCAGATCTTTGTTGTTTTTTTTTTTTTAAAGCAGTAAAGTTTATGGGAAACACATCGCAATGGATGAATGGATCCATTAGTTAGAACTGGAGAAAGATTTGTGCCATGGCTGCCGCTCATCATACATTTGACGAGTGCTGGTTGCCATGTCACCAACACCCCAACTAGAGTCAAAGTTGGGCAAAAGTGGCACGAGAACTCCAAAAAATGCAAAATTTTAGCACAGCTTCGTGTGTTTTCAAAATGTTACTTCTTGAGAAAGAAGTATGTAACTGAGGTAGACTATAATGTCAGTAGAGCAACTGGTTAAGGCTGACTCTGCCTATAGGAGATGGCATCTGTCTACTCTTATTGCAGGAACTGAAGGACAGGAGAAGTCTCCTGGGAGAATGCTAGAGGTGTTAATCAAGGCAGCTTCAAAGAGCTGGCAGATGGTTTGTAGCTAGGAAATAATATTTCCTATTTTCTCTGTAGAGTGAAGGGGAGGATGCAGGATATTGGATATGCCACAGCTTAGCCCTTTGTTAGATCACAAGCAGCATCTTTTAGAGGGACCAATTCGGGTCACCCTGGAAATATGAGCCTATGGTTAGAGATGAGCGAACATCGTCGGCTCCCTCCTTTTTCGGCAAGCTATATCGCTTACTGAAGAAGCTCCTGATGATCAGCTGTTCGGCGCCGCAGCTGCATGTATAACGGCTGTGTGACAGGCACAACATGATATCTATACATGTGTTGTGACTGTCACAAGCCGCGACACATGCTGCTGCGGCGCCGAACAGCTGATCATTGGGAGCGCTACAGGTATCCGGTTCCCGATGCAGGTTTTTCGGTAAGCGCTATAGCTTGCCGAATAAGGAGGGAGCCGACTATGTTCGCTCATCTGTAACTATGGTCAGGACTACAAAAAGCTGGGTGGCACAATGAGAAGGTGTTCATATGTAGACTGCGCAGGTGCCAGATTGCCAGCCCCGGAGTGTGAATACATGATAACACACTGTGGGGAGGGATCTGGGGAAAGAGAAAGGCGCAATAGTCTTCTGACAGTTCCCGGGCAGCGCGCACTGCGCATGCCCAAGGACTATTACAACAGCGCTGGCGCCACACAAACAAAATGAAAGAAAAACTACTCTGGAGGAGGCGCTGTGACGCTGAAGGGGTTGATGGATGACTGGGGGGAGGATGAGTCAGGAAGAGGCCATGCCTCAGGGACGCATTTAAGGTATGGGGACCTAGTTTTAAAACTTTATATTTCTGCATTGCAGGGGTCCAGAAGAAAAAGAGCCACCTTCACAGACAGACTGCTGCCTTAGTGCTGCTGAAGGTGGCTCTTTTACTTAAAAACTCCCCGGGGGGTGACAAGTTCCCTTTAAGCACTGCATATTTTTATATTAGAGCTTAAAATCACAAGTTTGACCCTTGTATGCTGTAAAAGATTACATAGCCTTTGAGGGAGTTTGTGACGTTTTGATTGACAGCAATATATTTTGGGGACTTTTTACCCCATATGTTTGAGTGGTGGCAGCGTGTTAAGAAATCAGGGTGTGTTGATTGTGTCAGGGTTTAAGACAGCTCATCGAGCTTGTTGTGAAGGACAGTGTACTGTTACAGAACCCCCCAGCACCCCGAATATGATAGGTGCAATGTGAGATCATGTCCCTAATGCATCAGCCGACCGGCTGTGACCCCTGGGCAGAGGTAAACGAGATATCCCACTTCTGACCTCCCCCACCTTTGTAAATCCCACGGTAAATGATCGGGGGCCGCCGGTCACCTGCAGCTATTGTAATGTACATCTGGCGTCTTAATTGGAGCCTGTTATCTACTGGCTCGCCACATATTGATTGTCCTGTCCTCTGTATGTATATTTATTCTTAAGGCACTGCCACACTTGGCGATCGCACCAGCGATCACGACAACGACACGACCTGGCGAGATCGCTAGTGCGATCGCTATGTGATCGCTAGTTAGATTCCAAACACATCTCATCAGCGATCTGTATAATGACCTCTGCAGTCGTTGGGAAAACCTAGTCCCACCTGCGACGCTGGTAAAGTCGTTCATAAAGGGTGTCACACTCAGCGATTCAGGCTCACCAGCGGGACACCAACGACCAAAAAACGGCTCAGAACGTTCATTAGCGATCAACGACATCTCAGCAGGGGCCACATCGCTGCTACGTGTCACACACAGCTAAGTCGCTAACGAGATCGCTACTACGTCATAAATGGTGACGCAGTAGCGATCTCTCTTAAGGTACTGCCACACTAAGCGATCACGATAACGACGCAAGCTAACGAGATCGTTGGTGTGATCGCTTTAAGGTCGCTTGTAGCTGCCAAACAGGAGATCTCATAAACGACTCATCAGCGGTCAGCGATCTGTTTAACGACTTTGGCGGTCGTTAGGATCTGTCATTAGCATGTACTGAGCGCAACCTTTTCCACGCCCCTCAGCACAGATTGGTGGTCACTGTATATGTTTTATAATTATATATGTGTTATAATTTATGTTTTGACCGCGTCATGAAAGACGACGTATAGCGCTCCCTTTCATTGTTCTCGAGCGCTTCTGATTCATAGGAATTTCCAGCATCGCTCCTGCTCTCTGCGTCCTGCTAGCCTGCTTTGCAGCTACTGCGATCCACTCTGTGACGCAAAAGAAAACCTAGTCCCGTCTGCCTGCTTCTGCAGCTACTGCGATCCACTCTGTGACGCTAAAAAACCCTAGTTCCGCCTGCGCCGCTGTCATATGCATCACCAACGAGGTCGCTCGTCGTTCGCAAAAGGTGTCAAACTCAGCGATATAGGCTCACCAGCGGGACGCCAACGATCAAAAAACGGTCCAGAACGTTAGTGAACGATCAGCGACATCACAGCAGGGGCCACATCGCTGCTACATGCCACACACAGCGGTGTTGCTAACGAGATTGCTAAATAGTGACGTAGTAGCGATGTCGTTAGCGATCTCGCTTAGAGTGGCATACCCTTTAGTGTGGCATACCCTTTAGACTTGTGAGTAAAAGGTTGTCACACAGAAAATACATGATCTTTTATATGTTCCCATGTAACAAAGCCTTTCGAGCCAGCGTCCTTCATTCAGAAGTCAGGAAAAGCAGAGTGGACCTCCTGAAACACAGGGTGGTAATGTAAGAGGTACTACAGCACAGTAGACCCTGTTACACTGGTGGCAGACAGCGGGATATGATACCCCGTCTATAGGAGTAAAGGACTGAATGGAAAACAACTACCAGAAGTTAAAGAGGAATACATTAAAAGACCTGTTGGAAGCTCGAGGGTTAATCGCCAGCAACAAAACAAAAGCGGATTTGATAGCAGCCATCATGGAACATGACAGTGCAGCGCCCCCCAATGTGAACGTGGAAGAGACTGAATTCCAGAGGGAGGTAAAGAGCAGACTGGCGTTCTATGGCCCAAACCCTGCAGTAGAGATCGTACGAGAGGTGATGGCTGATGTGCATACTGATCTGAAGGAAAAGATGGCAGAGCAGACCAGGATAAAGCTAGCCAAGATGGAGATGGCAGAGCGGACAAAAAAAGTAGAGCTAGCCAAGATGGAGCTAGCCAAGATGGAGCTAGCCAAGATGGAGCTAGCGCAAGATGGAGCTAGCCAAGATGGAGCTAGCCAAGATGGAGCTAGCCAAGATATGGTTCAAATAGTTTTTATTATAGCATTTATGTAATACAAAAGGCAACAAACAAGTTGCGTAAACAGTTACAGTGCAGTGCCTCTCTCGGCAATGAAATAAAGCAAGTACATCTAGAATACAAGACAACCTCCAGCACCGAATTATACAGTAATGTTTAGAAACATAGCATTCAGTAGTATTCCGGGCTCTGGTAAACTCGTAGAAACATTGTTCACAATACCCAGGTACTTTGCTTTAATAAACTTCCAAGAACAGAATGAGAGCGGACAACATCCACCATCAAAGAAAAATATAGGAAGAAACTGAAAAGAGTAAAGAAAAGCAAAAGCCAAAGAAAAAGAAAAAGAAGAGAAGAGGAAGAAAAGACAATAGAAGAACAAAGATAGAGAAATGTCCGACCCTCGCCGATCCACCCGGCCACTCTTTGCCCATATCCATCAGAAAGTCTATTCACCGCCACCTACTTCTACCCCTGGAAGCCTCAACAGCCCCGGGAAAGCCAATCCCGGAACTCCGGAGAGCCCCTAAATGCCACCCAATCACTCCACATTCGCAAATAGGACTCAGACCTCCCTGCATCGGCTGCCCTAAGCTCCTCCATGTAACGTATGTCGTCCATGAGTTCCACCCATTGGATTCTCGATGGTGGATGGACAGATCTCCAATTCCTGGGGATCAATTGACGGACCGCCTGCAGAAAGAAATGCAGGAGCCCTTTTTTAATGAGCTGCACCCTTCCCGGGATCATTGATAGAAGGGCCATTTCTAATGTGACTGAGACGAATCCCCCACTAAATTTAGAAAACAATAACCCCACCTCCCTCCAAATTGGGACTATCTTGGGGCATTCCCACCAAATGTGGACGAAGGAGCCATAGCCACTGCCGCAGCGCCAGCACTCATCAGTACAAGTGGAGTACATCTTCGCCAGTCTAGAAGGGGTTCTGTACCAGCGAGACAACAGTTTGTAATTCGCCTCCTGAGCGCGGCCAGCTATTGTGCCCTTGTGAGTCATGTGGAAAGCTTAGACCATAAGTCCGGCGAGAATGTTTTACCCAACTCCCGTTCCCAACTACTCACAAATGGGGGCAAAGAGTCCCCTGTCTCTCCCGCAACCAAGAGGCGATACACCAAAGAAACATCATGGACAGGAGCAGTCCCACCTGTACATAGCTGTTCAAAGTCTGTAAGTCGCAAACGTGGGCGGACCAGAGCCTCCAATGAGGAGGCATAACTACGCATCTGGAAGTATACCAACCACGCGCCTGCTGTACCAGCTCCCGTCACCAGGATGTCCCCAAAGCCAACGTAACCTGATTGCGTGTAAAAATTGCGCAGGGAAAAAACCCAGGTGTCAAAAACCTGGCAGAGCAGGGAACCCCCTCGTCAAAGATGGGCAGGCAGCATTACCAACAAGGGGCGTCAAGGGACCAGGAACCGACACTAAACCGACCCCGGGCGCGAAGCCGTCCCATATAGTCAGCAATGTCCTCAAGATCAGGGACAAGTCTCCATCGCGATAGCGTTCCAATTTTGGCAGCCAAAATATGCCCTGTGCCGCTACTGGGCCGTTATGTCTCTCTATTTCTACCCATAGTTTTTCCTTCCCTCGATAAGTCAGGTCTAGGACTTTCTTGCAAACAGTGGCTCTATAATACAACAGAAAGTCCGGTAATCCGACCCCCCATTCAGTTTTGGGCGGATCAAAATAGAATGCCGTATGCGCGGACGGGAGGACCCCCACAAGAACCTCGAAGCTGCGCGCCGTAATCTATCAAAAAAGGGTCTAGGCACAACCAAAGGTATGGTCTGAAACAGGTAGAGAAGCCTGGGAAGGATATTCATCTTCAAAGCATTGACTCTGCCGAACCAAGACAATTGCAGTACGTTCCACTTCTTGAGATCCTCCTCAATCTGACGCAACAGAGCGCCATAATTAAGGTCAAATAATTTGGAAGTGTCCGATGCTATTTTCACCCCCAGATATGTGATGGCTAAAGGCTGCCACGCAAAAACTCCACTGAGCCTTATCCTCTCTGCCTCCTCTCCCGACAGGGACACATTGAGCAGCTCCGATTTCTTATGATTAACTTTAAAATTGCTAAGCTCGCCAAAGGTTTGGAAATGTTTCATCACCGTGGGAATCCCTACATGTGGCGAGGACATGTATATGAGGAGATCATCAGCAAACAAGGACACTTTCTGATGAAAATCACCCCTATAGATCCCTTGGAGAGTGGCATCCTTGTGTAAGGCATTAGCTAACGCCTCCATGACCAGCACATATAAGGTCGGTGACAGGGGGCATCCCTGGCGCGTTCCATTCCCGATACGAAAAGGCATGGAAAGTGACCCATTGACTCTCACTCTAGCCGTAGGTGATCTATACAGAGCTAAAATCCAAGAGCGCATACGGGGACCCAGACCAATCCGTGAGAGAGTTGCTGCCAAAAAGCCCAATGCACCCTGTCAAACGCCTTCTCAGCGTCAGTGGAAAGGAGGCAGAGAGGTGACCCCGAAGCTCGTGCATGATCCATAAGAGCCAATGTCTTTAGGGTATTATCTCCCGCCTCCCTGCCCTGAACAAAGCCCACCTGATCCCTGTGTATGAGGCCAGGCAAGTGTGGGCGAAGCCGCCACGGCTTGACCTTAGCGTAGACCTTCATGTCTACATTAATGAGCGAGATAGGGCGAAAGTTACCACAACTTGAAAGATCCTTCCCAGACTTCGGCAACACCGTTATGACAGCTTGGAGGGTCTGTGAAGGAAACTGATCTCCCCTGGCCACAGCATTAAAAGCCCGAAGCATTACCGGCCCCAAAATGTCCCCAAATGTGCGATAGAATCTGGGCGTGAACCCGTCAGGTCCCGGGCTTTTGCCCACCTTTAAGTCCTTGATGACTAGGGCCGCCTCCTCCAATGTCATGTCACCCTCCAAAGCACTAATCGTCCCGGAGTCTAAGCGTCGCGGGGCAAAGGTCTCTAAGTAGTCCAAAATACGCCGTGATGGCAGAAACGGGTCCCCAGTCGGAGAGGGGTCAATATTGTACAAGGTCTCATAGTATGACCGGAAGGCCTCCAAGATTTCTCCATTGGAATGAACTGTTCGGCCACGCTGATCATTAATGGAAAATAAATAGAGTTGGGAGCCCTCGGATGCAAGGTTCTGGCGAGCAAAGTGCCAGCCTTGTTGCCATACTCATAATAATTCTTGCGCCATTTATCGCGGTAACTCCAGAATTATCAAGATCTTATGACGAACATTTGAGAGTTCCGCCAGTCGTGCGTCCGAGGGTCCCCTTTTATTGGCCATCTCCAGAGCACCCAGATCTGCCAGCAGAGCTCGCAACTTACCAACCCTATCCCTTTTCAGACGCGAACCATGGGAGATAAATATGCCCCGCAATACGCACTTAAGGGACTCCCATTGTATAGGGGCGCCCGTGTCATCCGACTCATGCACCTTGACAAAGTCCTCAACAGCCCTGCGCACATCCGCTACACACAGAGTATCCTGCAATAAATTGTCATTTAGGCGCCAGGAAAACTCCCGTTTACACGCCGAGGACTGCCTACATGAGCCATAAACAGGTGCATGATCAGACCACAAGAACGCCCCCATGGAACACGTGGGATTGTCATCCAATAGTGAGTGTGATACAAAAACGTGGTCCAGTCTACTATATGAATTATGTGCCAATGAGTGGTAACTATAATCCATTGTAGTAGGGTGAAGTGTACGCCATAAGTCCACCACCGTAAGGCAATGAACCCTTCTTCAAACGCCTCAAGGCTGCAAGAGAGACAGAGGACCTACCTGTTGACGAATCCATCTCCACATTGAAGAATAGGTTAAAGTCACCCCCCAAGATAACAGCAGAACCCTCAGCAAACCTGATCAGCTTGTCTATCACCTCCAGTCCAAAAGACACCTGAGCTGAGTTAGGAAAATACAGATTAGCGAAGGTATATCGATGCATTCCAATCAA
>JARQOD010000002.1:40187649-40219933 GCA_033576555.1 Oophaga sylvatica
AATGAATGAATCTGTCTCATTTAGCACATCTCATAGGACCAGTGCTGGGGGGTCGATGAGATAAATCTGTGTGCACTTTAGCCTGCTTTTGGGAGCATCTTGGAGTCAAGGAGATGGTTTGTGCTGCATTTATGCAATGCAGTAGTGCCAGTGCTGTGGGGTCTATTTGAGTGAATCTGTGTTGCCTTTATGCACATGCTCAGTAGTGCCCTTCTTGGGGTCAAAGGGGGTTGAATCTGTGCTGCATTAGACAGGGTCGTGTGCCCAGGCTGGGGGGTCTATGGAGAGAATCTGTGTTTTGAAAATTTATGCACTTGTTATTAGTGACCTGTCCCTGTGGGGTTAGGGAGTAAATCTGTGTGATTTTTATGACATGTCATAGGCCTTGTGTGGGGTCATAGTGGATGGATCTGTGCTGCATTTATGCACTGCTCTTAGTAAGGGTCCCCCCGGATCAGAGGAAAAAGGCAGGGGGAAAGGAATGACGCGGCCCTGCATCACCCAGAACTGTGAGTGAAGGAAACAGTTTAAAGGCAAGAAAATAGCTTGAATTAGATCATCGTGGTGATGAAAAGCCGATGTTCCTTTTTTATACAAAAAAATTTACACAAAACATAGCCATGTTGAGAGATCGGAGTGGGGGAATTTAGGAGTCTGTTCTTGTCAATGGAGGTTAGATTACAGTGCCACCCGGTAAAAAGACTCACAAAACAAAAGAAAAAGAAAGACAAAGAAATTAAAATGCATCAATTGGGGACCACTCTTTACTTCAAAACACATAAATTTTTTCTAGCCACACATAGGTGTTTCCAAACTTTTGGAGAAGAAACCACGGGTTTGTTTAAATGTAGGTTTGGAAATTTTTCTCAATGCAGAGAAATACAGGTAGAACTTACCCAAAGTAATATCATGGGGGTTGTGAGGGGTTAAATTTATTCGAGCCAAAAACGCCCCAAAAACTTACACCCAATGCCAAAAAAACTGTCTAAGGAAAGGAAAAAGAAAAAAGAATTTGGGGAAGTATGACCGGCCCCACAGACCCCTACTACATATCCTCTGTGGGGGAATTATGAAAAACCCCGAAGGATTTGCACAAGAAATTCACAGAAGATCTGTGGTCAGGCCCCAAGTTTTTGGAAAAAAAACCTTCTGCCGAGTCCTTCAAAGGCTGTGGAAGTAAAAGTACCTAGAAGAAGTGATGAAAGCCAAGGGGAGGTCACAGGGGAGGTGTTTCAGTTTTTCTTTTGTCATTCTTTTTGCATTTTTAATTGACAAAAAAACAATCACACCCTTCTTTGAAAGATTCTTTTTTAACTTTCCCCCCCCAAAAATTTAATAAAATTTTAAAAAAAGTGATGAATTCCCTAAAACAGTTAGACAACCTTTTAAAAATTGCTAAATAAATACATCGCGAAAAAAATATGAGAAAATGCTTGGAGGAAGACAAGGTTTTTGGGGTTGCATTTTTGATCAAAAGTGCACCTTTTTGCAGCGGAGATGGGGCCCATGGATAGCAGGATGCAAAAACAAAAGGGAACCCCACACAAATGCCTGGGATTTCCGGAGGATAGGGGGGGTTTTCTTCAGAAATGCGGCCTCGTCTTGAGATTTTAAATTTTGTACTTAACCTGGCCTTCCACCGATCCGGATCCCTCCCTGGTGGGTTGGATCCCCCCTTTCCCAAAAGGGGGAGGTTACCCCCTTTTTTTTTAAAAGAAGCGATTTTTGGAAGTTGAGAAGAGGGGGGTCTTTCTCTGTTGGCGGTCCTCCCCCAAATTTTGCAGAAGGTTTAAGAATGGTTTAGCTTGGAAGGGGCCTTTCCGTTTTTTTCCCCCCAAGCTTTGCAGTTTTTTTACGCCCTTTTTTCCCCGGTTTTTCCTATAAAAATTTTTTCCCTTTCTTGGTTTTATCTGGATTGATTTTCTCTGGCCTTAAACGGGCTCGATCTCGATTTTCAATTTGCGCCCCTTGACCTTCGGTTTTGGGCATTGTTCGGAGTTTGCTCGGATACTTGATTTTCCCCCCTTTCTTTTCGCACTTTCCCCCCCTAAATTCTGTGTTACCGCTCTTTCTGCAGTTCCATTTGGTTTGGAAGTTTCCATGATGGAAGAAAAAAAAAAAAAAAATTATTTTTAAAATTTTGGTGCCTAACAAGCTTATGGAGGCCTTCGAGCCGCCACTTTGGCCCCCAACCCCCCAATACGTGGGGGGTAAAGTCACTGGTAGTTTGCTTAAGAAGCAAAAAAGACTTCTGAAGGATTTGGGGAATCCCTTTGTAAGGGTTTTGGAAGTTATCCCCTATCTTTAAATCGCTGGACCCCCCCCGCCCGAGACCGCGGTCCCAAAAAATTGTGGAGGGCGATCACACTACATGGGTTTAACTTTGGGCCCAAAAAAAAGTTAAAGTCGACATCAGATCTTTGTCCATACATTATGTGGGGCCTTTACACCAATTCGTCCCATGAATTTTTTGTGAAAAAAACCGGATTTTGGAAAGAAACCCAAACCCCTTTTACAAGGAAAAAGAGACACAGTATTCATTAGATGGGGGGCGGAGCCCAGATCAGGGTTTACCCAATCAAAAAGTGAGATGTGGCCCCCCAGCTCGGACCCCCTACTCAGCCCCTATCAAAATTTTAGGAAAAGAGCCAAACCAGCGGGCAACTAACCCCTTTGAAGGAAAATTTAGAGAAAAAAAAAAGGAACAGGTTTGCATGCAAAGAAAGCCAAAAACCAAAGTTCCCCGGATACTCACGGAACCTGATCGCGAGGGGTGGCGAGCGGAACAGAGCTTAGGCCCCCAGCCCCCGATAAACGCTTCAGTAAGGGGCGCCATCTGAAACATCAACACACTTCTCCCGGGGGGGGTGCTGTTCCTCTTCCTTCCCGCTAAAAGGGTTTACGGTTATCTTTCCAAAACCTGTTTAGTCAATAAAAGGAAGGACCACAGATTATATGAGGGCCCCAAAAAACATTTAAAAATGGGTGGGAAAAAAACAACAAAAAGGGAAAACCCAAAAACCTTAAAAACAAAGCGAACCACGTAAACACAATTTTTTCCCAATTTAAAAATACATGTGGGGAAAACCCCACTCCGGGGCTGTCACGGAAGCATGACGTCCATTTTTTTAAAACCTTTTTTAAATGGGCAACCCAAAATCCCGCTCGGCAAAGGCACCCGAAGACCTTGATGAAAACCCACGTGAAGCCACGTCTCGTGGAAGGGCTCATCTTAATGGCAAATTCCCCCCAAGGCGGTAACTTCCAAAATAGCGACCGATCCAAAAGGCTATAAACCCTTGGAACTCTTGACAGCCGACGACCTCCGGAACCACAAACAGGGGTCCGTTTACGAAAACCCTTTATAAAGATAAAAAAATTAAGGCCCGCACAAACCCCAAAGTGTGAAATCCGTCTTTCGTATTTTTTGGATGGACAGAGAAAGGGAACACAAATCGGGGTTAAAAAATTGTGAACCCCTTTAGGCAAAAAAAAAAACCCCGAGTGCAAGACTACACGATCCGGAAAAAACCCAGAAAAAGGGGGGAACAAAAAAAGCTGCCAATTCAGAAACCTCCCAAAGGGAAACTGCAAAAAAGGAAAGCCCCCCAAAAAGTAAAAAAGGTAGCAAAACCAATTCAAAAGGTTTATCTGAAGAGCCTCCAAAAAAGGTTGAGCCCCAAGGAGACAGGGGTTTTCCCTTCCGCGGGGGAAACTTCAAAATACCTCGGAAAAAGGAGAGCACGTCTCTTTTCAAGCAATGGTTCCCCGGGAAAATAAGGAAAGGAAAAAATCTGACCTTTCGAGTGAACCCCAAAACCCCCTTGTTACCCGCGAAAAACCCAAAGGGTTGGGGAATGGAAAATTTTTCGGGTTCCGGAAACCCAAACACACGAAAAAAGGTTTCCCAAATTTTTTGGAAATCCAGAATAGCCACATTTTGCAGCAGAAGGGAGCAATGACCTCGGTTGAAAAATTAGGGTCAGATTTGGGGGTTTTCAAGAGCCACGCCGTCAAACCAGGGACTCAAGTCCGGATAAAAAAGGGCCCCGAGTCAACAACCCGGGTTTGAAGGGGAGTGGAAAAAGGAGGTGCCGCCAAAGCGACATTTTGTCGGAAACCCCCCCCCTTCTTGGCCTCTGGAGCTATCAGAATAGCTAATTCCTTAGTTGACCGCGCAGCACTAGAAAAAGGTTCGGGGAATACATAATCCTGAATGATCCCAGGCCATAAGATAACCGCCCCGTCGGGTCCTTTACCGGCATGAATGGGGTAATTGGCTTGGACTGGATCCAAAAAAACCCATTGGGGGGGTTTCCCCCCAGCGAGAGCACAAGTGAAAAATTTCCCGGGGTGGAGGCCCTTCCCCGGGATCCACCTTCTCGATGAGAAAGTCCCTTAATATTCTGAACCCTGAAAAAGTGAATCGCCAAATTTTGGGGTTTTGGTTCCCAAATCAAATTGGGGACACCCCCTGATTTGGGAATCCTTTTCCCCCCTTTGGGTTTTTTTAATACGGACAGCCTGCATTTCTTTGCCCGGATGGAGACCTAAAAGGGCCCCCAAAGTTGGGGAAAAGGAAATCCCCCCAAAATTAGGATTTTTCGGAAGAAAAACAGACTTTTCCGGTGCCCAAACCCCCCTGAACCAAATTTTTCCCCAACCCCCCCCCCCCCCACCCGTCAGGCGGCATCTGGTTATGATACCCTTCAGGGGGGGGAAGATTCCCCAGGGGAATCCCCGGCCCGTAACCCCATTCTAAGAATCCCCCCGGAGAAATGGTGCACGCAATCCAGCTTTTGCGACGATTCCACGACTCAAGAGAACCTTTGAAGATCCTGGGTGGAACTGGGAAAAGGAATTGCCTCATGGACGACCTACCCCAAAAAGTACCTTCCGTAGGACATTGCCGTTGGGGGATGTCAAATTGTACATGTCAAAAAAATTTTTTCTGGGGTTTTGGGAAAAAGACCAAACGGTCGAATGATTCCAAAAAGAATTGTCCTCAGGGGGGGGGGACTTCCCCCAATTGCCAGAAAAGAAGTCTTTCAAAAAATAAGGAAAAACCCCAGCCGTCAAGGGGCCCCCCCCCCGAGGAAGCCCTCCAAAAATCGTCCAGATAAGGGAGAACGAACCCCCCCCTTTCGAAGGAGTCCAGGGGGCGCCAGAATTTTTGAAAAAAACCCTTGGCGCTGAGGCTAAGCCCCAAGGCAAGCCCGAACTGGTAATGTTTAAATATGGCAAATCGAAGAAAAAAGGGTGATGACCTTTCGAGGGGAATATGCAAATAGGCGTGCAATGTCATTTACACCAGAAATGTTTGGACAGAGCGCCCCAAAAGGAAAGAAGCGACTCCATGCAAAAAATTTCCCCGGGAGGGTTTCCGTTTAATCGCTTGAACCAAACGGGGAAATTTTTTTCCCCTTTTTGGGAACAAAAAAAGGTTGGAAAAAAAACCTTCCCCGGCCTTGAGGAACCGGTACATACCCCTTTGAGTAGGATTGACCTTCGCTGTAGACGACAACAACCCCGGGGGTTCAGGAACCAGTTGACAAAAAAAGGGGGGTTTAAAAAGCAACTCTTGAAATAGCCTCCGACACACCCCCCCCCCGGGGGTCGGAACGCGACATCCAAGTCTCCTTAAAAGAAGGGCACCCCCCATTTTTTAAACCTCGAGTGGACCCCGGGTCAATGATTTGCGGGTTTTTTGTCAATTTCCCCCTGTTCTGGCGGAAAAATCTGTTCAGGGAGTCGGTTTTTGAGGGATTTTTTTTTCCCGAAAGAAGGACCCCGTCCCCCAGGGGTACTGATGCCTCGGCCCCAAAGGACCCCGCCACTTAAACCCAGGTTAAAGGACACCCAGGCCAGGGGGCCCCTTTGCTTTTGGAAAAGGTTTCCTTTTGCCTTACCCTTAAATAGCCTTGGGTGGGTCCAAAAGAGGCCACCCTTTTAAGGAAGGCCAAAAACCCCCTTTTTTGGAAACTGCCCCCCGGCCCATGTCTGGCCATAAAGCTTTTCTACTGTGACGCTGAGCTTCCTTTGGCCAGAGAGATGCCGTATCCAGACGGCTCAAAGTATAAACAGGCTGCGTTTTTAACCATTCACAAGTTTCCAGTATTCTCAGATAACGGGATTCATTTTGCAACTCCGTCTTCAGACGTGCCAACCAGCTTAGAGAAGCTCTAGCAGCACACATGGATCCTAGCACTGCTCGAAATCCTGACCCGCAGCCTCATAGCTTGCTTTTGCCGCCCAATTCTGCCTTTCTATCCAAAGGCTCCTGTAAGCTCGCTTTTCCTTAATGGGAGTAGAGAGGATTTACTAAGCTGAGACAAAGACACTCCACTTCAGGAGCAGAAGTCAATTAGCCTTTAACTCCGTAGAGCAAGGATAAAGTGTATCAAAGAAATGCGTTCCATGAAAACGCTTATCTGGACATAGACGTTCCTCCTCTATTACACCATTAAGCTCATCAGAGTGGCAATGTTGTGCGCGAAGCACGGGACTCCTGGAAAATGCGTGCTGATTTTCCAGGACGACTAGTTACCCCCTCCGGTAACTGTAGTATATCTCTCATGGCTTCAATTAATGCCTCCGTACGCTTCGTCATAGAGGAACGCCCCTGCGGCTCGTCCGCATCTGAATCGGATATTTTCTCCATCCGAATTTAAAGGGGAACTCTGCCCAATATCAGATACATCTGACTCGCTCCGTGTAGAGGCCGGTAACGGCCTGCGTCGCTTCCTCTGAGAGGAATTAGCAGACACATATTGACTAAAAGGTCAGATAAGTTATTAATCGATCGAGCGATATCATCCAATTTTCCACCGCTGTCGACCGCAGCGCTAGACGCTGTGGAGGTCTGCGTATCTGATTGCCGCAATGGCACTGGGACGTGATCCGCGGCATCTGAACTCTGTTCAGACATGTCTCACCTGTAATGAGCAGGTCAAAGCGGTAATACCAGCAAAAAAACTATGCGGTTTTTTTTTTTTCAAACGCTGAAGGGTTAACGCTCCACTAAGCAGAGTTACCCCAGCGGTATTCAGTCAGCAAATTTAGCAGGTAGAAATAACCCTCAAAGGGGTTAATATTGCAAACTCACCAAAATATATATATATTTGTGAGCCCCAGCCAATTTTTATGTCTCTGATGAGACGCAGCTGAGGATAGCGATCGCTGCGCTGCGGGGTGAGGAATCCGCACTCACCCAGCTGGCCGTGGTGTCTATATGAGGAGGGGAGCGGTCCGAGGAGCCAGGAGCCTGAGTAATGGCCGCCACAGTGAGGGGGTCGCAGGAGAAAAGCCAGAGCGCGCGTCTTCCTGCTCAAAAGACCGGGATAGATAGGCCACGCCCCCTGCTAGCTCAAATAATGAGCGCGAAACTCTCCCCGCTCCTGCTCCCTCTCTGTCCTGCAGCTATCTGCCTGCGGACAAAAAATCACCACATCTTCATGTAGTAGCGCTGTCACAGCAGCGCTGAAGCATACTGACATTACATGTAGTAGCGCTGTCACAGCAGCGCTGAAGCATACTGACATTACATGTAGTAGCGCTGTCACAGCAGCGCTGAAGCATACTGACATTACATGTAGTAGCGCTGTCACAGCAGCGTGAAGCATACTGACATTACATGTAGCAGCGCTGTCACAGTAGCGCTGAAGCATACTGACATTACGTGTAGTAGCGCTGTCACAGCAGCGCTGAAGCATACTGACATTACATGTAGTAACGCTGTCACAGCAGCGCTGAAGCATACTGACATACATGTAGTAACGCTGTCACAGCAGCGCTGAAGCATACTGACAATTAGTAATAGCGCTGCCTCATTCAGACGCTAAAGCACCACACATAATTATTATATAAAATTTGTGTGGAGTACTCACCAGCCAAGGCGCCACAGGGACCCTCAGGGGTTTCTGGCGCAGTGCCCATGCTTCCCCCAGGGCGAAGAACGCAGTGACCGCACGTGTGGTTTGCGTTCCCGCCAGAGAAGCTCTCCTCATCCCCCAGGGCCGGCAAGGATTCTGCAGGGACTTTGAGTAAATACAGATCCGCCAAGGGAGAGGTTGGGGTACGCAGCGCTGATACCCCTGAGACCTCTAGACCAACTAGTGATCCAAGTCTCCTGTCCGAATATTAAAAATAATAAAATCTTCTGAGGAGCTGCATTAGCAGCGACCATCCTCTGGACCTCAAATCTTAGACTGGAGCTGAGTAGGAGGAGCCCGAGCTGGAGGGGCCAGCCAGTCATCACCTCTTTTGATCTGAGGTAACATCCTGATCTGGGGCTCCGCCTACCCATCAGTAATGAATACTGTGGCTCTCTTCCTTCATCTGCAGCTGAAAAAACTTTTATGCATACAAAACCCACCAAGTTAAAAGGGGATGTCCCAGGAAGACCACCTCGGTCGATGTGTCCTATTTGAACACATGACGTTCCCCAGGGAATCCTCCACTCAGGATCTTCCCTCTAGAACCCAAAACTGAGAGCTGTTTTGTCATATTCAAGGCATCGCTTGCTACATGAGTGGCTATTGAAGGGAATGTGTCACCAAAAATCACTTACTGTTAAAATCAGGTTTCTATGCTAAATGTATTTTTATAATAAAGGAAAAAAAGGATTTTTTTTTTTCATAGATTTTCTTTTATATCACGATCTAGATTTAAGGAATAAAAATGGAGCAGTGTTCTCACTGGTGACAAGTTCTAAGCTCAGACATTCTATTTCCTGTTGAGCACGTGGACTTGAGCATCAGAAGACTGACCAGACCCTACATCTATAGAGAAGCTCTGAGCTCCTAATCTGAGTATGCTCCCCTAAGTAAAAAAAAAAATGGGATAAAAAGGTGGATTAACTCCGCACTGCTTTAAAGATAGAGGTCCAAATGGATATTCAGAGGAAAAAGTGGCTTTACTGAACGCATTCGGAGTACTATGACTCCATCATCAGGAGACCAGCGCCGAGTTAATCCACCTTTTCATCAAATTTTTTTTTTTTACTCTGGCTGGTCAACAAAGAGACGGTGGATCTGCAGCAGCTAATATTCTATGAGACGGTGTTTCGGCTCTATCTGGTGAGTAAAATCTGATTAGAGGTATCTCTTAATAACCAGATAAGACCCAATTGCGATTTTACTTTCCTTCCAGCTTTTTATATGCTCTTTAAGGACAAAGGTCATTGTACAGGAGGATGAGGTGAGCTGTGACATCATCTATTGTGAATGGTGGCTCTGTGTTATCTACTGTATATAGAGGTGTTATCAGTCATTGTACAGGAGGAGGAGGTGATCTGTGACATCATCTATTGTGAATGCTGGATCCTGTGTTATCTCCTGTATTAGAGGTGTTATCAGTCATTGTACAGGAGGATGAGGTGATCTGTGACATCATCTATTGTGAATAACATAGTAACATAGTTATAGTAACATAGTAACATAGTGGATCTGTGTTATCTACTGTATATAGAGGTGTTATCAGTCGTTGTACAGGAGGAGGAGGTGAGCTGTGACATCACCTATTGTGAATGCTGGATCCTGTGTTATCTACTGTATATAGAGGTGTTATCAGTCATTATACAGGAGGAGGAGGTGAGCTGTGACATCACCTATTGTGAATGCTGGATCCTGTGTTATCTCCTGTATATAGAGGTGTTATCAGTCATTATACAGGAGGAGGAGGTGAGCTGTGACATCTCCTATTGTGAATGCTGGATCCTGTGTTATCTCCTGTATATAGAGGTGTTATCAGTCATTATACAGGAGGAGGAGGTGAGCTGTGACATCACCTATTGTGAATAGTGGATCCTGTGTTATCTACTGTATATAGAGGTGTTATCAGTCGTTGTACAGGAGGAGGAGGAGGTGAGCTGTGACATCATCTATTGTGAATGCTGGATCCTGTGTTATCTACTGTATATAGAGGCGTTATCAGTCATTGTACAGGAGGAGGAGGTGAGCTGTGACATCACCTATTGTGAATGGTGGGTCCTGTGTTATCTACTGTATATAGAGGTGTTATCAGTCATTGTACAGGAGGATGAGGTGATCTGTGACATCATCTATTGTGAATGCTGGATCCTGTGTTATCTCCTGTATATAGAGGTGTTATCAGTCATTGTACAGGAGGATGAGGTGAGCTGTGACATCACCTATTGTGAATGGTGGATACTGTGTTATCTACTGTATATAGAGGTGTTATCAGTCATTGTACAGGAGGAGGAGGTGAGCTGTGACATCATCTATTGTGAATGCTGGATCCTGTGTTATCTCCTGTATATAGAGGTGTTATCAGTCATTGTACAGGAGGAGGAGTGAGCTGTGACATCATCTATTGTGAATGCTGGATCCTGTGTTATCTACTGTATATAGAGGTGTTATCAGTCATTGTACAGGAGGATGAGGTGAGCTGTGACATCACCTATTGTGAATGGTGGATACTGTGTTATCTACTGTATATAGAGGTGTTATCAGTCATTGTACAGGAGGAGGAGGTGAGCTGTGACATCATCTATTGTGAATGGTGGATTATGTGTTATCTACTGTATATAGAGGTGTTATCAGTCATTGTACAGGAGGAGGAGGTGAGCTGTGACATCACCTATTGTGAATGGTGGGTCCTGTGTTATCTACTGTATATAGAGGTGTTATCAGTCATTGTACAGGAGGAGGAGGTGAGCTGTGACATCATCTATTGTGAATGGTGGATCCTGTGTTATCTACTGTATATAGAGGCGTTATCAGTCATTGTACAGGAGGAGGAGGTGAGCTGTGACATCACCTATTGTGAATGGTGGGTCCTGTGTTATCTACTGTATATAGAGGTGTTATCAGTCATTGTACAGGAGGAGGAGGTGAGCTGTGACATCATCTATTGTGAATGGTGGATCCTGTGTTTACTGTATATAGAGGCGTTATCAGTCATTGTACAGGAGGAGGAGGTGAGCTGTGACATCACCTAATGTGAATGGTGGATCCTGTGTTATCTACTGTATATAGAGGTGTTATCAGTCATTGTACAGGAGGAGGAGGTGAGCTGTGATATCACCTATTGTGAATGGTGGATTATGTGTTATCTACTGTGTATAGAGGGGTTATCAGTCATTGTACAGGAGGAGGAGGAGGTGAGCTGTGACATCACCTATTGTGAATGGTGGATCCTGTGTTATCTACTGTATATAGAGGTGTTATCAGTCATTGTACAGGAGGAGGAGGCGAGCTGTGACATCACCTATTGTGAATGATGGATCCTGTGTTATCTACTGTATATAGAGGGGTTATCAGTCATTCTACAGGAGGAGGAGGTGAGCTGTGATATCATCTATTGTGAATGGTGGATCCTGTGTTATCTACTGTATATAGAGGTGTTATCAGTCATTGTACAGGAGGAGGAGGCGAGCTGTGACATCACATATGGAGAATGGTGAATTTTATATAATCTACAGTATATAGAGGTGTTCCCTTTTATTATAATCCTGTCTGTGATGATGACATTTCTGCAAAGTCTTCTGTACACAACATGAAGTGGGCGTCTAATATTAGGCCCAGTGGCCAAATCGAATGTTTTTTTTTTAATAGATAATAAAATGGAAAAGTGAAGAAAAATGGAACCAGGAATGTCTACATTTAACATAAAAACCTGATTTATATAAGGGGCCCTTTTTCTGATGACAGATTGCCTGCAGTCTGAACGGCCACCATGTAATACTCCCATCCCCTGCAGCCGCCACAATGGGGGGGGGAGGGAGGTTTCTGGCTGAACACATCTCTAATATGCAGAAAATAGCAGGCGATCAATGAAAGGAAAATAAAACCGCGATCCTCCTGCGCCATCAGTGCTAGAGGATGTAATCACTGTGAATAGCATTATTCTCACCCCGTATCTCTCGGCCACGATGTCCTCCAGGCTCCGCTTCTCTCTGTCCGACTGTTCCTGCATTCTCTGCAGAGACCTCTGCAGCCAGCTCAGTCCTCCGTCCGCCACAAGCTGAACTGCGGGAAAAGGTCTGATAATGACGGCACATAACAATGACACCGATTGCTATAGGAAAGCCTGCGATAGCTGATGGGCATACATCAGATCATAAAGCAGGAGTCAAGTGGGCGGTCCTAATTAGTGACTGACAGCCATCTCTGCATGCACAGTCACAAAGGAAAGGCTGTCAATCGCCGAGAAGAACCGCCCACTGGACTTTTCAGCTCCTCTTGCGCCTTAACATGCTGCCTGGAGACTCCCTTTAAGCAAGTCGAGTTTCCGCACCAGGGAAGGGATCAGTCTTCTCTATTTGTGTACTTGCAGAACACCGACATATCTGTCCCAGAGTAGTAACCAGAGGAAACCCTCGCACCTCTTATTTTTGGACCTCCATATAGATCCTTTTTTTTTTTTTTTTTTCCTTCTTTCTCCAGGAAACACATGAACAAGTTGAGGAGCCGGCCTTACTGTCACCCAAATACTGTCGCGGTATGCGAGGACCCGCCCTGTTGACATGGGAAATGGTAACGCCCATTTAGACATTATTAATGGCTCCACTATCCGTCATAATGTGAAGACACTGCAAACTTCTCTCTCAGACCGGTGTCATTCCTCAATCAAAGCTCTATGTCCCCTGGCGGTAGCGCTCCATTATTAGATCATGTGACCGCTGCAGCCATTCAGCCGCTGCTGATCGGCTGCAGCCTTCCATCATTGTTCCTACCAACATCATGTGACCACCAGGAAACACGGCGCCACGACTACAGTGACAGCGCCAGTCCGGGTGTAAGCATGCCGCGGTTTTGCTTTATGACGGGCAGGGACGCTATTACTAAAGCCGCCTCTGACTATTAGATAGGGCAAACGGAAACTGGACAACATTTCTCAAAGTCTCTCATGCAGGTTGATAAATCCAGCGCATCTTCATCTATGCAGCCTGAATTTATACTATGTGTTATTCGGCTTACTTCGGTTAAAAAAAAAAAAATAAAAAATTGGTAAAATTTTGGAGCACCGGATCCAACTTTCTAATTAAAGGGCGCGTTTCGATATAGAAAACTAATTTTATAAGGCATGAATAAATTTAAAATAAAACACAGCAGTCTATAAAGCTTCCAGTGACCGCGTCGTCACAATGCAGGCATCTGCGGAGGTCTGCTGAAGCGATGCTTGTGATTGGCTGCAGCGGTCAGGTAACTAGGAGAGCGACAGAGAAATACGGATTTTTGTGTTACTCACCGTAAAATCCTTTTCTCCGAGACGCTCATTGGGGGACACAGGACTGTGGGTGTATGCTACTGCCACTAGGAGGCTGACACTAAGTAAACATAAAAAAAGGTTAGCTCCTCCTCCGCCGTATACACCTCAGCACTGGCCACAGGCAAATCCAGTTTAGTGCAAAAAGCAGTAGGAGGCTAAAATAAATCAGAGTTAACACAGATACAGCATATCCAGAAGAAAAAACTGCTGATACAGATTAATCAGAGAATAGAGTTAACTCAAAAACAAAGCCATCCGGCTATTAGGGAGGGAGCTGTGTCCCCCAATGAGCGTCTCGGAGAAAAGGATTTTACGGTGAGTAACACAAAAATCCGTATTTCTCCTTCGTCTCATTGGGGGACACAGGACTGTGGGACGTCCCAAAGCAGTCCCTTGGGTGGGAAACCGACTCCACAGTGTAGTTTATAATCAAGCATTGCTTATAGGTGCGCAACCGCGCCCTGAAGAATCCTTCTACCCAGACTGGCATCCGCAGAAGTCTGGGTATGGACATTATAATGCTTGGAAAAGGTATGCAGACTGGACCAGGTTGCTGCCTTACAAACCTGTTCCACCGAAGCCTGATGTCGAAGGGCCCAGGAGGCACCCACCGCTCTGGTGGAGTGAGCCTTGATCCCTGCGGGAACCACCGCGCCTCTGATGCGGTAAGCCTCCTGAATGGCTAACCGAATCCACCTAGCCAAGGTTGATTTAGAAGCAGCAAGTCCCTTCCTGCGACCTTCAGGGAGGACAAACAGCGTGTCCGTCTGTCGAAAGGACGCCGTCCGAGATACATATCTCCTGAGTGCTCTCACCAGATCCAGCGTATGGAGAGCCTTCTCCACTCGGTGCGTCGGAGCTGGGCAAAATGAGGGCAAAACAATGTCCTCATTAATATGAAATGAGGACACGACCTTAGGCAAAAAAGGTGGTGTTGGTCTGAGCACCACCTTATCCTGATGGAAAAGTAAGTACGGAGCTCGACAAGACAGTGCAGCCAGCTCCGAAACCCGCCTTATGGATGTTATGGCTACCAAAAACACCACTTTCCAGGAAAGAAATGACAGAGAAACCTCCTGCAAAGGTTCAAAAGGAGACTCCTGCAGGACTCCCAGGACTAGATTGAGATCCCAAACATCTAAGGGAGCCTTGTAGGGGGGAACTATATGGACAACCCCCTGAATAAAGGTCCTAACTTGAAAATTAGACGCGATCCTTCGCTGAAAAAGCACTGATAAGGCTGATATCTGGCGTCTAAGCGTACTTGGTGCTAGACCTGAATCTAGGCCTGCCTGGAGAAATGACAGAATGTTTGGAATTGAAAACCGAAGCGGGGAACAATCATGTTCCCTGCACCAAGTAAAAAAGACCTTCCAAGTCCCGTGGTAGATGCGAGCCGAAACAGGCTTTCGGGCGCTAGCCATCGTCGCGGCGACTTTTTTAGAGAATCCAGCCCTGGTCAGGATCCAAGATTCAACGGCCAAGCCGTCAAACACAGGACCGCTGAGTTCTGGTGGTAAACTGGGCCTTGAGAGAGAAGGTCCGCGCGCTCTGGCAGTCGCCAGGGTGCGTCGGCGAGCAATTGTACCAGCTCCGCGTACCACGAGCGACGTGGCCAATCTGGAGCGATTAATATCGCTGGGACCCCTTCTAACCTGATCTTTCTGATCACCCTTGGGAGCAGAGCTATTGGTGGAAACAAGTATGGAAGATGAAACTGATTCCATGGTAGAACCAGGGCATCTACTGCAATTGCCTGCGGATCCCGGTACCGGGAAACAAAGTTGGGCACTTTGGCATTTATCTTGGAAGCCATCAGGTCCACATCTGGGGTTCCCCAGCGTCGGCATATCTGCTGAAAATCCTCGGGATGTAGAGACCATTCCCCTGACGCTATGCCGTGACGGCTGAGAAAATCTGCTGCCCAGTTTTCCTCGCCCGGTATGTGGACTGCTGAAATCACAGAGTGATTTTCCTCTGCCCAGGTCAGAATCTGTTTTACCTCGTGCATGGCTGCCCTGCTGCGGGTACCTCCCTGATGGTTTATGTATGCCACCGCCGTGGCATTGTCCGATTGTATTCGGACTGGGCGGCCCGCCAGATGCTGGTGAAAATGCCTCAAAGCCAGCCGAACCGCTCGGATCTCTAAAATATTGATCGGGAGGGTCGATTCTTGCTGAGACCAAACTCCCTGAGCTGTGTGGTGACGAAACACTGCTCCCCATCCGAGAAGGCTGGCGTCCGTTGTGACTACCAACCAAAAATTTGGAGGAAACAAACGACCCTGTCGAAGAGTGGTGTCCCTCGTCCACCACGTAAGAGTCTGTCTGATCTGCAGGGACAGACGACACCGCAGATTGAGGGAGTAAGGGCTCCCGTCCCATACTGCCAAGAGTGCATGTTGAAGGGGGCGAAGATGAAACTGGGCAAACGGAATAGCCTCGATTGCCGCCACCATCCTTCCTAGGACCCTCATGCAAAACCGGATGGTGTGAGGAATAGGTTGGCGAAGTATCCGTACCTCTTGGCGGAGAACTAAGGCCTTGTCCTGAGGAAGAATTATCAACCCCTGAGCGGTGTCGAAATTCATCCCTAAAAAGGTGATCTTCCGAGATGGCACGGGAGATGACTTCTTCATATTCACCAGCCACCCCAAACGAGCAAGGGTGTCTAACGTAATGTTGACACTTTCCTCGCAGGTCTGAAAAGACGGCCCCTTGATGAGGAGGTCGTCTAAGTAAGGCAGGATGACTATCCCCCTGGAGTGCAAAATGGACACAACAGCAGCCATGACCTTTGTGAACACCCTGGGGGCTGTGGCTAGCCCGAATGGCAGGGCTGCGAACTGAAAATGAAGTTTGTCGATGGCAAACCGAAGAAACCTTTGATGAGGGGGAAATATGGGAATGTGAAGATAGGCATCCTGGATGTCTATTGATGCTAGAAATTCCCCTCTTTCCATGGCTGCAATGACTGAACGGAGAGATTCCATTCGGAAATGCCGAATTTTGACAAACCGGTTCAATCGCTTTAGATCTAGAATAGGCCTTACGGTACCATCCTTCTTGGGTACAATGAACAGGTTGGAATAAAATCCCTGACCTCTTTCGACCTCTGGTACAGGTACGACAACCCCGCTGTGCCGAAGAGACTCGACCGCCTTGAATAAGGCACGACCTCGAGACCCCTCCTTGGGAAGGCGCGAGGAAAAAAAGCGATTTGGGGGAAGGCTGGTAAATTCTATTTTGTACCCCGTGGAGACTAACTCCCTGACCCACTCGTCGTGAGTCACTGATAGCCAAGTGGGACGAAACCAGAGTAAGCGGCCGCCTACCCTGGAAAAATTGACCGGATTTTGCCTCCAGTCATTTGTCTGAATATCTTTGGGGTTTGGACCCTCTGGATCTTGGCTGATAAGATCTCCCTCTTCCCAGAGGATTGGTCCTGTAGGTGACCTGGCGATCTTTGGCCTGATTAGGCCGACCTGAGCCGCTGGAGGTGGCTGGCATGGCCCAGCCTGGGTTACGAAAGGCCCTAAAACGAGGCTGAGGTTGTCGACGAAAAGGTTGTTTAATCCTTTGCTGAGGAAGGAAATTGCTCTTCCCTCCCGTTGCATCAGATATGAGCTGATCCAGTCTCTCGCCAAATAACCGACCACTCTGATATGGTAAAGATGTAAGCGACTTCTTTGAGGTTGAATCTGCTCGCCAAGTTCTCAGCCATAAGGATCTTCTAATGGCAATTGCATTAGCAGCGGCTAATGCTGCGCAATTTGCCGCATCCATGGATGCATTAATTAAGAAGTCTCCAGCAAGAGCTATTTGATTAGAAATCTGGGTTACCTCAGACGGCACCTCTATGCCGTGAAGAGCCCTATTTAGAGACTCCGACCAGGATATTATGGCCTTGGCAACCCAAGTCGCTGCAAAAGAAGGAGAGAGAGCAGAACCTGATGCCTCAAATACCGAACGGGCCAAACTCTCAATTAGACGATCCGTTGGCTCCTTAATAGAGGAACCGCTGGGAATAGAGAGGAGCGTTTTAGATGCCAAACGCGAAACAGGAGGATCAACCGAAGGAGATTCTGTCCACTTCTTAAGGAGCTCAGGAGCAAAAGGATATCTAGTATTGAGAGCCTTTTGTCCAGCAAAGCGCTTGTCCGGTTTCTCCCGGTGGCGCTGCACTAATTCCTCAAACTCAGGATGAGCACCAAAAACTTTATGGGCTTGCCTGGCTCGTTTAAAGGTCACCTTGTGACCAGAGGTCAAGGTGGACTCATCGTCTATCCCCAGAGTTTGATTGATAGCTTCAATCAAACTGTCAATTGTTTCTTGACTATACTGTGCCTCTAGATTAAGTGATTCTTCCAAATCGGAATCCGAATATTGATCACTTGCCAAGGGAGAGGGAGAGCGGGAGACGGAACTAAAAGATGCCGAGGCTCCAGACGGCATGGGCGACACAGTGTGGGTTCGTTTCCCCTGTGTCTGCCTGGTGCGAGCGCGGCCCCTGCAGGCCTGAGGTTCCTGAGATGTAGCCAAGACAGGTGAACCACTGTCCCTGCTCCTATCGGGAGCTTGAAGGGACTCGACCGCTCTGGTCAATGACGCCACAGATTGAGCCAGGGAAAGGGCCCATTCAGGGGGGCTTGACGCACTAGGCTCGGCTATAGGAGAGGGTTCCTGAGCCCGTTCAGAGTCACAGGCCTCGCAGACCCGAGAAGTCTGGGCATGCGGAAAAGGGGACCTACAAGCAATGCATGCAGTATAAAGTATCGTATGCGTCTTGGTTCTTTTGGACATTCTGAATCCGTCACAGTACACAATAAACTGGATGTGTCAGTCAGCGGAAGGGGCGCAAAAGTGCGCAACAATCAGGCTGGAGGTAGTAGCACTCACCCCAGTCCTGTATCCCAGCGTCCTTTCGTGTACAATGGGCAGAAAAAAACAGGACATCCGAGTTTCTCCCGGTGAAATTGCCTGCGGCTCCAATCTTTCAAAAAAGAGCGCTTCTCTGCCAAAGAGGAAGTGCTCATGTAGCCGAGCCTCAGGAGGGAGGGTCAAGAGGCGCGGCCTAGACGTCAGGGCTTCCGTCCCCCCAACTTCCGGCCGCGGCCTATCTCCGGCAAAAGCCGGGGACTAAATTTGAAGCCGCGGCCTAGCGGCCGCCGAAGCCGCGGTCTAAATTTCCGGCGGAGGCGGCCCCAAAGTCAGAGGGCGGGTCCGCCGGAAGGAGACGCCGCCGGGGGCGGAGCCCACCTCCGCGACCGCGAGCCCTCAAGCTGACGCCGGCATAACATTCTGGCCAGCGGCCCAGTCCCCGGGAAAAGCCGGGGACTAGATTTGAAGCCGCGGCCTAGCGCCATTAGAAGCCGCGGTCTAAATTTTTCCGGCGGCGGCCACCCCAAAGTCGGAGAGCGGCCCCGCCGACAGGAGACGCCGGGAACGGTCCCCATACTCACGACCGCGGCCCCCTCCACCATACTTCAGCCCGCGGCCTAGTCCAGGGTAAAGCCGGGGACTAAATCTTTACTCCGGAGCGCTGCTGTATCTTTAGCCATTTGGATTTGAAGGTGAGATTCTTCTTCCAACATCTTCACATGCAGCGCATTAAAGGGGGACTCTCCGTGAAAAATAAAAGGACGGTGCAGGAACCCTAACTCCATCACCCCTTCAGGGGATGAGGAGAGGGACCGTCCGCCACCTTGCAGCACCGCAGTCTAGCATTGGTGGTGCAGTGGGGGCCGCACGGACTAACTCCCGCCTCTGTACAGCCTAGGGCTTCAATACCTTAGGGTGGTCAGGGCTGAGTCCGGCATTTATGTCCCACGTTGCGGGAGAGGATACGATGGAGGCTTTACTCCACGTGCTCGCCCGTTGATGGTTTGGGGAGATCGGACCCTTTCAATAGGATCCGTCGCCCCTATCTCATCTTCGTGGGAAAAAAAAAAAAAATGGTCTGGAAAAAGAACCAGACGTGTGCCTCCATCAGACACTAAGCAATAACTGGATTTGCCTGTGGCCAGTGCTGAGGTGTATACGGCGGAGGAGGAGCTAACCTTTTTTTATGTTTACTTAGTGTCAGCCTCCTAGTGGCAGTAGCATACACCCACAGTCCTGTGTCCCCCAATGAGACGAAGGAGAAATATCTGATGATTGGCTCATCTCATCTCCTGTTATCGCAGGTTGGAGCAGTCCTCTGATTTCCTAAAAGTGCATGCGTCGCTTCTAGTGATGAGCGAGCCTGTTCGGATAAGGTATTATCTGAGCATGTTTGTGTTCAAAAAAATGCTCGCATCGCTGCGGCTGCATGTCTCACGGCCGTCCGACAGCCGCAGCACATGCAGGGATTGTTTGTTAGCCTATCCCAGCATATGTTGAACAGCCGCGAGATGTACAGCAGTGGGACTCGAACATTTTTTTTCGAGCACCCCGAAAATACTCGATTAGGACACGAGCATGCTCAGATAACACCTTATCCGAACACGCTCGCTCATCGCTAGTTGTTTCCAAAGGTGGCGCAGACTTCGGGAGTTGCATACTCTCCATCCGTGGGGGGCGCTAGAAGGCGAGTATACTACTGTTTTTTAATTTTAATGTATTCATACCTTAAAAAATATCTTTATATTCTTTTTTTTCTATTGCACACAATCCCTTAAAGCCCTTATACTGTGTATTTATATATTATTGAGATTTATCAGCACTAACCTTATCTGCATTTTTTTTTTGAGGGGGGGGGGGGGTATTTTATGGACAATTTTTCTGTCTATTTTTCGACAATTACATGTAATCAAATCTTTCATTTACATTTTCCTGGATGTGAGATTTGCCTTTGACAATTTCTCCAGACCGGGTGGGACGATATAATGGAGGACGTCAGAATCGGGCTCCTGATTAATATGGTTATGTTAATGTACTGTGCGGCTGGAGAGAACACATACAAAAGGATGAGAGCGCTAATAAAGGATGACAAATGCCAGCGCTACCTCTCGTATGGCAGCAGAAATGCAATTTCTATACTTTCAAGGCTCCCATAGATCGGTGGTGTGACAGTGACATATACGGACAGACAGCCGAGCGCCGGAAGCATCTCATATGGAAATTGCTTTTACCTTTTTTAACTGCGGTTACATCCCCCTCCTCTGGTGGCAATCCTGAACCGCCGTCCTTCCAGAACGGGTTTAATTCCCTGGCCTGCAGCTTCTCCTGCAAAACATGATGAGAGCGGAATATAAAAAGCTGCAAAGACAGGGAAGCTGGGACGTGCCCGCACAGCCGCAGGTGGAGGTGGTGCTGCACCTCTGTGACGGATACACAAAAAATCATTAAAAAGAAATAAAATGTTATTCGGGATTGGTAAAACATACTTTCTCTGACCGGGCAAGGTTTCACAGCTCCGCTACATTGAGTTCAGTTGGTGCGGAGCTGTAATACTACACACAACCCCCGGACAGATATGGCGGTGGGTTTTTTACAACTTTTTTTGTTCCCTACAGTTTATGTCATCCTGGAAATCCCTTTAAAAGTTTGTTAATAGAGAAACACTTTACAATAGTGGTGTCCGCAGTATCGCCCTCTGGACATGCTGGGCTCTGTAGTAGATTTATAACTACAGGTTAAAGATATCATCCGACATCATAAGAGCACTGGAGGGGGGGGCTTTTACTTTTAATGTTTTCTAATTGAATCTCTCACGTTCGGGTGTATCTCCAAATATCTTATGTAAATTAGGAATAATAACAGAGCACTGCACACATGGATAGCAGTACAGCCTGTGATCGGCTTGTGCTGCTGCCTTACATGCAACAGGTCCTGAGTTACACTCCCATCAGACAGAAGCTGAGAAACAAATAAAAAGATAAGAAACATCAGAAGTGAAGAAATAAAAAGGAGATTTTTGTGTACTCACCGTAAAATCCTTTTCTCCGAGACGCTCATTGGGGACACAAGACCGTGGGTGTTATGCTGCTGCCACTAGGAGGACACTAAGCAATACACAGAAAAAGTTAACTCCTCCTCCTGCAGTATACACCCTCTGTTGGCTCAATCCTGAACCAGTTCAGTGCCAAAGCAGTAGGAGCTCATAACAGAGTGCAATATGTCAACAATTCAAAGAAACAACGAGGCTACAGGCTAAAGAAGGGTGGGAGCTGTGTCCCCCAATGAGCGTCTCGGAGAAAAGGATTTTACGGTGAGTACACAAAAATCTCCTTTTCTCCATCGCCTCATTGGGGGACACAAGACCATGGGACGTCCCAAAGCAGTCCCTGGGTGGGAAGCCATAACAGTAGATGAAGCCTCGTGAACCACATGCATAAAACGCTTAAACAGTCAACAGACAACTTACAGATGTGCAACAGCTGATTGCAGAATTTGTCTGCCAAGTGCCGCATCTGAAGAAACTTGAGCATGGATTTAGTAATGCTTGACAAAAGTATGAAGACTGGACTAAGTCACAGCCTTACACACTTGTTGTGCTGAAGCCTGGTGCCGAATGGCCCAGGAGGCCCCCACAGACCGAGTGGAGTGTGCCTTAATCCCAGCCGGGATAGACTGACCTTTGACACAGTACGCCTCTTGGATCGCCAAGCGAATCCATCTGGCTAAAGTAGCCTTGGAAGCAGGAAGACCCTGTCTGCGTCCTTCCGGAAGTACAAACAGGGCGTCCGATTTACGGAAAGATGCAGTTCTCGAAATGTACCTTCGAAGAGCCCTCACCAAATCCAAGGTGTGAAGGGCTTTTTCAGTTTTTATCTCTTCATTGATATGAAAGACGAAACGACTTTGGGTAAGAAAGAAGGAGAAGTCCTAAGGACTACCTTGTCCTGGTGAAAAATGAGAAAAGGAGGTTTACAAGACAAAGCTGCCAATTCCAATACCCGCCTGATAGAGGTAATTGCCACTAGGAAGACAACCTTCCAGGAAAGAAGCGATAAAGACACTTCCGGCAAAGGCTCGAAGGGGGATTCCTGTAACGCACTGAGGACCAGATTAAGATCCCAAGGCCCCAAAGGCCTCTTGTAGGGCAGAGCAAGATGTGACACTCCTTGGATAAAAGTCCTGACCTGAGACTTAGATGCGATCCGTCGTTGAAAAAGACCGGATAAAGCGGAAATCTGCCCCTTGAGGGATGAGAGTGCTGACCCCGAGTCCATTCCTGCTTGGAGAAATTCCAGAATGGAAGGGATAGAAAAAAACCAAAGGGGAACGACCTTTGTCCTTACACCAGGAAAAAAATGTTTTCCAGACACGATGATAAATGCGGACGGAAGCCGGCTTCCTGGCATTGATCATTGTGGAGACAACTTTGTGAGAAAAACCAGCCTGACCTAAGATCCAGGCTTCAATGGCCATACCGTCAAATTCAGCGCTTTCAAATTGTGATGGTAAATTGGGCCCTGCGAGAGAAGGTCCGGACGATCAGGTAATCTCCAGGTGACGTCTGCGAGCAGACGCACTAGTTCCTCATACCACGGACGGCGAGGCCAGTCCGGAGCGACAAGAATGAGAGGAACGCCTTCCGCCTTGATCTTTTGGATCACCCTGGGGATTAACGGAAGAGGTGGAAAGATGTAAAGGAAGGCGAAATTGACTCCAAGGGATGACTAGCGCATCCGAGCCGATGGCTAGTGGATCGCGAGATCGACTTATGAAAGTCTGAACTTTGGCATTCAGCCTGGATGCCATAAGATCCACATCCGGCATCCCCCAACGCTGGCAAATGATTTGAAACATTTCCGGGTGCAGGGACCATTCTCCTGAATCTAAGCCTTGGCGACTGAGAAAGTCCGCTTCCCAATTGTCCACTCCTGGGATGTGAACTGCGGAGATGGGCGAGCGATTTGACTCGGCCCATTGCAGTATGTGCGATACCTCGAGCATCGCTGTCCTGCTCCGAGTGCCTCCCTGACGGTTGATGTACGCCACGGCCGTGGCATTGTCTGACTGGATCCGGATGGGACGACCGGCCAGAAGATGATGGAAATGCAAAAGGGCTAGTTTGATAGCTCTGATCTCCAGGATGTTGATCGGGAGACGGGTCTCTGGAAGAGACCAGCGGCCCTGAGCGTGTGGTGAAGGAACACCGCTCCCCATCCGAGGAGACTGGCATTGGTGGTCACCACCAACCAATGGACAGGCAGAAAAGATTTCCCTTGATTCACTGATGAAGCATTTGTCCACCATTTCAGGGAGCGTCTGACTCTGGGAGAAAGACGAAAGCGGCGACTTAGGGACGCTGGGTTCCTGTCCCAGGCTGATATTAGCTCCTGTTGAAGAGATTGAAGATGGAACTGAGCGAACGGTACTGCCTCAATGGAGGCTACCATTTTCCCCAGGACCTGCATGGCGAACCGCAGGGAATGAGAGCAGCCTAGAGACAACAGGAGCACTCCCCGCCTCAGAGAAGCAATCTTCTCTGGAGGGAGAGATACCAACCCTTGGGAGGTGTCTAGAATCATTCCCAGAAAAGGAATCTTCTGAGAGGGAATGGGAGAAGACTTGTCCAAATTGATTAGCCAACCCAGGCAAGAGAGGGTGTCGATAGTGATCTCGACACTCTCTGCGCAGGCCCGAAAAGTCGGTCCTTTGATGAGTAGGTCGTCCAGGTACGGGCGGACCACCACACCCCGAGTGTGTAAAATTGACATGGCGGCCGCCATGATTTTTGTGAACACTCTGGGGGCAGTTGCGAGTCCGAAGGGCAGAGCGGCAAATTGAAAATGATCCTCTCCGACTGCAAAACGCAGAAACTTTTGATGGCCTCTGAAAATCGGAATGTGTAGATACGAGTCTTTGATGTCGATAGACGCCAGGTATTCCTTTCTTTCTAGAGATGCGACAACAGAACGGAGAGATTCCATTCTGAAATGACGGACTCTGATGAATTTGTTCAGCAATTTTAGGTCCAAAATAGGACGCAAAGAGCCGTCCTTCTTGGGGACCACAAAGATTTGAGTAGAACCCTTTGAACCGTTCCTTGTGAGGAACTGGGACGATGACCCCGCTGGTGTGAAAAATGTTCAAGGCCTGAAGAAAGGGAGTTGCGAGATCCTTTGACTTTGGGGGGCGAGACTGGAAGAAACGCCTTGGGGGGAGAGACAAGAATTCGATCTTGTAGCCGGAGTGTACAAGATCTCGGACCCACCGGTCGTGAACGACCGACCCCCAGACCTCGCGATACAAGAGTAGGCGGCCTCCTACCTTGTTTGGGTCCCCAGCAAGGAGTCATTGGGAAGATAATTTGCGAGAGGAGGAGCTCTTATTTCCTAACTGAGAGAATCTGTTTCTCCAGGGCTGAGAGGACCTGAACGATGGTTGTGAGCCCCTGTCTCTGCGAGAAGAACGGGGTGCACAGGACGAGGTTGAAGCAGAGGACCAATTAAAGGAGCTGCGAAATGGCTGGGAACGACTTTGGTATTGAGAGACTTTTGCCACCCGTAGCGTCAGAAATAATCTGATCAAGACGATCTCCAGAGAGATGCCCTGAATGATAAGGCAGCGAAGTCAAAGTCCTCTTTGAAGCAGAGTCTGCACGCCACTCTCGAAGCCAAAGGGACCTCCGAATGGCGATAGCATTGGCGGCTGTGAGTGCAGCGCAATTAGCTGCATCTAAGGACGCATGGACCATGTAATCGCCTGCCCGAGTAATCTGATAGGCCAGATTACGTGCCTCGGGGGGAGAGGGATATCACTAGTAATCTTAACTAGATCCTCAGCCCAGGCCACCATGGCCCTTGCCCAGGTGGCCGCAAAGGAAGGAGAGAGAGATGCTCCAGCAGCCTCAAAAATCGATTTGGCGAGGTTGTCGATCTGTTTATCTGAGGGATTCTTAATGGATGAACCATCTGAAACAGAGAGCAGGGTTTTTGAAGCTAAGCGAGATACCGGTGGATCTACAACTGGAGATTCAGTCCACTCTTGCTACAGTTGCTGAAAAAGGGTATCGTGCTTTCAGAGACTTCAGTCCTGAAAAACGTCTGTCTGGACGATCTCTATGTCCCTGAACAATGTCCGTAAACTCCGGGTGGTTACCAACCACCTTGTGAGGACGTTTGGTTCTTTTGAAAGAGATAGGATGATTCGGTTGAGACCCGGGTTCTTCATCTAGCTTCAGGGTTTTATTAACCGCCTCTATGAGAGAGTCTAGAGACTCTTGAAACTCTGGTGAGTTGGGGTCATCGCCTGTATCCGACTTGTACTCAGAATCATGATCACTAAGATCTCTGGGAGAGGGGGAGCGAGAGCCTGAGCTCACAGATGCCGAACCGCTAGATGGATTGGGAGATGCATTATGGTGGCGTTTTCTAGACGGCCGCTTTGCCGATGCCGTGGGTCGGCCCCTGTCTGATGAGGTCTCTCTGAAGGCTAACGGGCCCCTTTCTGGAAAAGGGACGCCCT
This sequence comes from Oophaga sylvatica, assembly GCA_033576555.1. Lineage (NCBI taxonomy): Eukaryota > Metazoa > Chordata > Amphibia > Anura > Dendrobatidae > Oophaga > Oophaga sylvatica. The sequence continues at coordinate 40,213,281 of JARQOD010000002.1, forward strand.
GGCTAGAAGAGGAGCCACGGAAGGTATCCAAGGCCCTAGTCAGAGAATCCATGGACTGTGCCAGAAACGCAGGCCACCATGAGGGACCCGGCTCATTGGGATCAGGAACAGATAGGGGCTCCTGAACGGTAGAAGCAGTTGGCTCTTGGGCACATGATGCACAGAATTGGGAACCATGCTTTGATGGCAGGGAAGCGTTGCATGAAACGCAGGCGGCATATACCACAGTGTAGTTTTTGTCAGCCTTTTTAGAGCCCTTTGATTGCGACATATTTTTGCACCTGAGAGCCTGCTGCAGGAGAAGGGTTAAGCGCTGTGCAAGCTTACCCAGGTCCTGTGTCCGAGCCCACGAGAGGAAGATGAGGCGCTGAAGAATAGCCTGCTCAGTAACGCAGCGTTGTTCTGACAGGCCGGAAGATGGCGGCCAAGATTTGACTCCTTTTGCGCTTCTCGTGGGTCCGAGAAGCGCCAGAAGACATGCGAGGGAAGATCAGGAGAAAGTAGGGAGGAGTTAAACACTCCCTGCCATTGGCCGGGTCCTGAAAGCGCGCGATGTGGAAGGAGCTAACTTGGGAGCCTCTTGAGGCCTAGCTCGGTCCGAAGCCGGGGCCTAAATTTGCGGTGAGATCGCAAGAGCGGCCGGCGCCGATGTTGCGACATGAAACGGATCGCACTAGCGGCCTCTCCCGGGCCGCAGTTGGGAAACTAAAATTTTGTGACGCCGTCCTTGCGACCCGAAAGGGATCGCAAAAGCGGCTGCGATGGGGACAGATACGGAGATCCAGGCGGCGCCGCCGACAGCGCAGCAGGCACAGACATCACAATATTCGGCATTTGTTGAGATGTACTCACTGCGGAGCCTCCTGGCTCAGAGTACCGATGGCTGGCACGTCCATACGTCCTCAATCCACCATCCCTTTCAGAGGGAGGCGGAGAGGGTTCTTTCTCAATCATCCTAGCACCAGCCGCTTTCATTAGTGGTGGTGAGGGGTTAACTGTTCCCAAAAAATTCCGGAGCGCGTCTTACAGCCGATAAACACATGGGGAGAGTGGTCCATTAAAGGGGGTCCGTCGCCCAATGGTAGCGTTGCAGGAGGGGGTACGTGGAGGCGACACTCCGCGTTCCCGCCTGTTGATGGTTGTGGGAGATCGGGACTTTTCCTACAAGACCCGTCGCCCTTCCAATTCATGTAAAAATAGTAAAAAATAGTATTAAAAATAAAAATAACCATGGGGTATCAGACCCTAGTGCCTCCTACAGACACTAAGCAAGAACTGGTTCAGGATTGAGCCAACAGAGGGTGTATACTGCAGGAGGAGGAGTTAATCTTCTGTGTATTGCTTAGTGTTCTCCTCGTGGTCTTGTGTCCCCCAATGAGGCGATGGAGAAAAGGACTTATTTGGGGGACTGATAGGAGATCAATATCAGATTTGTTGGTCTGACTCCCAGCACCAGCAGAATAGAAGAGACTGCGACCCCATCGACCTCATTGTGTGCAGGACTGCAGTACCAGGCTAAAGGGTATGCCACACTAAACAATATCGCTAACGGATCGCTAAAAAACGTCACTATTAGCGATCCCGTTAGCGATGTTGTTCAGTGCGGCAGCTGCCAGCGACGAGCTTCCTGCTGTGATCTCGCTCGTCGCTGGAATCGTTCCGGACCCTATTTTCTCGTCGGCGCTCCCGCTGGGTAAGTATATATCGCTAGTGTGGCACCTTTTCTTAGCGATTTAGCGGTACTTTTGTACCGCTAAAGTCGTTAAGAAGATCGCTAACGGCGATAGCGTCGTTAACTATATCGCTAAATGCGGCAGCATTTAGCGATATAGAAACAATCCCGCTAGCGATCTCATTAGTATGCAACGCTAACGAGATCGCTAGCGGGATCGAGTAGTGTGGCAGTACCTTAAGCCAATACACAATGTGTGGAGCTGTGTCCGGCAGCTGTAAAGAGGAGGAGCATTGCAGCCGCTGCAATCAACTGATCAGCAGAGATGCTGAAGAAAAGGCCACAAGTATTAAAGCTCCACTACATCCCTTTAAATTTGACATTCTGTAGGTAAAGCACATCAGAAAAAAAAAATGCAGAAGAAATATTACAAAGGAGAACTGCTTTAGTGGACATGAGACCTCATTCCTGCCTGATACTGAATTAGATGATAAAAAATACTATATAAAAACAAAAAATGAAAATATAAAAAAAATTTCTTCCACTTCATCATCCCTACAAATTCCTCTTAGAAAGGCAGACTGGTGTGCCCTGCGGTGCCGGCAGATGACAGCCAGGGAAGGGAGTGGGGGGGGGCAGAGGCTAAGGGAAGGCGGGGGAAGAGGACAGCCAGGGAAGGGAGTGGGGGGGACAGATGACAAGTAAGGGCAGGGGTGGAAGACGGCCAGGGAGGTGTGTGAGAGGGGGCCAGAGGACAAGGGAAGGTGGGGCAGAGGACGGCCAGGGAGGTGAGTGGGAGGAGCAGAAGACAAGGGAAGGCAGGGTCAGGTGACGGCCAGGGAAGGGAGTGGGTGTGAGGGCAGAGGCCAGCCAGGGAAGGGAGTGGGGGGGACAGAAGACAAGGGAGAGAAGGGCAGAGGACAGCCAGGGAAGGGAGTTGGGGGGGTATACCAAGGACAAGTGAAAGTGGTGACAGTGGACGGCCACGGAGGCGAGTTGGGGGCAGAGGATGGTCAGGGAAGGGAGTGGGAGGGGACAGAGGACAAGGGAGGGCGGGGGCAGAGGGCACCAAGGAAGGGAGTGCGGGGGACAGAGGACAAGGGAAGGCGGGGTTAGAGGACGGCCAGGGAGGTGAGTGGAGGGGCAGAGGCCAAGAGAAGGCGGGACAGAGGAAGAGCAAGGGGGGGTGGTCAGAGGACAAGGGAAGGCGGGGACAGAGAATGGCCAGGGAGGTGAGAGGGGGGCAGAGGACGAGCAGGGAGAGGTGTATGGGGGACAGAGAGAAAAGGAGGGCAGGGGCAAGTAGGGTAGTGGGTGAGGACAGAGGACAGCCAGGGATGGCAACAGGGGAAGGACAGATGACAAGTGAAGGCGGGGCAGAGGACGGTCAGAGAGGAGAATGGGGTGGGGGGGACAAAGGACAGGATATGGGTAGGGCAGAGGAGGGCAGCGAAAGGGAGGCAGAAGACGGGGGGGCTGCAGAGGCCGGGAAAGAAGGGGTAGAGGACAGCCGGAGAGGGGAGATTGGCAGAGAATGGCCAAAGAGGGTAGTGGGGAGACAGAGGATGGGGAAAAGGGGAGAGGACAAGTGAGGGGAGATGACGGCCAGAGAGGGGAGTGGGGAGGGGAAGAGGACGGGGGAGAAGGGGCAGAGGACAGCCTGAAGGGGGGGGGGGCATGGAGAAGAAGGGGGCAGAGGATGGCTATGGAGAGGGGCAGAGGATGAGGAAAGGAGGAGGGGAGGCATCAGAGGATGGCCAGGGAAGGGAGTGGGAGGGGACAGAGGACAAGGGAGGGCGGGGGCAGAGGGCACCAAGGAAGGGAGTGCGGGGGACAGAGGACAAGGGAAGGCGGGGTTAGAGGACGGCCAGGGAGGTGAGTGGAGGGGCAGAGGCCAAGAGAAGGCGGGGACAGAGGAAGAGCAAGGGGGGTGGTCAGAGGACAAGGGAAGGCGGGGACAGAGGATGGCCAGGGAGGTGAGAGGGGGGCAGAGGACGAGCAGGGAGAGGTGTATGGGGGACAGAGAGAAAAGGAGGGCAGGGGCAAGTAGGGTAGTGGGTGAGGACAGAGGACAGCCAGGGATGGCAACAGGGGAAGGACAGATGACAAGTGAAGGCGGGCAGAGGACGGTCAGAGAGGAGAATGGGGTGGGGGGGACAAAGGACAGGATAGGGGTAGGGCAGAGGAGGGCAGCGAAAGGGAGGCAGAAGACGGGGGGGCTGCAGAGGCCGGGAAAGAAGGGGTAGAGGACAGCCGGAGAGGGGAGATTGGCAGAGAATGGCCAAAGAGGGTAGTGGGGAGACAGAGGATGGGGAAGAAGGGGAGAGGACAAGTGAGGGGAGATGACGGCCAGAGAGGGGAGTGGGGAGGGGAAGAGGACGGGGGAGAAGGGGCAGAGGACAGCCTGAAGGGGGGGGGGCATGGAGAAGAAGGGGGCAGAGGATGGCTATGGAGAGGGCAGAGGATGAGGAAAGGAGGAGGGGAGGCATCAGAGGATGGCAGAGAATGGCTGGGAAGGGAGTGGGGGAGGAGGGACAGCAAACAAGCAAGGGCAAACACACAGGACAGCCAGGGAGGGGAAGGAGGGGGGGCATAGGATGGTCCTGAAGGGGAGAGGGGAGGGGCAGAGGATGTTGGAAGGAGGGGCAGAGGACAAGGGAGGGCGGGAGCAGGGGATGGCCAGAGAAGGGTGGGGAGTAGACAATCGACAAGGAGTGGAGGGTGGAGTACAGCTAGAAAAAGGAAGGGGGGAGCAGAAGATGGCCATGCAGGGGACAGGTGACTGCTCTCTTTTCTCATCATGTCCCTTCACCATTCCCAGCTTTTCTATTAATCATCACAGAGATTACAAAAGCTTTAATATTCACCACACACACACACCTGTGCATGCAAACATTTCTAAACCACCATTATGTGAAAACAGCTATTTATGGGGTCACTAATCTGCATATAGCCCTAAATCTATCCACAGGGAGGAGTTCAGGACCCTGGACAGCTGAGTGACTGCGCATGTGGCAGCTGCAATGGCCACTGTTGTATGACAGATACAAGTAAGCAATGATCAGCAGTGGTATGCGGGTGCTGCTCTTATTTGTGATATGCGGAGCTCCCCTGTACATTTCTTATAGCGTTACCACCTCGAGAGCACAAGCCCCGTACACCGTAGCACCGCACCCCGGAACTCCCCCGGCACAAACCTGCAATGTGATTCTCACGCAGCGCACGCTCTCAGATGAACGATTCGTTACCTTTTCTACAGCTTCGGCTCGTTCACGCTCCAGTGTTTTCTCTTTCTGTCGTTCGGCTCTTAATGCGGCTGCTGACGTCGCTTTCACAGACATAAAGTCTAAGGTCATCCACTCATCCCTCTGAAATGGAAGCACGGGTTCATTTAGCATTACACGACATCCAGGCAATCTCCGGGCTTATGGGGAAAAGGATTTAGCGGACACCAAGAAACTGTCAGGTAGCTAAATGGCAGGCGGACACTGTGTGCATCCTAAATCTGGCTCTGGAAAGCAAGGAAAAATGTAGCAAAGCACAAGAGAGAACGCCATAAAAACATCTACCTGTGCACAGCTGATAAGAGCTGGAGAATTATACAATAGGCCCATGTGGAAGGTAGATTTTCTACTAATTAAATCACCTTGTCTGAGCTTCCGCTCACAGCAGTCCGGAGAGAACGCACTGACTTCTATAGGAGAGTGTTGTGAGCATGCTCCGTGACCTTTGCAGAGAGGGGGAAGCCTCTGAAATCACCAAAAAAAAGGCCATGGTGGTTATGGCTACTCAAGTGTGGGGTGACCTAGTTCCCCACTTCCTTGCAGCGTCCGCCCGATCTCGCTCCTGTGCAGGATCTCTATGCGCCCTGCTGAGGAGAGAGCAAAGTACTGTAGTGCACAGGCACCGAAACAAGCCAAAGAGCGCCGATGACCCAGAAGTAAAGCCGGCGCATGCGCACTACTGTACCCTCGATAGAGGAAAGGGAAGAGCGCCTGCACAGAAGGACACAGTGTGGATGGCGTAGGACACGTCATCCACACGAAGCAGAGAAGGAGGACAGCGATCGTAAGAGATGAGGCGCCGTATCAAGACCATCAGACCGTAGCACGTTATCTGTGATTGTGACAGAAGCTCTTTTTTGGGATCTGCAGAGGGGATTTGGGACTTACATACAGCATCCTAAAATTCTGTAAAAGAGGCCCTGATGATGTGGCCGAACATTATATTGGGAAAACCTGGTCGCAGCTTCCCTTTAAATAGACAAGTTTCACTATAAATGTAAATTAATTAATTTTTTTTTTTTAATAAAACCTTACATTTTCAGGCACAAGCAGTTAATACAGTAACATACCTGAATTTCTGACTCTGTTCCCCTCCCGGGCGATTCCTTCTGGACTTTCCAAGCTTTCTGGTCACTGACCGGCTGAGCAGGGGCGGCCTCAACCCAATCACCGCCAGAATCCTGGACACAGGTAAAATAACCAATATACATGTAAAGACGACGATCCACACACATGGGGTAGAAATCTTATCAGAGAAAAATCCCAAAAATTAAGTTAAAAGAGGTTTCCATTAATCGCAAATTAACACCTATCTTGACGACATTTGATAAGTTTTTGATGGCGGCAACGCTCATTGATCATGAGAATGGGGATCCCCACGTTCCCTGTGTCGATGGAGCGGAGATAGACTTTATAAAGTATCCGATGCCCCATTAACCCTTTCCTGATATCAATATCCACCATTCATCTATGGCACATCTCAGGTTGGGGGTGAAGGTGTAAAGAGGAGTAAAGCCCGAACCATGCATGGGACATGCCAGCCGTGTGACACAAGCAGAATCTGCCATCAAGAGCGGTGATCAGAGCTAGGGCCGATCGCTGGAGTTTAACCACTGAAACACTTGTCAATCTCTGGCCGATGTCACAATTTCACTATATACTGTGAATAATGAAATATAGTAGCATATAGCGCACGG
>JARQOD010000002.1:40220033-40333164 GCA_033576555.1 Oophaga sylvatica
AAAACCACACTTTTCGTGTTACTATCAGGTGTAACCTGTCATTGTACTGGGTAAGACATGTCAGATCAGGGCACAGGTGCAGATCATCATCCAGCTCCGTTACGAGATCATCTCGCATATCTGACACACAGACCTCGACATCGAGTGCAGCGGTCGGAGGACCCAGTGACGCAAAGATGGAGGCTCTCACTCGTTCGATTGATAGCCTGTCTAACCTTATAGGTTGTTGGGTGTCAGCCAAACCTCCTCATGGCAGGAAGCGACATAGGCCGGTGTCTTTTCGCTCGTATAGCGACTCAGAGAGTTCTGACGTGGAGGGTTCCCCTTTAAGTTTAGAGGGGATATCCGAATCGGATAGAGAGGATCGGCAAAGCACTCTGCTTTTTGCTCGGGTCGTGTAGAGGCTTTAATTGAAGCAATGAGGGAGGCGTTGCAGTTACAGGAGGATGTAACTACTCGCCCTGGTAAGTCGGCCAGGATGTTCCAGGGTCGCATAAGTCAGTCGCGACTTTGCCATCGCTGATTGAGTTCAACCAGGCAGTGGAGAAAGGAGCGTCTGTGTCCAGACAAGCGTTTTCAGGGGACTCGTCTTTTGGAGTCACTGTATCCGTGTTCTACGGAATCTAATGATTTTTGGATTTCAGTCTCCTGAGTGGATGTCCTCTTTATCTCAGCTTAGCAAATCTTCTTTGCTACCTATTTAAGGGGAAAGGAGTTTGCAGGACCCGCTAGACAGAAGAGCGGAGTCAGCGGCAAAGTCCATTTATGAAGCCGCGGGTTATGGCTTCAGAGCGATACTAGGCTCCATGTGTGTGTATAAAGCTGCCCTGGTCTGGTTGGACCGTTGCGGAGGAAATGTGAACCTCAAGTGCCTGAGGTGGATGGACTGTTTGAATTGTTAAAAGTGCCTTACAATATGGCCATGATGCAAACCTGGACACTGTGTCACTGCTGTCCAGGGCTTCAATCCTCGGCGGTCTCAGTCAGGAGGGCACTGTGGCTTAGACAGTGGACCGGTGATGCGGTTTCTAAACATGGTTTGCTAGCCTTAGCTTACAAGGGCGGTCAGTTATTTGGATCTGACCTTACGGAACTGATTGCCAAAGCAAAGGCAAAGGAGACCGCTTTACCACAGCGAAGAACTGTTGCTTCTACGTCTGGCAGGCCTGGTACCAGTAGTGGTCGACGGTCCTTTCGTTCCAGGGGACGATTCGGTCAGCCCTCATGGGGGTCGGGTCGTCCCTCTTTTTCGGGGAAAAAGACAAATCAGAATTCCCGCGCTCCCTGGAAACAGAGTTTCCGTCAAGATAAAAGGGAATCTGACAAAAAGCCCGCTAAGGGGATTGACGCCAGGGTCCCGCTCGAGGACTCTCGAGTGGGGGGTCGCCTGCTCCAATTCAAATTGACTTGGGTTTCCCCGTGTCCCAGACTCCTGGGTGACGCGGGTTGTCTCGGCAGGCTATTTCATAGAGTTCTCTTCCCGACCCCCGAACAGTTATTGCCAGTCTCGCATTCCATCAGAGCCCGAGCTATGTGCCGCTTTACTGCAGGAAGTCGAATTTCTTCTGCAGAAGGGTGTGGTGGTTCCGGTTCCACCAGAGGACAGGGGAAGAGGTTTTTATTCCAACCTCTTTGTAGTTCCAAAAAAGAGGGAAAGTTTCGCCCCGTCCTGGATCTCAAAAGATTGAATCGGCATGTCCACGCCCGAAAGTTTCGCATGGAGTCGCTTCGCTCCGTAGTGGCAGCATTGTTGCAGAACGATTTTTTGGTGTCAATCGACATACGCGACGCCTATTTGCACGTTCCTATCGGAAGGGCTCCACCAGCGTTATCTTCGCTTTGCCATAGGACAGGATCATTACCAATTTGTGGCTCTACCATTCGGTTTGGCCTCGGCACCCAGAGTCTTTACAAAGATTCTGGCACCTCTCATGGCTATACTTCGGAGACAGGGAGTCACGATTCTTCCCTATCTGGACGACCTTTTGATTGTGGCATCCTCAAAGGAGGAGGCTGTGACTTCTCGCAATCTATCCCTTCAGCTCCTGGAGGACTTCGGGTGGCTGGTCAATTGGGAGAAGTCGTCTCTGGAACCGTCACAATCAATCCTGTTTCTGGGGATGCACTTCGACACAGTACGAGCAGTGGTGTCTCTACCTCCAGCCAAGCAAGCATGTCTCATCCGACATACGCAGGTGATGAAGTCTTCAGTGACAATGTCTCTTCGAAGATGTATGCGTCTTCTGGGTTGATGGTGGCTTCAATGGAGGCACTTCCGTTTGCCCAGTTTCTTTCCAGGACGCTCCAAAGGTTCATTCTAAACCGCTGGGATCGGTCGCAGACCTCACTGGATTGCAGTGTGGTTATCTCCCGCACTGTACGAGAGTCTCTGGGATGGTGGATCCGTTCGACAGAATTGTCTCGGGGGAAGTCCTTTCTTCCTCTGAAGTGGTCAGTCATAACCACCGATGCCAGCCTGACGGGCTGGGGGGGGCGTTTGGAACGATCTCTGGATTCAGGGAGTATGGTCGCCAGAGGAGTCTGTCTTGCCGATCAACATCCTCGAATTGAGGGCAATTTTCCTTTGCCTCCAACACTGGACGGTCCCTTTACATGGTCTGCCTGTCCGAGTGCAGACAGACAATGCGAGGCGGTCGCTTATATCAATCACCAAGGCGGGACGAGGAGTTCCAGGCTCATGGTGGAGGTATCTCGGATCCTGATATGGGCAGAGACCAGAGTCCCGGCCATCTCTGCGATCCACATTCCAGGAGTTCAGAATATCACGGCGGACTTTCTAAGTCGCGAGAAGATGGATCCCGGAGAATGGAGTCTCCATCCGGACATTTTTGCACTGCTGTGCTCCCGTTGGGGAACTCCTCAGGTGGATCTGATGGCATCCAGGGCCAATGCCAAGTTACCGACATTTGTGTCCAGGTACAGGGATCCGAAGGCTGTAGCGGTGGATGCTCTAGTGGCCCGTTGGACCAATTCAACCTAATCTATGTGTTTCCGCCGATTTCTATGCTACCTCTGGTACTCCGTCGGATCAGGCTGGAGAGAATCTCAGCTATATTGATAGCTCCAGATTGGCCAAGGAGGACGTGGTTCTCGACACTGGTGTCACTTCTAGCGGCACCGCCATTTTCGCTTCCTCTTCGTCCGGACCTGTTAACCCAAGGGCCCGTTCGTCATCCAGACCTGAAGTCTCTGCGTTTGACGGCGTGGCTCTTGAGACAGAAATTTTGACTCGTAGAGGTTTCTCAGCCGAAGTCATTGCTACTCTGCGTGCTGCTAGAGGTCCGACTACTACTAGGATTTACCACAGGACTTGGGAAGCCTTCTTTTTGTGGTGTTCGAGTTCTTCAAAGAACCCGAGAAAATTTTCTATCCCAATTTGTTGGCTTTTTTGCAACACGGGTTGGACAAAGGTTTGGCTGTTAGCACCCTGAGGGGTCAGGTTTCTGCTCTGTCTTTACTGTTTCGGAAGGCTATCGCCTCGCGTAGGGACGTGCGTTCCTTTTTTCGTGGAATAACCCATCAGTTCCCGCCGCGGAGGACACCTGTATCTCCTTGGCGGCTCAATCTTGTTTTGGAGGCTCTTCAACATCAGTCCTTTGAGCCTATGGATTCTGTTAGCCTTTATTTACTTTCTTGGAAGGTGGCCTTCCTAGTGGCAGTCACCTCTTTGAGGAGGGTTTCTAAATTGGCGGCTCTTTCTTGCTCGCCTTCCTTCTTGGAGTTTCACCCGGATCGTGTAGTGCTTCGCACTCGGGGCGACTTCCTACCTAAGGTGGTGTCGCGATTCCATGTTAACCAGGATATTGTGTTGCCTTCTCTTTGTCCGAGGCCAAGGACTGTGAAGGAACGGCCTTGCACACATTGGATTTGGTGCGGGCTTTGAAATTCTACTTGAATGTTACTCAAGGTTTTCGGAAATCAAACTCTCTGTTTGTTATTCCAGCAGGTCGTCGACGTGGTCAGCGAGCTTCCAAGGATTCTATAGCTCGCTGGATTCGGTCGGCCATTTTGGAGGCTTACCGAATTAAGGGCGAACCTTGCCCGATTAAACTTCGAGCTCACTCCACGAGGGCTGTGAGCTCATCGTGGGCCTTCCATCAAGGGGCCTCGGCGGCTCAGCTCTGCCGGGCGGCGACCTGGCGCTCCGTCCACACTTTTACAAAATTTTATAAGGTGGACGTTAGTGCTTCCGCTGATGCAGCCTTAGGACGTAGGGTCCTGCAGGCAGCGGTAGTTTAAGAGTCTAGTTAACTTGTTTTTGGCGCCTGTTGCGCTTTTATTTAGGTTGTTGGGTTTCTGCCTATTTTGGTTTTCTTTTCCCACCCTAATTTTGAACTGCTTTGGGACGTCCCATCAGTAATGAATCCTGTGGCTCTCTTCCTTCCATCTGCAGCTGAAAGACGGATTTGGTAAGAACTTACCTGTAAAATCCTTTTCAGCGAAGGAAGGAAGAGAGACACAGATCCCTCCCATGGCAGAAGTGTGTTGTTGATTTACAGAAGCAGCGTGGCCCTTCTCTGATAGCGATTTCTGGGCTGAGGTCGACGCGCTACGGCTCTGTTCCAGCATTGCCAGCTCATCGCAGTGGTCAGGTTCCGTGAGTAGTACCTGGAACTGTGTGGTTTTTTGCCTATCTGCATGCATAACCTGTATTCTTGTGTTTTTGTCTCTGAAGTTCTTCAGAAGGGGTTATGTTGCTCCGCTGGTGATATTGCTCTTCCTTAAGCTTGTGTACAACTGGAGAAAGCTGAGTAGGAGGAGCCCGAGCTGGAGGGGCCGGTCAGCACACTTTTTTAATCTGAGGATGACTATCCCGTCTGGGCTCCGCCTACCCATCAGTAATGAATCCTGTGTCTCTCTTCCTTCCTTCGCTGAAAAGGATTTTACAGGTAAGTTCTTACCAAAATCCGTCTTTTTGTGGCTAAAAAGTTAAATATTCATTTTTTCCTTCCACGTTGCTTCAGCTCCTGTGAAGCACTGAAGGGTTAATAAACTTCTTGAATGTGGTTTTGAGTACCTTGAGGGGTGCAGTTTTTAGAATGGTGTACACTTTTGGGTATTTTCTGCTATATATACCCCTCAAAGTGACTTCAAATATGAGGTGGTCCCTAAAAAAAAATGGCTTTGTAAATTTTGTTGTAAAAATGAGAAATCGCTGGTCAACTTTTAACCCTTATAATTTCCTAAGAAAAAAAAATTGGTTCCAAAATTGTGCTGATGTAAAGTAGACATGTGGGAAATGTTATTTATTAACTATTTTGTGTGACATATTTCTCTGTTTTAAGGGAATAAAAATTCAAAGTTTGAAAATTGCAAAATTTTCAAAATTTTCGCCATATTTGCGTTTTTTTTTCAAAAATAAACGCAAGTTATATGGAAGAAATTTTACAAACTAACGTGAAGTACAATATGTCACGAGAAAACAGTCTCAGAATCGCGAAGATCCGTTGAAGCGTTCCAGAGTTATAACCTCATAAAGAGACAGTGGTCAGAATTGTAAAAATTGGCCCGGTCATTAACGTGCAAACCACCCTTGGGGGTTAAGGGGTTAGGCAACGTTTGTTGAAATGACAGTGACCATTAAAATTCACTTTTTTACCTTTCGCATGACAGCACCCACTGGAGAGAGGGATCCGCCATAGGAACAGGAAACCTACAGAAATAAAAGGGGGCGGTCCACCTCTCCTCTTCAGTTGGTTTCTTGTTCCCATGAGAACCGCAGAAAGAATTCCTACAGAGAAGATCGTACCTTGGCCAGTGCATGCCGCCTGTGCAGTATCCGTGAGAGCGCCAGGGGCTGCGGTCCAGAAGCAGCGTCGGGGGTGTTCTGTATTACGGCTCCCTCCTCGTCTGGTGGATTGGTGAGGACAGGGTCCAGGGAGGACCCCCGGTCTCACACAGGAGACGCGCCGTCGGGGTCCGGTCGTCCTGGCATGCGTGGGAGCGCAGGAGCAGAGGGGGAGTGAATAGTTCAGGCACCGCTCCTCCGAGAACGCCGGTATCAGCGATGCGGTCCCGAGGCATGGAGCCGGGCCGCGCATGAGCTGAACGCCACAAGCGCTCCTGCCCCGAAACTGATGATTGGACTTCCGGGGCACACCAGAAAGAGCCGGTACGGGCGGTGTCAGCAGTGCTGGGGGTGCATGCTCAGTACACCACAGGCGCTCCTGCCCCGGAACTTGATGAGGGACTTCCAGGGCACACCGGAAGGCGCCGTGACTTTTGAGGGGAAAAAAAAAAAAGTATTCCTATAAAGCCCCAGCAATGCTGGGGAAAAGTGGTGCAACAATGTCTTCTCCTGGGCAGAATACGCATCCACCAGTGGTGGACTCAGCAGGTGCGGGCACGTCCTGGGACAGCTCCAGCCGGGGCTCCACGGACAGAAGTCGCAAAAGTGACACCATGAACCCCAGGTCCAGGACTGTACCACGGCCTCTTGATCCGGTACTGTTTAGCTTCACTGGGTGAGTGTACAGACTCTGCCTATTAAGCTGACCTTCTTTCTCTCGCTGTATGTCTGCCTTTTTTCAGAGCAGGAAAAAGCAAAAATCCAAATATAAGCAGTGTGCTCTATGCGGACAGCCTCTCCCTAACTCCCACCCCAAGAGGCTATGTCAGGGGTGTGTCAGTGAGACCAGGCAGGAGGCAGCGGTGTAGACTAGGGACATACGCACAATAATTAGAGAGGAACTGCAATCTTTGAGTCCGTCAAATACGCTCCCAGAAAGAAGGAGCAAAAGACTGATAAGCTCAGTCTGATAATGACCAGGGGGTAGCCTCCGACTCCTCACTGACGTCCTCATCACCATCTTCATCGGACATAGAAGGACGCTCATGCTTCCCCATAGATAGTGTTTCTAATGGATTTAACTAAGTTATCCACAGTATGGGGTGCAAGGAGACAAAGGGCGCTCAAACAACGCAGGATATACCGTAATGTTTGGGGTTTGGCAGAGAGAAAGAGGAGAGCCTTCCCTGTGATACCAGCAGTTAATGCCTTGATTAAAAGGGAGTGGGTAAAAAAAAAGATCAGAGGAGCTTCCTTCCTTCGGCCTCTAAAAGGAGGAATTTAGCGACGAGGAATTGCTAACATGGACTAAAGTCCCTAAGGTGGACACAGCAGTCGCCTCTCCTTCCAAACAGTCGGCACTACCAGTAGAAGACTCAGGCGTGTTACCAGACCCTCTTGACCGCAAGGCTGATGCCTCACTAAAAAGATCATGGGAGGCAGCTACGGGTGTATTCAAACCAGCCGTAGCCGTACATGTACCGCCAGGTGCATGCTTGAATGGATTGATCAGCTAGACCAACATATCGAAAAAAAAAAAGGTCTCCAGAGACAAATTACGGGCCACTATTCCCTTAATCAGAGGGGCAGCAGCATTTATGGCTGACGCATCGGCGGACTCATTACGCCTAGTAGCAAGGTCAGGGGGCTTGGTTAACAATGCCAGGCGTGTCCTATGGGTAAAAAGTTGGAAGGGGGACACACAGTCTAAGTCGAAACTCTGCGCTATCCCATGTGAGGGCCTGTGCACACGTTGCGGATTCCTAGCGTTTTTTCGCGGCAAAACCGCTTACACAATACAACTCATTAAGGCCTATGGGATTCCGCAATGCTGTGCACATGCTGCGGGTTTTTTCCGTGGCGGAATCGCATCGCGGAAGAATCCGCAGCATGCTCATTCTTTTTTGCGGAACCGCGGCGATTCCGCCGGCATAGGAATGCATTGAACCGATTACTTTCCGCATGTGGCTGTGCCCACCATGTGCAAAGTAAGCGTTTCATGTGCGGATGGTACCCAGGGTCTGGAGGAGAGGAGACTCTTCTCCAGGCCCTGGGTACCATATCCATGTAAAAACATTTAAAATAAAAAATAGTGATATTCTCACCTTCCGGCGGCCCCCGCAGCTTTCCCGCCTCTCAGCGACGCTCCCGGCCAATCCCGTTCCCAGTAATGCATTGTGAGAATCACCCAGATGACGTAGCGGTCTCGCGTGATGCTACGTCATCGAGGTGATTGCCGCAAAGGACGCCTGGGAACGGGATTGGCCGGGAGCGTCGCTGAGAGGCGGGAAAGCTGCGGGGGCCGCCGAAGGTGAGAATATCATTATTTTTATTTTTTTTTTATTTTTACATTAGATCTTTTTACTATTGATGCGACATAGGCGGCGTCAATAGTAAAAAGTTGGTCACACTTGTCAAACACTTGTTTGACTTGTGTGACCAACCTGTCAGATCGCTTGTAAAATGCTAGCATTCTGCAAGCTAATTACGCTTGCAAAACGCTAGTTTTTAGCGGGAATACGCATACCTATAATATGTGTATTTCCCGCGGCAGGGAGGTGCGGATTTGCTGCGGAAATTTCCATGGCAATTCCGCAACGTGTGCACATAGCCTGAGGGTGGTTTCTCTTCGGAAAGATCCTAGATGAGCTACTCACTAAAGGAAAGGAAGAAAAGTTTCCCTAACCCATCTCTTCCATCCTATAGGAGGGCATTTAAAAGACGGCCATTCGGCAAAAGAAGGCCAGCGGAAAGACAAACTCGTTGGTCCACAAAAGAAGATAAACAAAAAAAGGGTGCTATGTTTAAAGGCTCTTCCTTCCGAAAGGATAATAAATACTGAGGAACCAGACCCTCCAGTAGGTGGTAGACTAAAGGCACTGTCACACTAGCGATCACACTAGCGATCACGACAACAACACGACCTGGCAAGATCACTGGTGCGATCGCTATATGGTCGCTAGTTAGCTTCCAAACACAAAGATCTCATCAGAGATCAGCGATCTGTATAACGACCTCTGCGGTCATTGGGAAAACCTAGTCCCGCCTGCGACGCTGGTGAAGTCGTTCATAAAGGGTGTCACACTCAGCGATTCAGGCTCACCAGCGGGACACCAACGACCAAAAAAACGGCTCAGAACGTTCATAAGCGATCAGCGACATCTCAGCAGGGGCCACATCGCCGCTACATGTCACACACAGCTAAGTCGCTAACGAGATCGCTATTGCATCATAAAATCGGTGACGCAGTAGCGATCTCATTAGCGATCTCGCTTAGTGTGACAGTACCTTAAGGTTCTTCCAAGAATGGGAAAAAATAACAGCTAATTCGTAGATTCTAAACATTGTCAAAGAGGGGTTAAAATTAGAATTCCACCATATTCCCCACGACTCATTTATTGTTATATCCCTCAACTCGCCAATACAACAGGAGGCTCTTGAGGTGGAAATTCGAAGCTTATTAGCTAAAAGGTTCTTAATTGAGGTTCCTAAAGGACAGGAAGGAAGAGGATTCTACTTCCCCTTATTCCTGGTTCACAAGCCTGATGGCTCATTTAGAACAATCATTAATTTAAAGAAATTAAATACATTCATCCATAACCATAAGTTTAAAATGGAATCAGATCCACCATTAAGCTTCTCTTTCCTAGATGTATGATGGCCGGCTTAGATCTAAAGGATGCATATTACCATCTCCCCATCCACGGCAAATACCAGAGATACCTCAGGGTGGCGGTGTCTTTCGCAGGCGAGATCCATCAGTTCCAGTTTACGGCAATGCCCTTCAGTCTCTGTGTGGCACCCAGAATCTTCACGAAGGTGAAGTTGGAGGTGATGGCCTTCCTGCGTCAGAAGGACACTTTAATTATACCTTACCTTGATGACTTTTTAGTGGTAAGGAACTCAGCTATCCAATGTAGTAATCACCTAGCTGACACGGGCTCATCTTTACAGGCTCTAGGGTGGATCATCAATTTCAATAAGTCCAGACTTGTTCCACATGCCTTCCCGTCCTTTTTAGGTCTTCATCTAGACTCTACAAGTCAGAGGTGTGTACTTCCACAGGTAAAAATATCACTTATGAAAGTGAAGGTTAGAGCAGCAATGGGCAGACCATGCATATCTTTGAGGGAAGCCATGTCTCTACTAGGATCCCTTACTTCTTGTATTCCGGCGGTGCAGTGGGCACAGTACCATACCCGGAGATTGCAACAACAGATTCCCCTAAAGGAGATGCTTCTGCAGGGTCATCTTGAAAAGAAGATAACCTTATCTCCAGAAGTCTTAAGGCCCTGTTACACGCTAGATATCGTTGCAACGTCACCGGTTTGGAAACGACATCGTTGCGTGTGACACGTAGTAACTATCAACGATCAGTCAGCTGATCATTAATCGTTGCAGTATGTACTGGACCATAAATCTATCGTTGGTCTCCCGCTGGGCAGCACACATCGCTGCATGTGACAGCGGGAGACCAACGATCCGCGAGCTCCCAGCGCCGTACAGCAGACACTAGGCGATGGTATCCAGGGTAAACAGCAGGTAACTGAGCGCTGGTCCTGATCGCTGGTGAGTCTGCCTGTGTGACAGCTCACCAGCAATCAGTTAACGATGTCCCAGCGATCCCATCCACGTCGGATCGTTGATGGGATCGCTGGGACATTGAAGCATGTAACGGGGCCCTTAACCTCTCTAGCATGGTGGCTAGATGACAATCACCTATCGGGAGGTGTTCAGTGGGTAATAAGACCATCCCGTACAGTGACTACCGATGCTAGTCCATGGGGATGGTGTGCACATATGGGAGATACCTTCTCCCAGGGTCGGTCGGTGGAAAAGAGAAGAACGACAGGATTCGTCAAACTTAAAGGAGTTGAATGCAGTTAGTTATGCATTACACCATTTTCTTCCGCAGCTTCGAGGAAAACGTGAGAGTCTTGTCAGAAAACACCACAGCGGTGGCATATCTGAACAAACGAGGTACTCGATCGGAAGGTCTAATGTATTCCGCAAGAAAAATTTTGGACCTGGCCGAGAAACATCTACTATCCTTTCTGCTCTTCACATCAGAGGAAAGGACAATCTAGAAGCGGGTTTCCTAAGCCGGCATACGTTACGTCAAGGAGAATGGTGCCTGAATCACCGCATATTCAAAAAGATTGTATCTTTATGGGGTCTTCCTCAAATAGACCTTTTTGCCACGAGAAAGAACAGACAAGTGCAGAGATTCGCCTCCCTAAGCTTGGTAGACCACCCGGAGATAGTGGATGCCCTTCAAGCACCATGGCAATTCGAGCTGCCATACGCCTTCCCTCCAATAATACTATTGCCACAAGTCATCCGGAAAATCAGGGCGGAGAAGGCGAGGATAATCTTAATCGCACCATTTTGGCCCAAGAGACCATGGTTTTCGTGGCTACAGACCATGTCAATATCGGACCCTTGGGTCCTCCCTTCAGCCCCCAATCTGCTCTCTCAAGGCCCATTCTTTCATCCTCAAGTGGGCAGCCTCCACTTGACGGCTTGGAACTTGTGAGGCAGTTACGAAGATTAAGAGGTTTTTTGGAGGGGTTAATTAATACACTCCTGCAGAGCCGAAAGCAATCTACCACAAAGACCTACACCAAAATATGGAAGAAATTCCTGGAGTTCCATACGAGCCCTGACTCTAGAGAAGTTCCGATAGCACCCATCTTAGAATTCCTACAAAGGGGAAGGGAGTTGGGCCTATCTGTAAATACACTAAAGGTCCAGGTATCCACTCTAGGAGTCCTTTATGGCTTTAATGTAGCAGGAGACAGATGGGTATCCCGATTTATCACAGCTTGTGAACGTATTAACCCTGTTCACATATCTAGGGTTCCCCCCGGGACTTAAATCTGGTCTGGGATGCCCTAACAGGAAGAGCCTCCCTTTGAGCCAATAGATTCAGTGTCACCAAAATACCTATCACTAAAAACGGCCCTCTTGGTGGCACTGACATCTGCTAGGGGAGTCAGCGACATCCAAGCGATGTCCATAGATCCACCCTTCCTATTGACATTTCAGGATAGGTTGATATTGAAGCCAGATCCCTCATACCTTCCAAAAGTAGCAGGAAGATTTCTTAGATCACAAGAAATTCTTCTCCCCTCCTTCTTTAGTGACCCTTCCACTCCAGAAGAAGAGAAATTTCACACCCTAGATGTGAAGAGAATAGTGTTAAAATACACTGAAAGGACTATGGTTTGGTGGCAGTGTAGGGCTCTGTTTATATCCTTGTCTCGGTGGAAGATCCTCCGGAGGGCATTAGGGCGCATTCCACTAGAGCTATTGCATCCTCCTGGGCTGAAAGGGGAGACGTCCCAATCGAATCCATATGTAAGGCTGCAACTTGGTCAGCTCCGTCTACCTTCTATGACCACTACAGACTCGATCGATCGTCTTCTTCTGACCTAACCTTTGGCAGAACTGTGCTCAGCACGGTGGTCCCTCCCAGGCAAAGGGTAAAAAGCCGGATTACTTACCGGTAATGCTCTTTTAATGAGTCCATGACAGCACCCACTCACTTCCCTCCCAAAAATTAATAGAGCCCATACTAATAGATTATATATACTTAGACATAGAGTAAGGGATTTTGAACATAAAAGGATAGTGTTTTGCCTAATGTTTGGCGGTCCTCCTGGTACTCTGAAATCCAACTGAGGAGGAGAGGCGGACCGCCCCCTTTTATTTCTGTAGGTTTCCTGTTCCTATGGGCGGATCCCTCTCTCCAGTGGGTGCAGTCGTGGACTCCTTAAAAGAGCATTACCGGTAAGTAATCCGGAATTTTCCACCTGGCCGCTGACCTAAAGGGGTTGTCCACTACTGGATAACCCCATCTTAATCGAATCAAGACCCCAATTAAAATAAAACTTTGCATACTCGCCTCGTTTCGGCAATGTCGGCGACGGCGTTCCCTGAGAGTGAAGTGACTTGTTGTGTTGCATGCCGGCTGCAGCCAATGAGCGCCACTCATCAGCCGCCATCTTTATTATTCCAGTAGAGTGGCCTCTCGCACGTGAAACAACCAGAAATCGCTGGAGTAGGAGTGAGAGTAGACTGTTTTTATTGTAGGTGGGGTCCTGAGTCGATTAAGGTGGGGTTGTGCAGTAGTGGACAACCCCTTTAATGACTAGTGGGGCAGAACTAAATCCCCTTCATGGCAATAAAGAATAAAAAAAACGTGGCTGTTCTCCTACTCTGTGACCGAAGTGGACAACAGAAAAGGCATGTTTCTCTGGGTGGCCGAGTGACAACAGCCTGTGACCATGAGATCAAATATGGCCGACAATGCTGTCAGGAAGCAATTTCCGGTCACAAATACTGATGGCTGGAGGATTCTGCAGCACACCATTTACAAGATACTGGATAAGAAGCGTTAGTTCTTCACACTTTGCTTTTTGAACTTTTCTTCTTCTTTTTGGAGGGAGTACGCTTGATTTTTAGTACAGTTCTTCTGGAAGATTGCCCAGTAAGTTATGGCCATGGGGGGCCGGAGCCGCAGTTATTAATTCCGGCAGCCGTTGTTTGTCCTGAACCTCTGCACTTTTATCAATGTTTATTTCCAGCAGTAATAAAACCTCACCGGGATGCAATGTGAACTAATAATGTGTGCTACGCTATGCACATAACCGCAGAATTAATCGCTTCATTATAGAACTAACTTGGCAGCAACGAGTAGATCTGTTTTTGGATTATTGCAGAATATCAATTAAGTGTCCGGAGATTGATTATCCGCCTCGTGTATTAATTTAAATGCTGCTTTTTTTTATTGCACAGATCTATTATGGCATTCGGAGCTTTGTGCAGACATTTTTGGAAACAATGGAAATGTGATTTGATTTATAAAGCTGTAATTATTTTGTTAAATATAATGTGATCACATCATGGTCGCGCCATACTTTTAGGGTACACGCACTATATAGGGCTCCATTCTGCCGTCGGAGCCAAAGCATGTCCTTTTGTTCTTTTTGGGTGCTCACCTTCCCTAGGTCAAGCAACTGCTTTTTGCCATTGCTCCGGGGTCGGTGTTTGGCTGCAGCAGTGATGCGTGCAGTCGACGCGAATGTCACCGCTGCATCCAGTGACTCAGTGACTGTGCCGAGGTGGATGGCACCAACCTTTGAGCTCAGACGTTGACTCTGTGCTGTCGAAGTGACATCACCCCTGTCTACTCTAGCCAAATCTGTGTTGAGGTTGGCGGCTGGAACCAGTGAGCACAGCGATTTAATACTCAATGTGACGTCACCGATGCAGCCAAATCACTGAGCTCTGTGCTGGGGCAACGGCAAGCAGGGCTGTGGAGTCGTGGAGTGAGTCAGATTCTGCGCCCATTTTGGTGGAGTCGGTGTTATGGAAATTGAGTCGGAGGTTTGGCTTACCGACTCCACAGCCCTGGTGCCAAGATGTATCATTGATCTCAGATGTTGACTCTGTGCTGTCGAAGTGACATCGCCCCTGTCC
This sequence comes from Oophaga sylvatica, assembly GCA_033576555.1. Classification (NCBI taxonomy): domain Eukaryota; kingdom Metazoa; phylum Chordata; class Amphibia; order Anura; family Dendrobatidae; genus Oophaga; species Oophaga sylvatica. The sequence continues at coordinate 40,234,327 of JARQOD010000002.1, forward strand.
ACTACAGCCAAATCTGTGCTGCGTTGGTGGCAGCGATTATATAGATAGTCAATGTGACGTCACCGATGCAGCCAAATCACTGAGCTCTGTGGCTGTGCCAAAGTAGGTGGCGCTAACGACTGAGCTCAGTGATTGGCTGCAGTGTTGATGCGCACTGTCAACTTGCTGCAGACAAAACCTTGAAACCGGAGCAGCAGTGAACATCCATTGCTGCTCATGGAGGGTGAGTACTTGCTGTTTTTACAGCTTTTCAGAACCACTTTATTGAAGGTGGACAAACCCTTTAGCTTTCTTAACAGTGGAAAATATTTGCGCTTAGATAGGAAAATCTGTGGCATGTAATAGCTCTAGTAAGTTCATGTCCCGTGGTAGGTAGGTCACTTCTGTCAGAAACTAAAGCTTATATAGATTGTCAAGTTTTGAGTAGAAATCTGGAGATCCACCATTTTCAGGCCTATAAAGCACACGAGAGGCTGGAGGCTGTGCTTTTTGCAGCAGCTTGCATGTCACAGGCGATGGGCTTACTACAGTCCTCTGCAGGGAGGGACAGAGAATATTAACTGAAAATATCCTTACCTTATGTACAAAAAGCAGGAAGGAGCCTGAAGAAGTTTTGTGCTCGGCATCAACAATTTTATATTGTTTAAAAGTTGATTAGCGTCTACTATTGCTGACATTACAGTTTCCAGAAGACTGCTACATTTCGGTGATACAGGAATGAAGGTCACGTCGCTGAATGAGCAGATTTACAATTTATTAGGAGAGCTGGGTGACGCCGCTGTCCTAGTTACTCTCCGTTTTGATAAAATCTTCCAAAAGAATTTTTTAAAACCCGTCGGTGATGTTTCTAAGGCAGAAAGTTAGCGCAGGTCCCCTGCTGGTCTACGCTCCAATCCGTGTCTAGGTTGAAGTAACTTGGGGTGTCATGCTTCACTTTTCCTTTTATCTATTGTGCTAGTTATTTATTCATGCGCCTACATTTTGAAACAATATTTTATATGCTTCTTTATTTTTCACAGCCTTAAAAGAGCGAATGTGAATGTGTTTTTAACCATTTCCTTGATTTCTATACACATTAGCAGTATTGTTTTCTTTGTTTTTTCACGTAAACTGATTCTAGCTGCAAAAATTGTCCTCCTTATATTGTAAGTATTGACGTTAAAGGACTTGGGTCACCACTACTCATCACATGTCTATGGAGATTTTTACTATAATAGACCTCATAGCTGTGCATGTTAAGCTGACCACATCAGGGAATAGTGGCTGCAGAGCTGCGTAAAACGTAGTTTTATATTTTGTAATTTCTCTTCTCCGTTGTGGAGTTATTAGTTTGTAGGATATAACTTATGATAAGCCAAATTGTGCATTACCAGAGATTTTAGAGATTTTTCTCTGTGGGCGTTTACTTCTTCTCCTGTATAAGGTTGACCAACCATGAACAGGAAGCAACATACAGGGAAGGAAGAACATGCCCCCCACATGTGCTTTGAGCAGATTTTTCAATGTGAGACATGTAATGACAGTCTGCTTTCTTCCTTCGTCTCAATGAAGAGTTATGTGTGATAACATAGTGCTGGAGTAGCGCAGAGATAATTTTGGTTACCAGTACATCTTTGAGTTTCATCTCACAGCACTCCGTGTGTGGGGGAAGGGCATTTCAACAGAGCTGGGCTTTGTCTAATTAAAAACCCTTCCAGCAGCTCTCCTTTCACAGCGCTGTCATCTCTGCTGTACAGCCACACTGCTGTGAGATGACAACTGACGAAGTGTTAGTAGTAATCATGCTCATTTCTGGTCAGCTTTACTCCGAGCTTTTTTTAAAGGGAATCTGTCACCCCATTTTTGGAGTATGAAATGAGGCCACCGCCATTAGGGGCTTATCTACAGCATTCCGTAATGCTTTCGATAAGCCCCCGATGTCACCTGAAAGATGAGAAAAACGAGTTATATTATACTCACCCAGGGGCGGTCCGCCGTCCGATGGGCGTCGTGGTCTGGTCCGGCGCCTCCCATCTTCTAGCGAAGCCATCTTCTTCTCTGCTTCCCGTCGCGGCTCCTGCGCAGGCGCACTGATCTGTCCTGGTGAGGGCAGAGCAGACTACTGCAGTGCGCAGGCGCAGGGAAAGGTCAGAGAGGTCCGGCGCCTGCACACTGCAGTACTCTGCTCTGCACTCACCAGGGCAGATCAGTGCACCTGCGCAGGAGAGGGACGCAGAGAAGAGGATGGCTTCGCTAGAAGATGGGAGGCGCCGAACCGGACTGCGACGCCCATCGGACCGGACGGCGGACCGCCCCTCGGTGAGTATAATATAACTCGTTTTTCTCATCTTTCAGGTGACATCGGGGGCTTATCTACAGCATTACGGAATGCTGTAGATAAGCCCCTGATGGCGGTGGCCTCATCTCATACTCCAAAAATGGGGTGACAGACTCCCTTTAATTACACACAGAAGAAAGCCTGGTCTAACCTATTGAGGGGGCGTGTTCATTTTTTCTCCTGTATGTTGCTGTCTGCTTATGATTGGCCAAAGTCCCACAAGAAAAGTACACGCCCCCAGAGGAGAGTTTCTGGAAAAAACGCCTTTGCAGTTACTAAACTTTATAAGCTAATATCTTCGCAATGGAGATGACAAAGTACATAATAAAAACAATGTCTTCAGCCACTATTCCATGGTGTGGCCATTTTAAGATACTGAAACTGGTGGAAGATCCTCTTTCAGCAGCAGATTGGAAGGAAGGGAGACACACTAGTCATTACTAGTGGGTAGGCGGAGCCCACACAGGATAGAACACCTCAGATTAAAAAGAGTGTTGACCGGCCCCTCCAGCTTGGGCTCCTACTACTCCAGCTCTCCAGTCTAAAATTTGAGGTCACAGAGGATAGTCGCTGCTGAAGCAGCTCCTCAGAAGATTTTTTATTTTTATCGGACAGAGACTTGGACCGCCAGTGGTCTAGAGGTCTCAGGGTCTCAGCGCTGCTGGACCCCCACCTCTCCCTTGGCGGATCTGTATTACCCTGTAAGGTGGTCCCTGCAGAACCCTGCCGGCCCTGGGGGATGAGGATTGCTTCCCTGGCGGGGACGCAAACCGCGCTTCTGGGGTCACTGCGTTCCCCGCCCTGGGGGGAAGCTACGGGCACAGCGCCACAAATCTCTGGGGGTCCCTGTGGCGCTCAGCTGGGTGAGTACTCCACATTTTAATGTGTATGAGTGCTTCAGCGGCCGCTGCGGCAGCCGCTGCTACATGTATTCAGTGTGGTGATTGTGTACTTTTGTCCGCAGGTGGATGCCTGCAGGACATGGACGGAGAGCGGAGTGAGTCGCGCGCTTTTTTTGAAACCGGCGGGGGGCGTGGCTTCGCGCTTTCCCGGCTTTTCGCGGGCAGGAAGCGCTCTGAGCGCGCGCTTTACCCTGCCTTTTCTCTTCCGGCTTCTCTCCTCTAGCGCGACGGCCATTACTGACGGCCTCCTCGGGCTCCTCACTCTCCGCTCTCCCCGACCGACCGAAAGGAAGGACACTACACCGCGGCCAGCTGGGTGAGTCGCTTCTACCTGTCAGGGCAGAAGCTTGACCCCCTCACCCCCACAGCGCAGGGCAAGGTACTGTCACACGGAACGCTCCCGCTACGATCACGATAGCGACGCATAATTTTGCGATCGTTTTTGTGATCGTTTTAATGTCGCTAGTAGCTGCCACAGTGGGCGATCTCATTGACGACGCATAAGTGGTTAGCGATCTCCTTAGCGACTTTGGCGGTCATTGCGATGTACAATTCAGCGATCTCGTTGGCATTCTTGTTTAGTGTGGCATACCTTTGAGGCACTGTCCTGCAGCTGTTACCTCATAAGAGGCACCTGGGGCTCGCACACCCTTTTCATTATACAAGGGTTGTGGGGAGTCTGCGACATTAACCCCTCCTTTGGCGGTTAACCCTTTATTGGGAGACAGCTGGGGTAGCTCTCTCTTTAAGAGCTTTAACCCTTCAGCGTTCGTTTTGCCTTTGAAAACCACACTGTTCTAGTTGCTGACAGGTTTTAACCTGCCATATACTGTGTGAGGGCATGTCAGATCAGGGTCCAGGAGGTGCGGACCGTCTCCCAGATCCGCTACAGGATCAGTCTCGCGTATCTGACACGCAGACCTCGACGGCGTCAAGCGCAGCGGTCGGAGGTGTCAGTGATGTCAAAATGGAGGCCCTCGCTCGTTCTATTAATGGCCTTTCTGACCTTCTAGGTTATTGGGTGTCAGCTAGATCCTCTCATGGTAGGAAGCAACACAGGCCGGTGCCATCTTCCCCGCGTAGCGACTCGGAGATCTCGGGCATGGAGGGTTCCCCTTCAAGCTCGGATGGGGAGATGTCCGATTCGGATAAGGAGGATCGGCAGGGACATTCTGCCTCTCTTTTGAGCCGTACAGAGGCTTTTATTGGAGCCATGAGGGAGGCGTTAGTTACCGGAGGAGGTAACTAGACGTCCTGGTAAGTCGGCCCGGATGTTTCAGGAGTCGCATAGGTCGCGATCAGCCTTACCATCTCTGGATGAGCTTAATGGGGCAGTGGAGAAGGAACGCCTGTGTCCAGATAAACGTTTTCAGGCGACACGGTTTTTTTGAGACGCTGTATCCGTGTACGACGGAGTTGATTGATAATTGGATTCCTTCTCCTGAAGTGGATGTCCCTTTATCCCAGCTTAGCAAATCCTCATTACTTCCTGTTAAAGGGAAGGCGAGTCTGCAGGATCCGCTGGACAGAAAAACGGAGATGGCAGCGAAATCCATCTACGAGGCCGCGGGTCATGGATTTAGAGCAGTGCTAGGATCCATGTGTGCTTGTAAAGCTTCCCTGAGCTGGTTAGACCGTCTACGGACTGCGTGGCAAGATGGATCCCCACTATCCGAGGTAGAGGGGCTTTTCAAGTCATTGGAGGATGCAGCCCGATATGGCAGTGATGCAAGTTTGGATACTGCCTCACTGCTGTCCAGGGCACAATCCTCGGCGATCACAGTCAGGAGAGCACTGTGGCTTAGACAGTGGACCGGAGACGCGGTTTCCAAGCAAGGTTTGCGATCTTTAGCTTACAAGGGTGGTCAGCTATTTGGATCTGACCTCACGGAGCTGATTGCCAAGGCAAAGGCAAAAGAAACGGCTTTACCGCAGCGAAGAGCTGTGACTTCTGCGTCTGGCAGGCATAGTGCCGGTAGTAGTCGGCGGTCCTTTCGGTCCAGGGGACGGTTCGGTCAGCCCTCTTGGGGATCAGGTCGTCCCTCTTTTTCAGGAAAAAAGAACGCTCAGAAATCCCGCACTCCCTGGAAACAGAGCTTCCGCCAAGACAAGCGGGAAGCTGACAAAAAGCCTGCTAAGGCGGACTGACGCCAGGGTCTCACTCGAGGGCTCTCGAGTGGGAGGTCGCCTGCTCCAATTCGAACCGACTTGGGCTTCCCGCGTGTCGGACGCCTGGGTGACGCGGGTTGTGTCGGCAGGCTACTTCATAGAGTTTCTTTCTCGACCCCCAGACAGTTTTTGCCAATCTCGCATTCCGTCAGAGCCCGAGCTATTTGCCGCTCTACTGCGGGAGGTCGATTCCCTTCTGCAGAAGGGTGTGGTGGTACCAGTTCCGCCGGAGGACTGGGGAAGAGGGTTTTATTCCAACCTCTTTTGTGGTCCCCAAAAAGGAGGACAAATTTCGCCCCATTCTGGATCTCAAAAGATTGAATCGGCATGTCCGCACCTGGAAATTCCGCATGGAGTCACTTTGCTCCGTTGTGGCGGCCTTGTCGCAGAACGATTTTTGGTGTCAATCGACATTCGCGACGCTTATTTGCATGTTCCCATCGGAAGGGCCCACCAACGCTTCCTTCGTTTTGCCATAGGTCAGGACCATTACCAGTTTGTGGCCCTGCCATTCGGGTTGGCCTCAGCACCCAGAGTTTTTACGAAAATTCTGGCTCCTCTCATGGCGATTCTGCGAAGACAGGGAGTTACGATTCTTCCCTATCTGGACGACCTTTTGATTGTGGCGTCCTCAAAGGAGGAGGCGGTGACGGCTCGCAATCTATCCCTTCAGCTCCTGGAGGACTTTGGGTGGCTGGTCAATTGGGAGAAGTCGTCTCTGGAACCTCGCAGTCAATCCTGTTTTTGGGAATGCATTTCGACATGGTACGAGCAGTGGTGTCTCTGCCTCCAGACAAGCAAGCGAGTCTTCTTCGTCATGTACAGGTTATGAAGTCTTCGACAGCAATGTCCCTTCGAAGGTGTATGCGCCTTCTGGGTTTGATGGTGGCGTCAATGGAAGCAATTCCGTTTGCCCAATTTCATTCCAGGGCTCTCCAAATGCTCATCTTGAACCGTTGGGATCGATCGCAGTTTTCACTGGATTGCAGTGTCATCGTCTCCCACAGGGTGAGAGAGTCTCTAGGATGGTGGTTACGTCCGGAAGCGTTATCCCTGGGGAAGTCCTTCCTTCCTCCGAGGTGGTCGATCATAACCACCGATGCCAGCCTGACGGGCTGGGGGGGTGTCTGGAACGATCTCTGGATTCAGGGAGTATGGTCGTCGGAAGAGTCTGTCCTGCCGATCAACATCCTGGAATTGAGGGCAATTTTCCTTTGCCTCCAACACTGGACGGTCCCTTTAAGCGGTCTACCAGTCCGAGTGCAGACAAACAACGCGACGGCGGTCGCGTATATCAACCATCAAGGTGGGACGAGGAGCTTCAGGCTCATGATGGAAGTGTCTCGAATCCTGGTATGGGCCGAGGCCAGGGTGCCAGCCATCTCTGCGATTCACATTCCAGGAGTTCAGAATATCACAGCGGACTTCCTCAGTCGCGAAAAGATGGATCCCGGAGAATGGAGTCTTCATCCGGAAATTTTTGCACTGCTGTGCTCCCGTTGGGGAACTCCCCAAGTGGATTTGATGGCATCCAGGTTCAATGCCAAGTTACCGACGTTCATGTCCAGTACAAGGACCCGAAGGCTGTGGCGGTGGATGCTCTGGTGGCTCCTTGGGACCATTTCGAGCTAATCTATGTGTTCCCGCCGATATCCTTACTTCCTCTGGTGTTGCGCCGGATCAGACTGGAGAGAGTCCCGGCTATGTTGATAGCCCCAGATTGGCCAAGGAGGGCGTGGTTCTCGACACTGGTGTCGCTTCTGGCAGCGCCTCCACTTCCACTCCCTCTTCGCCCGGACTTGTTAACCCAAGGGCCCGTTCGTCACCCGGACCTGAAGTCTCTGCGTTTGACGGCGTGGCTCTTGAGACCTAAATCTTGACCCGTCAAGGTTTTTCAGCCGAAGTCATTGCCACTCTGCGAGCTGCCAGAGGTCCGGCTACTACTAGGATTTGTCACAAGACTTGGGAAGCTTTCTTTTCGTGGTGTTCGGGTTCTTCTAGGAACCCGAGGATTTTTTCCATTCCCAATTTGTTGGCCTTTTTGCAGTACGGGCTGGACAAGGGTTTGGAGTTAGCACTCTGAAAGGGCAGGTTTCTGCTCTGTCCTTGCTGTTTCGGAAGGCTATCGCCTCGCGTAGGGACGTACGTTCCTTTTTTCGCGGGGTAACCCGTCAATTTCCGCCGCGGAAGGCGCTTGTGTCTCCTTGGCGGCTCAATCTTGTCTTGGAGGCTCTTCAACATGGGCCTTTTGAGCCTATGGACTCTGTTAATCTTTCCTTACTCTCTTGGAAGGTTGCCTTCCTAGTGGCGGTCACTTCTTTGAGAAGGGTTTCTGAGTTGGCGGCTCTTTCCTGCTCGCCTCCTTTTCTGGAGTTTCACCCAGATCGCGTAGTGCTCCGCACACGGGGCGACTTTCTACCTAAAGTGGTGTCACAATTTCATGTTAACCAGGATATTGTGTTGCCCTCGCTTTGTCCGGAGCCAAGGAATGCGAAGGAACGGGCCTTGCACACACTGGATTTAGTGCGGGCTTTGAAGGTCTATTTGTCTATTACTCAAAGTTTTCGGAAGTCGGATTCTCTGTTTGATTCCAGCAGGTCGTCGACGTGGGCAACGAGCTTCCAATGACTCTATAGCTCGTTGGATTAGGTCGGCCATTTTAGAGGCTTACCGACTTAAGGGCGAACCTTGCCCGATTAAGATTCGAGCTCACTCCACGAGGGCTGTGGGTTCATCGTGGGCCTTTCATCAAGGGGCCTCGGCAGCTCAGCTCTGCCGGGCGGCGACCTGGCGCTCCGTCCACACGTTTACAAAATTTTATAAGGTGGACGTTAGTGCTTCCGCTGATGCGGCCTTAGGACGTAGGGTCCTGCAGGCGGCTGTAGTTTAAAGTTCTCGTTAACTTGTATTTAGCGCTAGTTGGGCATTTATTAGGTTGTTGGGATCTGCCTTCTTTTGGTTTCTTTCCCACCCTTAATTTCTGGACTGCTTTGGGAGTCCCACTAGTAATGACTAGTGTGTTTCCCTTCCTTCCAATCTGCTGCTGAAAGTTGGATTTTGGTAAGACCTTACCTGTAAAATCCTTTTCAGCGAAGGAAGGAAGGGAGACACAGATCCCTCCCATGGCAGATGTGTGTTGTCGTGTTTTCAGATGCGGCGTGACCCTTCTCTGATAGCGATTATCTGGGCTGAGGTCGGCGCGCTAAGGCTCTTTTCCAGCATTGCCAGCTCATCGCAGTGGTCAGGTTCAGTGAGTAGTACCTGGGAGTGTGTGGTTTTCTCGGTTATATGCATAACCTGTCTTCCTGTTTTTTCTCTGAAGTCCTTCAGAAGGGGTTATGTTGCTACGCTGGTGATATTTGCTCTTCCTTAGCTTGTGTATGGACTGGAGAGCTGGAGTAGGAGGAGCCCAAGCTGGAGAGGCCGGTCAACACTTTTTTAATCTGAGGTGTTCTATCCTGTGTGGGCTCCGCCTACCCACTAGTAATGACTAGTGTGTCTCCCTTCCTTCCTTCGCTGAAAAGGATTTTACAGGTAAGGTCTTACCAAAATCCGTCTTTAACATCTTAAGACACAGAGAGAGTATTGAAAAAAAAAAATGTAATGGTTGTCTTCGTCCACCTTCGTATCTCCCTGGCAGTGATTGCTGCTCAGAGAAGATGTTTTTGCATTAATTCTTTTGCAAGCTGGGGACAATAAACTTGATGAAATCATTCAGCAATTACCTATAATTTTTGTTGCTCTTTAGAGCCCCTTTAACCTGAATTTTTATTCCATGTTGTGTATTACAGGAGCTGGCTGCAAAACTCAAAGCTCAACTGGAAGAAGCTCGTCAGCAAAAGCAAAGTCAACTGGAAGACTCTGAGAAAGAAAGGAGAGAAAAATCCCAGGTAACCGTATCAGAAATCCATATCAGTCTGTGTATCGGCATTATATATTGTAGCCATAATACGGATTTATTATACAAGAAAACAAAGATTACATGAATAGAGATGGCTCTCCTGGGCCAAGATATAGAAAAATTCTGCTTTTTTCACTGGGAATCGGCTTTCCTTGCGCTGTGTCTCTCAGGGTATGTTTCCACGGGCCGTCTTGCATCTGGATTTGCTGCCGATTGAACGCTGCATACAGCCACAGCGTTTAATCCGCAGCGTCCAGATGTTACAGCATAGTGGAGGGGGATTTTATGAAATCCCGTCTCCACTATGTGTACTAATACGCGGGTGACACCCCCTCGAAACCGGAAATGCGGCGCGTCTTTTTGGAATGCAGCATGTCTGTTTACCTTGCTGATGAACACATCCGGAATCACCGCGTGCACAGAAGGGGGCATGGCTTTCGGCGGAACAGGCTTTCTGCTCCGTCCAAAGTGCAGGCAATGTGCTTAGTGGAAACATACCCTTAAATTTCATTAGATTCCCCAGTATATGATGATCTGAAGGGACACCAGGTAATGGTATTTTTTTGGTTTGTTCTGGTGATAACCACCAACTCATGAGGAACCCTGCAAACTAAGATGCATTAACTCTTTACACTTCATCCATATCGGCCCCCTCTGTCCTCTCCTCTCCTGTGTATAGCACTCATGCTCTTTTCACATTGCTAAACAGCACAGCTCTATTCAGTCCCACCATCTGCTCACTCTATCCTCCTCCTAGTTGCAGGAGATATTTCTCCCAACTCTGGCCCCCCATGTTATAGTAAGTCGCGCTCCCCTCTATTGCTACCCTCAGAAACCCCTCAAATCTCATTAACCTTTCCGGCATGCCTTCTGTCTCTTTTAATTGTGCCCTTCGGAACTCTCGCTCAGTATGTAATAAACTCTCCTTCATCCATGACTTCTTCCTTGCTGATTCTCTCAACCTTTTGGCTCTTACTGAAACTTGGATCCAGCAGTCAGACACCGCTGCTGCTGCTCTTTCGTATGGTGGGCTACACTTCTCTCATACCCCAAGATCAGACAACAGAGCAGGTGGAGGAGTTGGTCTGCTTCTGTCACCTAAATGTACCTTTCAGGTGATCTCTCAAGTACCCTCACTTGTCTTCCCATCTTTTGAGGGCCATGCTGTCAGACTCTACATCCCCTTCTCCATGCGAGTGGCGGTGTTGTATCATCCTACAGGTCCCTCCCATCAGTTCCTGGATCACGTTGCCACCTGGCTCCCACATTTTCTCTCCTGTGACATCCCCACCTTCATCATGAGTGATTTCAACATCCCCATTGCTTTTCCCCTCTCCCCATCTGCTACTCGCCTTTTATCTTTAACCTCCTCTTTTGGCCTTTTGCAGCTTACTAACTCTTCTATGCATCAAGACGGAAACTTCCTCAACTTGGTCTTCTCCCGGCTTTGCTCAGTGTCTGATTTTACAAACTCCCCTCTCCTGCTCTCTGATCACAACCTTCTACCATTCTCTATCAAGAACTGCCATCCCGCTCAGGTCACCCCCACTTTCTACACTTATAGAAATATACAAGCCATTAACACCCAGAAACTTATGGAGAACTTGCAGACATTATTGGCTCCTATTTCCTCCCTCTCATGTCCTGATTCTGCACTGAAGCATTACAACGAAACCCTGCAAAGTGCCCTGGATGAATCTGCACCTCCTATACATAGAACAACTCGGCACCGACTCCGACAACCCTGGCACACGCTGCAAACACGTTTCCTACAGCGGTGCTCCAGGTGCGCCGAACGTCTGGAGAAAATCCAATCTACCCGAAGATTTTATCCATTATAAGTTTATGCTTACAACATACAACACTGCCCTTCACCTCTCCAAACAAACCTATTTCTACACCCTCATCACCTCACTATCCAATAGCCCTAAATGTCTTTGACACTTTTCATTCCCTACTCAACCCAAAAGTGCAGGCCCCAACAACGGATCTCCGCGCTGACGATCTGGCCAATTACTTCAAAGAAAAAATTGACCATAACCGACAGGAAATTATCTCCCATTCCCCTCATACCATGCACTGTCCTCCTTCCCCCACTGCATCCAGCTCACTCTCTGATTTTGAATCCGTCACAGAAGAAGTAATCAGGCTCCTTGCATCTTCTCGCCCTACCACTTGCACTAGTGACCCCATTCCATCACATCTCCTCCAGTCCCTTTCCCCTGCTGTCACCTCTCACCTAACAAAAATATTCAACCTCTCTCTCTCTTCTGGTATCTTTCCCTCCTCATTTAAGCATGCCATCATACATCTATTACTTAAAAAAACGTCCCTTGACCAAAACTGTGCTGCTAACTATAGACCGGTCTCTAATCTTCCCTTCATCTCTAAACTCCTGGAACGCCTGGTCCACACCCGTCTTATTTGCTATTTCTCAGATAACTCTCTTCTCGACCCTCTTCAATCTGGTTTCCGCTCTTTACACTCTACTGAAACTGCCCTCACTAAAGTCTCTAATGATCTACTAACTGCTAAATCTAATGGTCACTACTCCATGCTAATTCTCTTGGATCTCTCTGCAGCATTCGACACTGTGGACCATCAGCTCCTCCTCACTATGCTCCGTTCCATTGGCCTCAAGGACACCGTTCTCTCCTGGTTCTCCTCCTATCTCTCTGACCGTTTCTTCACTGTATCTTTTGCTGGCTCCTCCTCCTCTTCCCCTTACTGTTGGAGTTCCTTCAAGGACCAGTCCTAGGCCCCCTCCTCTTCTCTTTGTATACCACCCCTATTGGACAAACAATCAGTAGATTTGGTTTCCAGTACCATCTCTATGCTGATGACACCCAATTATACACTTCTCCTGATATCACACCTGCCTTTTTAGAAAACTCCAGTGATTGTCTTACCGCTGTCTGTAACATCATGTCTTCCCTCTATCTTAAACTGAACCTGTCAAAAACTGAACTCTTCGTGTTTCATCCCTCTACTAACCTACCTTTGCCTGCCATTGCCATCTCTGTGTGTGGTTCCACCATTACTCTCCAGCAACATGCCCACAATCTTGGAGTCATACTTGATTCAGATCTTTCATTCACCCCCCACATCCGAACACTGGCTCGCTCTTGTTATCTCCACCTCAAAAACATTTCTAGAATTCGACCCTTTCTTACTTTCGACTCTGCAAAAACTCTTACTGTTTCTCTTATTCATTCTTGTCTGGACTATTGCAACTCTACTAATCGGTCTCCCTCTTACCAAACTCTCCCCTCTCCAGTCTGTCTTGAATGCTGCAGCCAGAATCATGTTCCTCACCAATCGTTATACCGATGCCTCTACCTTGTGCCAGTCATTCCACTGGTTACCCATCCACTACAGAATTCAGTTTAAACTTATTACCCTCACCCACAAAACACTCCATGACTCAGCACCACCCTACATATTCTCCCTCGTCTCAGTCTACCACCCGACCCGTGCCCTCCGTTCTGCTAATGACCTGAGGCTAACATCCTCAATAATCAGAACCTCCCACTCCCGTCTCCAAGACTTTTCAGGTGCTGCGCCAATTCTTTGGAATGCACTACCCAGGTTAATACGATTAATCCCCAATCCCCACAGTTTTAAGCGTGCCCTAAAAACACATTTCTTCAGACTCAACGCATTAACCTAACTATCCCTGTGTGGCCCATTCAAAAATTTTACCAGAATCTGGTTCCTCGCATCATGTTTTCACCCGGTTTATGCATTTAATAGCCCTCTGTGTCTGTACTGTTACATACTTAAACTGATAACCGGTTCATGCAGAATTACATGAACACCTGACCACTATGACTGGTCCAAACAACGAAAGCAATTGTTACCATCCACCTTGCGTGTCTCCCCTTCTTCCTCATAGATTGTACAGTCATGGCCAAAAGTTTTGAGAATGACACAAATATTATATTTTCACATGATCTGCTGCCCTCTGGTTTTTATGTGTGTTTGACAGATGTTTTTATCACAGACAGAAATATAATAATTGCAAACATATGAGTAACAAAAGCTTATATTGACAGTTAGAATGAGTTAATGCAGCAAGTCAATATTTGCAGTGTTGACCCTTCTTCTTCAGGACCTCTGCAATACTCCCTGGCATGCTCTCAATCAACTTCTGGACCAAATCCTGACTGATACCAGTCCATTCTTGCACAATCAATGCTTTCATTTCGTCAGAATTTTTAGGTTTTTGTTTGTCCACCCGTCTCTTGATGATTGACCACAAATTCTCAATGAGATTAAGATCTGGGGAGTTTCCAGGCCATGGACCCAAAATCTCTATGTTTTGTTCCCTGAACCATTTAGTTATCACCTTTGCTTTATGGCAAGGTGCTCCATCATGCTGGAAAAGGCATTGTTGATCGCCAAACTGCTCTTGGAGGGTTGGGAGAAGTTGCTCTTGGAGGACATTCTGGTACCATTCTTTATTCATGGCTGTGTTTTTAGGCAAGACTGTGAGAGAGCAGATTCCCTTGGCTGAGAAGCAACCCCACACATGAATGGTTTCAGGATGCTTAACAGTTGGCATGAGACAAGACTGGTGGTAGCGCTCACCTTGTCTTCTCCGAATGAGGCGTTTTCCTGATGTCCCAAACAATCGAAAAGGGGATTCATCAGAGAAAATAACTTTACCCCAGTCCTCAGCAGTCCACTGCCTGTACCTTTTGCAGAATATCAGTCTGTCCATGATGTTTTTTCTGGAGAGAAGTGGCTTTTTGCTGCCCTCCTTGAGACCAGGCCTTGCTCCAAGAGTCTCCGCCTCACAGTGCGTGCAGATGCACTCACACCTGCCTGCTGCCATTCCTGAGCAAGCTCTGCACTGCTGGTAGCCCGATCCCGCAGCTGAAACACTTTTAAGAGATGGTCCTGGCGCTTGCTGGTCTTTCTTGGGCGCCCTGAAGCCTTTTTGGCAACAATGGAACCTCTCTCCTTGAAGTTCTTGATGATGCGATAGATTGTTGACTGAGGTGCAATCTTTCTAGCTGCGATGCTCTTCCCTGTTAGGCCATTTTTGTGCATTGCAATGATGACTGCACGTGTTTCTTTAGAGATAACCATGGTTAACAGAAGAGAAACAATGATGCCAAGCACCAGCCTCCTTTTAAAGTGTCCAGTGATGTCATTCTTACTTAATCATGACAGATTGATCTCCAGCCATGTCCACATCAACACCCACACCTGTGTTAATGGAGCAATCACTGAAAAGAGGTTAGCTGGTCCTTTTAAGGCAGGGCTGCAATGATGTTGAAATGTGTTTTGGGGGATAAAGTTCATTTTCTAGCCAAATATTGACTTTGCAAGTAATTGCTGTTAAGCTGATCACTCTTTATAACATTCTGGAGTATATGCAAATTGCCATTAGAAAAAGTGAAGCAGTAGACTTTGTAAAAATTAATATTTGTGTCATTCTCAAAACTTTTGGCCATGACTGTAAGCTTGCGAGCAGGGCCCTCATTCCTCTTGGTATCTACTTTGATCTGTGTTTATTGTTATGCTGTAATGTCTATTGTCTGTACAATTCCCCTCTATAATGTAAAGGGCTGCGGAATATGTTGGCGCTATAGAAATAAAATTATTATTATTAAGATGGGAACAAGACCGATTTAAATTAGCTGGTGTGTCCCTTGTGTTTAGTTTGTTTGCATTTTAAATTGGCCATTGTGGAGACACGGGGGTCAGCGGGTGCTCTAGTCCGCTAGCCGAAACCGCATGGACCTGGGCACATCCCACCGAACGCCCGCTTTCCTTTTACTGTGGGCGTAAAAATACTCAGACAACACAGGGTTAGGGTAAAACAGTGCGGCAATACTTTACTGAACCACAAAACAGGCAAATAACATGTAGAACAGTCCCAGCCAAATACCAAACATGGTGCACATTAGAGTCTCACCCTTACGATTTCTTGCCGGGATAAGAGCAGCTGTGACTTTAGAGCTTCCAGGGCCAACTACTCCCACCTGTGGCACTCACACAGCGAGCAGGTAACTACAAGCTTAGGAAGATGACAGTCCATTGAGGTACAAGGCCAGGTGACTGGAGAGTCACATCCTGACTTCTCCGATCATCTCCATAGAGCCAAGTAACTGGTGTGTCCCAATCCTGGCTTTCCCCAAACGTATCCATGGGTCTCAAGTGACCGGTGGGTCCAAATCTTGACTACGCCAAAATGTATCCATGGTTCAATGATGGTCAATGGAGCAGATCTGTATTCTTTCAGCCGGGGTCGTGGTCACCTAAGCTGGCATCCTATAGAATGTCAAATCTGTGTCCCTCGTGATGGAGCCATGAACTCTTGGCTGCTGTTTTTAGCGTGTTCCTGGCTGTGTTTCTTTTGCTGAGTCTCAAATTCTTTGAATTTCTGGATCTCTTGGCTGTCTGGATGACTGGATGTATATTGTTAGAGGCATATCCTACTTAATCTGTTGTATTTCAAGACCGCATCTAGAGGTCAAGAGGAAGATGAGTTGAGGTTAATTCACATAGTTTGACTCTTCAATTTACATCATTTTTACTCCTCTGTTTTGCAAGTTAACAAGCTAGCTGGCCTGGACAATGTGTAATCCGCATATCAGCAAACATCATTGTTCAGTGATCCTGCGTCTGTAATCATCCAGGATAACAGCACAACATGTTACAACAAATGTCAATTTTACAGTCAATATCACAGGCTTATACTAGCAAGTCTGTGTTTTCTTGACCAACCAAAGAACAAACACATAAATTCAAAAGTCAACATATAGATGGCAGTCTGTCTCCTGGCTTACTGAAAATAGACTTCTGGTTAATTAAGATAAAATGCTGTGTTGTCACAGCCATCATTATTAGAGAAATGTTGGTTGAACCCAGTGATTTCTCTGATGTTGGGGGTCACCCAACGCTCTCCACCAGCTGCAAATTTCGGAGGAATGATATGTATTGAATTTTAACGTTACGACCCTTTATACCCTCAGGAGACAAAACTTTGCTCGTTAGATGGTTTTTATAATGAATACTCCATTCGCTTCAGGTGGCCTCATTTGTATGCCTGGCTATGTCTGCAACAATTATAGAGGGCAGCACACAAGTACAGACACCTGTCCATTGCAGTGTATAGAGAAATCAGCCTCTGGGAATCTCCCTCCTTATACATGATTCCAGTTCCTCAGGAGGCTTCAACTAGAAATGTAGGAAATTGCAACTTAAGGATCCATAAAATGGTGTGCATGAGCTCTTTCACAAATAACAATTGTGTTTATGCCTCTTGTACCTGTTTCCAGTCCATTGGAATTCCTGAGCAGTCGCACTTCAGAAACTATAATTACACCCATCGGGGTTTGATCTATTTCTGAAGTCATGTTGAGCACTGTACAAATCTTGCGCATGCGTGTACTGTACAAATATTGCTCATGCATGCTGACAGTTAACTGCCTTGCTGCAGGGTGCAACCTAGATTACAAGGGAGACTAGCGCTATAAGCGTAGTGTTAAATTGTATCATGATTGGTAGCAAATAAGGAATCTTGCTCACCTTATGCGGTTGTGCATGCAGGCACAACTCTAAGATTACCTATATTCTATATTAAGCCTTGATAGCAGTCTTCTGTCTGATGCCACCTTGATATAGGAGGTTCCAACGTTAGACATATATTAATAGAGGAAATGAAAGATCAGCACTTTCACTCTGCTTCCAGGATTCTTCAATACTGTTTATTAAAATACAATGGTAAAACACAACGCGTTTCGGCTAGGTCAGCTTTGTCAGGGGCCTTGGCATGTGCACAGTTTCATTGGTGCTCATGCTTAGGAAGCTGCGCTAACTGGCAAGCTTTTTGTCCTGAACGTTAAACTCGGCAGTCAGTGCGCGAGATAGTTCTGACTTGTACATGCAAAACCAGTCATATTAGTCATGTGTCATGCTGATGGGGGCCACCTTCCATGTAATCATTACTCTTAATCTATTCAGTAGCGGAAAACTTTTTAATTTGCTCCTTGGTCTTGGAGAGCAGTCATTAGGAATCCTGTTTGTGGATCCAGCCAGGCGAATTCTCCCAGATAACTATTGATTTTTGCATTATCGGGTTAAATTGGATGAATAATGTGTGTAATCTCGGCCGGGCTTTATCAGTAGCTTATAGTTGGTTCTCATTATTCTGCATTATACTTATTAGTAAGTCACAGACCTTTCTACTTTCTCCTCCAGACTTTATGGGTTTAGGGCATTTCTTTTTTTTTTAATTGTGGCCATAAATATTAAATCCACTCACTTTGTACTATTTTGAAAAAACCCTCTCTTGTGGGAGCTCATGACCATAATTTTACCATATCCTATTATAAGAATGTGCATGCCAACTTTTTGGAGTTTCTAGATTGGTTTTTATGTTATAGACACACGCCAAGAACTGTAAGAACCGGAGGTTGCATATTTTGCAGTTGCAAATGGAACCTGATTTGGCCACAAAAACATGTCTCTGACCCATATTAGGAGAGCAATAATAAAAGTGACCCATAACAGGCAAAAAGGCCGTCCACTATGACTTCTCCTTAGAATAGGTCATCAGTGTCTGATCGGTGGAGGTGCACCCTGCCGATCGGCTGTTCTAGGTGCCAGCGGCGGACGGAACTGCTCAGATACGGAGCTGCTCCATTTCCCGATAGTGGCCGCGGCTGGGTACTGCACACCCGCCCCCAAATGATTTGAATAAGAGGCGAATGTGCAACTCCCGGCTGTGGCCATTATCAGTAGATGCGGCATCTCCTTAGCTGACCAGTTTTGGCCGACACTGAGACAGCTGATCGGCGAGGCTGCACCTCCACCAATCAGACATTGATGATCTATCAAAAGGATGGCCTATGTCAAAGGAAAAAATTAGATTTTCATCATTTTCAAACCCTTTTTTAGTATGTTGGATGCTATTAACGAAAGCAGAACCCTGCATCCAGGCCATTGCCTTTCAGTAGCTTCCTCTTCAGCCTGCTCGCCTCTGAAGTGCGCCATAAACATCAAAAGAACCTTGGTGAAAGTTGTCAATTTAATCAGGACCATCAAACATTCTCGGGGTCTCAGGTCTACGCTCTCTGGCATATATCAAGGGAAAGAAGTATTGGATTTTAGCATGCTGAACCCTTTGTTTTCAGGAAAAGAACTAGGAACGTATGTATGCTCATCTGTAGTGAGCATGCATGTGCATGGAAGGGTCTGAAGGTATAGCAGGTGACCAAACGAGTGTGCATAGGAAATAAGGAGGAAGGAATAACCATGTATGGTGCATGGCCATCTTTAGTAGACACTGACACATCATCCCCATGCCGTCTTTCGGTTGTGACTGTTACTTGGAAGTAGAAGTGCGGCCATATTACGCCACATGAAACAATGTGCACTGAATGATGCAGCAGCTTTTGCCAGGTGTTGATCCATCTTTTACTCTTCCGATGCGTTGGATCTGTGCCGCCACTTGAGATTGACAGATAAAATGCTTTCTCTAGAGGAGTTAGAAGTAATAACTTCACCTCACGTTCCCTTCTCCGGAGCTCGAAGCCTCTCCTGCCATATGAATGAGTCACAGATATTTTTTTTTTCTTTTACTTTTTGTAAATTAGATTCTACAATAATTACCTTAAGGCTTCATCCTGCTAAAAAATTAATGAATCAATTAAACTTGTCTTTCATCAGTAATTTCATTATTTATTAGCATTTAAAGCATTGTTCTCCCCGGCTCATTACTTGTAGAAAGTTTTAAGAAGGATACTGCTCCAGTTAAAGGGGCACAAACACAAAAAATTTCTGTAAAATCAAAGTTGCATTTTGTTTTTTCAGTCTGCAAGAATTTTTGAAGCCTCAGTGAACATCTAAGGTCTTTGGTCTACAAGTATTGACTGAGGATTGGTTGATACAAGGGCCTGAGATACAGGGGTGGAACGAGCATGTGGAAACTGAAGAGTTTCCCAAACTCTTTATGGCTTAAAATTACATACATGTTTTATAGATCATGGATAGGACAAGTGAGGCTTTTATTATGATTTGGGACCGCACATGATTAAAGGGGTTCTCTCCTTTTTTAAAAGTTATTGTCAAGAGTGGGGTTAGGAAAAAGAATCCTTTACACCTCTTCCCGACCAGTGATTCTCCATTGCACTTGCTGTTTTGTCCCTTACCGTTCTTGGGGCATCAACATCTGTCATGAAACCAATGCAGCCAATGAGCAGCGGCTGATTGCCTGAAAACTCAACTTTATGTCTGTATGGAAGAAGCTGGCTCTGGCGGAATGTGAAGGCGGCGGCTCTGGCGGAATGTGAAGGCGGCGGCTCTGGCGGAATGTGAAGGCGGCAGCTCTGGCGGAATGTGAAGGCGGCGGCTCTGGCGGAATGTGATGGCGGCGGCTCTGGCGGAATGTGAAGGCGGCGGCTCTGGCGGAATGTGAAGGCGGCGCCTCTGGCGGAATGTGAAGGCGGCGGCTCTGGCGGAATGTGAAGCGGCGGCTCTGGCGGAATGTGAAGGCGGCGGCTCTGGCGGAATGTGAAGGCGGCGGCTTGGCGGAATGTGAAGGCGGCGGCTTTGGCGGAATGTGAGGCGGCGGCTCGGCGAATGTGACGGCTCTGGCGAATGTGAAGGCGGTGGTGGCTCTGGCGGAATGTGAAGGCGGTGGTGGCTCTGGCGGAGTGTGAAGGCAGCGGCTCTGGCGGAAGTGTGAAGGCGCGGCTCTGGCGGAATGTGAAGGCGGCGGCTCTGGCGGAATGTGAAGACTTGACTGGAGTTATACTTCCGGTGTAGGGAATGAATCTGCTACTCGTGAATATGACAAGCTGCAGCGTCATGACTCCCTTCTGCCCCAACTATGCCCATTTTGGCCGAATTGGGAGAAACTGGCATGAAAACACCAACATTTTACGACTTTTCAAACCAATTCACTGCAGAGTTGTAGAAAAATTGCTTTGCTGAATCGGTGCTGTGAGGTACAATCTCCACCATCTTGGATATTGGCCTGCACCAGCCTCCATTTTGTCTGTTGGAGAACCACAGGCTGCTAACTGCACAGGGCCTGTTAGCATATTCAATACGACAGGGCTTGATGTCCACTGTGAAGCAAAAGGGCTTTAGTATGCTAACAATAGCCGTTTGAATAAGAGGTCATTAGTATCAAGTAATTCCGCCCACGACAGAATTTCCTGCTCAATATGAATAGCCAGGCCGATTAGTATGCTTTCTTCAAAGTAGAGGCTTCAATTAGATTATACCTGCCAGCCAGAAACACACCGAGGGGAGGGACCTAGCAGGTTTAAGAACTGTGAGCTAAGGGCAGACCACAGCCATTCTCACAGAAGCCAAGAAGCAACCAAGGACAGAACTGCCAAGGGAGCAGCGGCACACGTTTTGGGGACTGTCCAGCAACTAAGACTTTCACCTGGGGATCGCAGAGCTCCCTGCCTCCTCATGTCCATACAACCTGGTAATATTGACCTCTAGCTAATACCTCTAAGCCTTGTACCATTATTGTTGTATTTTACTCTGACTGCAAACCCATTGTAATTCCGTTGTATAGCTTACTGTATATTTTGTAATTATCTAGTGCTCACTTAAGGCAATTAAACCATAAAATTAATCTTGGGCTGATGCTTTTACTCTGATCACGAATCTTCGAATACCCAGTGGGTAACAGGACACCCTCCCCGGCGGCCATTTGCTCTAGGTGCAGTTCCCTTACTGACCTGAGAGACAAAGGGGGCGCCGGAGAGCTGGGCCTGTGGAGTTAAGTCACATTGGTGACGTGGAAGACGGGGGCGTCCTTCACAGGTGCCAAAATGCCAGTCTGTTATTCAGAATTTCATTTTTTTTTCTTATTTTAATAACATGGAAAAATAAAAATAAAATAACCACAAATTCTTAAAATATGTTTAACAACCAACAAGCTAAATATTACACATCTGGAAATTATTGCAGCTTGACGGTTAAGAAATCGGTGGCCGGTCAAAAAGGATTTACTGAAAAATGCATTTTCAACACATGGGGAAATAGTTTCTCGTAATAAAAGCCCACTATTTATAACTTTTATACTTGGAACCACCTAAATTCTCCCTTAAACTTAGATATTAGCCATCCCACCGTGACAAGGTGTAACTAGTGGGGATTGTACTGTCTAGTATTAAAAGTTCACCTTGTGTCAGCCGACCTCAATATAGATGGGTCAGAATACGACCCAGGTCCAGCTATGCAGACACCTGCCCATGGGAAGCTATGTAGATGAAATGCCCAACTCCAAAAGGTGGAGCCACGTCCCTGTTTGAACCTAGTACAAGAAATTACTGCAAAACCAAAGAAATGAGCCGGAGCATACATTGCACATATACCAATGTGTCGACGCATGTTCCACTATGGCCATTTAATAGACAAAACCCAAGACAAAAACTAAATGAGCAATAACCCTGCAGTAAATAAATAGTAATACAAGTAAATAACATATGAGACTTAGTTGACACTGCATAGCTTCCCATGGTCCGGTGTCTGCACAGTTGTCGAGGTGGGATGGCTTTTATGCTTTTTTTTAATCAAAATAGTGTTCACTAAGTACCCCATGTTATTTACATGTACTACTACTATTTATTCACTTATTTATTGGTGTATGCTCATTTTTTCGATATTGGGTATGATAGAAGGCTTAGTACTTCCCAGCCTGTACTGCCTGGAAGGTCACTAGATAAGAAGCAAGGCAGGACAGATGCTTCTTCTACATAGTCTAGTAAGGTAGATGGTTCCGAGGTGATGACGATCATAAAATATTTGTTATTAACTCTAAAATTGTGGGTGTTCTAGATATTTTTTCGTGTGATTGTTAGTCCTCCGAGGCGGCTGATTGGCAGTTCGGTGTGATTGGGGTGTTTAAGCTTAGAGATGATATCTTGAAACTTTCCTAGTCTGGTCCTTTCAACTTATTTCTTACTCCCGTTTTAAAAAAAAAAAGTTTTCTTTTCTTCTTCCCAAAAGTTGCTTGTTGCTACCAGAAAAGCGAATAATTTTCTTGTGTTTCTTTTACCGTTAAAGCCAATTAAGTTCCTCCACGGAGCCCACCATGTTAATTGCTTCCTCCTTATTTGTATCTTCTGCAATCGGCCGTGTACATGGCAGCCAAGACGCGACCAAAGTCATTTAAAAGTATCTAAAAATAAGTCACCTGTGCCGAGGCCATTAGCGTATCATCAGCAGTAATTTACTGTGGTCTTCTCACTCGCTGCTCCTATAAATTATAATCCTCACTGCGGGGCGAGAATTGATGTGGAAAATTAATTCATAGTCACCGAGAAGTTCTTTGGCCTCATCATAGACAGCCATGATCACCAGCTATCGCTCTGTGCTTGTAGCATTTGATAGTGGGGTTTTTTTTTTTCGCTTATTTTCGGCAGTTGTTGTTTTTTTTTTTCCATTTTTTTATATATATTTTTTATTGAAAATTAAATTCTTATGACTTTTTCTTCCATTTTTTTGTTTTTATTGTAAATTAAATTCTTATTACTTTATTCTCTTTTTCTTCCTTTTTTATATATTTTTATTGCAAATTAAATTCTTATTACTTTTATCTTTTTTTTTCCATTTTTTCTATATAGTTTTATTGCAAATTAAATTCTTTTTACTTTTTCTCCCATTTTTCTGTTTTTATTGTAAATTAAATTCTTATTACTTTTATCTTTTTTTTTTTTCCATTTTTCTATATATTTTTATTGTAAATTAAATTCTTCCATTTTCTGTTTTTTATTGTAAATTAAATTATTACTTTTTTCTCTCCCATTTTTTTCTATATTTTTTTTATTGTAAATTAACTTCTTATGACTTTATTCTCTTTTTCTTCCTTTTTTATATATTTTTATTGCAAATTAAATTCTTATTACTTTTATCTTTTTTTTTTCCATTTTTTCTATATAGTTTTATTGCAAATTAAATTCTTTTTACTTTTTTCTCCCATTTTTCTGTTTTTATTGTAAATTAAATTCTTATTACTTTTATCTTTTTTTTTCCATTTTTCTATATATTTTTATTGTAAATTAAATTCTTCCATTTTCTGTTTTTATTGTAAATTAAATTATTACTTTTTTCTCTCCCATTTTTTTCTATATTTTTTTTATTGTAAATTAACTTCTTATGACTTTTTCTTCCATTTTTTTCTGTTTTTATTGTAAATTAAATTCTTATTACTTTATTCTTTTTCTTCCTTTTTTATATATTTTTATTGCAAATTAAATTCTTATTAATTTTTTTTTTCCATTTTTTCTATAGTTTTATTGCAAATTAAATTCTTTTTACTTTTTTCTCCCATTTTTTTCTTTTATTGTAAATTAAATTCTTATTACTTTTTTCTTTCTCCTTTTTCTATTTTTTTTATTGCATATTAAATTCTTATTACCTTTTTTTTTTTCTTTTTTTGTATTTTTTTTTTTATATTAGATATATTGTTGTCCTAAAATCCACGGATGCTGATATAATTTTCATACATAAATGTTTCTGAATGTTCACAACGCACATTTTTGGGGGATTTCTTAGCCATTTCTTTGTCCGCCAGCATTTAAGCTCAGATGTTTGTAAGGAGGAACAATGGTGTTCGCCTACACAGAAATGGAAGAGACGGTTGTGCTCCTTCAAGTGACTCCCATAAACCCTTGAACAGTTTCCCCAGAGATCAGCTGGTGTAAAGTGAGAAATGGGTATTACAAAGCGCCCATGAAGAGTGATTAGCGCAGTAGTGTGCATGATTGACCTCTGCTCCATTCATATTGGGTTTTTCAGAGCCCTTCTTCTTAGAATTGATGGGGCGGGCCCTAAGTCATCGGGAAGTTCCTCCGATCCTTTGGATAAGTGGATAACTTTAAACTTGGGAATGTTGGCAGCATTGGTAGTTTTCTGATAATGTAGAGTCACAACCAATCCACGGCGGGGGCGGGATTACGCATTAGCTGGACCGGACTGCACGTGTGACTTAGTCCTCTAGCGTTACTGTCCCGCTGATAAAACACTGATTTTTGACGGGATCGGATGAATATTTTACGATGAGTCATTGAAATCTATGGTAATAAGGATCGGGCAAGATAAATATTCAACATACCTGATACCTTGTTCTTGGGTTAGTCCATTTGCTGCCAGAGGCGTCCAACAGCTCCTCGCCCCACACATGGCTGGCCAAGAGCGGCCGGGATGAAAACCGGTCGGCGAAACACTTTTGCCTCCAATGACTATTTATGGTGTGTAAGACCCTAAATGTTTTTTTTTTTTCTGCACATTGTGACTACAGCACCACAGCAGACCATACAATCCAAGGACGAGCAGAATTAAAAATTCAGCTCTGGATATGAAGAAAACCTTACATTTATACTAGATAATTCTGAAAATTCCTGGAGAAGTGATGTTCATAAGCGACCTCACATGTAATGATTTTTTTACCCTTGGAGATGTAAATCTCGGATATGGCGAGGCCGGGGTGGTCTTATCTCGTTTTCACCATGATAAAATACAATGTCACAAGCAGTGGTTAAACCGCTGGAATTAGTTTCCTTTTTATTTTTTATTTTCACTTTTAGATAAGGCACTTTTTCTTTTTTTCTTCCTATTGTTTTGAAACTTCACAGGTTTTTTTTTTTTTTTTTTAACCAGTTTCCAGAGGGAAAAATTATGTGCTTAGAATGAACGGAGAGGACAGCGGGTTATTAGGATATGAAATAACGCGTGGGGTTTTCGTGGGATAATTCTCCAGCAGTTATCGTCATTGCTCTGTCTGCGGCTTCTCCCGAGCGTTCTTCCGTCTTGTCTCTCGTGTGATATTACATGGCCGATGTCTGCGTCCTCCTTTCCCCTCGCTGTCGCGACTGTTCCATGCTCATTTCTTTGCGGCTTCAGAGGCGCTCCCTGTCACCTCTTAATCCATTTTTCACTTCTGAGTCCTTTCTTCATTTCTACAGGTGTATTCTTTTTATGATTTGTTTTTTTAAATAGGTTTATTTCTGAGGCTTTTTATGAAATTTATCGTATTGCTGTCACCTGCAATACCAAACACAGCCCATGGACAAGAGTGGCGCTGTTTTCTAATCCCATAAAGCACTTTATGAACTATTTATTGACTATTTGGAGCAGCGGCACAGGTGCACTGCTGACTGCGAACTGTGCGTTCGCCGATCCAGTGATCCGGCCAGCTTCAGAGCAGCGCTCACAAGCTGCGTAGCAAAGTGTACTGCACTGATAACCTGCAGAGGTGAGCTGGCCGGAAACCTGGGCAGCGAGCAGTAAACTATAGAATTAAAAATCCCTTGTTTCTTGAAACCTTTTGATGGTTTTTTTGCATGTAACATATACATTTATTTTAATTTTGGCAGCTGTTCTACGTCTGAGTTTCAGCATTTTTTTTTTCTTTACAAAACACCATTGTCCACAGTCAGCAACAGCCCAAAAATACCAATTCCCCTGACTGCTGCATTAAAGGGGTATTAAGGTTACAGGATGGATGAAACCTCTAGATATCTGAGGGTCCGACGGTTGAGACCCTGAGACGACTAAGATGGCTGCCGCTTCTTTCAGATAGTAGACATAAGTGCCTCATTTTGGTGACCACTGAAGAGCCCAGTAGTCGGACCCTCACCGATCTACAAGGTATCGTCTATCCTGTTATAGGTGATAACTTATTGTTAATACAATACCTCTTTATTGATTAGCGGAAGTTCTCAATAAGAGCTTTTCACTCAACGATGGTGAACTGTGCAGCCGTCCATACATCCCTTCACAACCTCTGAGTGAACTGTGCAGCCGTCCATACATCCCTTCACAACCTCTGAGTGAACTGTGCAGCTGTCCGTAGATCCCTTCACAACCTCTGAGTGAACTGTGCAGCCGTCCATACATCCCTTCACAACCTCTGAGTGAACTGTGCAGCTGTCCGTAGATCCCTTCACAACCTCTCAGTGAACTGTGCAGCTGTCCATACATCCTTCACAACCTGAGTGAACTGTGCAGCCGTCCATACATCCCTTCACAACCTCTGAGTGAACTGTGCAGCTGTCCATACATCCCTTCACAACCTCTGAGTGAACTGTGCAGCCGTCCATACATCCCTTCACAACCTCTGAGTGAACTGTGCAGCCGTCCATACATCCCGTCACAACCTCTGAGTGAACTGTGCAGCCGTCCATACATCCCTTCACAACCTCTGAGTGAACTGTGCAGCCGTCCATACATCCCTTCACAACCTCTGAGTGAACTGTGCAGCTGTCCATACATCCCTTCACAACCTCTGAGTGAACTGTGCAGCCGTCCATACATCCCTTCACAACCTCTGAGTGAACTGTGCAGCCGTCCATACATCCCGTCACAACCTCTGAGTGAACTGTGCAGCCGTCCATACATCCCTTCACAACCTCTGAGTGAACTGTGCAGCTGTCCGTAGATCCCTTCACAACCTCTGAGTGAACTGTGCAGCTGTCCATACATCCCTTCACAACCTCTGAATGAACTGTGCAGCCGTCCATACATCCCTTCACAACCTCTGAGTGAACTGTGCAGCTGTCCATACATCCCTTTACAATCGCTGAGTGAACTGTGCAGCTGTCCATAGATCCCTTCACAACCTCTGAGTGAACTGTGCAGCTGTCCATACATCCCTACACAACCTGAGTGAACTGTGCAGCCGTCCATACATCCCTTCACAACATCTGAGTGAACTGTGCAGCTGTCCATACATCCTGTCACAACCTCTGAGTGAACTGTGCAGCTGTCCATACATCCCTTCACAACCTGAGTGAACTGTTCAGCCGTCCATACATCCCTTCACAACCTCTGAGTGAACTGTACAGCTGTCCGTAGATCCCTTCACAACCTCTGAGTGAACTGTGCAGCCGTCCATACATTCCTTCACAACCTCTGAGTGAACTGTGCAGCTGTCCGTAGATCCCTTCACAACCTCTGAGTGAACTGTGCAGCCGTCCATACATCCCGTCACAATCGCTGAGTGAACTGTGCAGCCGTCCATACATCCCTTCACAACCTCTGAGTGAACTGTTCAGCTGTCCATACATCCCTTCACAACCTGAGTGAACTGTGCAGCCGTCCATACATCCTTCACAACTCTGAGTGAATGTGCAGCGTCATACATCCTTCACAACCTCTGAGTGAACTGTGCAGGTCGTGCCGTCCATTCTACATCCCTTCACAACCTCTGAGTGAACTGTGCAGCTGTCCTAATCCCTTCACAACCTCTGAGTGAACTGAGCACGTCCATACATCCCTTCACAACCTCTGAGTGAACTGTGCAGCTGTCCATACATCCCTTCACAACCTCTGAGTGAACTGTGCAGCCGTCCATACATCCCTTTACAATCTGAGTGAACTGTGCAGCTGTCCATAATCCCTTCACAACCTCTGAGTGAACTGTGCAGCCGTCCATACATCCCGTTCACAACCTGAGTGAACTGTGCAGCTGTCCATAATCCCTTCACAACCTTTAGTGAACTGTGCAGCCGTCCATACATCCCTTCCAACACTCTGAGTGAACTGTGCAGCTGTCCATACATCCCGTCACAACCTGAGTGAACTGTGCAGCGTCCATACATTCCCTTTTACAACATCTGAGTGAACTGTGCAGCTGTCCATACATCCCTTCACAACATCTGAGTGAACTGTGCAGCTGTCCATACATTCCTTTCACAACCTGAGTGAACTGTGCAGCTGTCCATACATCCCTTCACAACTCTGAGTGAACTGTGCAGCTGTCCCTTACAATCCTTGCTGGCACTGTCAATCTCAAACCCTGAGTGAACTGTGCAGCGTCCATACATCCCGTCACAACCTCTGAGTGAACTGTGCAGCTGTCCATACATCCCTTCACAACCTGAGTGAACTGTGCAGCTGTCCATACATCCCTTCACAACTCTGAGTGAACTGTGCAGCGTCCATACATCCCGTCACAACCTCTGAGTGAACTGTGCAGCTGTCCATACATCCTTTCACAACCTGAGTGAACTGTGCAGCTGTCCATACATCCCTTCACAACATCTGAGTGAACTGTGCAGCTGTCCATACATCCCGTCACAACTCTGAGTGAACTGTGCAGCTGTCCATACATCCTTCACAACTCTGAGTGAACTGTGCAGCTGTCCATACATCCCTTCACAACTCTGAGTGAACTGTGCAGCTGTCCATACATCCCTTCACAACCTTTAGTGAACTGTGCAGCCGTCCATACATCCCTTCACAACCTCTGAGTGAACTGTGCAGCTGTCCATACATCCCTTCACAACCTCTGAGTGAACTGTGCAGCTGTCCGTAATCCCTTCACAACCTCTGAGTGAACTGTGCAGCTGTCGTAGAGTTTTCACAATCCTGAGTGAACTGTGCAGCGTCCATACATCCCGTCACAATCGCTGAGTGAACTGTGCAGCTGTCCATACATCCCTTCACAACCTCTGAGTGAACTGTGCAGCTGTCCATACATCCCTTCACAACCTCTGAGTGAACTGTGCAGCTGTCCGTAGATCCCTTCACAACCTCTGAGTGAACTGTGCAGCTGTCCGTAGAGTTTTCACAATCGCTGAGTGAACTGTGCAGCCGTCCATACATCCCGTCACAATCGCTGAGTGAACTGTGCAGCTGTCCATACATCCCTTTACAATCGCTGAGTGAACTGTGCAGCTGTCCGTAGATTCTTCTCAATAGCGGAGTGAACTGTGCAGCTGTCCATGGATATTTTTGGTGCTTTAGGTTACAACATCTAGTGTCCACTCTCCAAATTAACGTTGCTCGTGGTAGAATCCTGGTAGATCTGTCGGGCGTGCAGCTCACTCCTTTGCTCCTGCAGAGTCTGCAGCCCGGATGCCCAGATTGTGACAGGTCACAGCCACCGCCTCTTGGAATTGACTCCGCAGAACAGATGCGTCCCGACCTCTGAGGGCAGAGCACTTTGGATCCTCTGCTCTCGCTTTCCATGTGGGTCACCTGATTTACCGCAGTTTCCTGGAGATGACTTGTTGGGTCAAAAGTTGATTGTTTGTCTCTAATGTGAGCTGGGAAGTGCTTATAGGCCAGTTTAGGTGTTATGGCATCCTTCTATAACCTCAACCATCATACTATGTGTCCTTCCAAACTATTGGCCAAGCTCAGTTTTCTTCTGGCTGGCATGGACCTGCAAACAGCTGATCGGTGCCGGTAGTTGGGCCACCACCAATCTGATATTGATGACCTATTCTTAAAGCTAAGTCATCGATGTCCAAGTCCTGGATGACTCCTTTAAGCAATTATAAATGTTCCCTTGCCAGCTGGGTATAACCTAGGATGCCTCTCCTGCCCTGCCCACTCACCATCTTCTAGATAACGGGCTAGTCCTCGCTGCTTTCACTTTTTTTTTTTTTTTTCTATTTTACTTTTATAATTTCTTTCGACTGATTAAAAAAAAAACCCTCCTCCGTGAGCGAAGAGGCATAATCATTTTGTTAAAGGGCAGAAACACACAGCGAGATTCATTAGCAATAAATGTTAAACGCCTCCTGCACATCTGAATAATTTAATATCCACTTCAGAAAGAAAAAGTCCAGCGCTGCCACTTAAGAGCTTCATGCAAATGTTTAGTTCAAACTGTTCCAACACCTTGAAAGTTTTATTAGGAAGTTCTGAAATCTGTAAAACGTTGCTGATGGGGGAGGAGGTCTGGGAGATGTATGAATGAGGCCGGGGTGAGAGGCGCGAGCTTCTTCCCAACAGTAGATGAAAGGGGTGTGAGATGCGAGCTGCTTCCCAACAGTAGATGAAAGGGGATGATGATGATTTGGTTCCTTGTTTTCTTGCTTCTTTGCAGAAATCGGAAGCTGGAGAAGATCAAGAAGTTTTGCTGGTGAAAACTGACCTATCTGGAAGAGCGTGGCCAGTGAACTCCATGGCGGTTCCCGCAGAGCCGCGGGGAGGAAGGCGAAAAAGACAACTGGTAATTGTATTTTTTTTTTTTTTCTTCCGTTTTTGGCACTGTTGATGCACCCAAATATCCAGAATCCGTATTCCTGTGTTGCGTTGGTCTCCAGAAGGTAACATTAGGTGCTGGATGCTTTAGGATCAAATGTCACACCTGTCTATCTTCACAATCCTCTTACCCTCCTGTTCTTTTCTTAAAGGGAACCTGTCAGCAGTTTTGGCCGATATAAGATACGGCCAACACCTTTCAGGGCTTATATACAGCATTCTATAATGCTGTATATCTGCCCCGATCCGACCTGTAAGAAAAGAAAAATAACTTTTATTATACTCGCCTACAGGGCATTTGTGTCCGATGGGTGTCGCTCCTCTTGCTCAGGCGCCTCCCATCTTCATGAGATGCTGCCCTACTGCTTACTTCGTGTGGATGACGTGTCCCATAACAGGGCAGAGAAGTACACCTGCGCTGGAGCGCGATGCTGTGGAGACTGTGTGGATGGTGCAGGGACGCGTCATCCACACGATGCAAGCCGGAGGGCGGCATCGCATGAAGATAGGAGGCGCCTGAGCAAGAGGAGTGACTCCCTTTGGACCCGAACGCCCTGTAGGCGAGTATAATAAGTTATTTTTCTTCTCTTAAAGGTCGGATCGGGGGCTTATATACAGCATTATAGGATGTTGTATGTAAGCCCTGAAAGGTGATGGCCGTATCTCATATCGGCCACAACTGCTGACAGGTTCCCTTTAAAGATATTGTTCCATCTGAGACATTTAAAGTGAATCAGTCAGCAGGATTTTGCTATTTAGCATAATATAGGGCAAGTGACCCTAAGGAATGTGTCACTGATTAGTGAATGTATTATGTATTGTAGTTTCAATACAATTAGGGTTTTATTAGCAGGAGATTATCACTGGCTGACTAGGTTTTGTGTGCAGGATATCCAGGCAAATCTAATAATGATGAGATGACTGTTCATCCCAATGTGTACGGCAAAGCTGACAAATGAGCTAGAGAATCAGACTATGCAGTTATGGAGTCAGCAGAGTGTTGGTGACCTTTCTGTCCTTTGCTCCTCAGCACTCTGTGACCCCCGTTTTGTAATGTGACGGGGTCTCCGCCTTTGTTACGGAGTTGATGTAATTCTCTTCACTTCTCAATAATATCACTCACAGGTGATGGGGGAAGATTTGGGTTGAAACAAATGTCATGACATGACTAGTTACAGCGGTAACTCCTGTTACAGGACCGCACTAGTATCAGGGAGCTGTTTACCAACAAACATCCTGTCAAGTTCGTATTGGCCGACTGCACGGCCCCTCGCTCCCAGTGTAGAACATCCGGCCCCATCGCCCCCCAGTGTATAACATCCAGCCCCTCGCCCCCCCCTCATTGTAGGACATTTAGCCCCTTGGCCCCCCAGTGAAGAATATCCGGACCCTCGCCCCCCCAGTGAAGAATATCCGGACCCTCGCCCCAATGTAAAACATCCGGACCCTCGCCCCAGTGTAAAACATCCGGACCCTCGCCCCCAGGTAAAACATCCGGCCCTCGCCCCCAGTGTAAAACATCCGGCCCCGCCCCCAGTGTAAAACATCCGGCCCTCGCCCCCAGTGTAAAACATCCGGCCCTCGCCCCCAGCGTAAAACATCCGGCCCTCGACCCCAGTGTAAAACATCCGGCCCTCGACCCCAGTGTAAAACATCCGGCCCTCGCCCCCAGTGTAAAACATCCGGCCCTCGCCCCCAGTGTAAAACATCCGGCCCTCGACCCCAGTGTAAAACATCCGGCCCTCGCCCCAGTGTAAAACATCCGGCCCTCGCCCCCAGTGTAAAACATCCGGCCCTCGCCCCCAGTGTAAAACATCCGGCCCTCGCCCCCAGTGTAAAACATCCGGCCCTCGCCCCCAGTGTAAAACATCCGGCCCTCGCCCCCAGTGTAAAACATCCGGCCCTCGCCCCCAGTGTAAAACATCCGGCCCTCGCCCCCAGTGTAAAACATCCGGCCCTCGCCCCCAGTGTAAAACATCCGGCCCTCGCCCCCAGTGTAAAACATCCGGCCCTCGCCCCCAGTGTAAAACATCCGGCCCTCGCCCCCAGTGTAAAACATCCGGCCCTCGCCCCCAGTGTAAAACATCCGGCCCTCGCCCCAGTGTAAAACATCCGGCCCTCGCCCCCAGTGTAAAACATCCGGCCCTCGCCCCCAGTGTAAAACATCCGGCCCTCGCCCCCAGTGTAAAACATCCGGCCTCGCCCAGTGTAAAACATCCGGCCTCGCCCCCAGGTATGTTATACACTGGGAGCGTGGGGCCGGATGTTATACACTGGGAGCGTGGGGCCGGATGTTATACACTGGGAGCGTGGGGCCGGATGTTATACACTGGGAGCGTGGGCCGGATGTTATACACTGGGAGCGTGGGGCCGGATGTTATACACTGGGAGCGTGGGGCCGGATGTTATACACTGGGAGCGTGGGGCCGGATGTTATACACTGGGAGCGTGGGGCCGATGTTATACACTGGGAGCGTGGGGCCGGATGTTATACACTGGGAGCGTGGGGCCGGAGTTATACACTGGGAGCGTGGGGCCGGATGTTATACACTGGGAGCGTGGGGCCGATGTTATACACTGGGAGCGTGGGGCCGGAAGTTATACACTGGGAGCGTGGGGCCGGAATGTTATACACTGGGAGCGTGGGGCCGGATGTTATACACTGGGAGCGTGGGGCCGGATGTTATACACTGGGAGCGTGGGGCCGGATGTTATACACTGGGAGCGTGGGGCCGGATGTTATACACTGGGAGCGTGGGGCCGGATGTTATACACTGGGAGCGTGGGGCCGGATGTTATACACTGGGAGCGTGGGGCCGGATGTTATACACTGGGAGCGTGGGGCCGGATGTTATACACTGGGAGCGTGGGGCCGGAAGTTATACACTGGGAGCGTGGGGCCGGATGTTTTACACTGGGAGCGTGGGGCCGGATGTTTTACACTGGGAGCGTGGGGCCGGATGTTTACACTGGGAGCGTGGGCCGGATGTTTTACACTGGGAGCGTGGGGCCGGATGTTTTACACTGGGAGCGTGGGGCCGGATGTTTTACACTGGGAGCGTGGGTCCGGATGTTTTACACTGGGAGCGTGGGTCCGGATGTCTTACACTGGGAGCGTGGGTCCGGATGTCTTACACTGGGAGCGTGGGTCCGGATGTCTTACACTGGGAGCGTGGGGCCGGATGTTTTACACTGGGAGCGTGGGCCGGATGTTTTACACTGGGAGCGTGGGTCCGGATGTTTTACACTGGGAGCGTGGGGCCGGATGTTTACACTGGGAGCGTGGGTCCGGATGTTTTACACTGGGAGCGTGGGGCTGGATGTTATACACTGGGAGCGTGGGTCCGGATGTTTACACTGGGAGCGTGGGTCCGGATGTCTTACACTGGGAGCGTGGGTCCGGATGTCTTACATGGGAGCGTGGGGCCGAAAGTTAATACATGGGAGCGTGGGCCGGATGAATAGACACTGGGAGCGTGGGGCCGGATGTTTACACTGGAGCGTGTGGCCGGAGATACACTGGGAGCGTGGGCCGATTTATACACTGAGCTTCAGTTATACACTGGGAGTGGGCCGATGTTATACACTGGACTGCCGAGTTATACACTGGGAGCGTGGGCCGATGTTATCACTGGGGCGTGGGGCCGATGTATACACTGGAGCGTGGGCCGGATGTTATACACTGGGAGCGTGGCCGGATGTTATACACTGGAGCGTGGGCCGATGTTTTACACTGGAGCGTGGGCCGATGTTTTACACTGGAGCGTGGGGCGGATGTTTACACTGGAGCGTGGGCCGATGTATACACTGGCAGCGTGGGCCGATTTATACACTGGAGCGTGGCCGGATGTTTTACACTGGAGCTGGCCGATGTTATACACTGGAGCGTGGGGTCCGGATGTATAACTGGAGCGTGGCCGGATGCTTACACTGGGAGCGTGGGTCCGGATGTCTTACACTGGGAGCGTGGGTCCGGATGTCTTACACTGGGAGCGTGGGTCCGGATGTCTTACACTGGGAGCGTGGGGCCGGATGTTTACACTGGGAGCGTGGGGCCGGATGTTTACACTGGGAGCGTGGGGCCGGATGTTATACACTGGGAGCGTGGGGCCGGATGTTATACACTGGGAGCGTGGGCCGGATGTTATACACTGGAGCGTGGGTCCGGATGTCTTACACTGGGAGCGTGGGTCCGGATGTCTTACACTGGGAGCGTGGGTCCGGATGTCTTACACTGGGAGCGTGGGGCCGGAAGTTATACACTGGGAGCGTGGGGCCGGATGTTATACACTGGGAGCGTGGGGCCGATGTTATACACTGGGAGCGTGGGGCCGGATGTTATACACTGGGAGCGTGGGCCGGATGTTATACACTGGGAGCGTGGGGCCGGATGTTATACACTGGGAGCGTGGGGCCGGATGTTATACACTGGAGCGTGGGGCCGGATGTTATACACTGGGAGCGTGGGGCCGGATGTTATACACTGGGAGCGTGGGCCGGATGTTATACACTGGGAGCGTGGGGCCGGATGTTTTACACTGGGAGCGTGGGCCGGATGTTTTACAAATGGGAGCGTGGGGCCGGATGTTTACACTGGGAGCGTGGGGCCGGATGTCTTACACTGGAGCGTGGGTCCGGATGTTTTACACTGGGAGCGTGGGGCCGGATGTTTTACACTGGGAGCGTGGGGCCGGATGTCTTACACTGGGAGCGTGGGTCCGGATGTTTTACACTGGGAGCGTGGGTCCGGATGTTTTACACTGGGAGCGTGGGTCCGGATGTTTTACACTGGGAGCGTGGGTCCGGATGTTTTACACTGGAGCGTGGGTCCGGATGTTTTAACACTGGGGGGGATGATGGGGCTGGATTAGGTAGCAGATATAGCTGTCAATCACTAATAGGGCCGCCCACTGGGCTCATGAATAGGACCACACAATACCAGACAAACCTATGGACTAGAGAGGCTCTGTGTCTGGGAGAAAGCACATTTTTGTCATCTAATACAATACCTTTTAAGTACTCAGAAGTGTGATGATATATCCACCCGCCTGTCACAGTACCACTTGGACGTTTGATTGGCCTCAGTGGTCTGGTGGCTTGAACAGCTCATTATTGGATATTTATAACGCACCATTGAAGTCACCTGACTGCTGCAGCCAATCACAGACAGCAGTGGTTCTAGGACAAGGGTGGCGTCATCACTGTGGCGTGGCCTGCACTGGCTCCACGGTGGCGACAACAGGCGCGTATCGGAGAGTTTGTAATTTTCACAGAACCTAAGCTTTCAAAGAAACATTGTATTTTGCCCAGAGAACCCCTTTAAGGGCTAGAATAGCTGTGGGAAAAAGGTACAAAGTTTAGCGCACCCCTCATTTGTGTAAAAAATGTGATTTTTCTGTTTTTTCCTGAGTCTGGTCTTTTCCAGGCCTACAAGTTTGCCATAATTTACTCTGGAAGTAAGTTCTAGTGCAGGGTGTGTCAGCCCATGGAGTATATTTGACGGTCTGGTGCATGGACGATCATGCGTGCGTCCACGTTTTATTGTATGGTGTGCTCAATGTATGGATCCTATTACGTGACTGAGCTACAAGGATTGTGCATTTCTCTGTGCTGCAGGTTGAGACACACGTGGACAAGGAGAGGGTGCGTTACTTCCATGATGACGACCATCAGAGTCTTCAAGATCTGGTCAAGAGAGAGAAGATGGGAACGGCCGAAGACCAGAACAAGCTATACCTGAGAATGGCAGCCAAGGTACTGGAAATCCTAATGAGTGTTCTTACTGTGTGATCACCTTCCCATTCTCTGGACTCACATTTTATGATCCATATGTCAGCCATAGCGAAGCACCACACGGCTTAGTATGTTGCATGTCTTGGGCTGGAGCGCTACGCTACAGAGCCTCGTAGGAATATATGAGGTTGTCGAGTTTGGTTTGGGAGTCCTGCAACCATTCCATAGACTGATGTCTATATTTGGCCCAAGATTTGCAAAGGTGTCAATCAAGCAAACCATGTTGTGATATCACGTAGTATCACAGTCACGGGCATTACTACGGAAGGGAAAAGTTGTGACTCTGGATGGCTTTTGGCAAAAATTAGAGTTGTGCTGTATGTAAATCAGAGTTTGCTTCAGACATTAGTAGATGACGGAATAAGATTTCAGGCCTGTGGTTGTGAACTCTCGAATACCACCACCGACTGCCGGGCTAAACCTCCATTATATTTTGGTAAGTGAGCATACGCTTGGCGTCAAGGAAGAAATAGGACATCTAAATTCCATTCTGTGCAAATGTTCCCCACCAATGTGCCTATATTCGTCGTCCAGGCAGAATTGTATTTGGGACCCTTTGATGGAATGAATTGTGTGCATGACAGCCCATTCACAACACGTGACCTCTGCCACCAATCGTTGGCCTTAGCTTCGTGGTGCAGTCCACCACTGAGATCAGTTATTGACACGGGGGGTGACACGGGATGGCCGGGAGGTCATTCTATAGGTTTACCTTCATGTAGTGCAGAAGCAACAATCACACCAGCCCCTGGTCATCAAGGGGTGCGAAGAACTTACTTTCCACATATGAAGACCCCTGTAACATAAGGGGTACATGGAACGTGGGGGCAGAGCGGCCCAGGAGGTACGGCGGCACAGCATGCCACCTCCTAATATTGATGTTCTCTGGAGGGTAACCGAACTTAAAAATTAAGCATCTGAGATGCAATTGAAGTGCAGACTTTCAGGTTTAAGAGGTTGAGCAAAAATATCCTGTGAAACGTTTAGGAATTGCGACCATTTTTCTACAAAACCTCCTTATTTCAGGGCTCAAAAGTAATTGGACAAATTAACTTTACCAGAAATAAAACATTTTATTTCTAATACTTTGTAAAGAATCCTTTGCAGGCAATGACTGCCTGAAGTCTGGAAGCCATGGACGTCACCAAATGCTGTGGTGACAAAACTTATGTCACCGTCCAAATATTTCTGGACCTAACTTTACGTAGCCTATTCCAAGAGGATGAAAGAAGCTGTAAGTCATTGGTGGCTCTAGCGACCCCGCTTTCTTCCTTTCGGTATTGTATACCTTTTTAGTATTTTCATGTCCCAGAAAAACAAAAAAGGCAATCTGCAACATAATGGCGGGGTGATGTAGACGCATCAGGGCGATAAGAAGGATTTTACACACTGCGGCGTCTCCTCGTGCAGCATCTGTGTGGTTATTGCTTATGATCACGCCCCAGTTTGGCTAATGGCTTCTGACTGGTGCCGAACGCGTGAAATGATTGCTAAGTACAGATGTGGGGCTTGTCATGCGCTGGAACGTGTCATGAGGTCTGTGCATGGTTCTTGCTAAATTAAATCTCTTCTCCGACAACACGCTCCGTCCGCGACCTGATCTTCAGATTGACCACGTAAACCCGAGCCGCAGATGACACGAGACATGCAGAACGCATCGGTTTTAATTGATTATTATAGAACTCATCAAAAAATGTCATCCACCTATGAGGAATTCTGAAAAGCATCTTTCCTAATAAGTTGGGGGTCGTCTCATGCCCAGAGGACGATAAAACATCGGCTATGATGTCGGCTCAGTCCAGAATCCACTTACGTTGTCGGGGTCGTATCGACAAACCATTCGTCCTCCAGTCACTCCAAATTTAGACTATAAGCATGGGTTAACCGTTTAAAGAATGAGTCAGACAACAGGCTGGTTCAAACTTCAGAGCATGCTTAGAGGGCTATATGCAGGCACCAAATCCAGCAATGTTCTGTTCTTTATTTCTGCAAGCATGAGATTATATACACAGGATGTCAGGGTGGAGTAAGGGATGGATGGGGGCGAGGAGGTAAGCTGTATATGTCTATATATGTACATGTCCAGCATCTGGCCATCTCTAATTGGTTCACATTCCATAGGTCTTGTATCTAGGCAGACTGTGGTGATGTAATCCTAGCTGATGCAGCGTTTCCTGTAGTCAAGTTTCATTTTCTGAGAATCGATACTGCTTTTCTTGTATATCACGTGGTTTCTCAGTTCCCCAAAGGTGGGGGTAGACATCAGTGCATTCCTCGGAGACAGGCACTAGCTGGTACTGACATCATCTTAGAATAAGTTTCGTTTCTGATACAATACTTGGCAAGGAAAACTTATTGTTTCAGGAACAAAGAACAAAATAGTGGTAAGCACACAAGCATATAAAAATAGAAAAATATATTTTACCTTGACAACGTCTTCCAGTAATCTTATAGGCTTTGTCCAGGAGCAGAAAAACGCAGCCGCTTTTGTTCGTTTTTTTTTTTTCCACGAAAGAGCCGCATCTGCCCATAGGATGTCTTGTGGGATCGCAGCTCAGCCCCTTTTACTACAGTGGAACTGAGCTGTACTACCGCACACAACCTGCGGTCAGGAGTGGCGCTATCTCTGAAAGGAATCAATATAAATAACATGGATGTTGTCTGGCGTTTCTGCTTTTTTTCCTCAGTTTTCTCTTGAATATTTTCATGTGACAAATAGGTTGATAGCATCATAAAAAGAATAGCAATAGCACCAACCATCACATATATGTATGTATAACACACTATATCTAAAAGTACAGTGGGAATGTTGTAAATTTTAACACACATGTGTGAATGTGGACAACATGGTAGGGAGACTGTAATAGCTAAGCAATACAAAAACAGAAAAACAGTCCAAAAGCCCAATAAAACATGAATTTTATTAAGTAAATAATACTGACATAATTAACAGAGCAGGTGCATGAGACATAAGAGAGCTGACAGACAAATGATGTCAGCAAAGAAACGCCTTAAAGGGATCATGGTCCATCAACCCACCATACAATCATAATCATCATTACAATAAGATGTCTGGGGTCACAATCATAATGTTAAATTACTAGCTAAATAGCAGCACCAGGGTATATCCCCCAGACATAACAATAGAACCACATACCTATTCAGGTGGATGGAAAAGCGGACCGCTGACCCACCCCAACGCGCGTTTCGGAGCCTAGGCCCCCTGAGGAAGGAGTGTGGCTCCGAAACGCGCGTTGGGGTGGGTTAGCGGTCCGCTTTTCCATCCACCTGAATAGGTATGTGGTTCTATTGTTATGTCTGGGGGATATACCCTGGTGCTGCTATTTAGCTAGTAATTTAACATTATGATTGTGCCCCCAGACATCTTATTGTAATGAAGATTATGATTGTATGGTGGGTTGATGGACCATGATCCCTTTAAGGCGTTTCTTTGCTGACATCATTTGTCTGTCAGCTCTCTTATGTCTCATGCACTTGCTCTGTTAATTATGTCAGTATTATTTACTTAATAAAATTCATGTTTTATTGGGCTTTTGGACTGTTTTTCTGTTTTTGTATTGATAGCATCATAAGCAGAATCAAGCTGGGGATACACCGAGCTAAAGGGTTAATCCCATCTTCATAGATGGCTATTGCCGGATGCTTCGAAAAACAACCACTTTTCCAGTATACTGTTTAAGTTTGCAGCCGTTTTTGAGATATACTTATTTTCTCCATCGCCTCATTGGGGGACACAAGACCATGGGTGTTATGCTGCTGCCACTAGGAGGATACTAGGCAATACACAGAAAAAAAGGTTAACTCCTCCTCCTGCAGTATACACCCTCTGTTGGCTCAATCCTGAACCAGTTCTTGCTTAGTGTCTGTAGGAGGCACTGACCCCAATTCTTTTTTACCAATTTTATTTTTATTTTTACTATTTTCCACGTTTTGGAAGGGCGACGGGTCTTGCAGAAAAGTCCCGATCTCCCACAACCATCAACAGGTGGGAACGCGGAGTGTCGCCTCCACGTAACCCCTCCTGCAACGCTACCATCGGGCGACGGTTCCCTTCAATGGGCCCGCTCATGTCACTGACGACTGTAAACGCGCTCCAGAGCTTCGGAAGCGGAAAAAACCCTCACCACCACTATTGAAAGCAGTTGGTGCTAGGATGTTGGGGAACAAACCCTCTCCACCTCCCTATCATAGGGATGGTGGATTGAGGACGTACGGCTGCGCAGGTCGTAGGCATTCTGAGCCAGGAGGCTCCGCAGTGAGTACATCTGATACCCTGTGGATATTGCCGCTCACTCTGTGTATCCCAAACAGTGATGCTATTGCGCTGTCAGCGGCGCCACCGTTGCGGCTCCCCATTTCCATTCCCGTCGCGGCCGCTCTTGCGATCCCTATCGGGTCGCAAGGCCGGCGTTGCAAAATTTAGTCCCTGGGTGTGACCCGGGGTAGGCCGCGCTAGCGATCCCTATCGGGCCGCAAGGCCGGTGCAGCAAACTTAGTCCCTGCTGCAACCCGGGGTAGGCCGCAAT
Organism: Oophaga sylvatica; assembly: GCA_033576555.1. Classification (NCBI taxonomy): domain Eukaryota; kingdom Metazoa; phylum Chordata; class Amphibia; order Anura; family Dendrobatidae; genus Oophaga; species Oophaga sylvatica. Next base: position 40,274,935 of record JARQOD010000002.1, read on the forward strand.
AGCGATCCCTATCGGGTCGCAGGGCCGGCGTCCCAAATTTAGTCCCCGGCTTCGGGCCGGGGTAGGCCTCGAGAGTGTGGGCGGGCTTACCGCTCTCACCGCTAGCTCCACCCACATTGCGCATTCTCCACAGGCCCCGGTCATTGGCAGGGAGTGACTGGCTCCTCCCTAGTTTCTCCATCACTCTCCTCCCACAATTTCTGGTTCTTCTCGTGACCCACGAGAAGCGCTAAAGATCCAAATCTTGGTCTCCATCTTCCGGGACGCCAGGACTCTCAGCGTGGTGGTACTAGGGCACCTGATCAGCCTATTCCTCAGCGCCCCTTCTCCCTCGTGGGCTCGGACACAGGACCTGGGTAAGCTTACACAGCGCTTAACCCTTCTAATGCAGCAGGCTAACAGGTGCAAAAATGTCACAATCAAAGGACTCTAAAAGGCCTGACAAAAACCACACTGGTGTATGCCACCTGTGCCTCATGCAACGCTTCCCTGCCATCAAAGCATGGTTCTGCATTCTGTGCAACATGTGCCCAAGAGCCCTCTGCTTCTACCGCTCAGGAGCCCCCTTCTACCGTTCAGGAGCCCATATCTACTCCTGATCCTAGTGAGCCGATCCCTTCCGGGTGGACTACGTTTCTGGCACAGTCCATGGATTCTCTGACTAAGGCTTTGGAATCTTTCCGTGGTTCCTCCTCTAGCCAGGGCGCCCCTTTTCCGGAAAGGGGCCCGTCAGCCTTCAGAGAGACCTCATCAGATAGGGGCCGACCCACGGCATCAGCAAGGCGCCCGTCTAGGAAACGCACCATAATGCTTCTCCTAATCCATCTAGCAGTTGCCGCGAGCTCAGGTTCCTGTTCTCCCTCTCCCAGAGCTCTCAGTGATCATGATTCTGAGTACGAGTCAGATATAGGTGATGACCCGAACTCGCCAGAGTTTCAAGAGTCTCTTGACTCTCTCATAGAGGCAGTTAATAAAGCCCTGAAGGTAGATGAGAAACCCGGGTCTAACCCGGATCACCCTATCTCTTTCAAAAGAACTAAGCGTCCTCCAAACTTTTCGGTAACCACCCGGAGTTTACTGACATTGTTCAGGGACATAGGGATCGGCCAGACACACGCTTTTCAGGACAGAAGTTTCTAAAAGTGCGATACTCATTTTCAGCGATGCTAGCAAGAGAGTGGACCGAATCTCCGGTAGTAGATCCGCCTGTATCTTGCTTGGCTTCAAAAACCCTCCTGTCCCTTTCAGATGGCTCATCCATTAAAAATCCCTCCGATAGGTCGACAACCTCGCTGAATCGGTCTTTGAGGCTGCTGGAGCATCGCTCTTTCCTTCTTTCGCGGCCACCTGGGTGGCAAGGGCCATGGTGGCCTGGGCTGAGGATCTGGTTAAAGCTAGTAGCGATGTCCCTCTTCCCCCCCGAGGCACGTAATGTTGCCTATCAGATTACTCAGGCAGGCGACTACATAGTCCATGCGTCCTTAGATGCAGCTAATTGCGCTGCACTCACAGCCGCCAATGCCATCGCCATTCGAAGGTCCCTTTGGCTCTGAGAGTGGCGTGCAGACTCTGCCTCAAAGAGGTCTTTAACTTCGCTGCCTTATCAATCAGGGCGTCTCTTTGGAGATCGTCTTGATCAAATTATTTCTGATGCTACCGGTAGCAAAAGTAAATTTCTTCCGCAGCGCAGAATCAATTGACCCTTTCGGTCCCAGTACCAAAGTCGTTCCCGGCCATTTCGCAGCTCCTTTAACTGGTTCTCTGCTTCAACCTCGTCCCGTGCACCCCGTTCTTCTCGCAGAGACAGGGGCCCGCAATCTTCGTTCAAGCCCTCTCAGCCCTGGAGAAACAGATTTTCTCAGTCGGGAAACAAGAGCTCTTCCTCTCGAAAATTATCCTCCCAATGACTCCTTGCTGGGCCCGTGGGAGCCAAACAGGGTAGGCGGCCGCCTACTCTTGTTTCGCGAGGTCTGGAGGTCGGTCGTTAACGACCGGTGGGTCCGAGATCTTGTAGACTCTGGCTACAAGATCGAATTCTTGTCTCTTCCCCCAAAGCGTTTCTTCCAGTCTCGCCCCCCTAAGGTCCAATGCTCTCTCAACTCCCTTTCTTCAGGCCTTAAACATTCTTCGCACCAGCGGGGTTATCGTCCCAGTTCCTCACGAGGAAAGGTTCAAGGGGTTTTATTCAAACCTTTTTGTAGTCCCCAAGAAGGACGGCTCATTGCGTCCTATCCTGGACCTAAAACTGCTGAACAAATTCATCAGAGTCCGCCATTTCAGCTGCAGATGAAGGAAGGGAGACAGTCATTACTAGTGGGTAGGCGGAGCCCACATAGGATAAACACACCTCAGATTAAAAAAGTGTTGACCGGCCCCTCCAGTTTATAGGGCTCCTCCTACTCCAGCTCTCCAGTCTAAAATTTGAGGTCACAGAGGATAGTCGCTGCTGGAAGCAGCTCCTCAGAATTTTTTTTTTATTTTAGTCGGACAGAGACTTGGACCCCCGTGGTCTAGAGGTCTCAGGGGTCTCAGCGCTGCTGGACCCCCACCTCTCCCTTGGCGGATCTGTATTACCCTGTAAGGTGGTCCCTGCAGAACCCTGCCGGCCCTGGGGATGAGGATTGCTTCCCTGGCGGGGACGCAAACCGCGCTTCTGGGGTCACTGCGTTCCCCGCCCTGGGGGGAAGCTACGGGCACAGCGCCACAAATCTCTGAGGGGTCCCTGTGGCGCTCAGCGGGGTGAGTACTCCACATTTTTAATGTGTTTGAGTGCTTCAGCGACTGCTGCGGCAGCCGCTGTTACATGTGACATGTTGGTGACTAGTGTCTTTTGTCCGCAGGTGGATGCCTGCAGGACATGGAGAGCGGAGGAGTCGCGCGCCCTTTTTTTTTTTTTTTTGAATTTTTTGCGGCGCTCTGAGCGCGCGCTTTACTACTGTCTTCAGAGGCACAGCGCGGCGGCCATTACTGGAACGGAAGGCTTCCTTCCTCACTCTCCTCTCCTCCACACAGGACAATCGAAGACGCTACACCGCGGCCAGCTGGGTGAGTCGCTTCTGGGGCAGAAGCTTAACCCCCTCACCCCCACAGCGCAGGACACTGAACGCTACCGCTAACGATCATTATAACGACGCATACTAATGCGATCGTTTTTTTGTGATCTTTTTAATGTCGCTAGTAGCTGCCACAGTGGGCGATCTCATTGACGACGCATAAGTGGTTAGCGATCCCCTTAGCGACTTTGGCGGTCATTGCGATGTACAAATCAGCGCAATTTTTTAGCGTTCTTGTTTAGTGTACAAAGGCAAAATAAGCATACCTTTGAGAGCACTGTCCTGCAGCTGTTACCTCATAAGAGGCACCTGGGGCTCGCACACCCTTTTCATTAAACAAGGGTTGTGGGGAGTCTGCGTCATTAACCCCTTCTTTGGCGGTTAACCCTTTATTGGGGGACAGCTGGGGTAGCTCTCTCTTTAAGAGCTTTAACCCTTCAGCGTTCGTTTCTTCTTTAAGAAACCACACTGTCCTAGTTACTGACAGGTTTAACCTGCCATATACTGTGTGAGGACATGTCAGATCAGGGTCCAGGAGGTGCGGACCGTCTCCCAGATCCGCTACAGGATCAGTCTCGCGTTTCTGACACGCAGACCTCGACGGCGTCAGGCGCAGCGGTCAGAGGTTTTCAGTGATGTCAAAATGGAGGCCCTCGCTCGTTCTATTGATGGCCTGTCTGACCTTCTAGGTTATTGGGTGTCAGCTAGATCCTCTCAGAGGAAGCGACACAGGCCGGTGCCTTCATTCCCGCGCAGCGACTTGGAGATCTCGGGCATGGAGGGTTTCCCTTTCAAGCTCAGATGGGGAGGTGTCCGATTCGGATAAGGAGGATCGGCAGGGACTCTCTGCTTCTCTTTTGGGTCGTACAGAGGCTTTTATTGGAAGCCATGAGGGAGGCGTTACAGTTACCGGAGGAGGTAACTAGACGTCCTAGTAATTCGGCCCGGATGTTTTCAGGAGTCGCATAGGTCGCGATCACCATTACCACCCTAAACACGCCCGATCTCATCTGATCTCGGAAGCTAAGCAGGGTTGGGCCTGGTTAATACTTGGATGGGAGACCGCCTGGGAATTCCAGGTGCTGTAGGCTTAAAGGAACGCCTGTTCCAGATAAGTGTTTTCAGCTGTATCCGTGTACGACGGAATTGATTGATAATTGGATTCCTTCTCCTGAAGTGGATGTCCCTTTATCCCAGATTAGCAAGTCCTCATTACTTCCTGTTAAAAGGGAAGGCGAGTTTGCAGAATCCGCTGGACAGAAAAAAGGCGAAATCCATCTACGAGGCCGTGGGTCATAGATTCAGAGCATGTGTGCTTGTAAAGCTTCTCTAAGCTGGTTAGACCGTCTACGGACGGCGTGGCAAGATATATCCCCTATATCCGAGCTAGATGGGCTTTTTAAGTTGGAGGATGCAGCCCGATATGACAGTGATGCAGGTTTGGATACTGCGTCACTGCTGTCCAGGGCGCAATCCTAAGCAATCAGTCAGGAGAGCACTGTGGCTTAGACAGTGGACCAGAGACGCGGTTTCCAAGCAAGGGATTGCCAAGGCAAAGGCAAAAGAAACGGCTTTACCACAGCAAAGAGCTGTGGCTTCTGCGTCTGGCAGGCATAGTGCCGGTAGTAGTCGGGTCCAGGGGACAGTTCGGTCAGCCCTCTTGGGGATCGGGTTGTCCCTCTTTTTAAGGGAAAAAAGAACGCTCAGAAATCCCGCACTCCTGGAAAGCCAAGACAAGTGGGAAGCTGACAAAAAAGCTCGCTAAGACGGACTGACGCCAGGGTCTCACTCGAGGGCTCTCGAGTGGGAGGTCACCTGCTCCAATTCAATCCGACTTGGGCTTCCCGCGTGTCGGACGCCTGGGTGATGCGGGTTGTGTCGGCAGGCTACTTCGTAGAGTTTCTTTCTCGACTCCCAGACAGTTTTTTTGCCACTCTCGCATTCCATCAGAGCCCGAGCTATTTGCCGCTCTACTGCGGGAGGTCGATTCCCTTCTGCAGAAGGGTGTGGTAGTACCGGTTCCGCGGAGGGCCGGGGAAGAGGGTTTTACTCCAACCTCTTTGTGGTCCCAAAAAGGAGGACAAATTTCGCCCCATTCTGGATCTCAAAAGATTGAATTGGCATGTCTGTACCCGGAAATTCCGCATGGAGTCACTTCGCTCCGTTGTGGCGGCCCTGTCGCATAACTAATCGACATCCGGGACACTTTTTTGCATGTTCCCGTCGGAAGGGCCCACCAACGCTTCCTTCGTTTTGCCATAGGCCAGGACCATTACCAGTCTGTGGCCCTGCCATTCGGGTTGGCCTCAGCACCCAGAGTTTTTATGAAAATTCTGGCACCTCTCATGGCGATTCTGTGAAGACAGGGGGTTACGATTCTTCCCTATCTGGACGACCTTTTGATTGTGGCGTCCTCAAAGGAGGAGGCGGTGACGGCTCGCAATCTATCCCTTCAGCTCCTGGAGGACTTCGGGTGGCTGGTCAATTAGGAGAAGTCGTCTCTGGAACCGTCACAGTCAATCCTGTTTTTGGGAATGCATTCGACACGGTACGAGCAGTGGTGTCTCTGCCTCCAGACAAGCAAGCGAGTCTTCTTTGACATGTAATGAAGTCTTCGACAGCAATGTCCCTTCGAAGGTGTATGCGCCTTCTGGGTTTGATGGTGGCGTCGATGGAGACAATTCCGTTTGCCCAATTTCATTCCAGGGCTCTCCAAATGCTCATTTTGAACCGTTGGGATCAATCGCAGTTTCACTGGATTGCAGTGTCATCATCTCCCACAGGGTGCGAGAGTCTCTAGGATGGTGGTTACGTCCAGAAGTGTTATCCCTGGGGAAGTCCTTCCTCCCTCCAAGGTGGTCGGTCGTAACCACCGATGCCAGCCTGACGGGCTGGGGGGGGTGTCTGGAACGATCTCTGGATTCAGGGAGTATGGTCGTTGGAAGAGTCTGTCCTGTCGATCAACATCCTGGAATTGAGGGCAATTTTCCTTTGCCTCCAACACTGGACGGTCCCTTTTAAGTGGTCTACCAGTCCGAGTGCAGACAGACAACGCGACGGCGGTCGCGTATATCAATCATCAAGGTGGGACGAGGAGCTTCAGGCTCATGATGGAAGTGTCTCGAATTCTGCTATGGGCCGAGGCCAGAGTGCCAGCCATCTCTGCTATTCACATTCCAGGAGTTCAGAATATCACAGCGAACTCCCTCAGTCGCGAAAAGATTGATTCCGGAGAATGGAGTCTTCATCCGAAAATTTTTTTTTGCACTGCTGTGCTCCTGTTGGGGAACTTCCCAAGTGGATTTGATGGCATCCAGGTTCAATGCCATGTTACCGACATTCATGTCCAGATACAAGGACCTGAAGGCTGTGGCAGTGGATGCTCTGGTGGCTCCTTGGGACCAATTCGAGCTAATTTATGTGTTCCCGCCGATATCCTTACTTCCTCTGGTGTTGCGTCGGATCAGACTGGAGAGAGTCCCGGCTATATTGATAGCCCCAGATTGGCCAAGGAGGACGTAGTTCTCGACACTAGTGTCGCTTTTGGCAGCGCCTCCACTTCCACTCCCTCTTCGGCCGGACCTGTTAACCCAAGGGCTCGTTCGTCACCCGGACCTGAGGTCTCTGCGTTTGACGGCGTGGCGCTTGAGACCGAAATCTTGAATCGTCAAGGTTTTTTAGCCGAAGTCATTGCCACTCTGCGAGCTGCCAGAGGTCCGGCTACTACTAGGATTTATCACAAGACTTGGGAAGCCTTCTTTTCGTGGTGTTCGGTTTCCTCTAGGAACCCGAGGATTTTTTCCATTCCCAATTTGTTGGCTTTTTTGCAGTACAGGCTGGACAAGGGTTTGGCAGTTAGCACTCTGAAAGGACAGGTTCCTGCTCTGTCCTTGCTGTTTCGGAAGGCTATCGCCTCGCGTAGGGACATACGTTCCTTTTCTCGCGGGGTAACCCGTCAATTTCCGCCGCAGAAGGCGCTTGTGTCTCCTTGGCGGCTCAATCTTGTCTTGGAGGCTCTTCAACATGGGCCTTTTGAGTGTATGGACTCTGCTAATCTTTCCTTTCTCTCTTGGAAAGTTGCCTTCCTAGTGGCGGTCACTTTTTTGAGAAGGGTTTCTGAGTTGACGGCTTTTTTCTTGCTCGCCTCCTTTTCTGGAGTTTCACCCAGATCGTGTAGTGCTTCGCACACGGGGCGACTTTCTACCTAAAGTGGTGTCAGTTTCATGTTAACCAGGATATTGTATTGCCCTCGCTTTGTCCGGAGCCGAGGAATTCGAAGGAACGGGCCTTGCACACATTGGATTTGGTGCAGGCTTTGAAGTTCTATTTGCCTATTACTCAAAGTTTTCGGAAGTCGGTTTCTCTGTTTGTGATTCCAGCAGGACGTCGACGTGGGCAACAAGCTTTCAAGGATTCTATAGCTCGTTGGATTCGGTCGGCCATTTTAGAGGCTTTCCGACTTAAGGGCTAACCTTGCCCGATTAAGATTCGAGCTCACTCCACGAGGCATGTGGGTTCATCGTGGGCTTTTCATCAAGGAATCTCGGCAGCTCAGCTCTGCCGGGCTGCAACCTGGCGCTCCGTCCACACATTTACAAAATTTTATAAGGTGGACGTCAGTGCTTCCGCTGATGCGGCCGTAGGACGTAGGGTCCTGCAGGCGACTGTAGTTTAAAGTTCTCGTTAACTTGTAGTTAGCGCTAGTTGCGCATTTATTTAGGTTGTTGGGTATCTGCCTCTTTTGTTTTTTTTTGCCCACCCTTATTTTTGGACTGCTTTGGGACGTCCCACTAGTAATGACTGTGTCTCCCTTCCTTCATCTGCAGCTGAAACACGGATTTTGGTAAGAACTTACCTGTAAAATCCTTTTCAGCGAAGGAAGGAAGGGAGACACACATCCCTCCCATGGCAAAAGTGTGTTGTTGTGTTTTCAGATGCGGCGTGACCCTTCTCTTATAGCGATTATCTGGGCTGAGGTCGGCGCGCTAAGGCTCTGTTCCAGCATTGCCAGCTCATCGCAGTGGTCAGGTTCAGTGAGTAGTACCTGGACTGTGTGGTTGTTTCGGCTATATGCATAACCTGTCTTTTTGTTTTTTCTCTGAAGTCCTTCAGAAGGGGTTATGTTGCTACGCTGGTGATATTTGCTCTTCCTTAAGCTTGGGTACGACTGGAGAGCTGGAGTAGGAGGAGCCCTATAAGCTGGAGGGGCCGGTCAACACTTTTTTAATCTGAGGTGTGTTTATCCTATGTGGGCTCCGCCTACCCACTAGTAATGACTGTGTCTCCCTTCCTTCTTCGCTGAAAAGGATTTTACAGGTAAGTTCTTACCAAAATCCGTGTTTCAGAATGGAATCTCTCCGTTCTGTTATCACATCTCTAGAAAGAAAGGAATACCTGGCGTCAGTCGACATCAAAGACGCATATCTACACATTCCGATTTTCAGAGGCCATCAACAGTTTCTGCGTTTTGCAATCGGAGACTATCATTTTCAATTTGCCGCTCTGCCCTTCGGTCTCGCAAACCGCCCCCAGAGTGTTCACAAAGGTCATGGCGGCCGTCATGTCAATTTTACACTCTCGGGGTGTGGTGGTCCTCCCGTACCTAGACGACCTGCTCATCAAAGGACCGACTTTTCGGGCCTGCGCAGAGAGTGTCGAGATCACTATCGACACCCTCTCTTGCCTGGGTTGGTTAGTGAATTTGGACAAGTCCTCTTCCATTCCCTCTCAGAAGATTCCTTTTCTGGGAATGATTCTGGACACCTCCCATGGATTGGTATCTCTCCCTCCAGAGAAGATTGCTTCTCTCAGGCGGGGAGTGCTCCTGCTGTCTCTAGCCCGCTCCCACTCTCTACGATTCGCCATGCAGGTCCTGGGGAAAATGGTAGCCTCCATCGAGGCAGGACCGTTTGCTCAATTCCATTTCCGACCTCTTCAACAGGAGTTAATATCAGTCTGGGACAGGAACCCAGCGTCCCTAGATCGCCGCGTTCATCTCTCCCTCAGAGTCAAACGCTCACTGAAATGGTGGACAAAGCGGTTCATCATTGAATCAGGGAAAATCTTTTCTACCTGTACATTGGCTGGTAGTGACCACTGATGCCAGTCTCCTTGGATGGGGGGGCGGTGTTCCTTCACCACATGGCTCAGGGCCGCTGGTCTCTTCCAGAGACCTGTCTTCCCATCAACATCCTGGAGATCAGAGCTATCAAACTAGCTCTCTTCCATTTCCATCACCTTCTAGCCGGTCGTCCCATCCGGATCCAGTCAGACAACGCCACGGCCGTGGCGTACATCAACCGTCAGGGAGGCACTCGGAGCAGAACAGCGATGCTCGAGGTATCGCACATTCTGCAATGGGCCGAGTCAAACCGCTCGCTCATCTCCGCGGTTCACATCCCAGGAGTGGACAATTGGGAGGCGGACTTTCTCAGTCGCCAGGGCTTAGCCTCAGGAGAATGGTCTTTGCACCCGGAAGTTTTGCCAGCGTTGGGGAATGCCAGATGTGGCTCTCATGGCATCCAGACTAAATACCAAAGTTCAGGCTTTCATAAGCCGGTCCCGAGACCCGCTAGCCATCGGCTCGGATGCGCTAGTCCTCCCTTGGAGTCAATTTCGTCTCCCTTACATCTTTCCGCCTCTTCCGTTAATTCCCAGGGTAATCTGAAAGATCAAGGCGGAAGGCGTTCCTCTCATTCTTGTCGCTCCAGACTGGCCTCGCCGACCGTGGTATGCGGAACTAATGCGTCTGGTCGCAGATGTCCCCTGGAGATTACCGGATCGTCCGGACCTTCTCTCGCAGGGTCCAATTTACCATCACAATTCGAAAGCGCTGAATTTGATGGTATGGATCCTAGGCCAGGCTTGTTTTTCTCAAAAAGTTGTTTCTACAATGATCAATGCCAGGAAACCTGTTTCCGTGCGCATTTATCATCGTGTTTGGAAAACATTCTTTTCCTGGTGTAAGGATAGGGGTCGTTCCCCTTTGGTCTTTTCTATCCCTTCCATTCTGGAATTCCTCCAAGCAGCATTGGACTCGGGGTTAGGACTTTCTTCCCTGAAGGGGCAGATTTCCGCCTTGTCCGTACTTTTCCAACGACGGATTGCATCTAAGTCTCAGGTCAGGACCTTTATCCAAGGAGTGTCACATCTCGTTCCACCCTACAAGAGGCCTTGGAGCCTTGGGATCTTAATTTGGTCCTCAGTGCCTTACAGGAATCCCCCTTCGAACCTTTGCCGGAAGTGCCTTTATCCCTTCTTTCTTGGAAGGTTGTCTTTCTAGTCTCAATTACCTCCATCCGGCGGGTATCAGAATTGGCAGCCTTGTCTTGTAAACCTCCTTTCCTCATTTTTCACCAGGACAAGGTAGTTCTTAGGACTTCTCCTCTTTCTTACCCAAAGTCGTTTCGACTTTTCATATCAATGAAGATATAGTCCTGCCCTCGTTCTGCCCGACGCCGATTCACCATACTGAAAAGGCCCTTCACACTTTGGATTTGGTGAGGGCCTCCGAAGGTACATTTCTAGAACTGCATCTTTCCGTAAATCGGACGCCCTGTTTGTGCTTCCGGATGGACGCAGACAGGGTTTTCCTGCTTCCAAGGCCACGTTAGCCAGATGGATCCGTTTGGCGATACAAGAGGCGTACCGTGTCAAAGGTCAGCGTATCTCGGCTGGGATTAAGGCACACTCCACTCGGTCTGTGGGGGCCTCCTGGGCCATTCGGCACCAGGCTTCGGCACAACAAGTGTGAAAGGCTGCGACTTGGTCCAGTCTTCATACTTTTGTCAAGCATTACCAAATCCATGCTCAAGTTTCTTCAGATGCGGCACTTGGCAGACAAATTCTGCAATCAGCTGTTGCACATCTGTAAGTTGTCTGTTGACTGTTTAAGCGTTTTATGCATTTGGCTCACGAAGCTTCATCTGTTGTTGTGGCTTCCCACCCAGGGACTGCTTTGGGACGTCCCATGGTCTTGTGTCCCCCAATGAGGCGATGGAGAAATAGGGATTTTTGTGTGTACTTACCGTAAAATCCTTTTCTCCGAGCCAATCATTGGGGGACACAGCTCCCACCCTTGTTTAGACAGTAGCCTCGTTGTTTCTTTGGTTTTGACATATTGCATTCTGTTATGAGCTCCTACTGCTTTGGCACCGAACTGGTTCAGGATTGAGCCAACAGAGGGTGTATACTGCAGGAGGAGGAGTTAACCTTTTTTTCTGTGTATTGCTTAGTGTCCTCCTAGTGGCAGCAGCATAACACCCATGGTCTTGTGTCCCCCAATGATTGGCTCGGAGAAAAGGATTTTACGGTGAGTACACACAAAAATCCCTATTTTTGTTTTTGGCTCATTGCCTAGATCGACCACCGCAGCTGTCAAGCATCGAGCTCCACACAGAAGCCTGTTAGGGTTCAGCGCGCTCTATCGATCCTGGCCAGATTGAAAACACCGCTTACAAGCTCAGTAGAAAAGCACTTGTAAGCACTTTGCATGCTCTGCAGTCCCATAAGGACTCATTGAAACTATATAGTGGAAGGAGTAATTTTTTGGGGCAGGGGCCAATGGTTTGTGTTAGAGCGAATAGTTATGCAGGTGCGTATCGGCTAGACGGAGGCTAAAAGAACTCACTTTTGGCTTCCATCTGGTATATTGGAGCCCATAGGAAAAGTCAACTATTCATTGTGAAAAAGGTTCCCACATGCTTTAGGCTAAATGCCCAGACTCCGAAAAAAGGCCCCGGAGATGGTTGTTTAGGATTTAGTGATTTGAGCCGACCTGGAGCTGAAGTTACATAGAAATTTTGTTTCTATGTTGTTAAAGCTCACAGTCGCACTGAACCCACCACCGTTACCTTTTTGTCACAAACAACCCTCCGCTGCTCCCTATCGTCAGGACAGTTACACAATTGACCAACGATTAACGGAGGATGCTGTGGTTGTTACCACTACTAGGCCGATTACTGGAGAACTCACAATAAGCGTATGATATATACAGTGGGTACAGAAAGTATTCAGACCCCTTTAAATTTTTAACTCCTTTTGTTTCATTGCAGCCATTTGGTAAATTCAAAAAAGTTCATTTTTTTTCTCATTAATGTACACTCTGCTCCCCATCTTTACTGAAAAAAACAGAAGTGTAGAAATTTTTGCAAAATGTATTAAAAAAAGAAAAACTGAAATATCACATGGTCATAAGTATTCAGACCCTTTGCTCAGTATTGAGTGGAAGCACCTTTTGAGCTAGTACAGCCATGAGTCTTCTTGGGAATGATGCAACAAGTTTTTCACCCTGGATTTGGGGATCCTCTGCCATTTTTCCTTGCAGATCCTCTCCAGTTCCATCATGTTGGATGCTGAATGTTGGTGGACAGCCATTTTCAGGTGTCTCCAGAGATGCTCAATTGGGTTTACGTCAGTGCTCTGGCTGGGCCAGTCAAGAATGGTCACAGAATTGTTCTGAAGCCACTCCTTTGTTATTTTAGCTGTGTGCTTAGGGTCATTGTCTTGTTGGAAGGTGAACCTTCGGCCAAGTCTGAGGTCCAGAGCACTCTGGAAGAGGTTTTCATCCAGGATATCTCCCAGTCATCCTGTCCCTGCAGCTGAAAAACGCCCACATAGCATGATGCTGCCACCACCATGTTTCACTGTTGGGATTGTATTGGGCAGGTGATGAGCAGTGCCTCGTTTTCTCCACACATACCACTTAGAATTATCACTAAAAAAGTTCTATCTTCGTCTCATCAGACCAGAGAATCTTATTTCTCATAGTCTGGGAGTTCTTCATGTGTTTTTTAGCAAACTCTATGGGGTTTCATATGTCTGGCACTGAGGAGAGGCTTCCGTCGGGCCACTCTGCCATAAAGGCCCGACTGGTGGAGGGCTGCAGTGACAGTTGACTTTGTGGAACTTTCTACCATCTCCATACTGCATCTGTGGATCTCAGCCACAGTGATCTTGGGGTTCTTCTCTACCTCTCTCACCACGATTGCCCAGATTGGCTGGACGGCCAGGTCTAGGAAGACTTCTGATGGTACCAAACTGCTTCCATTTAAGGATTATGGAGGCCACTCTGCTCTTAGGAACCTTGAGTACTGCAGAAATTATTTTGCAACCTTGGCCAGATCTGTGCCTTGCCACAATTCTGTCTCTGAGCTCCTTGGCCAGTTCCTTTGACCTCATGTTTCTCATTTGGTTTGACATGCACTGTGAGCTGTGAGGTCTTATATAGATAGGTGTGTGCCTTTACAAATCAAGTCCTATCAGTTTAATTAAACACAGCTGGACTCCAATGAAGTAGAACCATCTCAAGGACGATCACAAGGAAATAGACAGCATGTGACTTAAATATGAGTGTCTGAGCAAAGGGTCTGAATACTTATAACCATGTGATATTTCAGTTTTTCTTTTTTAATAAATTTGCAAACATTTCTACGTTTTTTTTTTTTTTTTTTCAGTCAAGATGGGGTGCAGAGTGTATATTAATGAGAAAAAAGAGCTTTTTTTTTTAATTTACCAAATATATATTGTAGTGTGACTAATGGCCACATAATTAATGGGAGGTAGGTGTCACAGGGATGGCTGTTCCCTGTGATGTTACCCGGAGTGTTTTTTCTTTAGTGCACGTAAGCCCTAAGTGTTGTAGCTTTGAGAGATGGGAGGGTCTGGCTACACATATACCTCACTGTGAGGGAAGGGTGCTCACTGTACCCTTTTTTCCCTGCAGAAGCCTGTGTGGTTGTGTGTTTTAGGACCTGCAGTGATGTCACGATCACGTGACTAGCCATGTGATGGGTACCTGGGTGTGGTTACAACTATGCAATGGAGGTGTGTTTGGCACATGGCAGTGAGTGTTTGGGAGTCTGTCAGTGTGGACAGATTTCCATGTGTCCAGGCTGGACACTATAGAATGGGCTGTATATGGATAGGTGGAAGCCTCCAGTGTGGGTTGAGGCTCCAGGACTGAACCTGAAGTACTGGACTCTTGTACTTTGTTTTGCCTGAGCTAAAGGCTATTTTTTTTCTGTTTTGATCTGTGAGTTTGTGAAGCATTAAACCCCGTGAACTTTTTAAAAGAACGTGCCTCCTGATTGCCACCCGTCGCACCTGAGCGAGTGCAACCCTTACAATTGGTTAAGAAACGCATAACCAGATTCATATAAAGTAGCAGCGAACCCAGTTCACTGAATGGCTACAAATAACTCCATAGATCAATTAATCAAAAATAGGAGAACAAACAGGAGTTTTTTTATACAAAAAAACATGAAAAAAGTTTATTAAACGTGACAAACATTTTAAACTAGCACAATAAAGGTACAAAATGTGTGTATAAAAAGGACACCAAACAGGGGGCAATATGACACATGTAGCACAAGAGACATGTGCTAATACAGGTAAATATTGGTAAAAAGTTAGTCATGAGAGAAATTCAGCAACAGCGACCAGATACATATAATGGTATTCATACAGTAAGTAAGCAATAAACAGTCTCAAAAATACATTAAAGTTTGCTGACATAACAAAACCACATCCCCGTTGTATATATGATAAAACTCAAATGAGTAGGGATAGAGGTATTGAAAAGGTTCTCACCAAGTGCCAAATGCCATCCCAGGACACCCCGACGCGCGTTTCGCTGCTGTGCGCTTTTGCTTTCTCAAGGGGAAGTGTGTGAAGCCCTCTATGAGGACCTTTAAGTATCCATAGTTACGGTCACATAACCGTCAGATGATCAGCCCAGAATTTGCTGCAAGACGGCGCATGCGCCCGACGGTGACGCTCCGGCCCACGTGACCCAGACATGCCAGCCCGTAACACAGCAACGGCTCAAAATAGAGCTGCAGCTGTGAACCAGCGAGGCGTTGCCGGATGACGGGGGACGGCCACAGAGACCAGTCGTGCGCGTGCGCACACAGCGGTACATGGTCATGAAATATAATCAGACATCGTTTACACAGGACAAGGATAAATGCCGTCATTCCATCAAGCCATTCTCAGGATGTAGACCTTCAATGTTTCCTTTTTCCCTTTTGCATATAACGTCCCATATTCATGGCTGTTGTTTCAGATGAAATAACATGGATACACCAGATATATAATGGATGAACGTCTGAAAGTCCTCAGAGCAGAGTGAATTAAAAACACATAAGGAAAATAATATAAAATAAGTTAAAAACAATAATAAAAATAACACACACGAGAAAAAATGCAAAGGAGGGAAGGGAAAAAGGGGGAAAGAGAAGGGGAACCAAGGCAAACGGGGATCACAAAAACATCACAAGAAGGGGGCAAAGTTAAGGGCCTCGTTGAGACCTGCTGGCTTAACTGTACCCAGAGTAACAATCCATTTAAGTTCACGTTGAGCCAATATTTTTTTAATGTTACCACCTCTGACACCCAAATGGACAACATCTATGCCCCTTATCCGAAAGTCAGTGGGATCACAGTTGTGTTCAGCCCTAAAATGTCTAGGGATATTTTGAGGCTAGAAACGTCATCAGTTTTGCTGGCGGCGCGGATGTCACGCACGTGTTCTCGAACACGCACCCTAAGTTCACGTGTTGTTAAACCCACATAAATTAAGGGGCAGCTACAGGTCGCATAATAGATGACGTTACTAGTACCACAAGAGATATATTCTCTGATGTCATAGTTCCTATTGCCATCGCTGGATTGAAAGGAAAAGCTTCGGAGAACATTGGCGCAAGCCATACAATGGCCACAACTGAAACATCCCTTCTTAGGCTTACTACCACCAAATAGACTTGTAGTTGGTGCAATATAATGACTCTGGACAAGCATGTCTTTTAAATTGCTGCACCTCCTTGGGGTCATAAGGGGTCGGTCAGTGAGGATGGATTCCAAGGCGGGCTCCGTTTTCAAAACGGACCAGTGTCTAGTAAGGATCTCCCTAATACTCTCCCACTCATGGTTAAAGACAGAAATAAATCTTATTTTAGTATCTTCCTTATCCTTAGGGGCAGTATGATATAACAAGCGATCACGAGGAGTTGACTTAGCTCGGTTGTAGCCCTTCTTAATACTGCGCTGGCTATATCCGCGTTGTTTGAACCTTAATCTAAGATCATTCGCTTGGGTCTCAAATCTATGGCCTGATGAGCAAATTCGGCGCATCCTCAAGAACTGTCCGACGGGGACGGCCCCCACCGTGGCATGGCTGTGTGCAGACTTAGCGTGCAATAACGCATTTACCGAAGTCGCCTTTCGAAAGACGTCCGTCTGGATGGACATATCATTGTCCACTTCCAGACTGACGTCCAAAAAATCAATTTTTCTAAGATCGTATTTATACGTCAGTCTGATGTTAAAGATATTATTATTCAAAACAGCCATGAATTCGTCCAACTGCTGCACAGTCCCACGCCAAAGTAACAAAATATCATCAATATAGCGCAACCAGCACAGCACATGGTCGGCGGCCTCCGCCCCCGCCTCGCCAAAAATCAACCTCTCCCAGTACCCTAGAAAGAGGTTGGCATAGGCGGGCGCACAGGCCGCACCCATGGCTGCGCCACGCTTCTGATGATATAAATGGTCTTTAAAAGTAAAAAAAATTGTGCGTTAGGGCAAAGTGCAGCAGTTCCAAAATAAAATCACAGAGGGAGCTGTCCAGGTCGGAGGCCTCGAGGAAGTGCCGCACCGCACGCAGGCCATCATCATGGTTAATACACGTATACAGTGCTTCCACATCCGCTGTAACCAATAAGGTTCCAGCTTCCACAAAGACGCTGTCAACCCTCTTAAGGACATCCGTCATGTCCTTTACATATGACGGTAAAGTTTCTACTAACGCCTTTAAATAGAAGTCCACAAATTTACAAATTGGATCACAAAGGCCATCCATTCCCGACACGATCGGGCGTCCCGGAGGGTTGACGGCGTCCTTGTGTACCTTAGGAAGCAGATAGAATGTAGGTGTCTTTGGAAAGGCCACCGCGAGTCCCTCAAAAGTTTTTTTTATTGATAACCCCTAAGTCAAAGGCTTTCATCAGTATCCCATGGAGCTGTGTTGAGAAGGAAGCCATGGGATTATGGCTTAATTTCGTATATACATGTTGATCCCGTAACTGCCGAAAGGCTTCTCGTTCATACTTAGTTACCGGCCAAATCACGATGTTTCCCCCCTTTTCAGCAGACTTAAAGACTACATCATCCCATGTCTGCATTTCACGAATGCCCTCCCTTTCTTCATGGGTCAGGTTATCATAACGGTGATGGGTAGATAATTTTTTCATATCTTCTGATACAAGTCTTGTAAAAATGTCTACTGCTGGACAAATTGACAAGGGGGGAAACTTCGTTGATTTAGGCAGTATTGACGTTGGAAACCCACCTTAACTTTGTGGGGATTGTTCCTCCAACAGTTCTTCCAATGTCCGGATGGCCTCCCTCTCAGCAGTGCTCCATGAGTCCAATCACAGCGATTTTTACCATATAATTTTTTTAGGATTAATTTCCGTGAAAATAAATGAAGAACAATTGGTTCTAGACTGTGGGCAAGGGTCCAGGAAGCACGTGTGCAAGTGTTTGCTGTGGATCGATGGGTCCACAAATTTATTTTTAAAGTCAGCTTGCTGTGGCTCGGCGGGGCCACGAAGACTGAAAGCTTCTGACTGTTACTCGGCGGGGTTACGAAGGTGGTCAACATCCTCAAGCAGGGTCATCTGGAGGTCCGCAAAGCCGTCTGGAGGTTTGCAGAGCCGTGTAGAGTGGTGCGGAGCCTTGCAGTGCAGAGCAGGTGTGGAGCTCTGCAGCAAGAGGTTCTGCTGCAGCAGTAGGTTCTGCAGCAGCAGGAGCTGCAGTAGCACCCGCAGGAGCTGATGGTGTCGTAAGAAAACAGTGCGGAGCCTCGCTGTGAGGAACTGTTGGGGCAGATAGACTGCAGTGCACAGACGGTGAGGAGCCTGTAGAAGGCCATGGGGAGTCCACGGCGTGCACCTCAAGGAGGGATGGTGGCCCAAAAAGGGGTGGAGTCCCAAAATGGGGTGGTGGCCAAAAAGGGATAGAGTCCCAGAAGGGGATTGTGGCCCAAAAAAGGGCCGAGCTTTCAAATGGGGCGGCATTGGTTACCTCAGTGGACATGTCTGTGGAACAACTGTGTTTGTGTTATACTTATACTTATTCCGAGTGCAGTATAGACTTCCCGTATGACGACAGGCAGCAGGTGTGCACCGTGATGTTACATCGTGAAGGAGTCTCTGGACTGCTGGACTCAGTCAGGTGACTGATGGGAACTCCTCTCGTTCTCTGTCTGACCGAGAAAAAGGTCAAGGTTCGCTGCATCCATGGCGTCACTGTGGACTATACATTGGACAGAGTGACCATTGATATGTCCAAAAGTGTCGAGTGCCAAGATAGCGGTATAACACCAAACTTGTTGTACTCCTTTGAGAGGGGCTGTAACTTGGTGTTCTTTGAAGATGTATGGGAAGTTGATGGAGTGTCTGATTGCTCAGAGGAGAGACTGAACGGTCGTATGGAAGCCCCACTACAGCAGCAGGCTATGGGGGTTCCTGTTAATGGGATGTATAAAGAGGAAGAGGTAGCGCCACCTAAGGTCGATAGTCCAGAGTTCCGGGTGACCGGAAGAAAGTGTGGGTCTGACCAACTCCGTGGCGTAGCTGGAGTGACCAAACGTTTGACCATGGGAAACGGGGTAGCTCCAGGTAAGGGGTCCGACGCCTGTTTAAGTGGGAACTTGCTGTTCCAGCATGACAGTGGGGGTAACTCCAATTCAGACTGTAACTCGAACGCATGGGAAAGAGAGTGCAGTAAGGTGGAGCCGAGTAAAAATGGCAGATCTTCCACTCATCGCCGGGGCCGCGTAAAGGCGGGACAGGCTACACCCTCTGAGAAGAGGGATGAGGAAGAGACAGGTTCAGGTGCAGACCAGGTTATTGTCCTTGATAAGGAGGTCACTTTACCTTTGACAAACCTCAGCACAGAGCTAGAATTAAAACTGACACATTGACTTGGTGATTCATTAGCAAAGAACGCTGTAGAAGAAGGACTCCTCAGGAGCGTTGGTGGAGCAAGAATCCACGAAAGTCACGGAGGACCAACCTGTAGTAGACCCACATCTGCGGTGCCAGGAAAGGGTGAAATGGCTCAGTATGATGAAGGCTCCAGAGTACCTGATGCTGAAGAGCTGGAGTTCTCTTAAGTTACCGAGAGTCGAGAGAGAGTTGAACCTGCGGATGCATGAACAGATGGAACTCTGAAGAGGCAGTGTGGGTGGGCAAGAGAGCCCATCTGAAAATATAATTAAAGAACTGATGGTGCGACACGTGCTGGCCAAAAAACAGGATCACAAAATAGAGCTGCTTAAAGAGACAGTGAAAGAGCATGTTGAATGAGAAAGGGTCCTGAGACAAGCTGTTGAGCACAGAGTGGACGAGCTGGAGAAGGAAGTCTCTGAGCTCAGAGGTCACCTGTCAGCGTGTCAAACCATTAACAAGGCCATATTGAAAGATACGGAGGTGCTCAGAGAGGCCCAGGAGAAGCATCAGCAGGAGCTTCTCTGGAGAGAGGATGAGCGTTGCTGCCTGGCAGGGGAGCGGGATAAAGTTCTCCGAGAGCTCAAGGTAGAGAAGGAGGCTAATGCCCAGCTCCAGAAATACACGGATGACCAGGAAATCGAACTGTCATGCTCTCCCGATGTGATCACACTGAAGGAGAGTGGGCTGGAGAGGCTGACCAAAGAAGCGGCCTCCACGGAGGAAGAAATCCAGCAGGGGAAGTGCCATGCAGACGGCCACACAAAGGAGGTCGACATCTTGGGAAACTACGCTGACTCTCTGGATGAGGAGGTTCAACAGTATGTCCAAGAAGGTGAGACTTCGGTTTTCAAGTGCTTAATAGAAGTACCTGAAGACATGCGAGAAGTGAGTGCCAGTGAGGATGTGCATGAGGCTTTTAGAAAGGCAATAGAAGTATGTAGTGTGTACTGGGCCCCAGAGACTCAGCAGTTGGTCATACTGTTGACTGGGGGAGTCACAGTGAAGCGGGTGTACATCTTGAGGAATATGCACCTAGAATGCCTCTGCACAAAACTGAGGATCCTATTGAGGATTAAGGAAGCTGCTCGACGTCTGGAGCATTCGAGGAAAGCTCAAAGTCGTCTGGGCACTGTAGAAGACATTGTTCAAGTGCCCAGAGGTCTGGTGAGGAAAGTCATCTTAAAACTTGGAAAAGTGATGCATGAGATTGTGAATAGATCTGTTGTGATGAGAGTGAGGATTCCGGATGATGACGAAGCGCAGGTCGTGGGTGAAGATGGGATGGTTCCATTCCTCGCTGTGGGAAACATGGAGAGCCTTGGGAATATTTGATGCTCCTGGAGTATCGCGTGGCATACCTGAAAGAGATAGAGCAGCTAAGACTTGAAATGGGAAGAAGATGGCTGCCACCTTCAACTCGTGGTATAGAGAGACAAAGAGGTTCCCTAAAGACTGGAAGTCCTCAAGCTGAAGCTAACAGAGGACATAGAGACAAATGGAAAGACTGCTCTTTGGGCAATAGAGACCATAAGAGAAATGGCCAGCAGAGAGATAACAGAAGGTGGCCTGATGGAAGAGGTAGAAGTAGTGACTCCTCAGTTAGCTTAGGACTGAGTGACTTAGGCGGGAGACCCTGTAGCGGACGTGACAGTCAGACTAGACAGGAGGTATGGGTGCAAGGGAATTGCGACACCGTACTGACCGCCGGGGATGCGGGTGGTCTGATAAGGGGCCATCTCTATCAAAGGACGTGACAGTTCGATGATGGATGACTGCAAAAGTGTTCAGTAGCTACTTAGCTAGATGTTTTACCTGTCAGGGACCACCGAGAAGAGTCTCTGGTCGGGTAAGAGAAAGTGCCAAGCCCACGGCTTTAGACAGATGGGGGAGGTATGTAGTGTGACTAATGGCCGTATAATTAATGGAAGTATGTGTCACAGGGATGGCTGCTCTCTGTGATGTAACCCGGAGTATTTTTACTTTAGTGCATGTAAGCCCTAAGTGGTTGTTGTTCACATTTGGGTCCGGGTAACGGGTACCTCTGAGATGGGAGGGTCTGGCTACCCATATACCTCACTGTGAGGGGAGGGTGCTCACTGTACCCTTTTTTTCCCTGCAGAAGTCTGTGTGGTTGTGTGTTTGAGGACCTGCGGTAATGTCACGATCACGTGGCTAGCCATGTGCTAGGTACCTGGGTGTGGTTACAGCTATGTAATGGGGGTGTGTTTGGCACATGGCAGTGAGTGTTTGGGAGTCTGTCAGTGTGGACAGATTTCCATGTGTCCAGGCTGGACACTATAGAATGGGCTGTATGTGGGGAGGTGGAACCCTCCTGTGTGTGTTGAGGCTCCAGGACCGAGCCTGAAGTACTGGACTCTTGTACTTTGTTTTGCCTGAGCTAAAGGCTATTTTTTCTGTTTTGCTTTGCGAGTTTGAGAAGCAATAAACCCTGTGAACTTTTTAAAGGGACATGCCTCCTGACTGCCACCCTTCGCACCTAAGCGAGTACAACCCTTACAGTATATATATATTTTTCCAGGACGTCCCTCCTGACAGCACCGCCAGGAGGTTGTCCTTCATATCCTTGATAGGGACAGGAACACAGAAGAGGTTAAATAGCCCCACCTACCTCCACCCTTCAGTGTTTTCCTGTCCCTATCAGGGACAGACGCAGAAGAAAGAGCACAGCGGTGCAGAAGTTTTTACCTGGGTTGAGCGGACTGCTCCCAGGGCAGAGGAAACTCCGTCCTCTCCTAAGAGGCTCCGGAGTCTGGAGGGGGCTCGTCGTGGGCCTCAGACCGCTGATACCGGGAGAGGTCCCTCAGCGGTCCGGTCGAGCTGCTTGCTCCCGGCGTCGGCAGCAGGCCCAGACAAAGGGCTCCTGCTCCGCAGCTGCTGCAGCGGCATCCCAGTAGCAGGGACCGCTGGATTCCGGTCGGACCGGCACGGTCGCTCTCCCAGGCGTCCCCGTCACTTCCGACGCGCCGCGTCACAGGAGATGCGCCGATGACCACTTCCGGGGGCGGAGCCAGAGGCTCTGAGCTCCATAGTACAGGGGGACGCCGACGGAGGAGACGCCGACTGAGGGCGCAGATTCCCAGGTGTGCTCCAGAGAGTATGCACACAAGCGCCCGATTACCAGCAGCTGAGCTCGGAAGGAGGACGAATCAGATGTCTTGAAGCCGGGTAAGGCAGACTTCTTAAGACGGACGCCTGACAGCACACACTGACATAGTGAACATGGAGAGTGCTAGTCGCCCGGACGTCCAATCCTTAGAGCTAACCATGGACCACGTAAGTGGGTAATTAGGGGTCTGTTCAGCTGGGCTAATTCAGATAGCTACATGACTCTCATGTTACATTGCTTTTAGGACAAGGAGACTCCCAAGCAAACCACGTCAGCAGCCAGGAAAAGATATAACAAGTGCCCGTTATGCTCGGCCAAAATTCCCGCAACAGACGTAAAAAACGTTATGCGACACATGCGTGGCTAAAATGCTTCAAAAGGAGCAGGACTCTTTATTAGCAAATATACGCGCCATGATTAAAGAAGAGGTTCAAGCGAGCGTATCCTCGCTGACGCCACCTCAGCCTCCTCACCCAAGAGACCTAGATGGGACATGGACCCTAGCTCGGAAGAGGGAGAAATGTCGCACTACTCGGACTCCGAGCCAAGTGAGGCTGAAGTCCCCTTAAAATTTCCCACGGAAGAGAGGAAGAGATATTTATTTTCCTCAGAAAATACAGATACCCTATTGCAGGCGGTTAGGGACACCATGAAAATAGAGGAATCCTCAGAGCCGCTAACCGTCCAGGACGAGATGTTTGGGGGCTCTGAGGGCTAAAAGAAGCAGGGTGTTCCCGGTGAACGAACATATCACGGCCATGATATTGGAAGAATGGGAGGATGTTGCCAAAAAGCTTGTAATTCCGAAAGAATTTAAGTTTCGCCTCCCATTTAACCCAGAAGATACTAAAATCTGGGAATCCATACCTAAAATTGACATACCTCTAGCTAAAGTATCGAAAAAAAACCGCCATTCCATTTGAAGACTCCTCAGGCCTTAAAGAGCCAATGGATAGGAGAGCGGAAGACTTCCTTAAAAAAGCATGGGAGGCATCGGCATCAGTCATGAAGACCAACATAGCAGCTACTTCGGTGGCGAGATCAATGTCTCGTTGGGTGAAGAATTGGAAAAACAAATCTCCAACAAAACCCCCAGAGAGGAAATTATAAAAACTTTACCATTACTTAAAATGGCAACAGAGTTTATAGCAGATACGTCTGCAGAGACAGTCCGCTTTGCGGCTAGAAATAACGCATTATCCAACGCAGCACGACGTGCGCTGTGGTTACGATCATGGGTGGGGGACACACAGTCGAAAAATAAACTCTGCTCAATACCGTTTTCAGGGCTGCAAGTGTTCGGTCCGGTATTAGATGAATTATTGGACAAAGCGTCCGATAAAAAGAAAGGTTTCCCGGAGCAAAAACAAAAAAGAATGCCAGCCTTTCATAAAACCCGATCTCACCCAAGACAGGACTACAGGGGCAAGGGTAAAACCGGAAGGTGGAGTTACCCTAAGGGCGGCAGAGGTAGAGGCTCCTTTCGGGACCAGGGAACTGGGTCAGGTAGACAATGACGCCAGACAAATTGGGGGGAGGCTCCAATACTTCATAGATCGATGGAAACAGATCACAAAAAAATCAATGGATCCTGAGCACAGTCGCGCTCGGATACAGGGTGGAATTCACCCAGCCTCCCCCCCAAAGATTTTGCCTAACTCAGAGCCAATCCCCGGCGGTCCACCAAAGGCTGGTCGCGGATATACAGGAGCTCAGAGAGTTAAAAGCCATAATACCGGTGCTCCAATCTCAACAGTTTCAGGGCCATTACTCCAGCCTGTTCTCTATAAAGAAACCAGGAGGAGAATACAGGACAATCATAAATCTAAAACCCCTAAACAGATGGGTGGCCTACAAACGTTTCAAAATGGAAACACTTCAGTCTGCCATACCGCTAATAAGAGAAAACTCAGTGATGTGCACACTAGATCTCAAAAGCGCATATTATCATGTGCCCATCCATGCAGCACATCAAAAATACCTGAGGTTCGCAATAAAGGACAGAGGAAAAATACGTCACTTCCAATTCTGTTGCCTACCATTCGGCCTCTCTTCAGCACCTCGTATATTTACCAAATCATAGCAGAGGCAATGGCCTTTCTAAGAACAAAAAACGTCCTCATAATTCCATACCTGGACTACCTGTTGTTAGTGGCGGATTCGCACCAGCAGATGGAGGAATACCTCAGAGAAACCAGATCTCTTCTAGAAGATCTAGGTTGGGTTATAAATCTAAAAAAATCCAGTCTAGAACCAGAAAGGAGAAAAATATTTCTGGGAGTTATTCTGGACTCAGTCCAAGAACACTCTTTCCTTCCTCCCCACAAACAGACAACAGTCCAACAGGAAGCCCATATCCTACAAGAACAAAAATACACCACAATCAGAAAAGCCATGAGAATGCTAGGCTTAATGACTTCATGCATAGCAAGCGTCCAGTGGAGTCAATTTCACTCAAGGACGTTACAGAGAGAAATCCTCCGGATATGGGACGGGAAAGATTCATCATTGGACAACAGAATAAAATTGTCAGCAGAAGTAAGGCGATCCCTAGCATGGTGGACCGACGTATCAAATTTAAACCACGGAAAACCGTGGAGAGTATCCCCCTGCATAAACATCACCACAGATGCAAGTCTCAGCTGCTGGGGAGCCCATGTAGAGGAACGTTACCTCCAAGGAACATGGCCCGGTGCGATGCGCAACAGCTCATCAAACTGCAGAGAGCTCAAAGCAGTCTGGGAGACGATCAGGAGATGCCAGAGACAGCTGTTCAACCGTCACGTCAAAGTATTCTCCGACAATTCAACTACAGTATCCTTTTACGGCACCAGGGAGGTCCGAGACACCATCACCTACAGAGTATTTCAGAGGAAATATTCGCTTGGGCAGAAATAAATTTAAAATCTCTGACGGCAGTACACCTAAAAGGCGAAAACAATCAGATAGCAGACTTCCTCAGCAGACAAAAAATACAACCAGCAGAATGGGTTCTAAATCAGGAAGTATTTACACAACTGACCAGTATGTGGGGGTTTCCCGAGATAGACTTATTCGCCTCAAAGACAAATACAAAAACAGAGCGCTTCTTCTCGCTAGATCCAAAAGACAACCCAACAGCGATAGATGCCCTAGCGCAGGATTGGGATACAGTGCTAGCATATGCCTTCCCACCACTACCCTTGATACCAAGAGTACTACGAAAGATTCAGGAGAGTCATACGGCAGTTATCCTGATAGTGCCATACTGGCCCAAAAGAAGCTGGTTCCCGGTACTAAAGCAGATGGCGTTAGAAGACCCGATCCATCTTCCATTACAGCGGGACCTCTTGACGCAGGGCCCTCTCGTCCATCAGAACCTACAGTTCTTAGCGCTTTCAGCTTGGATCCTGAAAAGAGATCCTGAGATTTAGGGGCTTATCTGAATCAGTTATAACTACTCTACAGAAAAGCAGAAAGCTTGTTACCTCATCTATATACCTCAAGGTCTGGAAGAAATTTTGTTCACACTATGCGAAACCAGTATCCCTTACTGAGGACCCAGATATTCCTAAAGTCCTAGACTTTCTACAGGCAGGATTCGATAAGGGTCTAAAACCTAGTACATTGAAGGTACAAATCTCAGCACTAGGGTCCTTTTTTGATTACCCATTAGCGAACCATCCTTGGGTGTCAAGATTTATTAGAGCTACACAACGCATGAGACCCACAATACGTAGTTCCTTTCCACCATGGGACCTCACTCTAGTACTGAATGAGCTAAGGAAGACCCCTTACGAACCACTAAACCAGGCAGACCTCAGATCAATAACGCTTAAAACAGTTTTTCTGGTAGCAATAACCTCAGCCGTAATAGGAGAGATCCAGGCTCTCTCCATGAGAGACCCATACCTAAAGATCCAGGAAGACTGTATAATTTTGAAACTGGACCCAACCTTTCTTCCAAAGGTGGTAACAGACTTTCACAGAAATCAGGAGATAATACTTCCCACCTTCTGCCAGAACTATAGAAATGAGAAGGAACGCTCGCTCCATTCCTTGGACGTCAGAAGGACAGTTCTACAGTATCTCAAACTGACAGAAGATTGGAGAATAGACTCAAACCTTTTTATACAAATAGCGGGCAGAAATAAAGGGAAGAAAGCATCAAAAGCCACCTTGGCTAGATGGCTAAAATTAACCTTTACTGCAGCATACACCTCGGCAGGAAAAACTACGCCAGAGAGTCTTAGAGCCCACTCGCTGAGAGCAATCTCGGCGTCTTGGGCAGAGAGAGCAGGAGCTTCTATGGACCAGATTTGCAAAGCCGCAACCTGGTCCAACATAAATACGTTTAGTAAACATTATAGATTGGACGTTCTGTCAAATCAACAGACGGCCTATGGGAGAAAAGTTCTCCAAGCAGTATTCCCACCCTAAAGAGGAGTTATTTGGTACTTCTCCTGGCGGTGCTGTCAGGAGGGACGTCCTGGAAAGTAGGAATTAATCCTACCAGTAATGTTGTTTCCAGGAGTCCATCATGACAGCACCCCTTATATACCCTCCTTTGCATTATTTAACTATGATGTGTCATTAACATTGTAGTGGAGATTTCAATAAAATTGTGTTGCATCCATCCTGGTGTGGTACTTGAAAAATCACTGAAGGGTGGAGGTAGGTGGGGCTATTTAACCTCTTCTGTGTTCCTGTCCCTATCAAGGATATGAAGGACAACCTCCTGGCGGTGCTGTCATGATGGACTCCTGGAAACAACATTACCGGTAGGATTAATTCCTACTTTTAGGATTTATAAAGTAAATATTTTTTTTTTTAATTGCATATTTTACTAAAAGAGTAAGTTCCACCATCATAGTCAGTGTAGTTTCATATTGGCGAATGGTTGCAGGATATAAAATTCCCCCCCCCCCCCCCCCATCTTCCCGCTGTCTGTTTTCTTTCTCGTTCATCCATGTGGGTGTAATGACAGTAGTAATGTTGCGTTTCAGGTAACTTGGATACACTGTCATATCACTGAGGAGACACTGCATCTCCTTAGCTTGCCTTTTCCTCCTGATATTGCTTTTATCGCAGCTTTTAATAACATAATCCGCTTCCACCACCCACTCATTCATGTGACTGCAGTCTCCGAGCACAAGGTCATTTGCAAGCTGTCTATTTCCATAGGAGGACATCTCGATGCTGCACTGTTCTGCTGTCTCCTCGTATTACTTCTGAAGCTTCCCATACACCCGTATTCGGGAGTTTCATATGCCGCTATTAATCTAATATAACATGCTCCAAATTGATGAGGTTTTTCCTGGCTGGGAAAGTGATCACCAGTGTCCACAGCATAGGAGATAATTTGCGGATCGCTGGGGGTCTATCTAAGACTCCATCCATATGTTAGGATGGAGAGGTGGCCGCACATGCACTACATTGCTTCATTCATTGTCTATGCGACTGCCGGAGATGATGCTGTGCTTGGTTTTCTGCCGCAGTCCCATTGGCAATGAATGGAGCTCTTTTCTGTGTTTTTCAGACCCCCATTTTCAGGATCAGGGAGGTTCCACTGATCACACCCTCAGAGATCAGTAAGTTCTCACTTCATCTAACGGAAAAGTTGCAGCCAGTGATACTTTTTGCGGGAGAAATATAGTAGTACATGTAGCCAATGAAACGTATGAATGGACCACGACCATCAGAGCAGCGGCAGCCACTGATACTTTACGGATTCTCCCTGAGCGTGGAATACCCCTCTTTTTCTCTTTAACATCCATACGCTTTAATAGGACAAATGGGACTATGGTGTGTGGAATAATTTTGCCTTATTTTTTTCCCTAGTTTGTTATTAAAGGGGTTGTTTCGTCAAACATTATCCCTTTAGGAATGGATCCGCTGTGATCAGCGAATTGCTCTGGATCTGGTTCCTGCTGTACTACTGCTCTCATTAAACCCATTGATGGCCTCGTGACGGGTTACAGAGTATAGCTGTTGGGTCCTAACAAATCCAGATCATTTCTGCCATTAACTATTGTCTATATAAGCCCTTTTTCCCCTGTAACTGGGATACATGTAGATACCAGGATGCCTCAGTTACAGTGGAAAACTGCAAAATTATCTAATAAAAAAATAAAATTGAAAAAAAAAAAAGTCTTGAAGCAAATACATTGGAATATAGGATGAAGTGACCTGGAATCTCCCAGTTCCTGCTGCCTGATCCACAGGCAATGACACAAAATGCCCACTATAAATAACCCACCTGGGGTATGTATACCACAACATATAATGTAATACAAAATGGTGGGAGAAAAAACTCTTGTAACAACCACCGGATGGTATAAAATTAAATATTTTATTAGAACAAGTATTTAACAAGGTATAACCTTATAAATCGTACTGAAAGGTACCAGGTACAAAATTTAAAAACACAAAAGGGACGTATACTTCCATAGGACACATCTAATGCTGCCTGCTGTAGTCAATGAAGTCTAAATAGACATGGCTACATATTCCTAAATCAGGGTGTCACATTCTATCAGCTCAGTGGCCGGTATAAAGTAGCTGTTTAACAACATTTTGCTGAGCTTTAGTAAAACAGATACCCAATATAGGGTGTAAATATATCGCTGAACAAAATATACACCTAAATGAAGGTGTCACATTCAGTGAGCTCAGTGGCCACCACTCTGTAACCATGTAACAGCAATATGCTAAGCAAAAGTATGAAACAAATACCCCATGTGGGGAGAAAACATACCGCAAAGCTAGCAGGTGTGTGGTCCTCGGACGTCCAGATCAGTTCTGCCATTAACTATTGTCTATATAAGCCCTTTTTCCCCTGTAACTGGGATACATGTAGATACCAGGATGCCTCAGTTACAGTGGAAAACTGCAAAATTATCTATTAAAAAAATAAAATTGAAAAAAAAAAAAGTCTTGAAGCAAATACATTGGAATATAGGATGAAGTGACCTGGCATCTCCCAGTTCCTGCTGCCTGATCCACAGGCAGCATGAATCCGAAATCGGCAGTACGATTGCAGCCGTGTTTTACTCTGAAATGTTGTGGCGTTTAAGAGTAACATACTGTCACAGGTTTACTGCGATAGAGAGGAACCAGAAGACCGAAGCATCTGATTTCTCCTACTCCTTCACTTCACCTTCATATTAAACGGTGTAAATTTCTTTGAGCAGTGCAGGGGTTAATCTGCTCCGTTGACAGCTTCTGTAAGCTTTCCTGCATTAAGCCTCTCAGCTGTTCACTGTTAGCCACTCCCATCTCCTATATAAACTAGGTTCCGGCTAGCACTCATTGTCAGTGATAGCTTATGTTGCATGGCTGGAGGTTTTTGGTGGTTGTTATTGGAGAAGGTGTTTGGTGGATTTATCTGTGACTTTTGCTAGCTTTTGAGTGTGTGATAATTCCCTTTTTTCTACTTTGGTTTAACCCTATCCTCCACTCCCCGGTGCATTCCTCTGTTATTTGTGGAAGTATATTTGTTTGTTTGATATTTTTCGTTACTCCTGTTCGTATTGCCTTGTTAGTCTGGTTGATGTATTATGGAACACTACTGCTCCCCTCTTCCCTGGGTGGTGGAAGCGCACAGACTAAGGGCAGATTTATGAGCTAAGGCAAGATACGTGGCCCCGGCGTCTTCACCATCAGAACTAATCCATGAAGCAGGGTGCGCTAGGGCGCCCCTAGCATTCAAGACAGTGAAGGAGTCCTTGGTCCTGGGACACCCGAAAACAGAGTCGTGACATATACGGTACTTTGAAAATTCAGCCGGGAAACTGTGTCTCTACTGAGCATTACGGTGTTGCCTCGGAAAGACTTCTCCACGTCCTTTGTCCCTTTTATTTACAGGTCTCAACTGGAGCGGAGAGGGGGTCAAGCTGCCTGGGAACTGCATAGGTGTAAAAACTACCTAGTTGCGCAAAAATTTTGCAAAATTTTAAACAGTTTTTCATCCAAATTTTGATGCTGACCATTTGAAGAATTTTGGTGTGTGTCAAGAATAAAATACAGCAAGACCTGTTTTAGCACACTAACAAAATATAAAAGTTAAAAGTATTGTCTAGAATTATAAAAACGTGGCTGCTTTCTAATCAGAAACAGCGCCACCCCGACCGTTGCTTGCGTCTGCTATTTTAACTCTGCCCCAACAGAGCTGAAAGAAAGCAACCATGTTTTTTTTTTGTTTTTGTTTTTTTTTAATTTTGCACAACCCCAAAAGCACAAAAACGATAAGTGCTAATGTGGGGCCATAGCACTGGATTGTAAAGGGAATCTGTCCCCAGGTTTCTCCGCCTAATCTGAGGGCAGCATAATGTAGAGACAGAGAGTCTGATTCCCGCTATGTCACTTACTGGGCTGCTTGCTATAGTTTTGCTAAAATCACAGTTTTATCAGCAGGAGATGATCACTAGAGAACTAGTAAACCTGATGCCATGTTGTGCTCCATAATCATGAGCTTTGTGTAATCCTGCCCCCCACTAACGATTGGCAAGCTTTCTGCCTCTGCACAGTGTAAACTTAAAGCAGCCAATCAGTGATGTGGGTGGGGTTAAACGGAATTCAGCATTTAGAGAACTGCTTAGAAAACTGAGATTTTATCAAAACTAGAGAAAGCGACCCAGTAAGTGACACATTGCAGGAATCTGTGTATCTGCCCCGCTGCTCTCAGATCACATGGCAAAACCTGCTGACAGATTCCCTCTTAAGGAGTTCACTGTATATGCAGTGCCCCGTATACCGGAGTTAGTCTGCGCACTATCCGCCCCGATCATTGGGCCGTATTTCGCAGCGTAGCCTGTTTTTACAGCACAGCCCCGGTTGTGCTTCGCATGCAGCGAGTTACGTATAAAGCCGCCAATTAAGAATTAGACAAGTGATTGTAATTACCCCCTGAGCCTCTGTAGGTGGAGGGCAGACTCTTCTCTTCGCACCAATTATTGAATAATCCATGCCGCCGGCGCGTGGCACACTTCAGGGACTACATGCATTCTTCAGTCATATTAATGCCCAACACAGAAGGAAAGGAATAAAACAAGTGTTCAGTCCCGATCGATAACACCCAGCGCGGGGCGCGGGATCACATTTACAAAGTCAATACGTCTCGAGATGTGTAGAAGGAATACATTAACCTTCTGCCGCGCGTAACATTTATCTGCACTTTGTTCTAGTGGATATTCAATTCGAACTCTAGTGTTTTTTGTTTTTATTTTTTTTTTTTCTGTTCACATCCCATCTGAGCCGTCCATCAGCCGTGTATATTGGGGGTGCATTCTTATGTACGTTCCTACAGAGTTATAAAAGGTATGCCAACACATACCGGCCCGACGGAGCCCATCCGGATACGTTCGGCGCATGCGAGGGGAGCATAAAACCACATAAAGCTCAACGTAGCGATAATCCAGAAAAAGGCAAAAATTAAAAAAAAAAATCTGAATAAGTCTCGATCTCCTGCCGTCAAGCCCTATGTTCCACAATGACTTCTTGGGAATGTCTTTTAAAATCTGTTTGTTTTTTTTTCATCATGATAAAAAAGCAAGCAATTTATCTTTGAGGGTCTGTAGACGCTGAAGATTTTTTTATTTTTAGAAGTCTTTGCAGCAGAAATTCTCAAAACTCCTGAAAAACTTTCTGCTCAGTTTCCTCTTCAAAGACTTAGCAAAAGGGCTCAGTAAGCACAATACTAAAAATCTTCTCTCTTCTCGATAAAAGAGTAATTTTTTTTAATTGCCGCTCGTCGCCCAGGTTATCGCCCACCGCTGCAGTCTGATCAGAGGCGGCTGGTTTCCTAGGCAAGTTACGCTCGCGTGCAAGCTCTTTGCTATTGAGCTCTTGTATTCCGATGCTGCCATCTGCTAATTGCATGGTAGAGCGCATGGATTAGACCAGTGGCGCTGCCATGCTGCCAGCCGGACAGGCATTCTTCATGAGTGCACCGGCAGGAGGGCAGAGAAGCGGTGCACTGCTGAAGAGAACTAATGAGAATAGCCCTTTAATGAGGAGAAGCACGATCGCGATGACTGCACATATTCTGTGTAGCGGCTCCTCTTATACAGGCTCTAATATGGGAAATCTGTGCAGAAAGTAAGTCTTGTGTTTTATACCATCCATCAGCTATGTCTCCCAGGAGGTCCTTGTATTGGTCATGGTCAGATGAGTTTGTCTCAAGGGGGACCCCTGAGGTTTGCTGTACCACTTACTGGGAAATGCCATGGCTGTCAGACACGTCTTCTCTAGAAAAAGATGTGGCTCACAGGCTTCTTTTATTTGTAGGTGTGGGGATTGTTCTGTCAAGCTTTGAAGTTCTGACCATTGACTTTAGGGCTTAAGGGTCCAGGATATTGTGAATTCAGAAACGAATACTTAAATGCAAGTCTAGACTGAAGAAAATGAGCATAAACAGGTTTAAGATTTCCCTGGTGGCCTAGAGTAAAGGAGTTTATTAATCCCACTTTTTCTGAGTAGTGGCCTAGAGCGGCAAATGGACTTCTGCCAGCTTAGATAGTGGGATCGTTTAGGAAATGAGTTACAGCCAGCTTCCCTGGTGGTCTAGGGTAATAGAGGGAATTAATGTCAGTTTATCTTGATGTGAAAATCTGCTTCTCTTATAAGACAGAAAAAGGTTTTAATGTCTGTTTGCCTCCTGCTTTACTGTAGTGGAGGGTGTATTACCTGGTGGGCTAGGATAGAGGAGGGGATAAAGGGGCTATGCAGCTCTGCTCACTTTCACGTAAATCTGCCGGACAAACTTTGAATGGAAGTATTTAGAGCTTCCGTTGCAGAGATATTCACATTTGTTTCTTGTGGAGAGAGCTCTGTGAATCTCTGCTGGTAGTTCAACTCTGCGTTTCTTCAGAGTCTTCTCTGGGGTGTGCACTTTCACCCCTCCCTCCAATATGCTGCCAATTACACCTCAGCAGCCTCTGAGACTGCTACATCAGCTGCTGAGCTGTGATTGGCCGCATTTGAGAGGGAGGGGTGAAAACGCTCGCCCTCAGAGAAGACTCTGAAGAAACGCATAGTTGAGCTACAAGAAGAGATTTCACATATGCGCTCCAGAAGAAACAAACATGAATATCTCTGCAACAGAGCGGCGCAGCACAAAATGGAAAAGAGCGTCAGAATCAGGGGAACGCAGGGATTTTTTTTTATTACAATGCATTTAATTTTATTTTGAGCAAGTGACATGTTTTCTAAGTTTTGTGGCTCTTAATTTGATGGAAATTTTCTATTTTCACAGCTCAGAGAGAAGACTGACCAGGATTACTACACCCTGGACGATATGTTTGTCTCAAAAGCTGCAAAGAAAGAGCGAGAAAATGAGGAAGAGGAAAGAGAAAGGCAACAAGCCATGGCCGAGCATCGGAGACTTGCTGCCAGAATGGAAAAATGTCCTTTTTGCTTCGATAATGCTGAGCTGCCAAAGCACCTGATCATTGCTATAGGCGTGAAGGTAAGAGATGATGATTGCAGGCAATTAACCCCAGGGGCAGGTGTTACAAATGGGACTTTGAGGGGAAGGTTCTTCGGGGCAAATACACGGCAGACTTTACATTTTTTTTTTTTAATTTTTGCAGCAGAAATTCGACTACAGGTTACAGTAAAATCCTCAACGGCAGATGGCCGGCGCTGCAGATTTGACATTTGCTTCACGTCAATTTATACTTTTTTCAATGTTCAGCAAATCCTCAGTATTTCCTGACTTTATATAGACTTTGCCACTGAGTTTCTGCAGCAAATAATTCACATGGGAACGTACCGTACCAGCCCTTCACATGCTGTGGAGTGACACGTGGTTGTGTAGGGCGCATGGGCTTATTCTCCAGCGCCACGTTCCCTTCTATTGGTGATCACATGACTGATTAGCGCCACAATGAGGTTACTCTGGCCAAATCCAGCACAGCCCTAAAAGCACGAATAGTGGGGCTCCATTGGTAATCCCCTGATGCCACAAAAAGAATTAAAATGAAAAAATGTCCCCAATTCCCTAATTTGTTTTCCTTTTCAGAGACGTACTGTAAAGGTAAAATTGAGCAAGAGTTAAAAAAAAAAAAAAAAAATTTAAATCAAGCTCAGATAATTATATTTTATTTAATATATATTCGTATAAAACATATTTACGGTATGTGTATATATAATTTATTATGTTTGTTCTCCAGACCCTCTAGCATGTGCTTGTATATACAAATTGTCTCTTAAGAGAGAGAGGACTAGAACTCTTATCTCCACCTATAGTCCTAATCCTAAAAGTCAGTATCAACTCTCTACCGAGCTTTGTCACATGACTTAGGATAAAAGCCAAATTTATATGTGCGTATATATACAGTGACTTTAAAATGTATTCGTACTCCGTGAACATTTTCCCATTTCTCCTTCGCCTCATTGGGGGACCCAGGACCACATTACACCTACACACTTAGTTTCAGAATTACATAGGTTAAAAAAAACCTAGCTCCATAAAGTTCAACGTTTCTCCACCAGTTATACATTCTTTGTCACTAAGTTATCTATAACTCACAATGCCATTTCTGCTGAGGAAATCATCCTTCCCTTGTATAGAAGCTGTTAGTGTCGGCCATTACTACCTCTTGTGGTCGGGTGTTCCACAGTCTAACTGTAAAGAACCCTTTCCTATTTAGCTGCCGAAATCGCCTTTCTTCCACCAGCAATGAGTGCCTCATGGTCCTTAGTAAGGTCCTTGGAAGGAATAAGTCATGCGCCAGTCGTTTGTATTGACCACACATATTTATACATAAATGAGATCTCCTCTGAGTCATCTTTTTTCTAAGCTAAACAAGCCCAACTTTTCCACCCATCCATCATATGAGAGGCCTTCCATCCCTTGTAATAATCTAGTTGCTGCCTTTGAGTTGACTCTAACTTTTAAAATATGGAGCCCAAAACTGGATTAAGATCCAAGTCTAAATGTATTTTATTGAGATTTTATAAGATCTACCAAATAGTAAGTATTTGTAAAGTGGAAAGGAAGTGTTACATGGTTTTCTAAATGTTTTACAAAAATAAAATTCTGAAAATTGTGACATACATTTTGTATTCAGACCCCTGTAGTCTGATACACCTAAATAAAATCCTGAGTGACCAATCGCCTCCAGCAGTCACACAATTAGTTAATTAAGTTCACCTGTGTGTCATTTATTCTCAGTATAAATATAGCTGTTCTGTGAAGGCCTTTGTGTGAAAACATTAGGGATCAAACAGCATCATGAAAACCAAGGAGCACACCAGACAGGTCAGGGATAAAGTTGTGGAGAAGAGTAAAGCAGGGTTAGGTTATTTAAAAAAAAAAAAAAAAGCTTGCAGTTGATAGGAATATGGATGGAGGTAAATACAGGGCAATTCTGGAGAAAAACCTGCTAAAGCCTCGAGACTGGGGGTGCAGGTTTATCTTCCAGTAGGACAACAATCCTAAACACACTGCCAGGACTACAATGGATGGTTTAGATCAAAGCATATTCCTGTTTGTGAATGGCCCAGTCACAGTCCAGTTCTAAATCCTATTGAGAATCTGTGACCAGACTAGAAAATTGCTGTTCACAGACGCCTCCATCCATTGTCACTGAGCAAGAGCGAGTTGGCAAAAACTTCAGCCTCTACAAGTGCAAAGCTGGTAGAGACAGACCCCAAAAGATTGCAGCAGTAATTGCAGTAACAGTATAAAAGTATTGACTCCGGGAGTCCGAACACAAATGACCGTCACAATTTTCAGATGTATATTTTTTAAATAAGAAGAAAACCATGTATGCCTTCCTTTACACTTCACAAATACTTTGCTTTGTGTTGTGTTGGTAAATCACATAAAATCCCAATAAAATACATTTAAATCTATTTTATTATTTCTGAACACTGTTTTTCGGTGATTACTTTTTCTCCGTTCATACTGCACCCACACACACAAATTATACACCATTTGAAAGGTAAACTTGCCCCCTTCAGCAAGAAAATAGCCAAACAAGCCACACATCCACGATTTGATCACAAAATACAGTTTAAACATTAATTTTCATAAACCTGCAGTAAGGAAAAATGACCTGCAGGTGGCAGCATACTACCCCAAAGCACACTACCACAAAGCTGCTTACAGACATCACAAACAAATCCAAACATTTGCCTTGGGGTCTTTCCAGCTTGCCGAATTGCTTGCCCAGCCTATTTCAGGCACATTGGAGGATTGCACACTTCATTGCAGGTGAGTCACATATGCAAACACATTTGTATACATGCATTGCTTTTTTGCTGATTACTTCGCCCCACACACACAAATGATACACCATTTGAAAGGTAAACTTGCTCCCTTCAGCAAAAAAAGAGCAAAACAAACCACACATTCACGATTTTATCACTAAATACAGTTTAAACATTCATTTTCAAAAACCTACATAAAGACACAATGACCTGCAGACGGCACCTCAACCGGAAGACATTTTTTGGCCTCTACTTATCAAACCAATTTATTGTATTACAAATCTACATATATAAATACCTGTCTGTGTTCATCATCTCATGAAATACATTTACATTTGACCAGCTTGCTTTTTCTGAAATTGCCTGTTCCCCCCCCCCCCCCGACAACCAATGTGCGAAAATTTTGCACGGGCCAAGCTAGTCTATATATACTTTTTTTTTTTTTGGCAAGTTTGAGTGAGACTTTTCGCAGGCTTAGCCAGGGAGCGGAGCGAGGCTTCCAGCTAGCAGCATGAGACAATAGACAGGAACATATGAGTCAGAGAAAAGACATCTTAATGTAATCTATTCTTCTCCAGTATAAATATCAGGGCCCTTGGGGATTGTGTCACCACATTTTCCAAACAAGCCCCGTTTGCCGCCGCGCACAACATGGATTTCAATGTTTAGCATATGAAAACAATCTGGCCTGTAAGCCAGGGGCTGCGGAGAGGAGATGCGCAGTCCTGTTCATTTTGGACTAGTGTTTGGGAGAATGACCTTTTACTGGCGAGAATAAATATAGAGCGGCTCTTGTACAGCGATCACATACTGCTGGTATTAGAGAGCATCTGTCCCGAGGATTCCAAGGCCGTCAGAGCTTACTTACATGGTGATAAGTAGGGGATGTTTTGTAAGAGAGATGCGCTTCAATTGGGCTCTATATGGGTGGGCACACTTTGTGGCTATAGTATGTGTTTTTTTTGTTTTCCAAAATCATTTCATTCTTGCTATGATTTTGCAAAAACTGCAGCAAGGTGTGAATATAAAGGTATTCTTACTTGATCCCTCCATCCCAGGGATGTGGAGTCGGTAAGCCAAACCTCCGACTCAAACTCCTCAATTTCCATGACTCCGACTCCACGACTCCGACTCCCTCATACCAGGGCTGTGAAGTCGGTAAGCCAAACCTCCAACTCCTCAATTTCCATGACTCCGACTCCCTCATACCAGTGCTGTGGAGTCAGTAAGCCAAACCTCCGACTCCAACTCCTCAAATTCCATGACTCTGACTCCACGACTCCGACTCCCTCATACCAGGGTTGTGGAGTCGGTAAGCCAAACCTCCGAGTCCAACTCTTCAATTTCCGTGACTCTGACTCCACGACTCCGACTCCCTCATACCAGGGCTGTGGAGTCGGTAAGCCAAACCTCCGAGTCCAACTCCTCAATTTCCGTGACTCCGACTCCCTCATACCAGTCCTGTGGAGTCGGTAAGCCAAACCTCCGAGTCCAACTCCTCAATTTCCGTGACTCCGACTGCCTCATACCAGGGCTGTGGAGTCGGTAAGCCAAACATTCTGACTCCGACTCCAACGCCTCAATTTCCATGACACCGACTCCAACTCCGACTCCACCAAAATGGACTCCGACTCTGACTCCAACTCCACAGCCCTGCTCCACACTGCACCTAGTGCATGGTCTCGTCAGGTAATGTCCAGAAAGTATGCGGTTCTCCACTGTGGACCCGGATCATCATCACATTTTTATCATTTTTTTCACTGTGGACCCAGTTCATCATCACATTTTTACCAATTTTTTGGCATGAATCGCTCTGTTAGTGACTTTTTGACAAATTCTTTGAAAGGATTTGTCCCATATAAAATTGTCATTTGTTGTTTAATTTTCTGATTTTTACGTCTTTTTAAAGATGTTTTTTTAGACAGATTCATCAAATGCGACTTTTATTAAAAAAAAAAATGTAAAATTTATCACCAATATACTCCAGTTCTACCCAATCCCCGGAGTAATATTGCGTTCCCCAGTTATTTTGGCGGCATTTTTGATACATGTGACCTTTTGCGCAAAGGTTGCAAAATAGGTCAAAGACAGAAAAAAAAAAAAAAGATCACTTTGCCCAAAATATATAGAACCGGTGCATAAAACAGAAACGAAAAGTGACATTAAAAAAAAAGCAAAAATCACAAATGATGATTCGGGGCCTCCATCTGTAACAGATGTTTTGGGGACAGGATTCTGTGACACTAATATATAAGGATTTCTAGTTCTGCTCATTACAGGCTGCTGACTTCTGATGGAGTATGTCAGCAGATGGCCCTTGGAAAAGTTGTCAGTTGCTGGTCAGACGCTCCTTCACCAGCAGCCATTTTTTAGGGCAGTCTGTGATGAAGGTGGAGGAACCTATAATACTTATTAGTGATGAGCAAG
The DNA here is from genome assembly GCA_033576555.1 of Oophaga sylvatica. Lineage (NCBI taxonomy): Eukaryota > Metazoa > Chordata > Amphibia > Anura > Dendrobatidae > Oophaga > Oophaga sylvatica. Next base: position 40,313,754 of record JARQOD010000002.1, read on the forward strand.
CATGGTCGGGTGCTAGCTGAGTGTCTTTGGCGTGCTCGAATAATATGTTCGAGTCCTCGCGGCTGCGTGTCTCGCGACTGTTTGACAGCTGCAACACATGCATAGATTTCCTGTTTGACAGCCAGCCACAACACATACAGGGACTGCCTAACAAACAGCCGCGAAACATGCAGCCGCGGAGACTCAAACGTATTATTGGAGCATGCCGAAGACACTCGGTTAGCACCCGAGCACGCTTATGCATTTGTGTCAGTCATGCCCCCAAAACATATTTTAAACACAAAAATAAAATGGACAGCCCCTTGAATTTGCCTGTGCAGAATGATGAAGACACGGCGCATAGAAGGGCGGAAAAGGTACCCATAACCGCAGAGTGCAGGGCGCAGGCGCGGGATTCCACCACCACAACTGTACATCACCGGTCAGTGTGACATGCATAGGAGGGGGGTGAACGAAATCATTAACATAACAGATAAATACTATTTCTCCACAACTAGACCCCAGCTCTGAGGCATACAGGTGGGACTAGTCTAACCATTTTATTACCTGTATGCCCATAGTAATGGCTGGAAAGCGTTCCAGGGGGTAACAGATTCACTTTAATGAATCGACCCCATAGACTTCCTATAGCTTCTGTAATACTGCGCACTCCTGGCTTCCGACCTGCACACTTCTCAGCCGTTTTTTGGTAGATTAGTGGGGGTCTTGGCACGCAGACCCCATGCAGACCATTAAAGTGCATAAAAAAGAGAAAAAATCTATATAGAAAAGCGAAGTTTAGTTACACTAGCATATGCATGAACTAAAGGGCTATACAGCGGCATGGATCCTGAGGTTATTTTCGGGAATTCCTCAGGCTGAATCATGGATTGTGCAGAGCCGCACGGATGACGTGAGATCTGATATATCACTCGTTTCAAGAACAATGGGGTTGCGGTTTTAGTTAAAGGGTTTTTTTGTTAGTTAGAAGTTATCCGCTATATACAAGATGAGGGAATCGGCAGGTCCTTGGTCCAGCGACCAGGTCAGTACTCTGTAGGTGCTGGACAGGAGCCCTGCGACCCACTTCCTACCTGATGACATCCGCTGCTTCTCTTTTGATCTTTGATGTCCTGCTGTGACATCTTCCTTGTGGCGTGACGAACTCACAACGTTGCACCAGGAGTAACCAAAAGAGTTTCTGCAGATGCCAAAAGGCTGGCAGGGCTCCTCTCCAGTGCCCATGGTATGAGGATTTGTCTGCTAGACACGGGTTTTGTACATTTTTTTTTTTCAGCTGCAGAGGGAAGGAAGAGAGCCACAGTATTCATTACTGATGGGTAGGCGGAGCCCAGATAGGATTGACACCTCAGATTAAAAAGAGTGTTGACCGGCCCCTCCAGCACGGGCTCCTCCTACTCAGCTCTCCAGTCTAAAATTTGAGGTCCCAGAGGATGGTCGCTGCTGGAAGCAGCTCCTCAGAAGATTTTATTATTTTCTATCGGACAAGAGACTTGGATCACCAAATGTGGTCTAGAGGTCTCAGGGGTCTCAGCGCTGCTGGACCCCAACCTCTCCCTTGGCGGATCTGTATTACCCTATATGGTGGTCCCTGCAGAACCCTGCCGGCCCGGGGGGATGAGGATGGCTTCCATGGCGGGGACGCAAACCGCGCTGCAGGGGTCACTGCGATCCCCGCCCTGGGGGGAAGCATGGGCACGCGCCAGAAACCCCTGGGGGTCCCTGTGGCGCTTTCGGCTGGTGAGTACTCCACATTTTTATTGATTGTGTGAGTGTTTTCAGCGACTGCTGCGGCAGTCGCTGTTACAATATACATGCCGGTGACTGTGTTTTTTTGTCCGCAGGTGGATGCCTGCAGGACATAGAGAGCGGGAGAGAGGAGTACTCGCTTTTTTTTTTTATTTGAATTTCACGCCGCTCTGAGCGCGCGCGCTTTACTGCAGCCTCCATTTCCGGCTCCTCTACATGGAGCACACGGAGGCAGAGCGCGGCGGCCATTGCTGATCAGATGCAGGCTGAAAGATCCCCGGATCGTTCCCCTCACCTCCCGGCAAGAACCGTGACCAGCTGGGTGAGTCGCTTCTAGCCCGCGGGCAGAAGCTTAACCCCTTCACCTCCACAGCGCGGGCGCCGTCTGGGGCACTACTGAGTGACAGATTGAGCTGTCCTGCGGCTGTTATCGCATAAGGGGCTCGCACACTCTTTCAATATTAATAAAGAGGTTGTGGGGAGTCTGCGACATTAATACTGCCACTATACGTTCCCGCTAACGATCCTGATAACGACGCATACTAATGCGATCGTTTGTGTGATTATTTTTAATGTCGCTAGTAACTGCCAATCTGGGCGATCTCATTACATCGCATAAGCGGTTAGCGATCCCCTTAATGACTTTGGCGGTCTTTGCGTTATACAAAACAGCGCAATTTTTTAGCGATCTTGTGGAACGTTTTTCTGTATAGTGTGGCATAGCTGTCCTGCAGCTGCGACCTTATAAGAGGCGCTTGAGATTCGCACACCCTTTTCATTATCAAGGTTGTGGGGAGTCTGCTACTTTAACCCCTTCTTAGGCGGTTAACTCTTAATGGGGGACGGCTGGGGTAGCTCTCTTTTAGAGCTTTAACCCTTCAGCGTTTGTTTTTTCTTTAAGAAACACTGTTCTGGTTACTGACAGGTTTAAACTGCCATATACTGTGCAAGAGCATGTCAGAGACCGTCTCCCAGATTCGCTACGGATCAGCCTCGCGTATCTGACACGCAGACCTCGACTCATGCACGGCGGTCGGAGGTTCCAGTGGTGTCAAAATGGAGGCCTTCGCTAGTTTCTGTTGATGGCCTGTCTGACCTTTTAGGTTATGGAGTGTCAGCTAGATCCTCTCAAGGAAGCGACACAAATCGGTGCCTTCCTTCTCGCTTAGCGAAGAAGTCCGATTCGGACAAGGAGGATCGGCAGGGACACTCTGCCTCTCTCATGGGCCGTACTAAAATCTCTATTGGAGATGAGGGCGTTACAGTTACCGGAGGAGGTAACTAGACGTCCTGGTAAGTCGGCCCAGATTTTTCAGGAGTCGCATGGGTCGCGACGGCTTTACAAACTGTATCCGTTTTTCTACGGAGTTGTTTGTTAATTGGATCCCTTCTCCTGAAGTGAATGTCCCTTTATCCCAGCTTAGCAAATCTTCCTGGTAAAGGGAAGGCGAGTCTGCAGGACACGCTGGACAGAAAAACGGAGATGGCAACAATCCATCTGCAAGGTCGTGGATCATAGATTCGGTATTAAGGATCTATGTGTACTTGTTAAGTTCCCCTGAGCCGGTTGGACCGCCTAAGGATGGCGTGGCAAGATGGATCCCCTCTGTCGAGGTAGATGGCCTTTTCAAGTTGAAGGATAATGCGTCACTGCTATCCCGGGCGCAATCCTCGGCAGTCACAGTCAGAAGAGCACTGTGACTTGGACGGTGGAACGCGGTTTTCCAAGCAGGGTTTGCTATCTTTAGCTTACAAAGTGTCAGCTTTTTGAATCTGACCTCACGGAGATGATTGCCAAGGCAAAGGCAAAAGAAACAGCTTTACCACAGCGCAGAACTATGACTTCTGCGTCTGGCAGGACTAGTGCCGATAGTTATCGGCGGTCCTTTCGGTTCAAGGGATGATCCGGCCAACCCTCTGGGGGTTTGGGTCGTCTCTCTCTTTTTTATAAAAAAAAAAAAAAAAAGGGGAATTCTCAGAAATTCCGCATACCCTGGAAACAGAACTTCTGTTAAGACAGAAGCTGGCAAAAAATTTGCTAAGGCGGACTGACATCTGAATCTCACTCGAGCGCCCTCGAGTGGGGGGGTCGTTTACTCCAATTTAAACCGACTTGGGTTTCCCGTGTGTCGGACGCCTGGGTGACACAGGTTGTGTTGGCAGGCTACTTCATAGAGTTTCTTTCTCGTCCCCCGGACAGTTTTTTTTTTTGCCAATCTCGCATTCCGTCAAAGCCGAACTATTTACCTCTCTACTGCGAGAGGTCGATTCCCTTCTGCAGAAGGGTGTGGTGATACCGTTTCCGCAGAGGACCGGGGAAGAGGATCTTTTATTCAACCTCTTGGTAGTCCCCAAAAAAGGAGGACAAATTTCGCCCTATTCTGGAAAGATTGAATCGGCTTGTCCACACCCGAAAATTCCGCATGGAGTCGCTTCGCTCTGTTATGGCAGTCCTGTCGCAGAACGACTTTTTGGTCAATCGACATTCGCGACGCTTATTTGCATGTTCCCGTCGGAAGAGCTCACCAGCGCTTCCTTCGTTTTTGCCATAGATCAACCATTACCAGGTTGTGGCTCGGCCATTCGGCTTGGCCTTAACGCCCAGAATTTTTACAACAATTCTGGCGCCTAAATCTCATGGCAATTTTTTGAAGACGGGGACTTACGATTCGCCCCTACCTGGACGACCTTTCGATTGTGGCATCCTCAAAGGAGGAGGCAGTGACGGCTCGCAATCTATCCCTTCAGCTCCTGGAGGATTTCGGGTGACTGGTCAATTGGGGGAAGTCGTCTCTGGAATCGTCGCAGTCAATCCTGTTTTTGGGGATGCGTTTCGACACGGTACGGGCGGTGGTGTCCCTACCTCCAGACAAGCAGGCATGTCTTTTCCGACATGTACAGATTATGAAGTCTGCGACAGCAATGTCCCTTCGGAAGGTATGCGCCTTCTGGGTTTGACCATGGAGGCACTTCCGTTTGCCCATTTTCATTCCAGAGCTCTCCAAAAGCTCATTCTGAGTCGTTGGGATTGATCGCAAGTTTCACTGGATTGCAGCGTCACCATCTCTCACAGGGTGCGAGAATCCCTAGGATGGTGGTTACGTCCAGGAGCCTTATGCCTGGGAAAGTCTTTCCCCCCTCCGAAGTGGTCGGTCATAACCACCAATGCCAGCCTGACGGGCTGGGGGGGAGGTGTCTGGAACGATCTTTGGATCCAGGGAGTATGGTCATCGGAAGAGTCGGTTCTACCGATCAACATCCTGGAATTGAGGGCAAAAATTTTTTCTTTGCCTCCAACACTGGACGGTCCTTTTGAGCGGTCTGTCAGTCCGAGTGCAGACAGACAACGCGACGGCGGTTGCGTATATCAACCACCAAGGCGGGACGAGGAGTTCCAGGCTCTTGATGGAGGTGTCTCGGATCCTGATATGGGCCGAGACCAGGTTTCCAGCCATCTCTGCGATTCACATTCAGGAGTCCAGAATACCACGGCGGACTTCCTCAGTCGCGAGAAGATGGATCCCGGAGAATGGAGTCTTCATCCGAAGATTTTTGCACTGCTGTGCTCCCGTTGGGAAACTCACTAAGTTGACTTGATGGCGTCCAGGTTCAATACCAAACTACCGACCTTCATGTCCAGGTACAAGGACCTGAAGGCTGTGGCGGTAGACTCTCTGGTGGATCCGTGGGACCATTTCGAGCTAGTCTATGTGTTTCCACCGATATCCTTACTCCCTCTGGTGCTGAGTCGGATCAGACTGGAGAGAATTCCGGCTATTTTGATAGCCCCAGATTGGCCAAGGAGGACGTGGCACTCGACACTATTGTCGCTTTTGGCGGCGCCGCCATTCCCACTTCCTCTTCGCCCGGACCTGTTAACCCAGGGTCCCGGCCGTCATCCGGACTTGAAGTCTCTGCGTTTGACGGCGTGGCTCTTGAGACCGAAATATTGACCCTTAGAGGTTTTTCAGCAAAGTCATTGTCACTCTGCGAGCTGCCAGTAGTTCGGCTACTACTAGGATTTATCACAAGACTTGGGAAGTCTTCTTTTCGTGGTGTTCGGGTTCTTCAAGGAACCCAAGGATTTTTTCCATTCCCAATTTGTCTACAGCATGGGCTGGACAAAGGTTTGGCAGTGAGCACCCTGAAAGGTCAGGTTTCTACTCTGTCCTTGCTGTTTCGGAGGGCTATCGCCTCCCGTAGTGACGTGCGTTCCCCTTTTTTTCGCGGAGTAACCCGTCAGTTTCCGCCGCGGAAGGCGCCTGTGTCTCCATGGCGGCTCAACCTTGTCTTGGAGGCTCTTCAACATGTGCCTTTTGAGGCTATGATTTATGCTTGCCTTTCTCTACTTTCTTGGAAGGTTGTCTTCTTAGTGGCGGTAACCTCTTTGAGAAGAGTTTCTGAGTTGGCGGCTTTTCCCTGCTCGCCTCCTTTCCTGGAGTTTTACTCTGATCAAGTAGTGCTTCGCACACGGGGCGACTTTCTACCTAAGGTGGTGTCGCATTTTCATGTTAACCAGGATATTGTGTTGCCTTCGCTTTGCCCGGGCCCGAGGAAGGCAAAGGAACGGGCCTTGCACACATTGGATTTGGTGCGGGCCTTGAAGTTCTATCTGCCTATTACTCGAGTTTTCGGAAGTCAGATTCTCTGTTTGTAATTCCTGCAGGTCGCAGGCGTGGTCAACGAGCTTCCAAGGACTCTATAGCTCGTTGGATTCGGTCGGCCATTTTGGAAGCTTACCGACTTAAAGGCGAACTATGCCAGATTAAGGTTCGAGCTCTCTCTACGAGGGCTGTGGCTTCATCGTGGGCCTTTTGTCAAGGGGCTTCGGCAGCTCGGCTCTGCCGAGCGGCGACCTGGCGTTTCTGTCCACACATTTACAAAGTTTTATAAGGTGGACGTTAGTGCTTCCGCTGATGCGGCCTTAGGACGTAGGGTCCTGCAGGCAGCGGTAGTTTAAAGTTCTAGTTAACTTGTATTTGGCGCCTGTTTGCGCTTTTATCTAGGTTGTTGGGTTTCTGCCTTTTGTTGGTTTTTTCCCACCCTTATTTTTGAACTGCTTTGGGACGTCCCATCAGTAATGAATACTGTGGCTCTCTTCCTTCCCTCTGCAGCTGAAAGACGGATTTTGGTAAGAACTTACCTGTAAAATCCTTTTCAGCGAAGGAAGGAAGAGAGACACAGATCCCTCCCATGGCAGAAGTGTGTTGTTGTATTTACAGATGCGGCGTGACCCTTCTCTGATAGCGTTTATCTGGGCTGAGGTCGACGCGCTACGGCTCTGTTCCAGCATTACCAGCTCATCGCAGTGGTCAGGTCCAGTGAGTAGTACCTGGAACTGTGTGATGTTTTGCCAAATGCATGCATAACCTGTACTATTGTGTTTTTCTCTGAAGTCCTTCAGAAGGGGTTATGTTGCTCCGCTGGTGATCTTGCTCTTCTTTAAGCTTGGGTACGACTGAAGAAAGCTGAGTAGGAGGAGCCCGTGCTGGAGGGGCCGGTCAACACTCTTTTTAATCTGAGGTGTCAATCCTATCTGGGCTCCGCCTACCCATCAGTAATGAATACTGTGTCTCTCTTCCTTCCTTCGCTGAAAAGGATTTTACAGGTAAGTTCTTACCAAAATCCGTCTTTTGCTTACCTCTAGTTCCAACCTACTAGGCCCCCGCTGATCACTGGATTGGGGCATGTTTTTCGCTGCCAGAATGGAGTGCCAGTGCAACCACCACTCCATTTGTTCCCTTAGGCACAGAAAGCAAAGTAGAAGAGATTTGGCAGTCCCGTAGAGAATGAATTGAGCAGCATCCGTGCTTGCTCTCCGTTCCACCATGGGATTAAAGGGCCACAACCTGACGATTGTTTGGCGTCGCAGTGGTTGGATCCCCATAGATATGGACCTTATCGCCTATCCTGTGTATTGGTGATATGATCACTTCTACCCGTTAGAATACTTTTCCCACTAGTGCCACAACTTTTTCCATCCGTAATACCTCTTTACGCACAGCACTCCTCCATATTTTTCTTTTTCTTCATTCACCGGCCAGGAAAATGTGACACGGTGCTTACTTCTGGAAGTTGGTGGTGACTGATACTGGCTGATCACACCGAGCTCCAGGACCCTCAGGGTCTTGGGGTATGTTCACATGTGTTCACGCTGTATTTTCCAGCATCGGCAAAATCAGTGAGTTTTTGAAGTCTTATACACACAATGCTTATTTTTGAATATTTTTTTTAAGTGCCTTTTTGGAGACCTGCTGCATTTATGCCAAAACGCAGCATGTCAAATCTTTTCAGCATTTTTCACGCTTTTACTGTATATACTTGTGTATAAGTCGACCTGAGTATAAGCCAAGGCACCTAATTGTCACAAATAACTGGGAAAACTTATTGACTCGTATATAAGCTGGCTATGCATTGTCCCCTCATCCCTATGCTGGTATGCATGGCTCGCCATCCCTGCCCTTGTATGCGTGGCCTCATCCCTGTCCTTGTATGCATGGCCCCCCGTCCTTGTATGCATGGCCCCCCCGTCCTTGTATGCATGGCTCCCCGTCCTTGTATGCATGGCTCCCCGTCCTTGTATGCATGGCTCCATCTGTATGCATGGCTCCCCGTCCTTGTATGCATGGCTCCCCGTCCTTGTATGCATGGCTCCCCGTCCTTGTATGCATGGCTCCTTATCCCCTATCCTTGTCTGCACGGCTCCTTATCCCCTATCCTTGTCTGCACGGCTCCTTATCCCCTATCCTTGTCTGCACGGCTCCCCATCCTCGTATGCATGGCTCCCCGTCCCCGTCCGTGTATGCATGGTTCCTATAAAAAAAAAAAAAAAAAAACGCATCCTACTTACCTTCCCTGCACACCCTCATTGCATCTCGTTCCGGTGCCAGCAGCTCTGCCGGCCGAGCGATCACGTGTCCCCGCTCATTAAGGTAAGGAATATTCGCTCCATGCCTATGGGAGCAGCGAGAGGTTAATATTCATTACCTTAATGAGCAGGCACCCGTGATAGCCTGGCAGCTGCTGGAAGCCGGCGGCTGTAACTGTGTGCGCGTTATAAGAGAAATGACTATTCTTTGCCAGTGCAGTGAATATTCATTTCTCTTCAGTAGCGGGCACAGACATTAGCTGCAGCCGCCGGCTCCTGCCTTACTGTCTTTCTGGGACAGTAAGTCGTGTATAAGCCGAGGGGGAGCGTCTTCAGCCTAAAAAATATGCTAAAAATCTTGGCTTATACACGAGTGTATATGGTAAATGAATGGGAGAAAAAACTGCACGTATTGTATCCAGCGTTTTTCCTGCTAACACTCTGGTTTTTGGTGCAGGAAAAAAATATTTTGCAGTTTTGCCACTTGTGAACATACCCTTGGGCGATTTTAATTTTTGCAGGTTGAATTAGCGGTAAATTCTCTGAATTCCAAGTGTTTAATGGTATTTTTTCTGAAGTGTGATCCCGGAGGAGATCTGGACGCAGGTGTGCCGTGCCCTGAGGACCTTGCACTGCGGCGGCCCTGTCTTCACATAATGTAATTATATTGTCAGGTTACGTCTGGGTAAATGTCACTTATAGCCTATTCTGGTGCCGAAATCATATAGACGTCCATGTTATGTCAGCGGTCACACGGCTGGCAGTCCAATATGTGCTGTATCACAGCTGTCGCTTTGACAGGCGCGCTGGCACCATCGGAGATTTCCGTGACTTGTGCTACAGAGGCAGCGAGGGTCTCTACGTTCTCTATAAAGTAATTAATCCTGCGGATACTTTGCACATTGATGCTGCGCTAATTGCTTTTTTGAATTATTTTTGCCAAATTTATAATCTGAGCCTCTAATTGATTAAATTAAAATCAAGCTGTTTGCTCGTCATCATGTTACCGTCGCCAAAATAAAGGGCAAACTGTCTAGCGTGCTTCCAAAGATAAAAGGAGGAAAAAAAGAATCTAAACTTTTTGCATTTGCAAAATTACAACTCCTAGCATGCCCTCATAGAAAAGAGAGAGAATGGAAGAGATTTACCACAACTGGTGTAAAAGTAATTGGAGGTAGTCGTTTTTGGAAAATAAAAGGTTTGCTATGGACGACTGTTCCATTTTTCCACTGTTTAGATACATTTTGCCCACTGTAAATTATGTGCAATCTGTGTATGTGTTGATTAAAAGCATTATTAAAGGCAGATTTTTGGGGCAGAGACTCTGGTAAGGGGCCATTGATATTTCTCCCTCAGTCTTAAAATAGCAGCCTGCAGCTGCCCCATGAAAGGCGCATCTATTACAGGTGAGACTGCAGCGGTGATGTCACCAGCGCTGCACCTTTAGAAAAAGTGTCACGGTGCAGAGCTGAGCTCTGAGAGTTCACCAGGAGAAATTAGAAATTTCTGTCGGTGAACTGCGTTGAACTCACGTCTGCACCATCAGACTTTTTCTCACTATGCTAGGGGTGGTCTCACAGAGGTTCCCGCAGTTCAGGGAGCGGGGGAACGCAGACTCAGTGACCAGCAGCAACTTCGATGACGTCACCGCTAGTCACTGAGGCCGAGCTCGCAGCAGCTCATTCCCCAGTGGTTCTCAGCCTGGATGTTCGCATCTTGGCACCGTCCAGATTGAAAACAGCTTATCCCCAGACATGGATTATGGCAGAACGACGGACAGGTGAGGCATATGGTTGTTTTTTAGACACCTCTCCATTACTAAGCCAAGGGTTTGATGTCACCAGACAATACAAAGGTGACATCAACCCCACAAATATGAACCTCACTTGCCACCGCTACAGGGCAAGTGGGAAGAGCTGGCAAAGTGCCAGAATTGGTGCATCTAATAGATGCGCCTTTTCTGGGTGGCTACTGGCTACTATTTTTGGGCTGGAGCAGGGTTAGATCCATGGCCCTTACCAGCCTGAGAATACCAGCCCCCAGCTGTCTGGTTTAGCAAGGCTGGTTGTCAAAAATGGGGGGACCCCATGCCATTTTTTTAAATTATTTATTTAAATAAAAACTCCCCTCTATTCTTGATAACCAGCCTTGCTAATGCTGACAGCTGAGGGTTGCAGCCTGGCTGGTTATCAAAAATACGGGGGAACCCACGCCGTTTTTTTTTTTTTTAATTAGAGTGTCGGGTGATGAATACTCCCATCAGCCGCTGCTTGCTGTCTGTTATTAGCGGCAGCAGGCATAGGCTGATGGGAGCAGTAGTCCCATCAGCCAATGCCAGTGACTGGACGTAAACTTTTTACCTCTGATCACAGCTGCGGGCTCACACTTTGACAGCGTGGGATCCGCGGCTGTCTAACCGACGGTAATGGTTTTACCACCGATCAGAGGCTGTGTTTGCTTCGCTGTCATGCCCATGACGGCATGTGAAACACCCGGTGTACGGGGGGGCCGAACCCGAACAGTAACACAACACGGACTTCCTGGTGAAGGGAAGGCCCGAACAGGTAGGTGTACGGTACGGACGCTGAACTTTACTGTTCGGGTTCACCCATCTCCACTCATGAGCACTTTATAACCCTGCCCCCACCACTGATTGGCTGCTTTCTGCCTATGTACAGTGTACACAGAAATCCGTGATTTAGGTGCGGTTATATAGAGCTCGGCATTCAGAGAACTGGTACATCTGCATCAGATAAAAAGGTTTTATCGAAACTATAGCTAGCAGCCCAGTAAGTGACATATCACTGGAATTAGAGTCTTTGTCCCTACATTATGCTGCTCTTAGATGGGGTGGCAAAAGCCTGGTTATAGATTCTCTTGAAAGCAAATCTGCTGTTGAATCCTGTACAGAAAATGCAAAATTAACAATGAGAAAATATAAAAAGTATTGGAGAGAAATGTGTTTGACTATCGATGATCAGTTGCACAGAACATAAGTAGTATATCCTAAGGAGATGGTTTATGCGCTGAGGTTTCCAACCTGGGGCAGCTCCCTGAATACATTTCGGAAATGATTCCACTGTAATTAGATCAGATAATAAACCGGCCCGAGTGATGACTCTTAAAAAATAATTTCCATTGAAAGAAGACAGCCATGCGGAAGGAACGGATAAGCTGATTACTGCTGGTTACTTTCAAGGTGGAGGAGACGAGATGGGGTCAGATCAGTTAATTTAGAGCATGGAGACGCCAGGATCCACGAAATGGTGTCAGGCAGAAGCGTATGGTGCGGCGTGATTAATGTATTGGGAGTCAAGAAAGAGATGATAAATGGGAAACGAGCAGGAAGAAGTCGGAGAATCTTATCTGGAGGACTAAAGAGATCCATGAGACCTTACACAGTCATTCCCTCCCTCTGTCGTTCAATGTATACGTTTTCCAAAAATACATGTGGCTTCTTCTCTGCAAACCTAAAATATGATCATTGATTGCTGCAAAATGCATCATGCGCCAAACACCGAAATGAAAGGTGATTTACCAAGCAGTAAAGGCAAAGGATGAGGCGTCTTCTGTCCATCAGGTTACAGCAAGACTAGCCTGTAGCTTCGAGCCAAAGAGTGAATCCAATTAGCGTGAAATTGCTGTACAATGAAGCTCCGCACTAGCGATACAACCAACATGGCGCATCGGGTACGGGCTATGGCTTCTGTCTGGAAGATGAAAACTGACACTGTGTTCAAGGACCTTGTACATAATTGACTGTCTGCAGTGGTGGCGGCGCTGCGATAGATAGAATCACCCGCCTCTAAATAGTCCTCTTCTTTAGAGTGGAGATAACAACCATATACTGTATTGTCATGACCCGTCTAGTTTATTTATTGGTAATCTGTGACGTTAAACACTTTGGTGAAACGAATCGAACAAATCTATGTGCTAAAAATATATTAACATGTTCGAATTGAATAGGAAATCCTTAAACAATCGGGTAAACCGGTCGTTGAATTTTTCTTTAAAAATTGAGTTTGGTCCAAATTTGATAGCAGATCTCGTTTTCAAAGCTCAAGGATCCAGGTCTCTCATTTCCCTTCATCTAGCCATAGACTTAAATTATAACACAAGTTTTCAATGGAGTTCAATCAGAGATGCTCCATTACGCTCTTTATAAAATTTAGGCAAAGACCATGGCCAGTTGGTAGCAGGAATGCCGATGACAGGTTTTCTAGCCTTGAAGACCATTATTGTGTTTCGGCATGGCCTAACCTGAGATGCAGTCATTCTTCACCCTTAAAGTGAACCTGTCAGCAGGATTTTGCTACGTATACTACAGGTATTGTCATGTTGCCGCTATTACACTGATTAAAATGATACCTGGGGTGAAGAAATCTGCCTTGTAGGCAGGCGGGCCTGTGGTCAGGTCTCTCCTTGGTTTCTCTGGCTAAAGCCCCCGTCTCACATAGCGATATCGCTACCGAGATCGGTGCTGAGTCACTAGTTTTGTGACGCAGCAGCGAGCTCACCAGCGATATCGCTGTGTGTGACATTCAGCGACGATCAGCCCCCTGCCGGGTATCGCTGATCGTCGCTGAAATGTCAGGACATTTTTTTTTATCGCTGGTCTCCCGCTGACAGGCACGCATCGCTGCGTGTGACAGGCAGGAGACAGCGATCCGCTGGTAACCAAGGTACACAGCGGGTTTCCAGGTGCAGGGCTGTGTCTAGAAATCCGCTGTGTACCTTGGATACCAGCGCCCTGATGCAGGGAGCTGGTATCCAAGGTACACAACGGGTTTCCAGGCACCGCGCAGCGCTTGGAAACCCTCTGTGTACCTTGGATACCAGCTCCCTGCATCAGCGCGCTGGTATCCAAGGTACACTGCGGGTAACTAAGCGATGTTACCCGCAGTGTCGCTGTCCCAGATCGCTGCCTGTTTGGCAGCTCAGCAGCGATCATGTAGCGTACACCAGCGATCCTGACAAGTGCATATCGTTGTCGGATCGCTGGTGTATCGTTATGTGAGACCAGCTTTAGAGAAGGAAGATAAGACTCTGCCCACAGTCCTGCCCGGAGCACGGGCATATCATTAACTGAAAACTTCTAACACGTATTACACAAGACGGATTTCTTCACCCCAGATATCATTTTAATCAGTTTAACAAACATCAACCTGACAATACTGTAGTTTACTTAGCAAAATCCTGCTGACAGGTTCACTTTAAAGGGTATGCCACACTGAACAATATCGCTAACGGGATCGCTAAAAAACGTCATATTTAGCGATCCCGTTAGCGATGTTGTTCAGTGCGGCAGCTTCAGCGACGAGCTTCCTGCTGTGATCTCGCTCGTCGCTGGAATCGCTCCGGACCCTATTTCATCGCTGGCGCTCCGCTGGGTAAGTATATATCGCTGAGTGTGGCACCTTTTCTTAGCGATTTAGCGGTACTTTTGTACCGCTAAAGTCGTTAAGAAGATCGCTAACGGCGATAGCGTCGTTAACTATATCGCTAAATGTGGCCGCATTTAGCGATATAGAAACAATCCCGCTAGCGAGTTCATTAGTATGCAACGCTAACGAGATCGCTAGCGGGATAGCTTAGTGTGGCAGTACCTTTAGGATTCACGTCACATTTACCCAGGAAAGTTTTTCTATTTCATCGCACGTAACCAAAAAAGAAAAATGTGTGCCAGGAACAAAATACAGCAACATGTTGATAAAAAAAAAATAGATTTTTATTAAAGTAAATTAAAAAAAATAATATAAACAGTACAATTTTTAGCAACCACATAAAAAAGAGACAGACAGCTACAAGAATGGTGGGTGAGTGAGCTAACCAGAAAAGTTTGTCAAAGTTTCACAAGTACATGTGTACATAAATACTATCAGCTCACAAACCAAGAGACCCGACACTCGTTTCACCACTGCTTCATGATGTTTGACCACTGATGAAGCAGTGGCGAAACGTGTTGAGTCTCTTGGTGGGTGAGCTGATGGTATTTACGTATTACTGATCTCTTTGTATACTCTATGTAATCCCTATCTGTAATTACTGATTTTTATTAGTCGTTACTATTTATCTTGCATATTGGAAGGGGATTTATTACTATTCCTGTTACATCAGAATAACCTGCTCTATCCAAGGTTTATTGTACATGCGTAGGACTAGCTAACAGATAAGTGAAGTTACCTTATGGGTCCTTATAAATGGAGCATCCATGTATACATGTACTTGTGAAAGTTTTTGACAAACCTTTCTGACTAGATCACCCCCAATCTTTTAGTTGCTGTTTATATGATTTTTTTAAATTTACTTTTAATAAAAATCATTTTTTTATCAACATATTGCTGTATTTTTTTTCCTGGCACACATTTTTCATTTTCAGTTCTGCATTTACCCCTGTGCCCTGTGGCCATTTGAATATGTATTGTTAAATAATATTTCATCGCTCAGTAAAGGGTCCCTGAACTAAAAAAAAAAAAAATACCCTTTGTAGACCCACTTACTATTTGCATGTGATATCTGAAGTTAAAACATAACTTTTATTACACAGATATAAAAGAATTGATCGGCACTACTAAATGTGGCAGTATACGCAGTTAATGTAGGTATAACTTCAGCTATATTGTGGCTGTCGATTGATCCTCAATGGGTCAAAGCCAAATCCAAAATAATAGTAAAAACAGACTATTCTAAGGTACATGGAGTGCCACAGTTTTTTTTTTTCTAACTTTTAGTATACCACTGAAAATAAAAAGTTTTCCCCTGAAGAATCATCTCAATGTGGCGAAACATGTTGAGTGATGTTTTAAATACATAAGCCTTACTCAGCAATTGAATGTGTATACGGAGTGTCATACTGGATTCATTCTTAATGTAGCTATGCTAAATAATTGAACTAGTGCTTCCTCCATCATTAGGAAGTATAGATAATTAAGTAATAATTTCTGAGTGCGTTCAGGCATAAATTGGATCTAAATATAGCTAAGTATCAGACTATTCTTACAAGAAATAACCTACAAGTATAAAAAATGGATTGTGCATCTGTTATTTCTTTTAAGTCAGAGGTGGTTCTTTCTTGTGTAGTTTTTTTTTTTTTTTTTCAGTTGGGTACATTGTAGCCTTGGATGGTACCACATATAAATTGTAGGTTGGTTTATGAAGAGTATATATTAATTCAGTGGCCTATAATTGGCCAATGAATCAGAAAAAGATTAAATATTGAAATGCCCCCAACTCTACTTGGGTCTTCAGATACACCAACTGTTCCCAGGATAGTCTCCAACAGTTCGTCCTAAAACCAGTAGTGGGCCAGACAGAAGTCTGATCCGATACGAGTCTGCTGGTCGTAGATTAGGAGGTTGGTTAGATCTCGGAACATGGAAAGTTCAGGTTTTTTGCTTGTCAAAAAAAATATAACAGGAACTTGGCCTACACAGTTGGGGGTTAGCGATATGCAGGAATATTGGTCTTGGAAAGTGAAGTCCCTCTCCGAACAGAGTCTTGATCATATCGGTGGACCACAGTGTTGAATGTTATGAGACATCATGACTTTGGGCAGGACTACGCAACGCTCTCTTGGCTGGGCCAGCGATGTAGTAGTTCGTCTTAACTCCTATCAACCAACAATCAGTAGATTCTTCATGGCCCGTAAAGGTCTACTTTGAAAGTTTGAAAGTTTTATACATATCGAAACACATTTTGGACCTAAAAACGACACATCATCTACATATCGCAACACATTTTGGACCTAAAAACGGCACATCATCAACATATCGCAACACATTTTGGACCTAAAAACGACACATCATCAACATATCGCAACACATTTTGGACCTAAAAACGACACATCATCTGAATTTGTCCCCATTGAGCCTTCAACTTTCTTATTTTTTATTATGATTATTTCTTATAGGTATATTTGTGTCTTCCCAACCACCTTTCGCTCACAGAGGGACATTGCCTGATCGTTCCTTTACAACACTACACTGCAGTGACGCTTCTGGATGAAGACATATGGAATGAAATTCAGGTGACGATGAAGTCTCGATTTTCATAATTTTAGTTAACAAGGTTGAAAAAAATAAAAATAAACAAGTATATAAAGTCTATATTCCTAACAAATATCCAAAGAGGCAGATGTGATGAGCAATCTATGCTTCTTTTAACCATTTCAAGACCAGACGATTTTTCATGTTTTTCCTTCCATGCTTTCAAGAGCCATAACTCATTTTTATTTTTCCATTTACATCGCTGCATGATAATTTTTGTTTTTGTAACGCAAGCTGTAGTTTTGCTTGTTGCCATTCATTTTACCATATAATTTAATGAAAAATGGGGGGAAAAAATTTTCCTACCGCTGTCAAATGGCGAAGGTAAAAAAAACCCGCCATTCTGCCTTTGAATTTTGTTTTTATGGCGTACATTACGCTGTAAAAATGACTTGATAATGTGATTGTTAGTACAATTACGGCAATATCAAACTTGTATAGTTATTTTAAATATATTAAATTTGTGTCCCCAATTTCTATGACCTATAACGTTTTTATGCTTCCAACGATGGACCTGTCCTATGGCTTGTTTTTGTTTGTGTTTGTGTTTTTTTGGGGTTCCGTGTGCTGAACTGACATTTTTTATAGCATTTTTTGGGGTAAATGCGATATTTTGATTGTTTATTAGATTTTGGGGGGGAAATAAAGCGACAAAAAAAAGCAAATTTGTCACCAATTTTTTTTCTTTTCACTGTTTAAAGTTTAATTTAAATAATTGATATTTTAATAGCTTGGACTTTTACTTAGTTACATACCGTAGTTATTAAGGTTGAAGGAAGACTTTAAGTCCATCTAGTCCAACCCATATCCTATCCTAACCTGCCCTAACATGTTGATCCAGAGGAAGGCAAAAAAAAACCCAAGTGGCAAACAGTAAGCTTCACATTGGGGAAAAAAATTCCTTCCCGACTCCACATACGGCAATCAGACTAGCTCCCTGGATCAATGCAGTATCTAGGAAACTAGCGAATATAGCCTGTAATATTATACTTTTCAAGAAAGGCATCCAGTCCCTTCTTAAATTTTAGTAAGGAATCACTCATTACCACATTAGACGGCAGAGAGTTCCATAGTCTCACTGCTCTTACAGTAAAGAATCTGCATCTGTGATTATGACTAAACCTTCTTTCCTCCAGACGTAGAGGATGCCCCCTTGTCCCCGTCACAGGTCTAAGAGTAAAAAGATCATTAGAAAGGTCTTTGTACTGTCCCCTCATATATTTATACATTGTAATAAGATCACCCCTAAGCCTTCGTTTTTCCAAACTAAATAACCCCAAGTGTAATAACCTGTCTTGGTATTGCAGATCCCCCAGTTCTCTAATAACCTTGGTCGCTCTTCTCTGCACCTGCTCCAGTTCAGCTATGTCTTTCTTATACACCGGAGACCAGAACTGTACACAGTATTCTAAGTGTGGTCGCACCAGTGACTTGTATAGAGGTAAAATTATGTTCTCCTCATGAGCATCTATGCCTCGTCTAATGCATCCCATTATTTTATTTGCCTTGGCAGCAGCTGCCTGACATTGGCCACTAAATGTGAGTTTGTCGTCCACCCATTCTCCCAGGTCTTTTTCAGTGACAGTTTTGCCCAGTGTTTTACAATTAAGCACATAATTATACATCTTGTTTGTTCTACCCAAGTGCATGACTTTACATTTATCCCCATTAAAGCTCATTTGCCATTTATCAGCCCAAGCTTCTAGTTTACATAAATCCTCCTGCAATATAAAATTATCCTCCTCTGTATTTATTACCCTGCAGAGTTTAGTGTCATCTGCAAATATTGAAATACTACTCTGTATGTCCCCTACAAGGTCATTAATAAATATGTTAAAGAGAAGTGGCCCCAATACTGACCCCTGTGGTACCCCACTGCTAACCGTGACCCAGTCCGAGTGTGCTCCATTAATAACCACCCTTTATTTTCTATCCATGAGCCAGTTCTTAACCCACTTACACATATTTTCCCCTATCCCATTGTTCTCATTTTATGTATCAACCTTTTGTGTGGCACTGTATCAAAAGCTTTTGAGAAGTCCATGAACACCACGTCCACTGCATTCCCTTGGTCCAGTCCTGAACTTACCCCTTCATAAAAGCTTATCAGATTAGTCTGACAAGAACGGTCCCTCGTAAACCCATGCTGATACTGTGTCATGAGGTTATTCAGCCTCAGATACTCCAATATAGTATCCCTTAAAAAACCCTCCAGGATTTTACCCACAGTAGATGTTAAGCTCACTGGCCTATAATTTCCAGGTTCAGTTTTTGCCCCTTTTTGAATATTGGCACCATATTTGCTATACGCCAGTCCTGTGGTACAGACCCCGTTATTATGGAATCTTTAAAGATTAAAAATAATGGTCTATCTATAACTGTACTTAATTCCTGCAGTACTCGGGGGTGTATCCCATCCGGACCCGAGGATTTGTCAATTTTAGTGATTTTTAGACGCCGCCGTACTTCCTGCTGGGTTAAGCAGGTGACATTTAATGGAGAAATTTTTTTTATCACTGATCATGTTATCTGTCATGGGATTTTCTTGTGTAAATACAGTTGAAAAAAAGTCATTTACTGTCACAATACCTGTTTTTTTTTTTTTTTTAATTTTTGAACGAGAAAAGAAGGGATCATGATGTATATTTTTTATATTTTTTTTACAATATTTTTTTTAATTATTACTGAATTTTTTTATTGTTCTTGGAGACTCGATCTTGTGATCGTTTGATTACTCGTATAAAGTATA